>JAKSZT010038599.1:24448885-24461175 GCA_026826555.1 Tolypeutes matacus | reverse complement strand
CTCCAAGCCTCTCTCTCTTGTCTTTTTCTTTCCGGTTCTAAGGTATCCTTTAATATTTCCTGCAAAGGTTGATTCTTTTTTGCAAACTCTCTTAGTTTCTGTTTGTTTGTGAATACTTTATACTCACCTTCATATTTGAAGGACAGTTTTGCTGGATAAAGAATTCTCAGCTGGCAGTTTTTCTCTTTCAGTTTCCTAATTGTTTCATACCACTGTCTTCTCGCCTCCATGGTTTCTGAAGAGAAATCTGCACTTAGTCTTACTGGACGTCCTTTGTATGTGATCGTTTGCTTCTCCCTTGCTGCTCTGAGAATTTTCTCTTTATCTTTTACATTTGACATTCTAAATAGTATGTGTCTTGGCGTAGGTCTATTGGGATTTATTCTCTTTGGGATACAGTGTGCTACTTGGACATGTATTTTCATTTCTTTCGTGCGAGTTGGGAAATTTTCAGCTATTATTTCCTCAAATACTCTTTCTGCCCCTTTTCCTTTCTCTTCCCCTTCTGGAACTCCCATGACACATACGTTGTTGCGTTTTGTGTTATCATTCAACTCTCTGAGACCCTGCTCAATTTTTTCCATTCTTTTCTCTCTGTGTTCTTTCCTCTCTTCAATTTTAGCTGCTCTGTCTTCAGTATCACTTATTCTTTCTCCTATCATTTTGAATCTGCTGTTTTATGCCTCAAATGTATTTTTTACTTCACCTATTGAGTCTTTCATTCCCATAAACTCTGTTACTTTTCTGTTCAGGATTTCAAATTCTTCTTTGCGTCCTTTCAATGTCTTTTTGATGTCATTTATCTCTTTAACTATAATGTCTTTCATCTCATTAATTTGATTTTGGAAATTTGTGCTCATCTCACTGATTAGTTCTCTCAAATTCTGCATCTCTTCTGGGACTTTGACGTATTCCTTTTCTTGGACCATGTCTTCTATTTTCTCAGTATGGCTCGTAATTTTTTGCTGGTGTTTAGGCATCTGGTTAGGTTGTATTTTACTTAGATGCTCTATCTCTTTCTCTTTTATAGGGTTTTAGTGGCAGGAGGCTGTGAGTTACCACAGCTCTTTGATTTTTGGTTCAACCTTGATTTTTAGGATTGTTCTGCTGGTTGCTCAAAACTGGGCACTGGACCCAGTAATTGGTTGTAGAATTGTTTCCTAGGGCTTTGGGCAGGGAGGCTATAGAATCCAGGAAAAGCCTCTCTTACTTATTAATTTTCTTATGTGCACTTCCTTGGTCTACCAGGAGATGGTGCTTGTTGGCAGCTCTCAATTCAATGCCTTGTCAGAGTGTATTTCTTGTGACACAGACCAGATCAATGATAGAGCTTCCTGTCTGGGGGCTAAAAGCCCTGTGATTCAAACTTTCTGAGACAGTTCTCCAGACTTCTCTCATAGCGCCCCCCTTTTCCCTGCTAGGAAATATTTCCACTCCCTTCTGAATCCTCAACAATCAGTCCCTGTTAGTAGAGGAGGAGATTGGGAGGTTTGTATATCTTTAGTCCCTTGCAGGCTCCAAGGCAAACAATGGCGCAGCCCCACTGGCCTGGAAGGGCTCTCGGGACAGGGCAGACCAAACCTGGGAGTCAAAAGCAGGGTAGCCCCAGGCTCTCTCTCCCCTCTCCCGTGGAGTCCTCAACAATTAGTCCAGGCTAGAAGTCAGGGAGGTTGCGAGGGTCGGATTTCTCCAGTCCTTCCTAGGCCCCCAGGGCAAATCACCCTGTGGAAGCATCCGTGGGGCTCCGCAGCCCAAAATAACAGATCAGAACCTGAGTCAGCCTAAGGCTGTGTCCCTCTTTCTCCCCTTTCTGGGAGTGGTAGATCCCTGGAGCCCCCTTTGTCTGTGGTCACAGGCCCAGAGGCCCGAGAATTCTGAAGAGTGTGGGAGAGGGTGCTGGCAGCAGCAGAAGCTGCTACTTCCAACTCACGGTTCTGTTGTCACGATTTCCCTCTTCTGTCTCTCTCTCCTCTGGGTGATGTTCAGCCTTCACCTGCTGTCCTAAACCCTAGAAGATCTTTTTCGGGCTGTTTCAGCTTGTCCTCTAGCTATTTTTCTGGAGAAGAGATTCCTGTGTCTTACTAGTCCGCTATCTTCCTGGAAGTCGTGACATGATCTTGAAGCCAAAAGTTCAGTGATGGCTCTCTGACTTCTTCTCCAGCCCTTCCTTTGATTTCGTAAGCACATCATTTCATGAATTAAATCCTACTCCCCGCCCCCCCGCCCCCCTCCCGCAAAAAAAGCAATAAGGCAAATAGTATAATCATTATTCCAAAAGTTACAATGGTAGTGTAAGCATACATAGTATAATTTAATTATAAAGTATGGCATTGTTTCTATTACATAGCCATATTAACTATTTCTTTCTTATATAATCATGCATTCAGCCAGGTTTCAGCTGAACCCACAACCATGCTTATACCACTATGAATAGCTGGCAATAGGTCTTCGATAACAGTTTTTATTCTGATGTAGAAATTATTCATAAAATTTAAAAAGTCCACAATTCAATGTCCAGTCATTAAACACTATGATATTTGTGAAGAGCTTCTTCAAACTTCCAGGTCACTTTTTGGAAAAACATTTTTCTGTTGTAAGAAATGCTGCATCTGTGATTGAAGTGTCTTACTAGAACTTTTATGGAGGATCTCTTTCTTTTTTAAATACTTAGGTTTAACTTTGCTAAGCTGCTCAAAGTGCTACCATAAAATGGGATGGCTTTTAACAATGGGAATTTATTACCTTACAGTTCTGAGACTCAGAAAATGTCCAAATCAAGGCATCATCAAGGTGATGCTCTCTTCCCAGAGACCAGCTACTGA
This sequence comes from Tolypeutes matacus, assembly GCA_026826555.1. Classification (NCBI taxonomy): domain Eukaryota; kingdom Metazoa; phylum Chordata; class Mammalia; order Cingulata; family Chlamyphoridae; genus Tolypeutes; species Tolypeutes matacus. Next base: position 24,458,353 of record JAKSZT010038599.1, on the reverse strand, counting down.
TGATACTAGACTCCTCTGTCACATGGCAAGGCACATGGCAGCATCTGCTGTTCTCTCCCATTTCTTTCAGGTTTTGTTGCTTTCTGCTTATTGATTCCAGGGATTTCTTTCTCAGTATTCCTCCCATTTATAAAGGACTCCAGAAAGAAAATTAAGACCCACCCCCCTGGACCAGGCCTTAACTCATTCCAAGTTACTTATTCAAAAGGTCCTATTTATAATAGATTTATACCTGCAGAAGTGGATTAACATTAAGAACATGATTTTCTGGGGTTGATAAAGTTTTCAACTTAGAATGCCCCTTATTTCCTGCCCTGAACTCTGACTGATACACAAGCTCAAGATCATTTTAATAAATTCTTGGCTTTGACAGTGGATATTTTTCTGGGTTACTACCCAGCTTCCCCTCTTTTCTTCATAAACAAGCTTCTGAAAAGAATAAGCTTTCTTTGCCATACACCTTTCCTTTATCTCCTGTTTGCACTTAATTCCACCACATTTAGGCTCCTTCTCTGCTACAGAAGAACTGAAATGCCTTGACCAAGGTCAGCATTGATCAACCAAAGGCCAAAATCAGTGGACACCTATAGTCTTTGTCTTTTTTAATCCACTATTGGAGTCTTTCCCACTGGGCACTATTGATCACACTTTCATGTGGAGCCTTCTCTTTTCTTGGTCCCTGTGCACACCAATACAGCAGGATATACATTCTTCTCAAGTGCATGTGGATCATTCTCCAGGATTGACCACATGCTGGGTCACAAAACATGTCTCAATAACTTAAAAAATATTGAAATTATACAAAACATTGTTTCTGATCATGACAGAATGAAGCTGGAAATCAATAACAGGAAAAGAACTGGAAAACACACAAATATATGGAAGTTAAATAACATACTCAAACAATCAGTAGGTTAAAGAAGAAATTGCAAGTGAAATTAGTAAATAGCTTGAGACAAATGAAAATAAGAACACAACATATCAAAATTTATGTGATGCAGCAAAGGTAGTTCTGAGAGGGAAATTTATAGCCCTAAATGATTCCATTAAAAAAGAAGAAAGAGTTAAAATCAAAGATCTAACTGCACACCTAGGAGGAACTAGAAGAACAGCAAACCAATCCCAAAGCAAACAGAAGAAAAGAAATAATAAAGATTAGAGCAGAAATAAATGAAATTGAGAGAACAACAACAATAAAAAATAATAGAGAAAATCAACAAAACCAAAAGCTGGTTCTTTGAGAAGATCAAAAAAGTTAACAACCCCCAAGCTTGATGAACAAAGAAAAAAAGAGAACATGCAAAAAATAAGAAATGAAAGAGGGGATGTTACAACTGACCCCACAGAAATAAAAAGGATCATAAGAGGATATTATGAAAAACTGTATGCCAACAAATTAGACAACCTAGATGAAATGGACAAATTCCTAGAAATGCACAAACAACCTACATTGACTCTACAAGAAATACAAGAATTCAACAAACCAATCACATTTAAAGAGATTGAATCAGTCATAAAAAATCTCCCAACAAAGACTATATGGCTTTATAGGTAAATTCTACCAAGCATTTCAAGAAGAATTAATACCAATCTTGTTCAAACTCTTCCAAAAAATTGAAGAGGAGGGAAAATTAGCCAACACATTTTATGAAGCCAACATCACCCTAATACCAAAGCCAGATAAAGATATAACCAATAAAGAAAATTACAGACCAATCTCTCTAATGAACATAGATGAAAAATTATCCACAAAATACTTGCAAATCAAATCCAACAGTACATTCAAAGAATTACACTCCAAATGCAAATATTCTCGCTGTCCTGATTTTGTGATAATCAGGGTAGGCTAAACATTCGCTGTATTAGAAACCATGCATGTGTCCCCAGATCTAGTATTTCTCCCTAGGTCTTGTTTTAAGAATGCTGGTGATAAACTAAGCCTGATTTATTATATGACCATCCTGTATGGGAAATGATTGTAACTCTAGGTGTCTTTGGTTAACCTTAAGAGATATAGCATGGGGATGGACGTGGCTCAAATGGTTGGGCATCCGTCTCCCATATAGGACCTGGGTTCGATCCCCGGGACCTCCTGGTAAAAATAAAAAAAAGAAAAATATAGAAAAAAAAGTATAGGGGAGAACAATACAGACTATAGTTAGTAATAATACTTTGATGATGCTCTTTCATAATTTGTTAACAAATGTTTCACAACAATGCAAAGTATTTGCGATAGGGTTATGGGTGGGTGCCCTGTATGATGTTATAAATTTTTACTTTGTAAGTTCACAATGTTTACTGAACATTTATTGTTTATGTATGTTCATGTATGAATGATATACTTCAATAAATTGTTAAAAAAAAAAAAAAAAAGAATTACCCTCCAAGATCAAGTGGGTTTTATCCCAGGTTTGCAAGGGTGGTTCAACACAAGAAAATCAATTAATGTAATACACCACATTAACACAATGAAGGGGGAAAACTACATGATCATGTCAATTAATTTAAGAAAAGGCATTTGACAAAATCTAGAATCTTTTCTTGACAAAAACAGTTAGAAAAGTAGGAATAGAAGTGTATTAGTCAGCCAAATGGGTGCTAATGTGAAATACCAAAAATGGGTTGGTCTTTATAAAGGGTATTTATTTGGGGTAGAAGTCCACAGATACCAGGCCATAAAGCATTAAGTTTCTTCTCTCACCACAGTCCATTGCCACGTGTTAGAGCAAGACAGCTGCCAGCGTTTGCCAGGGTTCAGGCTTCTGGGGTTCCTCTCTTCCCGGGGCTGTGTTTCTTTCCAGGCTTAGCTCCTGTTTCCTCCACAAGGTCAGCTGTAGACAATCAGGCTTGCTTCTCTTCTCCTGGGACCTTCTTTCCAACATCAAAACTGCTTCTCAAAAGACTGCTTCTCAAAACTGTTCTTGTCATGCCTTTTATATTTGATTCCCCACCCACGAAGGGTTGGGGCTCAACACCTTAATCATAACCTAATCATGCCCAGATTAACAGATCAGTTTACAAGCATGATCCAATTATATTTTTGGAATTCATAATTACATCAAATTGGCCAAGGGTTACAAGAAGGAAGCTTCCTCAGCATGATAAAGGGCATATATGAAAGACCTATAGCTAATATCATACTCAATGGTGAAAGATGCACACTGTCACCACTATTATTCAACATTGTGCTGGAAGTTCTAGTCAGAGCAATCAAGAAAAAAGAAATAAGGCATCCAAATTGGAAAGGAAGAAGTAAAACTTTTACTATTTGCAGATTGAATGATTCAATATGTAGAAAGTCCTGAAAAATCTACAACAAAGTTTTTACAGCTATTAAACAAATTCAGGAAAGTGGTGGGGTACAAGATGAACACACAAAAATCAGTAGTGTTTCTATACACCAGTAATGAGCAATATGAGGAGGAAATCAAGAAAACCATTCCATTCACAATAGTAACTAAAAGAGTCAGATATCTAGGAATAAATTTAAACAAGTATATAATGGACATATACATGGAGAACTACAAAACTTTGCTAAAAGAACTCAAAGAAGATCTAAATAAATGGAAGGATATTCCATGCTCATGGATTGGAAGACTAAATATTGTTGAGATGTAAATTCTACCCAAACCATTTACAGATTCAATGCAATTCCAATAAAAATCCCAACAGCCTAGTTTCCAGAAATGGAAAAGTCAATTATCAAATTTATTTGGAAGGGTAAGGGACCCCGAATAGCCATAACCATTTTGACAAAGAATAACAAAGTTGGAGGACCCATGCTTCTTGACTTTAAAGCTTACTAAAAAGCTGCAGTGATCAATAGAGCATGGTATTGGCACAAGGATAGACATACAGACTAAAGGAATCGAACTGAGAGTTCAGAAATAACCCCTCACATCTATGGCCAACTGATTTTTGACAACAATGCCAAGTCCACTTAATTGGGAAAGAATAGTCTCTTCAACAACTGATGCTAGGAGAATTGGATATCCATATGCAGTAGAATGAGGTAAGACCTGTATCTCACACCATATACAAAAATTAACTCAAAATGGATCAAAAACCCAAATATAAGAACCAGGACTATAAAGCTCCTAGAAGAAAATGTAGGAAAACATCTTCAGGATCATGTGTTAGGCAATGGTTTCTTAGACTTTACACCCAAAGCACAAGCAACAAAATAAAAAATAGATAAATGGGACTTCATCAAAATTAAAATTTTTTGTGCATCATAGGACTTTATCACAAAAACAAAAGGCAACTTACTCAATGGGAGGAAATATTTGGAAACCAGATATTCGATAAGGGTTTAATATCCAGAATATATAAAGAAATCTTACAATTCAACAATAAAAAGACAAACAACCAAATTTAAAAAATCAGTAAAAGTAAAAAATGTGTAATAGGCATGTTCATATAGAAAATACTTATTAAATAATGGGGTTCACTATTATGCTCAATTTTCAACTTATGTGAAGTGTCTTAGAATGTTATGATAATTTAAAACCAGGTTCTACTGTATTTATCAACAGACTTAAATCTAATCCCAGAAAGTTAAATAAATAAATATATAAAACAATAACAGCAAAAAATCAGTAAAAAACTTGAATAGACAAATGGCATAAAAAATATGAAAATATGCTTAACATCATCAGCTATTAGGGAAACACAAATCAAAACCACAATGAGATACCATTTCATACCCATCAGAGTGGCTACTATTAAAAAAATAGAAGGTGTGGAGAAATAGAACACTCATTCATTGCTAGTGGGCATGTAAAATGGTGCAGCCTCTGTTGAAGACAGTTTGGTAGTTCCTCAGGAAGCTAAATATAGAATTACCGTATCACCCATAAATCCCACTACTAGGTATATAGCCAAAGGAATTGAAAGCAGGGACTTGAATGGATATTTGCACACTGATGTTCATAGTGGCATTATTCATAATTGCCCAAAAATAGAAGCAAACCAAGTGTACATCAACTGATGAATGAATAAACAAAAAAATGATTTATATATATGCAACGGAATATATAAGTCGGGCATGGTTAAAAAAAAAAAAAAAAAAAAAGGAATGAAGTTCTGGTTCATGTAACACCATGGATGAACCTTGAAGACATTATATTGAGTGAAATAAGCCAGGCACAAAAGAAAAATATTTTATGATCTCACTGATATGAAATAATTAGAATAAACAACTCCTAAATTTAAATCTAGAATATAGGTTACCTGTGGCTAAGTTGTGGATAAGGAATGGAGAGTTGGTGCTTAATTTGTATAGACTTTCTATTTGGGTTGGTTGTAAAGTTTTAGAAATAGATGGTGGTGATGGTAACACAAAATTGTGAGTGTAATTAACAACATTGAATTATACATGTAAAATTTGGTTAAAAGGGGAAATTTTAGATCATATATATGTTACCAGAATAAAAATTAAAAGATAAAACATTGGACTATATAAGACAGTGAAAACTATTGTAAATGATGGATTATAGTTAATAGCACAAGTTTAAAAATGTTCTTTCATGAATTATAACAAAAGCACCACACTAATGCAAAGTGTTAATAACAGTGTGACATATGGGGAAAAATACACTGTAATGTAAACTGTGGATTATAGTTAATACTACAAATTATAATATTTTTTTCATTAATTGTAACAAAGGTACCACACTAATGCAAAGTGTTAATCATGGGGAGCAGGGACATATGGGAATGCTGTATTTTTTACATGATTTTTCTCTAAACTTACAATTTCTCTAATTAAAAAAAAAAAAAAGATAAAGGACCATGAAATCTCAATTTTTAGGATTATGCCAAGATAATTTCATTAGTGAAAGTCAAAGTAGTTATTCTATTATACTCTCATTAACCGTCCCTCCTCTCTCTTCTATTTAGAGTACTGTTCACTGTAATAAACTTTATGGTTTGATCAATCTTACAGCAGATTACTCTTCCCAAATAAACAAATAAGGACATAAATTTTTATGAGCACAGATTAGAAGTAGGATATTTATAGTTATAGTTAACTTAAAGTTTACTTGTTTTATAAATTCTGAGTAAAGGTATAATAAGTAAACTTTAATACTTATTACTCCAATACTATTTTTCAAATTAAATTTTAATGCCCACAAACTTTCTTATGAAAGCATGTGGTGCTTTGGATTAAATGTTGTATTATCCCACTACTTAGAAATCCTTTTAGAAAGTCCCCTTTCCCTAAGTGCTATAATATTGACTGGTTAGTGCTGGCCTCAAAGTAGCTGCAGTATAATCAATATTGGCTTAGTTACAGCTTGGCAAAAGCTGGGGGGATAGACTAATAAGAGTTGTTGGCCCAGAAAAACTACTCAAGAATAAAGGCCTCTTTTAAAATATAGAAAGTGCCTGACGTTAAATTCTTATGAAGCAATGCAAAATTTCTTGACCCTCAAATATTCCTGAACATTTTATTATGTTAAGACACCTAAAAAAATGAAAAGATCACGATTGTGCTTCTCAAGACCCCAAAATGTTAAATCACTTGCCTAAAGTTACCCAATAAATTAGTGTAAAAGTTTAGACAAGAATTTTTTCATCCTATATTTAATCTATTATTCAATGAATGTTAAATAGTAAACTTTCATGATTACTAGTAACATTATGATAACAATTAAAGAAACTAAGCCCAATTCCCTAAAATTTTAAATAATTGCACCTACTCCCTCTGTTTATTCATATCATTTTACATATTTGCTATTAATGCATATATTGCATTCTAAGGTCTACATTTTTTGATACTCAATATAACTCTCCTTTCTCCTCCTGTTGGACATATGCAAAGAGTAGAAACCAATCTACTAACTCTCATTTCAGAATATTCAACAAGGCATTCATATATTAATCCCTAAAATTTTTTAGCTCATCCTTCCTTTCCAAACAAGGTGACATCTTCTGTTCTCTTCATGTGTACTTCATAAGTGATTACAGGAACATGGGTTTACAACTAATGTGCTAGTTCATTTAGTGCAAAAGCAATAACTCGTTACTTCTCTTGAGTTGTAAAATTACCTTTACAAAACCATTAATGAAACAAAATACCCGACTTCTAATCTACAATAGAATATCTGCTACCACATCTCACCTTTTAATTTAAATTTCAAATGACTAGAGCCAGAATACTGATAGTAGAATATTATTTTTCTTTTCATAGAATGCTTCTAGAAAACAAATAAAGCATTATCTAGTTAGAGATATGTGGAAATTCTAAAGCATAATGTGTGAATAAGAAGATTTTTAATTTTGATTACCATGCCTGAGAAAATCCTGAGATAGCAGTTAATAATCAAATCAACTCTTGGGTATCAGAATAGGGAACCACTTTTTGTTATTTGTTTTTAATGGAACAAGTGGAAGTTCCTGGCACAGAGCAGGCGTCCAATACTAGTGGCTAACATTGAACACAGTGTCAGGCACTGGCTAAGTGCTTTCCGTATTATTATTTCATTTAATTCTTACAACAGAATTCTGAAATAAGCACTAATGTTTCTAAAGGAGAGGAAACAAATAGAAAGCTATGTAGCTAGTAACAGATAAGTAGGATTAGGATTTATACGTACATCTGTCTGATTATAAAGCTCATGCTCTTAACCAGTATGCAACTTGATAAACTAATGCATGTCTGAATAGAAGAATTAGTAAGGTGGAACGGAATTGAAAGTTCAGAAATAGGTCCGCACATCCATGGCCAATTGATTTTCAACAAGGGTGCTAAGTACATGAAATGCGAAAGAACAGTTTCTTAAATAAGTAGTTTTGGGGAAACTGGATAGCCACACGCAAAAGAATGAAGTTAAACCCCTACCTCATACCATAGTCAAGAATCATCTGAAAATTAAGAGGCGGGCCAGCGCCATCTGTTGGCGGCCGATTCACATGTTTGGGCCAGGTTTCCGGGGGCCCTGAGGAAGCCTCGGGGGCGCTGGGTCGTTAGTTCCGGCTGCCCCAGCGGACGCGAGCGCGAGTAGATCTAGGAAGTCGTAGCAGCTAGTGCTTGAGGGAGAGGGTGTCGTTTTCGACCAGGTCACTCAGTGGAAGCAGATAAAACGGAAAGCCCCCCACTCCCTTTCCCAAAGCGCGTCTTCAAGCGACGAAAGCCTCAGCCTCGTCTGGAGACTAGTGGCGACTTCCTGGTACATCTGAGTTGTTTAGTGTTTGTTCATCGATTAGCAGAAGAGTCCAGAAAAAATGCTTGTGAGAAAAAATGTGGAATCATTAAAAAGGAGCATGTCCTGGCTGCAGCAAAGGTAATTCTAAAGAAGAGCAGAGGTTAGAAGTCAACGAATACATTCGTGAAAACTATATGATGCATTATTTTAGATGATAATAGGTATGAAAGCACTTTTTACATATATGTTAATATTGTGGATTATTAAGATATTGGCTAGTTGAGGGATGTGTGTATTTGTATAAATTTTTTCTATTGAAATATCTCCAGTAAACACATAGGACTATTTAAACTTTTTTGAGGAATTATGTTTTATTCATTTCAGGTGGCCTCTATTTCACTTTTGCTTCCATTTTGTTGCCATTGCTAGTGTTTTCTATATTAAAAATGAAAGCTAGCAATATTAAGTAGCTTGAAGAGATGCACTTCCGAGAATTAATTTATATGTAATTAAATTTAGCCACAATTAGCCATGGAATTAATTTGATCTCCAAAGAAAGACAGCATGCAGTCAAATCTAGGTGCATTTTAAAATATTAATTTTTAACTTTTTAGTGACTTTGCCCAAGGAATCCAATCTACTTTTACATTGTGCTAATAGTAATAGAAAAAAATTTCAACTGGAAGATTGTGAATGTTAGTAAGGTTTTTTCAAAACCTGATTTTAAAAGTAACTCTTTTCTCCATCCCAAAACCAAAAGATAGAGATTATGGAGCAAACAGACTTATTTTCTTTAAGTCACTTTATTAGCATTTTATTGCATATCATAGCCAATTATTTTGTGATATTTATAGATTCACATGAAGTTGCAAAGGTAATACAGAGAGGTCCCATGTACCCAAATCCAATTTTCTCTAATGGTTACATCCTACATAATTATAGTACAATCTCAAAACCAAGAATTTCACATCAGTACAATATGTGTGTATGGTTCTGTGCCATTTTATCATGTGTAGGTTCTTATTACCACCACCACAATCAGGATACAGAAATACTCCTTCACAAAGATCTCCCTCGTGCTACTCTTTGTAGTTAAACTTAGTCCCCCACTCTGCCAGCTATCATCGCTAACGTCTGGCAACCAATGACCAATTCTCCACCTCTATTATAATTTTTGTCATTTTGAGAATGTTTTATAGATGAAACCATACAGTATATGACTTTTTTTTTGGGGGGGGGGTTATTATTTTGTACAAAAATAAATCGACTTTTAGGAATTTCTTTTGCTCTCTCTCTCTCTCGCTCGCTTTTTTTTTTT
>JAKSZT010038599.1:24343178-24438687 GCA_026826555.1 Tolypeutes matacus | reverse complement strand
TATCTATCTATCTATCTATCTATCTATCTATCTATCTATCTATCTATCTATTTTATTATTTTTATTTTTTACAAACTCTTATTTTCTGTTTATTTGTGAATATTTTAAACTCACCTTCATATTTTAAGAACAGTTTTGCCAGATAAAGAATTCTTGGCTGACAATTTTTCTCTTTCAATATCCTAATTATATTATACCACTGTCTTCTCACCTCCATGGTTTCTGATGAGAAATCTGCACTAAGTCTTACCGGGCAACACTTGTGTGTGATGGTTTGCTTCTCCCTTGCTGCTCTCAGAAATTTCCCTTTATCTCTGGTGTTTGACATTCTGAGTAGTATGTATCTTGGAGCAGGTCTATTCAGATTTATTCTTTTTTTTATTTTTTTTATTTTTATTATGAGTAAAAATCAAAATTCTCACAATACATACAAACATTTGCAAAATGATATATAAATATATATGCATATATGTGTATTTGTTTACAAAAATGTTATTTATATATATATATACATATATTTTAAGAGGTGCTTAGATTACCTATTCAGATTTATTCTGATTGGGGTATACTGTGCTTCTTGCACATATAAATTTATTTCTTTCAAGAAAGTTGGGAAATTTTTAGCCATTATTTCTTCAAATACTCTTTGTGCCCCTTTTCCCTTCCCTTCTCCTTCTGTAACTCCCATGACATCTATGTTGTTGTATTTCATGTTATCATTCAACTCCCTGAGACTCTGCAATTTTTTTTCTTTTTTTTTTCTTTTCTCTGTTCTTCTCTCTCTTCAATTTCAGCTGTTCTGTCTTCTGTATTACTTATTTTTCCTTCTATCATCTCATGTCTGCTGTTGTGTGCTTCTAATGTGTCTTTTATTTCACCTAGTGTCTTTCAGTCCCATGTGCTCTGTTATTTTTCTATTCTTCTTTTCAAATTCTTCTTTGTGCTCACTCAGTGTTTTCTTGATGTCCTTTATTTCTTTAGCCGTATTGTTTTTCAAATCATTAATATGATTTTGGAAATTTGTATGAATCTTTTTGATTAGTTGCCTCAAATCCTGTGTCCTACTGGGTCTTTTATATATTCCTTTGCTTGGGCCATCTCTTCCATTTTCCCAGTATGGCTTCTAATTTTTTTGCTGATGTCTAGTCATCTAATATAATGATGAGTTTACTCTGATGCTCAATTTCTCTCTTTTTCATAGGGAGTTAGTGGCGGGAGGCTGTGTTACTGCCGTTCTTTGATTCTTGGTTCAACCTGTTCTAGGTATTCAGGATTGTCCCTGTTCATTGCTCAAATCTGTGCCCTGGACCCAGAAATGGGTTGCAGACCTGCTTCCAACGGCCTTGGGGAGGGAGGCTGTAAGGCCCGAAAAGCCTCTCTTACATATTTACTTAAAGCCCCCCCCCTCCCCGACAGACAGGCTCCCTTGTCTGTTTTGCTCATTGTTTGTGCTCATTGTTTTTGCTTACTCTCTGCTTGTTGTCTGTTTTATTTTTTCTTCAGGAGGCACCGGGAACAGAACCTGGGTCCTCCCATGTGGGAGGTGGGCACTCAACTGCTTGAGCCACATTTGCTCTCTGCTCATTTTTTTTTTGCTTGTTGTCTGTTGTTTTCCCTCATTATCTGCTCATTGTTTTTGCTTGTCTGCTTGTTTTTGCTCGATGTCTGCTCATTGCTCATTGCTTGTTTGTCTTCTTTAGGAGGCATAGGAAGCTGAACCTGGGATGTCCCATGTGGGAGGTGGGCGCTCAATTCCTTGAACCACATCTGCTCCCCACTTATTTAATTTCCTCACATGTACTTTCGTGGTTCACCAGCAGATGGCACTTTTCAGCAGCCCTCTCAGTTCAAAGCCTGGTTGGAGTGTGTTTGCTACACCTCCCACAGCAACATTGTGACAGATTCAGAGCTTCACAATTCAAACTTTCTCAGAGGCAGTTCTCGAACCTTTGCTTGCAACCCCTTTCTTTTTCCTGGATAGGAAATAATTCCACTCCCCTCTGCATCCTCAACAACCAGTTCTGGTCAGTAAGGAGGGTGAGAGAGGGTTGTATCTCTTTAGTTCTGTGCTGGCTCCCAAGGCAAACAGTGGCACAGCCCCTCCCAGCCTGGAAGGACTCTTGGAACACACTAGACCAGATTTATTGGCTAAAAGCTGATCAGCCTTAGGCTGTCTGCCTCTCCCTCCCATTTCCTGGGGAGGTGGACCCCTGTGGCCCCCTCTGTCTATTGCTGGCCCAAGGGTGGAGAATTCAAAATTGTCTGCTTGTAGGGTCGGGGAGAGCGCCCGTGGCTGCAGCTGCAGCTTCTACTCATGGTCTCCACATTAAGAATTTTTTCTTGTGCCCCTCTCTTCTGGGTAGTGCCTACCCTTCTTCTGGTGTCTTAAACCCTAGAACATTTTTTTCCCCAGGCTGTAGCTGCCTGTCTTCTATTTTTCTGGGAAAGAAGAGAGTCCTGTGTCTTTCTAATCCGCCATCTTCCCAGAAGTTCACTCTGTATGGGTTTTGTATTATTTTTGCAACTGTCCTGTAACTTTGAAAGTATTACAAAAGAAAAAATAATTAAAAAATATTTTCTCATATATTTTCTTCTAAAAATCCTAATTTTGCTTTTCATATTTAGATATGAAATATGGAATTTTTTCCCCCATGTTACACATTTTTCTTAAGGACAACCAATTGCCCCAGCACCATTTATTCCAAGTCTATCATTTCCTCACTCGCTTGCCATGACATATCTGTAATAAAACAGGAGTCCATATTTGTATGGGTGTTTCTGGGCTTTCACTTTTGCTCCACCAGTCTATTTGTTTATTCTTGTATCAATAGAACACCACAAAATATTAGTCATAATATTTCTCCTTCTACTTTGTTCTTCAGGAGTCTTGGCAATTAGTCTTCTTTCCTCCCTATAAATTCTAGGCAAAAGATCCACAGAAACAAAACAACAAAAACAGCTATGATTTTGACTGCAATTGCATTGAATATTTGATTTGGGGAATAATTGGCTTTTCTACCATGCTATATGTTCTTATGTGGAAATGTGGGATATTCCTTCATTTATTTAGGCCTCCTTTAATATCTTTCAATAGCTGTCTCATTATCTCGATATAGGTCTTGCACGTTTTTCATTAGATTTACTCCTAAATACTAAATATGTTTGATGTTATTATACATTACCTCTTTTTTATTATTATACTTTTAAGTGCTGTCTTGTGTATGGACATGCAATTAATTTTTAAATACTGATTTTGTAAGAACTTGCTTTTATATAGAAGATAACACATAACAGACTTAATAATATTATCAAATGGCAACTTTTTTGAAAATTTCTTTATTTTTGATTGGCTTATTCGTTGCTACACACAGTCACATAAACCTCAAAATCTAAGTTTACAACTGATTATCACATGAGTTCCCTTATCCATATATATTAGTTACACAAAGGGGAAAAAACAATTTTATACAATATTTTAGTTATACATGGTTTGTAAGCAGTAGGGAATTAGTGAAAGCTGAAGAACTCTCAGTTCATTACACATAGGGTAACAACTCTCAAACTAAAGAAGCTTGACAATAAAGGAGGATTTCTTGTTCAGTCACGGAAAAAAAAGTTAAAGGCATTTTATGATAAGATAAATATTTTGTTAGTACACAACCTGTTGGGCAAATAAAGCTGCTATATAGGTTTGTACTTTTACAGTAAAAATATCTGTAGAATGTTGTTGTCCATTTTTCTGACATTTAATAATATATAAAATGTTAAGTCTGCCTTCTCAAAACAGTAGGTTGTCTGGTATACTCAGAATGCTTTATTATTTTATATTTTCTTCTTTCATAAGATTTAGTGGGACTGTGCAATGCTGGAGCAATAATCCAGGATGTCCTGAATAGTGAATTCCATTGTAACACCAGATCCAGGATAACAGCGAGCTATTAAACCTTCAAAGTGCTTGTACTGGCGTATAAATTCATCTTGCATGGAATGCCACACCACCTATTTTAAAAAAGAAAAAAAAAAAGCAAACTATGAATGGAAATGATACATAATCAAGTATACAGAAATAATGTCAAGACATTCTAAGAATCTGGCATAGTGTAGTGGTATTTTGGAGCAGGAATCCTAGCTCCTTCCACTTATGAGCTTTGTGACTGTGAGTGTGTTACATCACTGCTCTGGGCCTCAAATTTCTCATCTGAAAAACACGGTAATAATATCTCCTTCACAAGGTTCTTGTGAGGATTAAATGAGTGACTATATGTCAAGTGCATAGAACAGTGTTTGATAAGCGAGCACTCATTAAGTTTTAGCTATTAGTGTGTATACTCCCATATGCAACACAAATGTGGTTGTTTCACCATTATGTATTGAATTAAAACTAGTGACTAAATGAAATGCAACTCTTATCTGAAATTATATTTAAGCATTAACTGTTGCATTTCATTTAGTCACTAGTTTTAATTCAATACATAATGGTGAAACAACCACATTTGTGTTGCAAGACCAGTCAGTCCCAGTAGTTTATAATCTAGTAGTGGAGACTGATACAGTAGAAAACTACCAAGACAGAATTTGATACATGCAATATCACAATGGCTAATATTAATAGATTACATTTATTGAAGCTTCCTCTATCGCAGCACAGTGCAAAGTGCTTAATGTAAATATTATCTTATTTAAGTTTCAGGACAACCTGGTGAGGATAGTACTATGACCATCATCTCTATTTGACAGCTGAGGAAATGTATTCTTCCAGGTATTTTTTCTTACTACAGCTCATAAATCCTAAGTTTTTGTCATCTTAGACTAATCATGTTTTCCTAAACAATATTGCACTTTTTGCTTTTCACCTTTTAGTCCATGCTATTTCTTCCCCCTAGACTACTATTCCCCCTGTACCTGTTAAAATACTATCTGAATTTCAGAGACAAGCACCAATGCAATAACCCTCATGAAGCCTTCCATGATACTGAAATTTGAAGTGGTTTCTCAGTATGATTTATAAAGAATAATGGCTCAACTGCGGGTTTAAATCTGAATCTGGTTCCATCACTTGTTAGCTATGGGAGCTTGGTCATATTACTTCACCTCTCTGGGCTTTGGTTTCCTTACCTATAAAATGGCAATGATAATAATAGTAGTGCCCTCACATGAGAAAGTAAGAACATTTGAGGCTCAAAAAGGTTAAGTAATTTGCTCAAAGTCACACAGCATATTCTTGAGTTCTTGAGATTATGAATCCAGTTCTAACTCCAACCCCCATGCTCAGAACCACTCCACTCTTCTATACTATATACCATTTACCTCCTCTAAAAATAAAAACAATGGTGATGAATGCACAACATTGTGATTATAAAAAAGCCATGGATTATAAACTTTGGATAGATGGTACAGTATGTGAATATATCCCCAAAAAACTGTTTAATAAATAAATAATAATTGTGCAAGAATAGTCAGAAATATCAGCTGTGTACAGCAGGGGAAGCATAGAGAGATTGGGAGGTGAAGAAACTTCTTGTCTATTTTTGTTTATTATTATTATTATTGAAATAATGAAAATGCTCTAATAAAGATAACAGTGATGAATGTACAACAGCTATGTGATTATACCAAATATTATTGATTGTTCACTCTGGATGAACTGTATGCTTTATTAATATCAATAACATTGATTTGTTTAAAAACAAGCACATAAAAAAATCCAAAGAAAAAGAGAAATACAAAATAAGCAGGAGGACCCATATAAATTAATATAAATATTATTCTTTTCTTTCTCAGAATTCACGATACTGGTCTGTAATTGATGGAACTTTTCTCCTGCACTAAAATTAGAAACTCCATAGCATTTCTAGAGGAACAGTATGGAGAAAAGTAGTATCTTTAAGGATATTCCAGTTAGGATGGTCAAAGAACTAAACATACCTGAAGTAAGTTCTCCTCTTCACATAAATGTTTATCAACCTTCTTGTAGAGATTATCTAGACCTTTTTTTACTTCCTTTCCAGGATATTCTTTAATAACTTTACGAAGTTCTTGTTTGTTAAATGCAAGTTGGTAGCTTACTTCCTCCTCTCTTATACCTTGTGCTACACGAGCTTCAACGCCTTCAAAGAAATGCTTCAAGGAAATGAAAAGAAATAATGACTAAGTACTGCTTTTATTACCACAAATTTAAAAAAATTATCTGATTATAAAATGGTAGATACTCAATGTATAAAATCCAGACAATGTTTGAAAGAATAAAGAATTAAAAACATCACCTACTAACGTACCACTGTTAACATTTTAGATTTCATTCTAATCTTTTTGATGTGTGAAGACAGATGAGATTATAATTCTGTATCCTGCGTTTTCCATTTAATATTACATGGTTCCTAAATATAAAAAAAAAATTTTTTTTTTGAGGTACCGGGGATTGAACCCAAGACCTCATACATGGGAAGCAGGCGCTCAACCACTGAGCTACATCCACTCCCCATTAAGTATAAATTTTAATAGCTACATAATAGTCCATCTAATGACTGAACTACAATTTATTTATTCATTCCTGCATTACTGGATATTTAATATTTTCCCATTTTATCTATTGTAAATACAGTTGTCATAATTATCTTTGTATTCAAGTATTTACCTGCATTGCAGATTACTATCCAGTATTAATTTGTATGACTATAATTACTCAGTTGAGGAGAACGATACGTAATCTGAAGACTCTTCACATACACAAATTACTTCCTAGGAAATTTCAATCAATTTATATTTCTATCAATGGTATATGAGAATGCTACCTAACCATACCACAATCAGCATCATCACAATTTTAAGACAATCCTTGCCATTTGGATAAGTGAAAAGGGTTGATTTGTTGTTTTATTTCACAATTCTTTGGCTATAAATGAAGCTACAATTTTTGCTGCATTGGTCAGAGCTTCTATACAATGTTAAATAAAGGATCTAGCGATGTTTCTTTTAAATTTGATTTTAAAGGGAATGCCTCTAATGTTACAGCTAAGTATCATGTAGGCATTAGGCTTGAGATAGGCCTTTTACCAGATTAAAGGAATATCTATTTGTTCTTAAGTTTTATAGGTAATTGGTTCTTCATCTGGTTAAATCTTTTAAAAATATTTCTTTGAAATGTTGACAACAGATACATACTTTTTATTTGACTCTAATTCAAGTTAAAAATTCACAAAAGATGACTAACCACATTGTGAACAAAGTTAGTTAGAAGCGTCCCTTTTTTGCTTCCATTATGTTGTGATGTTCTCTAAAACCACGGTTTCTTAATTTTAATATCAGACTTGCTTTGGGGAATGGCTTCAGTCAGGAAATGAAAAGGCAGAACAGAACAATTTTTGGTTTTCCTTTAATCTTGATAAGCTTTTGTTTAAGTGTCAATTGAATGATAAAGGTTGGCCATTTACTAAGTAAAAAATGAGAAAGAATATGGTATAAAGGAAAAAGTCTAATCTGGGTTCATACCCTAGCTTTGCTGCTTACAAACTATTATAACTTCAAGCAAGTTTATTTACTTTCATTTTCTTCATTTGTAAAATGGAGACAGTACTATCTTACCTGACATTTTAGTATATAAGAACTAAAAGAAATCAATTAATTCCAAATTTATATAGAGCATCTAGCAGTGTCTGATACACTGGCAGCTTCAAAACTGGGTTCCTTGTTCCTTTCCTCCTGCTCCGGTACATGAGGAAAGTTAATATCTGTATCGTCTATAGTGTTATTCACATGTAAATGGCTGTGTTTTGAACCAGGGGAAAAAACTGAAGACGTGCTTACATTTAGTTTTTCAAGGGGCTGTCCCAAAGAGTAAATGACATAAGACTGAAGGTGATCTGTGTATTTTTGTTTGGCTTCTTTTTTTTCAGCTTCTAGACATGAGATTTTCAAACGAGAAAGAGTTGCAAAAATATGGTGAAAGTTTTCCATCATAACCACATCCCTGGGGGTCTTCTGGCTTTCATTTGCTACTTTCTCCACTAAAATCAAAACAGAAAAAAATATGACACAACTCTGATATGAGTATGGCTACATTTAACTATAAAATATTTATATAGTTGATTCTTTTTCATTTGTAAGTTTAAATTAAGCATATTTCAGGGCAATAATAAAACATATTTTATTGGAGGGCTCTTCACACCCATCTAAGACTAATTAAAATATCATCCTAAAACAGTCTCATGTATATATGGAAATCTAGCATATGATACAGGCGTCATTTCAAATCAGAAAGGAAATAATGAATTATTCAAAATGTATTAGGACAACCAGCTGGCCCTTTCGAATACACTAAATTTAGATTCCTATTTCACATCTTTCAGTAAAACAAATTCTAAATTGCTTTGGCATTTAAAATGTAACAAGCGAATGAATAAAACCATAAAAGTGCTAAATACAAAAAAATTTTTTAAAATAATATTGCAGTAGTGTGGCCTTTCTAAGTAAGGCTCAAAACTTAGAAGGGAAAGACGGATACCTTTGACATAAAATTTTGAAGGCTTCTGTATAGTAAAGTACACCATAAACAAAAGCAAATTGGAAAAATATCTTAGTGCAACACTGATGACAAAGAGCCAACAACTTTATCATATAAAAAATTCTTTCAAAGAAAATGAAGAACATGTCAACAGGGATGAAATGAGCAAAGTATATGAAAGTCAATTAACAAAAAAAGACATGCAAATGGTCAAAACAATGTTCACTCACTCTAATAAATGAAATGCAAATTAAAAAAACAAGATATTTTTATAGCCAATTAGGTTACCAAACAATGGAAAGATTGATAATGCCTAATAATATCCAGCATTGATGCAGGTGTGGTACAAACTTTCATTGCTCGCTCATGGCACTGAATTGGTGTAACCTATCTGTATGGCAATTTGGCAATGCTTTGAGAAAATACAAATCTTTTGACCCAGTAATTTTATTAGTAATTTACCCTAAGGAAATTATTGGTTGAGTGAGCAAAGATATATGCAAGAAACTGGAAACAAACTAAATGCCTATGAATTGATTTGGTAAATAATTAACAATACATGGACTACTATGCAATCATTAAAAATGATTATGGCTATCTACATTCATTGACAAGGAAAGATACTAGGATTATAGAATCTATATATGTAATCTGCATATATGTAAGAAGAGAGAGACATACATTGAATAGCATCGAAGGATAAAAATTAAATGTTATCTCTGCACAATGAGATTACAGGTGATCATTTTCTTCTTGATTTTTAAAATCTATTTTCTGACTTTTTGGGGTATGTGTAATGAGCATATAATACTTTACAGTCAGATAAAGTAAAGCTACTTTGAATTTGTAACAGAAAAATCAACCATACAAACATTTGATCAGGAAATTATCTATTTTCTCCCTAGACTTGCTTCCATTGAAAATTGTTACATGTAAGTGGTGAGCTGATTCTACCTCCTGTCAATTTTTTAGCTTTTAAAATTCCTGAATTTATGTAATCAGATCACTTATTTAAAATTAAGTAACATATCCAAACTGTTTATGTACTTAATTGTGGGATCTGACAGAGGAATAGGGTGAATTATAGTTATTTTAGCACTAAAAAAGATGAAATAAATCATCTAATTTACTCGCTTGTGTAACAGCTATGGAAATTGAGGCCAAAAGAAGTATCACCACTGCCCATCATCTCCAGAAGACCCTAGTGAAAATGCAAATATAATGTGGGAGGGTCAATTTTTTGTGTTTATAAAATGATTTTCAATTTTGCACAGTGATACATCCAGATTAGCTCCAAAATATAAGTAGTTCCTGATAAATAAGAATAGGTTGTATGCACTGCTTATTTTCCAAATTTAAAGAATCTTTAATTTCAGAAAACCCAAAAAAGAAAGACTATAAAATATGGAAAATAATGAACATGCTGTCCCCCAACTTCCAAGTGACCAGAAATAATGAAAATCAATAAAAATTTTTCTTAGAACACAACAAAAGCTTACCATTAACAAATACCCCTCTGATAAGTTTGGTATAAGCTTTATCTAGATCTCCACGACGCTCAGCATTTTTAAAGATTGATTCCGCGAGTCCAGCAAATTCTTCAAATTCAGTAACAAATGAAAGAATTCCTACTTTACTCTTCTTTGAGATCTTTACTTCTTCCATTTGCCTTATTTGGGTACTCTTCAGTTAGGCAGAAAGCAAGGGAGAGAGATGACCAAGCAACTTAGAAACTACATGTAATTATAATCAAATGTATATATCATAAAGGCGGGACAAAATTCAGTACCTAGAATACTTTGGATGTTTACTTACTGAAGATGAATCACAACAGGGATAACTAAGAAAACAACTTTCATAAAATTTATATATATACATTATACATAAAATTTTTCTAATGTTTCATTTAAGAAAAAAAGATCAAGGAAAAAACCCAAACTATTGAAAAAAATGCAATCAAGGCTTGTGAAACTCAAGTCTTTGTTCAATGCAAAAACAACCATAAATATTTCTATCATTTAGGTACAAGGTAAGTACGATGCTCGCCCATTTGGTGTCAGAGCAGACCAGAGCATATATGGGCTCTCCCCAGGTTATTTCTGGTTGATGGCCTTGTGACCAAGTTTCAGAATCACAGCCATTTCAAGGAGCAGGGATAAAATTTCTGTTTGGATAGGCAAGTTCTGTATTTGGGTATGGGTTGGGGGTGGGGAGGCAGAGATTGGGGAGAGAGACAGATAGGACAGGCAATTCTTTTATGGATTTGCATTAGATAGTTTTCTATATAAGTGTATTTATTACTTATTCTAGTTAAGTTCAGTATTAAAGTGCTTGTGTGCATGTTGGTGACAAAGTGCAAAAGTAGATGTTTATATAGACAGAATTTAGACATCTGGGTTCACAAAGATCTGCAGATTCAATCATGGTTTTATATACTTCTTAGGAGATCTAGATCAATTCACATTATGAATGACACTGCCATCTATACAAAATATAAATACAAATAAATTAGAAAGACGGGAACTGAATAGCACTTATGTATGGCAGGGGAAGCAAAGAGAGATTGAGAGGTGATTATTAAGGGGTAGAGCTTTGTTTTTGGTCTTTTTAAAATTATTATTATTGGAATAATGAAAATGCTGTAATAATGATTCAAGTGATGATTGCACAACCACGTGATTATACTAAATACTACTGGTTGTACACTTTGGATGAACTATATGCTTTATTAATACATATCAATAAAATTGATTTTAAAAATAGACTACCCAGATTGAGAGACTATCTGGAGAGGGAGAGGTCCTAAGGCTAAGTCTGGAGACAGAAGCCGTGGCTTCCAGCTGGGCTGGACAGGCTCTATATCTATTAAGAAAGTTGAAGTTGTAGTTAAAACTTCCCCACAATGCAAACATAAGACCCTGTTGACTACACTGGTGAACTGTACCGAACATTTAAAGAAGAAATAATACCAATTCCACACAAAGTCTTCCAGAAAATAAAACAGGAGGTAATACTCCCCAGCTTGTTCCATAGGGCAATACTCTGATACCAGGCTGACTAAGACATTACAAGAAAACTAGAAATCAATATTACTTATGAACGTAGATGAAAAAAAAAAAAAAAAAAAAGTAAAGAAAAGAATGACATTGCCAAATACTGTAGGACTATTTTCAACTTCTACCTAAAATTTTACTCTATTGAGATATGGGGCATATAACTTGAAAACTACATGACATGTGGATTAGGAAAATAATTGTTTCTAGGCTGCAGGCATTAGCATAAGAAAGTCCTGTGTATACCATTTCCTATGATCTTTATTAATGTTCATTGATAAAATGACCATAAAGAGTGAAAATGGACACAGTAGAGGGGGCAGGGATAAGATTGCAGGCTCTGGAAACAGACTATCTGGGTTTGAATCCAAGCTGTGTGACCTGTGTGAATCCAAGACTATCTGGGTTGAATCCAAGTTACTTAGCCTCTTGGAGCACTTATCTTATAGGGGTGGTTGAGAGGATTAAATGAGATACTAGATATTAGAAAGATTGTGTGTAAAGTGTATAAAACAATGCCTAGAACACAGCACTAATTTGTGAATGGTAAATATTGTTATTAAGCTACATGCATATTTTTGTTCTCTATGATGCTTAAAATAGTGACTGTAGTCTGAAAATACTTGAACATTCATAGGAAATGTTCTACATGATAGTTGTCTTCTCTGGTTTTGTTACTGGTAGACTAGAAATAATCATTCAGTTAAGAAAAGAGCCATCAATGAAATAAATCTGTGACAAAACCATCCAAGTTTCTCACAAGCTGAAGGTACTCCTTATTTCCAACTGGCTGCCCAGTTATATTGTCTTCACTACATGGGATTAGTCACTGTTTAAGATAACAGCTTTGATGCTATATTACTTTTCTGATGTTTGTCCATGGCAATTTAAACAAATCATATCAGTCTCAAAGGTTTCAGAGGGCAAATCTACGTCCCTACAGTATGTGGAATCTTGAAAAGCAAACTGAACGCAGATAGAAATGTATGGATTGCAGAGTTCAGCTTGGTAGTATTTGAAGTGCAAGTTACTTTCTAATTCTGTTTCTAGTTCAGGCTAGGTTAGCTTTCTTAGTCTTGTACTTTGGAGAACACCTGCTACTTTGGGCTTGGACACCAGATGAAACTGCCAAACTCAGGTGCTATTTGTTCCATTTTCTGCAGCCATTCAATACATTCATTCTTTTTGCTTACTACATGATCTTTTCAACTCCTTTATGTCCTAACATCTGCTCTTGTCCCAAATACCAAACTTGGAACACTTACTGAACACATGTACTCTACCAGGCACTGTGAGAAGACCTGAGTTAAAATAAGGCATCAGGGATGACAGGCAGCAAAAGGAACCCTGCTTCTCCAGTTTAGTGGCAAAACACAGGTCCTTTAGAATATATGCAATTTAGAAAAAAATGTGAAATTATATTTTTGCCTAGGTTACTTCATTTCTCCACTGCTCTGTCTTGAGAATAACGTAAATATTTTTTAATGAACTATAATTAATTACTATTGTATTAGCAAGGGTTCTCCTGAGAAACAGAACCAAGGGGATATACACACATATATGTATGTTTGTAAATATTAAGAGCTTTATTATAGGATTGGCTCATACAGCTGTAGGGATTGGCAAGTCTGAATTCCATAGGGCAGGCTGCAAGTTGGGAACTTTGATGGTTTTGATGAATTCCCCAGGAAAGCTGGCTGGCTGAAATAGAGATAGAAATTTTGACTGCTGAAACCATCACTTCTCCCTTCAAGACCGTCTACCAATTGGATGATACTTCTCTCCTTGCCAAAGGCAAACTCCTTTGTTAACTGTAGATGTAATCAGCCATGGATGCAATCAACTGACTAATAATTTAAATCCATGAAATACCCTCATGGTAACAAATCAGGACAGTGCTTGCTTGATCAAACTGGACACCATAACCTAGCCAAGTTGATGCATGAACTTAACCATCACAGTCTTACTTTGACAACTTGGCACCCATACACATCTCCTCAAACCATACTTAATCTCTAAATAAAGAAAATAACATAGATATATTTTTGCCTAAAAGTCCTGAGTGCAACTGGAAATGCACTAACTCTTTGCCCAGAAGAGGAAGGAAGTCCTTAGATAATATTCACTCTTAAACTTGGTATCCTGTAACTTAAATACTATGACTAAAGTTAATACAACTTATGTTATATGATAACAGGATAAGACAGGGGAGAATAAGATATTTACTTTATGCATTTATACAAACATATTCATAACAAAACAAGGAAGAAGTACTCCTAACTACTACCATCCTCATTTTGCAATGTGGTCGTAGCTCATATTACTACCTTCTTCCACTACCCATTCCATATTCTCTTTACTTTCAGAAAGCATCTCAACTGGTCTTGGTTCTTTGCCTGGTAGGATGACCCAAACCTTCATTCCTGAAGGTTCTGAGCCATTGTTAGCCCTGCCTAGATTGGGCTGTTACAGTTTTCTGTTGACTTTAATCACGAGGCATGGTAGTACTAAGAGACACCCTGAGAGATCTTATTCCTGGCAAACTTTTCTTTACCTCCATTGTGTAGGTGTAGTCCTATTTCCCCTTGGTAATCGGGATCAATCACCCCAGCCAGTATAGTAATTCCCTTCTTCGATTTAGAGGCATGAGGAGCCCAAAGTGGCTGGGTGGCAGTCTTAACTTCCAGTTCAATGGAAATGTTGTGTCTCCTGGTAGAAGCATTCCTTATTTGGAGCTACCACCTGTAGACCAGCAGAGCTTAAGGTCACAGGGACAGGAAGCAAAATTTTTTCTAGTGGATCACTAGAAAAATGCCACTTGAATTTCTACTCCTTGCTCCCTGGCTATGGGAGAAATATCACTGAAGAGTAGACACTGATTTAGAGCATATACAGCATCCTGGAGAATACAGCCCCAACCCTGCAAGGTATTGCCACCCAGTTGGCAATGTAATTGAGTCTTCAAAAGGCCATTCCACTATTCTATTAATCCAGCTGCTTTAGGATGGTGGGAAACATGGTAAAGCCAGTGAATTCCCTGAGTATATGCCTATTCTCGTACTTCATTTGCTGAGAAGTGGGTTCCTTGATCAGAAGCAATTCTATGTGTGGAATACCATGACAGTAGATAAGGCATTCTGTAAGTCAACAGATGGCAATTTTGGCAGAAGCATCGTGCGCAAGACAAACCCATATCCAGAGTATGTGTGTATTCCAGTAAAAGCAAAATGCTACCTCTTTGATGATGGAAGTGGTCTAATGTAATCAGCCTGCCGCCAGGTAGCAGGTTCATCACCTTGGGGAATGTGCCATATCAGGGACTGAGTATTGGTCTCTGCTGCTGGCAGACTGGCCACTCAGCAATGGCTGTGGCCAGGTGAGACTTGGTAAGTGGAAGTACATGTTGCTGAGATCATGCATAGACCTCTACAACCATTGCTTTGATCATGAGCTCATAGGAGTACCTGGGGAAAGAGGCCAACTGGTATCTATAGAATGGATCAGCCTTTCCACTTGATTAAAATTCTTCTCTGCTGAAATCACCCTCTGGTGAGCATTCACATGGGACACAAATACCTTCATGTTTTTTGCCCATTCAGTAGGGTCTATCCCATACCTCTTCCCTGGACTGCGTTGTCACCAGTTATCCAATTGTATTCCTTCCAAGGAATTGACCATGGTCATGAATCAGCAAATGATCTCTGGACAGTTTTCCTTCCAAGTTAAATGAACAACTAGGTAGACTGCACAAAATTCTGCTCACTGGGAGGATTTCCCTTCACCATTGTCCTTCAGGGATGTCGCAGAAAGGGACTGTATTGCTGCAGTTGTTCACTTTCAGGTATTACCTTCATATTATGTGGAACCATCTGTAAACCAGGCCAAAGTTTTCTCTTCCTTGGTCAACTGATCATGGGGAACTCCCAATGAGACTAGAGCTTCGGGCTGGGAAAGAAAGTAATATGGCAGTGGGGGCCATGGCATTTGGGCCACTTCCTCATATAACTTACTTGTGCTTTCAGGGCCTGCTCAAGCTTGATACATATATAGCCCTTCTATTTGATGATGGAGTGCTGCTGTGCCCAACTTTATGGGTTGGTGGGTCAGACAACAAACAATTCATGATGGGCAACTAATGTCTTATCTTAGTTTGCTACAGGGCTCCCAATACAAAGTATCAAAAATGTGTTGGCTTTTATAAAGGGGATTTATTTGGGGGTAAAAGCTTACAGTTTCAAGGCCGTGAAATGTCCAGATCAAGGCACCATCAGAGACGCTTTCTCACCAAAGTCAGCTATTGGTAATCAAGGTATTCCTGTCACATGGCAAAGCAAGATGGCAGGAGATCTCTGCTAAGGTCTCTGCCTTCCCCTCTAGGCTCACGTCTCTTCAGTCTTGAGCTGCTCCATAGGCCCAGGCTTTTGGGGGCTTTGTGCTTCAGCTTCGACTGCTAGTGATCCTTGAGTCTTCTCTCTCACATGGCCGGGTCAAAATGGCAGAGATCCCTTCTCTGTGTGTCTCTTCCTCTGTGTCTCTGTTTATATAAGGCCCAGCAAGAGGGCTGAGACTCAACCTGAGTCACTCTCATTGATGTAGTCCAATCAAAAGCTATCTAATCAAGGTCCCTTAATAGAAACTAATACAATCAAAGAGTCTCACACCCACAGGAATTGGTTAGTTAAAAAAACATAGTATCTTTCTGGGATTCACCAAATTCAAACTGTCACAGGTCTCATGGTAACTTGGTGGCCCATGGTGAAATGTTTGGTCTCTATTAAGGCCCAGTAGCAGACAATAAGCTGTTTCTCAAAAAGAGAGTAGTTATCTGCAAAGGATGGCAGGGCTTTGCTCCAAAATCCTAAGAGCCTGTGCTGTGATATTACTATAGGGGCCTCCAAACAGTATCTCTATTTGCCACTGACACTTCCAGCACCATTGGACCTGCTGGATCATATGGGTCAAGTGGCAGAGCAGCTTGCACAGCAGTCTGGCTTTATTACAGAGCCTCCTCTTATCCCAGTCCCCACTGAAAACTAGCAGCTTTTTGGGTCACCCAGTAAATGGGCCAGAGCAGCACACTTCAAACGAAGAATATGTTGCCTCCAATATCCAAAGAGAACTTTGTGCCTCTTTGGCACAAAATTGTGCCTCTTTTTTGGTTGTAGGAGGGGCCTGATGCAACAGCTTCTTCACCTTAGAAGGGATATCTTAATATGCCACACACCACTGTATGCCCAGAAATTTCACCGAGATGGACAGTCCCTGCGTTTTTATCTTCTACCCTCTAACATGAAAATGTCTTATAAGTAAGTCTAGAATAGTTGCTACTTCTTGCTCACTATGACAGGTCCAATCTGCATGTCATCAATATAATGGATGAGTGTGATATGATGTCTTGTGGAAGGGAAGATGATCAAGTTCCCTGTGGACTAGATAATGTCATACAGATATACCCCTGAGGTAGAACAGGAAAAGTGTACTGCTGGCCTTGCCAGCTGAGAGCAAACTGTTTCTGGTGGTTTTTACTAACAGGTACTGAGAAAAAGGCATTTGCCAGATAAATAGCTGCATAAAAGTGCCAGGGGATGTGTTGACGTGCTCAAGCAATGACATCACATCTGGAAGAGCAACTTATAGTTGGAGTTGAAGTCACTACCTTGGTTAAGTTTACAACAATCCACTGTCATCCTCCAAAATCCACCTGTTTTCCGTAAAGGCCAAATGGAAAGTTGAATGGGGATATAGTGGGAACCACCATACCTGCATCCTTCAAGTCCCTGAGTTCATCCCTTTCTTTTAACAATTATACCCAGAATATTTAGGAACAACCTGTCAATTATCTTTTTTATTCCACCAAACTCTATTAAGGTATTAAATATACTGTCAACAGAGCCTTGTCTCATATAAGCATTTGAGTAGCAGTATCCAATGGTGATATTTTGTTTACCTCTATTGCCAAATCATGCCATGGACTATCAGTGCCATCTTGAACACTGGAAAGAGTCATTCATGGATTTAAATCTAATGAGATTAGAGAACTAATTCCAAAAACCCCAGAACCAACTCAGAAATCTCATCCTTCAGATTATGTTTCTCAAGAACTCTCTGTACTGAAATCTGTATTAGTCAGGGTTCTCCAGAGAAACAGAACTGACAGGATATAAATATGTATGTATGTATGTATGTAAATATTAAGAGATGCATTATAGGAATTGGCTCACTTGACCATGGGGATTAGAGAGTCTGAATTTTGTAGAGCAAGCTGCAAATTGGGAATTCCAATGAAAGCTTTGAAGAATTCCCCAGGAGAAGCTGGCTGGTTGAAGTCAAGATAAAAATCTTCTTTCTGACTGCTGAAATCATCAGTTCTACTTTTAAAAAGGCCTTCATCTCATTGGATGAGATTTCCCTCAATGCTGAAGGCAATCTCCTTTGTTGTTTGTAGATGTAATCAACCATAGACACAATCAACTGACTAATAATTTAAATCAATAAACTACCCTTAAGGTAACAATCAGGCTAGTGTTTGACCAACTGGACTCTCTAACCTAGCCAAGTTGACACATAAACTTAACCATCACAACTACTCTTACTACTATCACCATCACCATCACCATCACCACTGCTCTTGTTCTCAGTTATTGAGCCTTTATTCTGTGCCAGGCAACATGCTAAACACTTCAAGTGAACCTATAGCTATATCTGCCTGACACCACATCCTCTATTTTTTTTTTTTTAAGATTTATTTATTTCTCCTCCCCTGTCATTGTTGTATTTTTGTGTGTGTGTGTATGCTTGCAGTCTGCTCCCTGTGTGTTCTTCTGTGTCTGTTTGCCTTCTCTTTAGGCAGCACTGGGAACTGATCCCAGGACCTTCCGGAGTGGAAAGAGGCTGCTCAATCTCTTGTGCCACCTCAGCTCCCTGACCTGCTGCGTCTCTCGTTGTTCCTCTTCTGTGTCTCTTTTTGTTGCATCATTTTGCTGTGCCAGCTCTCTGCATGGGCCAGCACTCTGTGTGGGCCAGCACTCCTGTGTGGTCCAGCATTCCGCCTGGGCCAGCACTTCACGTGGGCCAGCACTCTGCACAGGCCAGCACTCTGCATGGGCCAGCTCTCCGCTCAGGCGAGGTCGTCATGCGGGCCAGCTTGCTTTTCACCAGGAATCGAACCCTGGACCTCCCATATGGTAGACAGGAGCCCAATCACTTGAGCCACATCTGCTTCCCACATCCTTTATTTTTAACAATTATGTGCTTCTGGGTTGAAGCTATTATATGAAGTTATATTTTACTGATAAAAGCAACTTAGCTTTCATATTCTGGAAATGTATAGTCTTCTCATGATTTATGTTCCCCTATGTCACATGGGCCTCATTATCTTAGCCTTTGGTAGGTCTTCCTTTTCCTTTTGTCTGTCTGTAGCCAGTCCTTCAAGGTTTATCACTACCTCTGAGGAAGTGGGGGGTAGGGGAAGGATAAAACTTTATATGTCAAATTCCATAGTATTTCAAATAGCAAGTAAAATCATTTGGTAGGGAAGAAGGATTAAAAAGCCTAATGTGGTTTCATTTAAGTTTCTACAGTGGACATATTGCTATCATACTTTCAAAAACTCAATAAATATTATTTTATAAAAGTATAAAAGATGATATGGATATAACAGTCATTAATATTTTTATCTTTCATTATACTATGGATATAAAAGAGCTGGATATAACTTAGAGGTTACATTGTAATTTTAGTGGTTTCATTGGTTTTTCAATTCTTACAGTAGGAATATTCAAAAGATACATATCCACTTTTACATACTAAGTACATTAATAAAATGAAGCTTTTTTAAAGACCCAGCCTAGTCCAATTCATACTTACAGGCTTACCAAAAACTAATAAACAATAAGAAAGTTGTTAATGTTTTTTACTATTAGAAGGGAGAAAATTGTTGGGAATTTTATTAATTTATTCTTAAAATAAGGCAATAGAATTATTGAAGTTATTAAAAAACTTAAATAAATAAATAATGTAAATAATCAGTTAAAACAACTCAATTATTCATTTTCTTATTGGAATGTATTAGAAGAAGAACAGCAATAACTCCATGTGATAGTTTCAATTATCTCAAATCAGTGGTCACTGATCAGGAAACTGACATGTCAGTAAATCCCAAAACTTAATTACCTAGAAGATTTCTAAGCAGCAGCTATCATTGGGCTATCTACTCCAGAATCTGCCAAGAATCAAAGTGTAGATAGAAATCATCTGGTATAGTGCCATCCAACTAACTCTGCTCAGATATATTATAGCCAATGCCCTGTGATAAGGGTTTGGGGGATATGAAAATCAGATTGCCCAACAGAAAGCTGGAAAACCCCCGATTTAAATGAAATACATTCACCTATTTTTTGATTTGATTAAAATTCTAAATTATTAAAAACAAAACTTACAATGCACTTGTCAAAGTTCCTTTTGACAGTCACCAAAACATTTCCCAATGTAGTACTTAGAAAGGAAGCAGGGTCCACATTTTGTGCAGTCCATACATGATGACTCATTTTGACCAGCATGTAAAGGGAATTAAAACTATCAATTTTATCTCCTAATGCAATTAGGTTGTTCAGTTCTGGCTCAATGCAGCGAAATATTTTAATCATCATTTGACGGATCATATCTTTCCTGTTCAGAAATCATACAAAATATAGAAAGTTATTAGAAGCTTCAAGTGAATTTACCTTTAACTTTAATCTACTAGGTATATACAAAATAATGAAAAATTTCTATTTCAAACTAAAAATTTCCAAATATGATGAACTAATTATTCTAAAACAGTGTTCAATATAAAATATTTTATTGAAGTTAAGTTTTAACACTCAAAATAACTTTGTCATTTGTAAAACTGAAATGTGCTTTCTGATTTCTGAGAAACACACTGCAATTCAAAGGTCACTTCTAAGTAGGAAATATCCAAATTGATCATATTTTTTGTGATTACTGAAGAGCCATTTAATAGGACCAATTTTATATAATCCAATAAAATGATCTATAAGACAACAGATGCACATGTTGGGGTTCTGACTGTTCAACCAGCAGCACTTCTCTATGTTCGATTTAAGGTTTTACTTTTCCAGAATAAACATTAGTTATTTGTAAACATACTCAGATGAAACAGGTAGTGGTGTGCCAGAATTATGTTGCCGTGATAATGTTCCTCCATCCAGATCCTCTGCTTCAGTCTGTAAAAATTATTCAGGTACTTTACATAATAAAAGACCAAGAATATGACTAGTTTATATAGCAAAAGCCTGCTCAGTCTTAAAATTCCTAGGAGAGAATACATTATGAAAAAAAATGATTTTTAAAAGTAGTGTTACTGATAAAGCTATATATTATGTTGTTTAAGAATGTTAACGCTTTTTGCCCCCTTAAGAACAAAATTCTTTGTTCTTAGATTTTATCCAAGAATTATTGTGGGGTGAGAAGTTTTGCTTGTGTCTGTGCACAAGAGGGGAAAGAGAGGAGAGGGCGTCACAAAGGGTCAGGAGGCTTCAGGTAGGGCATGGGAGGGCAGCTCAACAAAAACCAAAACAACTTCTAGTAACAACTTTCAGAAGAGAATTAAAAAGTGGAGGAAATCTCATCAATCATTCTAATAAAACTTCAGTATTTAAAAAAATGCTACCAAAAAATTCTTACTAAAGTTAACAAGTAAGCTAGTTTACCACCATCACTGCTAACAAACCCACTGCAACTATATGCAATACCAATTAATTTCTCATTCATTTTTTGACTGCTTTTTACATGTTGGTTCTCTGAGGCATAATTTTTTTAGATGACCTTATTTTAAAAATCACTCTTTTGCACTGTGCTTTTAAGTGTTTCAAAATATTCTGGGAAATCTCTCCTTTTGTTTTCCTACATTTATGCTACCTGAGAGGCATGCTGAACAGGTATTATTAAATTCATCTTACAGATGAGGAAAACTGGGGATAAAATAATTGGCCTAAGGTCTCAAAGCTAGTTAGTAAAAAAGCCATAATAAAGATTTGGATCTTTGAGTCCTCGCCTTTTTTTTTTTTTTTTGCTAGACCATGGTATACATACTTAAACACTATCTTTTATTTGTTGTATTTTTTTCTTGATAACTACTAAAATGTTAAAATTGTTATTTAAATAATGTTCTTCTGCAAAGTAAATTTAGACATTTCGCCCTCACTAATTTAGCAAATGTTTAGCTTTAAGGTTCTGGAATATTAAATTAGATCCCCAAACTCCAGCTATCATTGTTTTTATAATCTTGTGGTATGAAAAAATTATTTAAAAAACCCTTTTCACAATCTCTTTCCTTTTCTCTTCTGATAATAAAATTGTGACCATGTATTAATTAAATTATATTACAGATCATAAATACCAGCCAAAATAAATGTGAGCCATACCATAGTTCCAGGCATACTTTGATGTTGCTGCAGTTTAAAAAATTTGCTTATGAAGTCCTGTTCTGCTAGACATAGGGGCTCCAGTTCACTTAGTACCTGTTCAAAGATCTAAAGGAAACCAAAGTGATCTATGATGAAAGAACTGCACCAAATGCTTAATATAACATTCTGCATTTAATTTACTTTTCTGCAGGGGCCAGATGCTATATCTATAATCTCAATAGAATCCTAAAGACAAAAACCCTTCCAAGAATGATTTGGATGGTAGACTGGGAAATACAGTATTATTTAGGGCCCTGGAACATGACTAAAATAAAACTCAGTTATTCACTTCAAATCTGGAAAGAGGAACACAAAGATAAACTTTTGTAATTTATTTAATGTAGTGCAAAGAGGAGTTAGTGTCACAAAAGCTGTTATTTCCTCTTTACTTTGTAGTTGCTCAAAACTTATTTGAGAAATAAGTACTTTAAGATTTACAACAAATAAATTTTAATAAATCTTTCATGTTATTCAATTAATAATTAACATTTTAGATGTCATCTGACTAGTATTCCTTCTCAAATTCAGAACTGGAAAATAAGATATGGTTAATGTTTAAGAGAGCCAACAGAGCTCAACTCTTTGAACACAATGAAAACAATAACAAACGCTGTTTAAAAAGAAAAGTAATAATATTTAAGAAGTATTAATTTGTTGTTTTACCTTATCAAATTTCGTTCTGTCGGCGACATCAAGATCGGAAGTGGACATGTTTCCCATATCCAGCAAGGATGATGACTGAGATCTGCGATTCCCTGAACTCTGAACAGTGAGCTTGTTCAGACTAGACGTAGATCCAGTTAATTTCCCAGAACTTCCATGAAGGCCTAAGAAATAATAAGACTTTGAAAGTTGTGACCTTCATGAATAAAAGATCCATAGCATAAATCAGGGCTACCTCCTAATGTCTTGGTCTTCCAAGGCTTTATGTCATATTAATTAGTGTAAAAGTCTACCTTACAGGACAGTATATATTAGTGCATAAGTCTACCTCATAAACATTTGTGTCCTATTTATTCCTGGGCATATTGTAAAAGGAAGCAAAAACTACCCAGATCCATAGAATAGGACTGAAAGGGACCTTAAAGATCAGTCTATCCCCCATTCAACCCATGCCTGGTGATATCTCTAGAGTAAAGTAGATCAAGGTTTTTTCCCCACTCAAAAGACATGAATTTGGATGATGGTAATGGACCTCCTAGTATACTAGCTAACTAACATGACTTTATTAAATTTCTGAAGAAAACTGCCATATTAAATCAATGTATTAGGTTGAACCATATGAAACTGCCAATACTCAATCATTCTTGCCCTACCAAAAAAGTCAAATACATATGGTTTAACTGAATACATTCCCAAATCCAGACACTCTGCTTTTACAGTAAGTGAACTGATCACCTACAGTTCTCTAAAAACTAAACAAAATACCCTGAAAACCTGGTACAGTTATAATACAGCTAAAATGTATCACTAACCATATCAATATGGGATATCTGTACTTAGGTATAATTTTAGGTATCCATCATAGCCAAGAGGAAAGATGGAAACAACAGCGCTGGACAATATTCCAGGAATGCAAGGATTCCATTTTTACAAGAAAATGTGATGTTTTCATTCAGAATTAAATACAACAATAAATAAAATATATATTTTTCCTTCTTGAATAGTTTTCTGAGAAATATTTGCTAACCACTTGCTGATGGTCAGAAGGGAGAAATGAGGACATAATAGGAGAATTAAAGACAAACTTTGACTTCATTATTCAAAATCTGACCACATCTATAAGAATTTTTGAAGACTTTGTAAACACAGCCTGAAAACAGAAACATAATGGTTAAGCCTTTTCATAAATTTCTAACACATAGTTCTATCATGAAGTTTTAATTAAACAACATATTTATTGGATATAGCCTTACCAGCACCATCATACTGGTTTTCTTTCACCAAATACCTGGCAACTCAGAGTAATCAATATTTTTGGTATTAACTTTTTTTCCAAGACAACTAATTTCTAGACATTAAAGAAACATGTATTGAGAATACCTACTAATACACTCAGCATACTCACTCTCTGTTTCCTGTTTGACAGCACTTTCTTTTCGAGGCAGTGTAGCTGTGATGGATTAGGTTGCAAGCATCAAAGACAAAGACAAGTTAATAAACTGCATTTTGCACAAACCATGCACAAAAGGAAGTTAAGCTCTAGTTTAAAAGACACATGCAAAGAACCATGAGCATCAAGTAACGAGAGGTGCAAACACATGTTTAGTTGGTCAGCTACTGTTTGAGAAATTATATGAGAGAAACAACTTTACTAGTCTTTTAATGTATTGTTTTTACTCAAATATT
Source organism: Tolypeutes matacus (assembly GCA_026826555.1). NCBI lineage: Eukaryota > Metazoa > Chordata > Mammalia > Cingulata > Chlamyphoridae > Tolypeutes > Tolypeutes matacus. Next base: position 24,414,319 of record JAKSZT010038599.1, on the reverse strand, counting down.
CAGGTAAAAATATTTATATTTGTCATCTCTCCACACGTTTAAATGATTTTATTTTTTAGGTTTTTGAAAGTGATACACAAAATTTGAAACTATAGTTGGAAATTTTGATTTCTTGAGAAAATATAGTTCAAGTAAATAATTTAATACAGTGGAAATTCATTAGAATGAAGCTGTAGATTTAGACATTAAATGCATCAACAGCCTCATATTCCCTGAAAGCTCCTAAAATGAATCTCCATTGTACTAAATAATTTTATAATATATGTGACAAAAATTATATGAATAGGACTTTAAAACCATTTAAAAATTAAAACCAAATATCAATCTCAATTACTTAGTAAATGGTTTTGTGAACACCTAGAGTGAAATGTTTATCATAGCATTAATTATCAGATGTGGAGATGGAAGGGTAAAGCCGAGGGAACAGGTTTAACTACAGGAATCTAAGTGCTTTTAGGATCATTTGGCATTTCTTTTATTCTAAAACTTTTCTCTCTGTAATACCTATTGGATCAATTGGAGATCATCTTGTGGAACATTCTAAACTCAAAAGTTAATGTGAAAGGCAAGGAAAGAAATCACAGAATGAAATGGAGAATTAAAGACTATAACCTAAAAATATCTTAAAAACTGAAAACAATGTGTCAACTGACACTTCCCCTGCAATACAAAGCCATGCTTAAAGGCAAAAGCCAAAGTGTAAGATACTAACTTGTCACACCAGAGACATATATGTTCTAACAGTCTTGGCTACACGAAGCACAAGGGAATATAAAGCTGAATATTAGCCAAAGTGGCAAACAGAGGTCATGCTGGAGCCACCATCTAGCCAATCTGAACAGTACCTTCTGGCCTTAAGGTGTCACTAAGCCATGTAGTCCAATTCCAGAGTAAAGCCTAATACTTCATATAGTTTTTTTTTCAGTAGCAACAAAAAAATACAGTCATTAGTACTACCCATTAATTATAATTTGTGGCTCATGAAAAGTCTATTATTTTCAGCAAAAATACTCATGTAAACTTTTAAATAACTTTTAAAAACCCCCACTGGAATATAAGCTTCATGAGGGTACGGCCTTTGTTTATTGCTGTATGCCTAGTACCTGGAACAGTGCTTACTGCATAGTAGCTAATTAATAAATATTTGTTGAATGAATCTTCTATCTAGCCTGAATTTCAGTCTTATCTTCAAGACTCCCTTTGAAGTCTACAAAATGTCTGAGTTTAGTGTAGAAACATAAAATGGAAAAATGATTTTGGCTACCATTTTCAAGATTTGGAATATTAAATAGGAAGGAGGCAGAAATTATTTAAATGTATTATATATTTTAAATCAACGAATAGACTGATATATATGCTTTATTTTAGCTATAGAAAGAAAAAAAAAACCTGGTGATTTAAAAATAATTACTGAATTTCCTTTGCCTGCTATTTCTGTAAGTATATTTTTAGAATACAAAGGAAAAAAAAGTGTTAGTATTAGTCCTGGGGGAAAAATTCCCCAACTCTGAGGTTCTCAAAGCAGACCCATTAGTCAAAAAAGGCAATGACCTACATAAAAACCTTGTCACAAAGAAAAGATTCTTTCCAGCTGCCTTTAACTTATTTTGAATTATTTGAACTAAGTAGATGTTAAAGACTTGAGTTAAGACCATTCAGAAGAGGAGCATCTCCCTCAATCTCCATGACTATAGTGACTATGCAGTTTCTTTTTATAAGATACATTCAAACTGATTTTCTATTCTCATCAGTATCTATGACAGAATTCCCTCAGCAAGTAAAAAACAAAACACATTTTAGTTTTATTTATAATTACTTAATTTTGATTCATTGAAAATTATCATTCCAAAATTTCAAGTTTCTATCTTAATTTCTACTAAAGTTTCATTTAAACTTAATTTGAATCACTGAAAAAAATATCTTTAAAAAAGGAACATTCTTCCTTATTTAATACTTCTCAAGTCATTTGTATTTAATTTGAAATTTATCCTTAAAAAGCTAACAAAGTTAAATCTTTGAAGAGAAACATGTTTTATCCTCTGAATTCTGTTTATTATTTAGTTTTTCTTCTCTTATAGCTGATGACATCAAAATAACTGAAGGTAATTTTCTGGTGCTATCAATTGTCACAAATTACTCTCTTACTCCTTATCTTATTATTTTTATTATTTAATAAATATATAGAAGAGATGTAATTTTAACACTGTTTTTTTTTGTGTGTGTGTTATTTTTAGGTACTGGGGGCTGGGGATTGACCTCGTATGTGGGAAGCCACCACTCAACCACTGAGCCACATTGGCTCCCTTGAGTTGGTTTTTTCATTTGCTTGTCTGTTTTTATTTTTTTCTTCAGAGGTACCAGGAACTGAACCTGGGACCTCCCATGTGAGAAGCAGATGCTCAACCACTTGAGTCACATCCGCTCCCCTTTAACACTGTTTTAAAAAAATAAAAGTTCCTTCTAAATGTGTATTAGGGTAATTAAAAGTATTTTTAACAAGATCATTTAAGAACTTCTCAAGGGCTAAGAAAAGAAAAAAATTAGGTCTCTGATAGGTTAATGCAACAATACTACTGTACTTAGTTTAAATTATATTTTTATTACGTCATTTATCTTAACACAAATCTTAGGTTTGATAAACTCTCATGATACTGTGATTAATGAATTTTAGAAAAGTTCCCCTTTGAAGTCGTTTCTATACACCAAAGAAGAGTTCTTCCAAAATAAAATGGTTCACTAACAAGTGGTGACAAATATACTTAATGAAAACATTAAACATGTAACTGCAGTAATAATATGCTATTTACCAAAAAAAAAAAAAAAAAAAAAAAAAAAGCATAACATATCCACAGTGAAAACATTAACATGGATATGAACAAACTGCTGTTTAAGAACAATTAACCTTTAGGATGAGTTAGCATTTCTGTTTCCAAAAGCCTATTGTCCCAAGATTCTTACTAGTATCTTTACCAAAGTGTAGCACATATACATACAGATTCAAACCATTTTAAATGCCTGGACTGTATAATTAGGACTTCATTTTTTTTTTTTTTTTAAACAGTGAATTACAAAATAATTACCCACTAAAGACAGTCCTTTCTGTCTTAAAGAACAATGGAAAGATGTGCTATCAATTTTCAACCTTGTTTCCTGAAGTTGCTTAGGGCAAAGGCTCCTTTCAACAAGCAAATGCTAAACTCATTATTCTAAAGGGGAGAGATGCAGACACACTGAGGAGTACACGTCTTAGCCATTTAAGGCCAGGTTTTGACTAGAATAGGCACAGAACTCCATCCAAAAGGAACTCCAGGGATGGGTGCATGCAAGAGCAGAATGTGGCCTCGGCAAATCACCTCCCTCACAACTTGATACTTTTTCACTGGCTGTCCTATAATGTTTTGTTTCAGTTAACGTACTTAGAAGCAACAACAATGAAATATGTTTTTAAAAATCTGTCTTTGGAAAAATAAGGTATAAACACCCGAGAAATTCTGGCGACATTTTATAGCCCTTTGGCAGGGGAGAAAACACTTAAAACTTTCTTTGTGATCAAGTAGCCAGTGAGAAGGAGAAGCCAGGAATTTTTCTTATTTTCCTGCAGAGAGCAATGACTTAAGAGATCAGTGACTTGTCCCAACTGGTATAAAAGGTCTTTTAGGGAGTTAGAAACTGAACTCTCAACATCTAGTTCTTAGCCTAATACTTTCTCTACCAGATTACACTTCATTTTCTGGCCAACTGCGTTTCCTATGAATATATATGATTAATTATAGCATGAATACACAAATGAATACCTGTCAGATTCACAACACTGCAGAATTTTAATTAGTAAAAAACATACTTACAGATATACATAATATTTGTTCTATGAAATACCTATAAATCAAACCAATTTATAGTTAAACCTACTCTTTCATGAATTCTACTGTACCTTATATCACCTTGCCTAAAAAGCCTTAGAATTATTTGTCATGAATAAAACCAGTTTTAATATGAAAAGAAGACAATGAACTGAGGTGCCTAGGCTTACCAAACTTCTTGCTTTCTTTTGTTGTGCCTGTCATCTTGATCTTTGCAACTTCAAAAAAATCTTTGATTTCTCTCTCATACAGTCGTGATAAATAATCCATGTAATTCTTAAAATAAAAGTAACATGTACTTCTTATTAATAAAACAAATAACAATTTCCATTTTTCAACTCCCCAATTCTTCAGGCTTGTTTTAAATTCTGTGATCTAAAATTTTGATGCATTTCATAGGATAAAAAAGGCGGCTATTTTTCTGTCTTTAAAAAAATATTGAATAGGCATTATAACATTAATAACAATTTACCAAAATATGAAATAATAAAAACTTCTATTTTCATTTTTACATGTTACCTTTCCATATTTTAATTATAGCTGCAATCATATTGTACAGAGCTATTTTCACATATACAGTCCATGATTTTCCGGTCTTCATGATTTGTTTTAATAACTGCATAGTATTCCATTTTGTTGATGTACCTCAATTTAATAAACCAATCCCCTAGCATATGACACTTCAGTGGTTTCAATGCTGCAATAAGCTTTCGTCTTTAAAGAACTGTTTCCGTGGAATGATTTCCTACAAGTGGAAATACAGGACCAAAGAATCCGGGAATCTGTAAGACTCTTCCTCCATACTGCCATGTTGCTTTAAAAATGATCAACCATTGGCAATGATGATGAAGGAGTACATTTAGTTTCACTGAACCATTGTCACCTTGGGGTATTACACCCAAATAAGCTATTTTCAGTAAGAATTTAATGAGTGTATCCTATAGTTTTTATAATTAAATAATTAATTTTCTTAAAACAGATTTGATTTATTCTAGCTTAAATGAAAACATCTATTACTTAGCATAAAATGCATTTATTTATCAGCTTCTTATCATGTAAAAATATTTTATACCAGGAGGGATTCCTCAACAGTAGAAGACTATATATTTTTCCAAGTCCTAGTTAAATGCCATAGACAAAGTCTGACTAAATATAAATAAATCCATAGCAGAAAAATTGTAGCTGGTAATTCTTTTACATTTATCACGGAATCCAAGCTTCAACTTTCTTTATTATTTCAAATTGACATATTCACTTTTAGAACAGGTTTACCTTGTTTAAACATCAGATATATCTTTCAAAAGGTACATATTATGTAAATATTTGTATGTTGAGTCATAGTTCACCACTGATTTTGTTATTTTACAGATATATCATTATAACATAGTATTTGGACCAAACATAATATAGATCCTACCTTTCTCAATAATTAGGCCACATACGCTTCCCACATAATCTCTAGAAAAGTTAATGAAATGGGCAATTCTTCTCCGTGACCTCTGCCTAACTTTAAAAACAAAGATAAAATATACTCTAAAATTAATTGCTATTTCAGTGGGCTATCTCACTTTTTCAAATGACTGAAAACGCTTTTTTTCCAGGTACTTAACAGAACTCATTGCTGGGAAAGGCCGCAGACAGGTGTGACTGTATCAGTTCTTTCACTGACCAAATAGTGAAAGATGACTGAGTATGTATTCCTCTTAGCCCCTGTATATAGCACCTAAAGTAAAATTTAACTCTCATAAGAATTCTGTTACCTCAGGCAGTCTTTCAACTTTAGTTTGAGCTGACTATGGATTCTTACAGAAAACTCCGTGTTTTACTTTTTGTCAAGTGAAGTTTAGGCTGAGAGAAGACGCCTGAGGAATCTTCAGGACTCACTGTCAACATCTAGAGGTTATTAAGAGAGGAAGACTCATTTCCTACCTGTGGCAGTTTGAGATTATTTATGAATTCCAAAAAAGAGAGGTTATATTTGTAAACTGGTCTGTTCTTCTGGGAGTGATCCCCTTAGATTGTATTAGATTCAGCTGAGATGTCTTTGAATAAAGTATGTTAAGATTAGGGCTTTGATTTGACCATGTCAGTAGGGCGTAACTCAGTGTTGAGTCACTACCCCGTTGGGGACACTCATTCAAGAAGACACACAAAAGAAGATACACAGAAGAACAGAGAGAGAACTTTGTCAGTTTTGGTCCTGGGGCTCCGGAAAGAGCTAAGCTATTCACCTGATAGTTTGTAGCTGAAGAGACCAGAGCCATGAGCAGATGAGAATGCCTGAAAGAAACGAGCCCTCCAGCCTACAGCTGAGATCGGAATAAGCTGGGCCCATGGGGCCTTAAGAGAGAGAGGAAGTCTGAGCCCCACAGAGATTGGCAACCATCTTGCTTCAATACGTGGCAACAGACTTTGGTGGGAGAGTAACTCTTATGTTACCTTGAGTTGGACTCTTTAGGGCCTTGAAACTGTAAGCTTTTACCCCAAATAAATACCCTTTATAAAAGTCAACAGATTTCTGGTACTTTGCATCAGTACCTCTTTGGCTGACTAATATACTACCCAAGTACAAATGGATCATCTCTATTATTAATTGCCCTACATGCATAACCCAGAGTCACAGTCAGGGGTCATCATGCTTGAGAGAAGGGAATCTGGGTAGTTGAGCTATAGGACCAAAGCACCTTTATTTTCTACAGGCCCTAATTATGCACATCAAAATCAGGGCTTTGATTAGATTCAGCCATAAGTACAAATGGGGTGATGGCTAGTGATTCTTATACCTAAAAAATTTGTAAAGGTAGAGGAGAGCTTTTCCCCTTTCCTGCTAAGAAGTGTGAGCTGTGTATACCCAACCAAACTGCATATAGCTACCTGGATTTAATTATTATTTTTCACTGAAGAAACACTGGTTTGTTTGTTTCTCTCTTTTTTCTTTCATTCCTTTTTTTATTCTTTAAAAAAATATATATTCCTGTTTTTGATAACACTTTAGCAACCAAGTTAGATTAGGAGGCAAAGTACACAGTCTGTCAAAAGCTTTAACTACAGGATGAAGTAACACATTCCAATTTCATAGGAAAGCTCATTGATATTGTCAATCAAAAATACTCTGAGCTCAGAATAATTCCATAAATCATCTAGGTTGGCTACAATTTTGTTTCTTCACTAGAAATTACATTCATGAATACTGCATTATATATAAAGATAGGGCAATGATACTCACTGAGAATACAATTAGGCAAAAAGCTTATTGATTACTTATTTGAATATTCACTAGGGGACAAAGCACTTGTTGGCACAAAACTCTTAAGGAGATGTAATTTATGTTTAATTATTCAAAATATTAATCCTTCTAAAACTTCAAAAGGCAAAGAATTCCAGTAATATAAATATTTTTCCTTAAGATATCTCCAAATCAGAATTCTGTTGAATGAAAACAAAACAAAACACAACAGTAGAGTTGAATAACACTTAAAAGACTAATTCTGAGAAACAAAAATAATCTTATCTAAAATAGCTAGTCAGATAAGATGTAAATGAACACCTCAGGAGATGAACATCCATTTTGAAAGGTATTTTTATTAGTTATGAAATATTATTCATTTTGTCAGGGTTTATATCCCCTTTTCTTATCATTTTATTTGGGAAGTAGAAGGAGCCAGATTTTACTTTAAATGGGCAAAGACACTTGGAAGAGAATATCCAGGAAGACTGATACATAAGAATGTCCTACTACCAAATAGGTTGATATGAATGTATTGTTAGAAATGTAAGATTTGCCTTTTTCTTATCATCGCCCTTCTCATAAATTTCTATTTAACCCTAATGCCTTCTCCTAAAGCATGAACCTAAGATGCTCAAAAGGAGTTGTAATAATTATTTTCATTAAGTATAAAGATAAAATGGGTTCAGGTAAAGACATTAATTCCCTGAGAGAAGATAATCTTCATTTAAAAGATGAGCTCCTCTCTGAATAAAACTGGGCAAATACTAGCAAAACTAGCAAAAATTTCTGCAAGTGAAAAAAAAAAAGGGATGATTTTGTTGCCTAAATCCCAGTTAGGAAATTTTTTGGACCCAAGCACATTAAGGGAGTTGCGGGGGGAGAGTCTTTACATGAACAATTTCAATATTTTCACTCTACTGAAACAAAACATAGCACTTTTTCAAACTCAAAAACATCTTTTAGGACCACACTGCCTACCTAAATTATTACTAAAAATTACTAAAAATTAAAATGGCTTATGCATTACTTGCCTTTTTCTATTTCTAAACTCCAAATTCATAAAACTTACAAATAAAAGATTTTAAATGTTTCTTCAGTGTATTTCAGAATTAAACTGCTCTTTCAGCCAAGAATAACCAGAATATCATTAGCTATTTATATATTTGAGTTAGATAGGTAGCAATTCTTGGCTTCATTTTTTAAAAAAGGTGACCTGGCTAATTCCTATATTAAAGGCCATAGTATGCACACCAGAAAAGTGCTATACCTTACGGTTTCTATCTATCATGGTCATTTGTTAAATCTAAGTCAAATCATATCACTATATTGCTCAAAGCTCTCCAACATCCCCCCATACCCCAGCCCACTCACAGAAAAGCCAGACCCTTACACTGATGGTCCCAGTCCCTTCTCCCAATCTCCCCTGCTCCACCTCTACCCTTACCTCTCCCAGCTGCCCTTCTAAGGCTCTGCCTCTGGCTCCTTGATGCCCTTCAAGCACACCAAGCTCACCCTCAACTTAGGGCACAGACACTGTGCCTGGATGCTTTCCCTCAGAAATCCACAGTGCTCATTCCCACTGATCTTTTCTTTTCCTTTTTAATTATTCCACTTATCTTTTAAATCTGTGCTGATGTGTTACCTTCCCCTGCCACTTCTCTGACTACCCTATTTGAATAACTTCCCTAGTCCTGACATTGTTTCCTCTTCTCTGCTTTCTTTTCTTCATAGCACTAAACATCTTCTTATCATCCCCAACTATGGAATTGCAGTCAGTGGAATATACCACTATTCTTTTAGTCTCCAAGTCAAGCAAGTTTGGCATCATCTTGTGCCATCTGCCTTTGGAGTCTCTCTTTTCATTTCTCTTCTCTCTCTATTCCTATCACCATCTTCCTGGTTGTTCAAGACCTCATATGATCTGAATTATTACATGAAGTTCTTAATTAACTTCTCCCATCTTGTCTTTTCTCCCTTGCTTGATGAATGCGCATCTTTTTCAACATAATTTTTCATTGCTCCAGAATATGAAATTTCTGCTTCAGTAAGTCTTTCCTCATTACCCTTGGAAAAGGGCATATTTTTTCTTGCCTTTGTCTACATGTCTTGCTCCCCCACCCCTGCAATGCCCTCCCTTTTATTTATAGCTTCTCTATTTCCACAATTATTAAAAATCCAATTCAAGTCCTATATATTTCCCAAGACTTCAGGGCAGTGATTTCTCCTTTCTCTAAACTGTCATGTATTTGAACACATTTCTAGTTTGGCACTTAATTTTTTGCTAATTATTTTAAGAAAGATTGTTCTTCCCAGGTAGACTTAAAAGCTCTTTAAGGGTAGAGGCTTGTTTGTTAGGCCCACATGCTTGGAATAGTGGCATGTTTGCTTAATAAAGAGGCACATAGTGCTTGTTTATCAGACTAAATGATAAATTCTTAGAGAGAAAATCTTATACATTTCATACTCCCTACAGTTTCTATATTGCATATAAAGAAACTCAGAAAATAATTATAACATTTAACTAAATTCAATGATGCATCAGACTACAACACGGCCTAATACTATTTTATACTGAATTTCAAAATTTAGCTCTACTTTACCCAAGTATATAAAATAAATGCTATCACTTGTTAATGAGCACTCTGAAATTAAATTTTCTGCCTTTGCAAAGAATGTGCGACAGTATTTAAAAGGTCATTTGGGGAAATAAATACATGACCTCTTGATTCTAAAAGATTATGCTCTAGATTCAATAAGTAAATGATGTCACATCCATACCTTTGTGAGTCCCTCATATTTGCCATAATCTGTACTCTTTAGCCATTCCATCAGCTTGGCATATCGGAGCAAATCTCTATGAAATGGATGATGATTGGGTAAAGTCAGTTCAACTGAGTGTTGAGCAAGAGTTGAACTCTGATCGTGACCCTAGAACAAGTAAATAAGTAAATTAATATCACTGACAGTATAAAGAAACATTGCTACAACTGAAAATTCGAAGCAATGACCAAATGCAGCAAAGCAAAACCAAGAGAACATAGAAAAATAAAGACCAAGTACTTACTTGTCTTCTTTTATCCTGTGTCTATCAAGTAAACACCATCACCATAAAATAACCATAATCAGGCAAGAATGGCACTCTGATAAATCAACTACTCATTGCATCTTCTAAATGAGAATCAATGCTTTAGTCAAGCTTGTCTCTCCCATATCATATCATTTTAAAATTTGCTAAGCAAAAGAACTTCATGACATAGACGATATTAAGAAACATACCAAATAGAGAAGTCATTCAAAACAGAATTTCTACATTTATGGAAATAGTTTAGAGTCTACACTATTTAAAACAACAGATAAAAATATTTAGTATATAGAATTTTAGATCTAGGAAGGACTTTCTAGAAAAATTCCTAATAATGTAAATAAATTTTTTCCATTAAAGTGATTTGTTAATAACTATATATAATTTTGTTTTTATACCTTGAAAAGACCTGTATAAAAATAAATAGTTAATGAACATCCTTAGACAAATCATGCATCCTGACTTTTGCCTTGGAAAATTATAGACCTGGTAGATCATCTGATCCAATAACCTTATCTTCTAAAACAGGGGTCCTTAACCTTTTTTGTTCCATGGATCCCTTTGCCAGTCAGGTGAAATGAATACTACTGTAATTTATTTATCGCATACATTCATAAGTGAAGGAAATGCTAGATTTCAGTTAGAGGTCAGAGAAAAAAAAAATAAAAAAATCAATAATAGTTGATTTTTTTCAATTCAGTTCAAGCTCATGGAACCCCTGAAATCTTTCCATGGACCCCTGGTTAAGAACCCCTGTTCAAAAAGAAGAAACTGAGGCTCAGTGGGCTGAGTAATTTGCTCAGCTTGCACAGGAAGAAAGCTAGAATTGGAACCTTGGTCATCTAAGTCCTACTTCCCTTTTAAAAACATGCCAAACAAAATCATTTTAACCAGACTCAAAAAACTGCAATTGCCTACAAGTTACTGGTATAAAAAAAATAAAAATAAAAAAAATCTTCCCAGCCGTCTTTTCAAGACTATCTAGCTCTCCTTCTCTGTTACTTGATCAGCAAATTATAGAAGTCCAAGTCAGTGTCTAAGAGACAGGGGTTGTAATATTAAAACAGTAGCTTCCCCTTAAAAACATAATTTTCTAAGAACTAGGAAAGAGCAAAACAAGCCAGATTTGTCTGAAGTCATCTGAATCAATCTGATTTGCCTAGATAATCAGAAGTAAATTTTTTTTTAGCATTTTGTGAAAACTGAATTAAACAACATGATTTGGGAGGTTGGCTAACTCATTTCCTGGTAAAGTTACCTAAAGGTAATTATAAATGTATATTGTATTAGTCAATAAAGAGTAACTTCTAAACATCCCAAATTTTAAAAATTTAATTTTTTTTTAATTCAAAAGGGATTTCTTCATCTACCTAATTATAATTCTTTATTATATATACAAAATAAGAACTTGGTGGTTATGGAGTTAAAAAAAATTCTTTTAAATACAGAGTAACTAGAAAGAAAAATTCTTGGCCTATGGGAATAAAGAGCTCCCTCGCAATTAAGAAGTTACTTTAGAGTAATAAAGATGAGGTGTAAAATACACCCAGTACTAAAATCTCCATCATTATCTAAGTCCCTTCTTTATTAAAGTTTTCAAGTTAGTCTCCTGGGGAATTTCCTTCTTGTGAGATGATATCCTCAATTTAAAATGGAAATAAAAAGAAAAATAGGACCAAATATATAGAAATTACCTATAAAACTCGGTAAACAACCAATATACTTCTAAAATTCACTTTACTGATATGTGCTTCATTTAACTTGGGATATTGTACCAGAGATGGCAGAAAAGTACTCACAAAACTGTACTAATTCAACAATACAAGAACCGGAACACAGAGGTAAAATCTGACATGAACTGACATGAGGCTATTAATAGTGTTGGGATTAACTCTTCATAGTTTTTGCTGCAGAAATAATATGTTTGATTATGGGGTCCTGCCCCAGATCCTGCTGGGGGTGTTATATAATATATAGTATATTCACAGTATTAGTATTACTTTTACAGAATCTGAAAAATTCTAAAACTATAGCTGACTCCAAGAGTTTTAGATAAGGGAGTGTGGTCCTGCTTTCTGTATAGCTAACTGAATTTAAAACAATCATGTCTTCTAACAGAATAATTGAGGACTAAGAGCTATGGTGTTAAAAAAAAAAAAAAAAAAAAAAAAAAAGGAACAATTCTACATATTTGGAATGCTTGGGAACCCACATCTTTTCCATGAAGTAAAGGCTAACAATAAATTTGAATAAAATTAATATTACATAAAACACATAAGTATTACCATGGACTACTGTTTAAACTCTAATTATAGTTGCTAAAGGTCATTACAGAAATGTTTAATTGCCATATTGGAAAAATAGTAAGGATTCCATAGATTCACAGATATTAGATATAAGGCATGCACAGATATTACAGTTACAGATCTAATAATGTCTCCAAATTGTATCTTAATTAGTTATATTGAATAAAGGGAAAGACTATTTGACAGACTTGTTATGGCTTGTAAATGGTTTCCAAATATTCTCTCCATCAATAACAATATGAGGTGGCTTTCATTACTCAAAAATAATCTTCCTCATTAATTCAAGACTCAAAATAATTCTTTATGTTCTTCTACAACTGTTTACTCAGGTTATTACTCAAGTTATATTATTTACTTTAGTGCCAGGAAACCTCTTTAATCATTAAAAACCTCCTGAAAATGGATGAATAACTTTAATTATTAACATTTGTAGAGCACTTTACAGTTTACAAAGCTCTTTCACAACATTATTATTCAAAGCTTTCTTTTGCAAACAGCATTTGAACATCATTATCTGAAAATTTCACTTCTCATATTAAGAACATATTACCATCAAACCATTACTATCAAGATAGATTAAATGGTATTAGTGTTAAAAAGGATTTAATTTTAGAGAAAATGCTTTCAAAATAACTATAGAAAATAGATTGAATATATATTTAATTTACATTGTTTAATTCAATCAGCAATACAGACAACTTTACCACATCTACTCTAATGAGGCAAAGAATTTTTATTATTTATATATTTTAAAAATTAAAACATTGTTTAATAAATTAACAGCTATTGAATGCCTACTACCTTGCTAGGTATTTTACAAATATAAAGTCTGCTCTTCACAATAATCTTGCAAAGAATTTTTGTCCTCATTTTAAAAATAGGGAAAATCTACTACTAACATAATTTTTTTGTAGTAAAATTATTTTTACCTTTTATTTTGAAATACTTTCAGACTTATAGGACAGTTATAAAAATAATACAAACCCCGTATAGAGAACTCCAACATATAGAGAACCCTACCCTTCCAGATATCCAGATCCAATACTCTTAACATATTGCCACATTTGCTGTATCATTCTATCCATCCATCCATTTATCAATCCATTTTCTGAATACTTGAGTGTAGGGTTTGTACATCATGCTCCTTGAACACTTAATACTGCCATGTACATTCTCTAAGAACAAGGATATTCACTCATGTAACCACCTAAAGTACAGATACCTTAAGTGCATTATCTAGTTCAAGAAATTTAAGATTGATATAAAGCTTACAGTCTATATTCCACTTTTTCAAATGTTCCTCGGAGCCTTTTCTCCTCCATTGCTAGATCCCATTCAGGAACATGTGTTGCATTAAATTGTCATTATCTCTTTAGTTGCTCACTCTTTCTTTTCTTTTCTTTTTTTTTTAATTGTGGGAACATATATATAATATAAACTTTCCCATCTCAACCATTCCCAAGCATATCATTCAACGGGATAAATCACATTTACAAAAGTGTGGTACCCTTCCCACTTTCTATTACTAAAACTTTCCCATCTCCCCAAACAGAAATCCTACAATCATTTTGCATTAATTCCCGATTCCCCCTGCACCCCTCTGCCCTACCCTTGGCAACCTGTACTCTAATTTCTGTTGCTATGAGTTTGCATATTCTCTGATATTTTCTTTGTAGTTACCATGGGACTTAAATTTAAAATCTTAATCTATTATAATCTCATTTGCTTTGATATCAACTTAACTTCAACAGTATACATAAACTATGTTCCTCTACCCATTTCTTCCCCACCTTTATATAGTTCTTACCACAAATTACTTGTTTATGCATTTTGAGTCCAAATCTACTGATTTATCATCATGTTTTGTGCATTTGCCTTTTAGATTCTGAAGGAATAAAAGGTAGAGTTAAAAACCAAAAATACAATAGAACTGGTATTTATATTTACTCATATCATTAAACTTACAAGAGATCTTTTTTCCTTCATGTGGCTTTAATATATTACTATTGTTCTTTCCTTTCCATCTGCAGAATTCTCTTTAGCATCTCTTGTACATTGGTTTAGTGGTGACAAGCTCCCTAGGCTTTTGTATATTTGGGAATGTCTTATCTCTCCCACATTTTTGAAAGATAGTTTTGCCGGATATGGAATTCTTGGTTGGCAATTTTTTGCTTTAAGCACTTTATGTCATCCCATTGCCTTTATGCCTCCATGGTTTCCAATGAGAATAATCTTATTGAGGTTCCTTATATGTGAAGTATTACTTCTCTCTTGTGACTTTCAGAATTCTCTCGTTATCCCTGGCATTTGACAGTTTAATTATAATATGCTGCAGCATGGGTCTATTTGCATTTATACAATTTGGAGTTGGTTGAGCATCTTAGATGTGTGAATTCATGTCTTTTGTTAAATTTGGGAAATTTTCAGGCATTATTTCTTTGAATATTATCTCTGCCCTTTTCCCTCTCTCTTCTCTTCCTGAGACTCCACAATGCATATATTGGTATGCTTGATGGTGTCCCACAGGCAGGTTCCTCAGGCTCTGTTCATTCTTTTCTTCATTCTTTCTTCTTTCTGCTCCTCAGACTGAATGATTTCAATGGTCTTATCTTTAAGTTCTCTGATTCTTTTTTCTGCAATTTGCTGTTAAATCTCTAGAGAATTTTAAATTTCTGTTATTGTGGTCTTCAGTGCTGTTTGATTCCTTTTCATAATTTCCATCTCTGTACTGATATTCTTTTTTATGTTCAACTACCAATTTCTTGATTTCCTTTAGTTCTCTGTCCATGTTTTTCCTTTAGCTCTTTGAGCATATTTAGGACCATTTTAGAAAAATCTTTCTCTAATATGTTTCAGGTCAGGTACTCCTCATTGATGGTTTCTAATGCTTTAAATCTCCTTTGATTGGGCTGTCACTTCCTGTTTCTTTATATCTTTGTGACTTTTTGTTGATACCTGGACATTTTGATATTTTAAAATATCATCACTGGAATTTAGACTCTGAGGCATCGGTTCCTTAAGGTTATATTCATCTAGTATTATGACAGAGCTTTCCTTAAATGCTAACAAGAAAAAAAGGAGGAGGAGGAGGAAAAGAAAACACCTTTCTCAGTCTTTGCAGAATGATCTCTGTGAGTGCTCTCCTTCAGGGCTTATCCATACAATCGGTTTGGATAATAGCTCCAGGTCAAAGAGCAAGGACTTCCCTAGTTCTTTCTAGGCATGTGTCTTGTCTTGCACATGCATGTGTGGTTCTACAATCCCCCCACTTACATGGTTCTGAATATCCCCTCTTCCCTAGGAAAAAATTTCCTCATGGTCTCAAGAACTGTACTGTATATCCAACATCCAGCAACCCCTTGCCCCAGGTATCACAACTTGACTGCCTTCCCACAGCTTTCTGTAGGAGAGTTCTCAGAGCTGCCTTCTACATATAGGGAAAATTCTGGGATGGCAAGTCCCTCATACCACCATCAGGCAGATTGGGCCAGCCATACATGCTCCCAGTATATGGATGAGGGTTACTCTACTCCCTCCAGAACACAAAGCAGGGCTCTACACTGAAAGCATGAGCTGGCTCTACACTGAGCCAGTAAGGAGGTGAGAATGGGCCAGCCAGGGCACCAGGAGGTCATAATGCTTTTAAGTAGCCTTTTTCTTGATTCAGTGCTTGCCCTGTTACTGTAGTCCTTTAACTGTTTTCTGGGACTTTGAGAAAGATGTTTCTTTCAGCTTTTGCTGGTTGTTCAAAGCTTCTGTTGGGGGACAGAGCCCTGAAGCATCTCACCCTGCTATCTTGAATAGGGCAGGGTCAACATAATTTTAAAATAATAATTAGGTGTCTACATTTTTTCCCCAAATTAATCAAAGGCAAATACATTTTGTGAAAATTTAGTGAATTATAAATTTTCATCAGTATATTTGTTATTAGAATTTATAGTAAAATTTGCTAACATTGAATGCTTTATTATTACCAAGCACTGCCCCAAGTGCTAAACATATATAAACACATTAATCCTCATAAGCACCCAGTGATGTAGGTGTTTTTATTACCTGCTTTATTCAGATAAGACAACTAAGGTGGCACAGCAAAGTTAATTAATTTGCCCAAAATTATAGATCTAGGAAGTGAAAGAGCTGGGGTTACAAACCCAGGAGCTTTTGCTCCAGTGTACCCCCCCTCTTAATATTGACTTTCTTTAAGGAATGACACATTCGTGTTAAATACTGAATACATTTTCAGGATTTGGGAACTCTTTCCTTCTACATTATGACAAGTTTAGTTTAGCTTATTATTAAAGGAGAAAATCTGAGCAAAGTTCCAACAAACATCATAAAAACGGATCTAATTAAATAATCACAAGATTTTTTAGCTCTTAATCAGAGATTAAATATATGTTGAAAGAAGAAAAGTTTTTAAACTTAAGCATATAGAACAAAAAGCCCACAAGTTCAGTTTTTTTTCCTGGTATGCTTTTAGTTCAGTGCATTTTAGCTCATTTTCATTTTCTCTAAATTATTAGCATAATCAATCTCATCATATTGCCAAAGACAATGGTATAGAATCATATCACAAGGTCTCTGTAGAACCAAAGGAAAAAAGCAGAAAACAGTTATCCTATTAAAAACAAATCTTTCAAAAATCAACCAAAAGAATTTTTAAAAGAACAATTTCTTGTTGCAAATATTTCCACAATTTCATTAGCCTTAATTTGACTGTCTGCTTACAATATCAGAATCCTAATTAGTATAACTGGCTTGATTCTCCTAGCTGAATATCTTTCTACATGCAAAAATTTCTAGTAAATGTAAAAACTATAGATAGGAATCTAATTTCAATGAAAGTTGAGTATGTAGGAAGATCTAAAAGATCCAAAAGACTTTAGCCAATTGTTAAAAGTATTACTCATTGTATTAGAATAAGAAGTGAATATTAAATAAAATGCATTTCAAGTTTCGTTAAAATAGAGATATGTGTAAGTATTCACATGAAAGCTGCATCATAGACAGCATGTTCTCGATTAGAGAATTCCGAATGCAAAGATGTTTTTACTAGTTTATGACAGTAACAGAAAAATAAAATGATGGGAGTGAGTGTCTCATAAATGTAAATGTATTAATTTTTTTTTTAAAGGAAGTATTAGGGATTGAACCCAGGACCTTGTACATGGGAAGCAGGCACTCAACCACTGAGCTACATTCTGCTCCCCAAATGTATTAATTTTTAAAGTCTGAAATTATATTCTTTCTGTTCTTTTTGTGTCAAAATGTCATTTAAAAAATGAAGATAGTGAAAGAAAATGGTCTTTTAAGGTCATTACTTGGTAAAATAAAAACTGGGGGGAAGTGGATGTGGCTCAACCAGGTTGGGCACCTGCCTACCACAGGGGAGGTCCTGGGTTTGGGTCCTGGTGCTTCCTAAAGACGACGAGCAGACACCCCAAGTCAGCCAACACCACAGCCCGCGGGAAGTGGATGTGGTTTAGGCCGTTGAGTACTTGCCTCCCATGTGGGAGGTCCCAGGTTTGGTTCCCAGTCCCTCCTTGAGAAGGAGAGCAAACAATAAACAGACAGACGAGAGAACCATCGGGAGGGAAGGGGGGGAAAACTAAAAATAATAATAATAATAAAGTAAATAAATCTTTAAAAGAAAAAAAACTGGTGACTTGGTCAGTCTCCAATTTCATTTCTGTTAATTTTACTGATATGTGGATTTTAAAAAGACTGGGAACCAATGCTCTTAAATTACTGTTATTTTGTGAGCAATAGATTACATCTTCTGGATTCTTCTGTACAGTATTTATAAATTTTATAAAATCTATAGATTGGGGAGTGGGTATAGTTCAGTAGTTGAGTACCTGCTTCCCATGTACGAGGTCCTGAGTTCAATCCCCAGTGCCTCCTTAAAAAAAAAAATCTATAGATTTACTACACTCTGTATTGCATACTGCAAGGATTCTGTTCAAGTCCTATATTATACACAATATCATATCTGATTACTTAAATCTTCAGTAAGCTCTCTTTTGATTATACTTTTTTTAGCATTTACAAATAATCCATAGTTCTGCAATTAGCAATTTATTTTATATATATATATATATATCATTGTAGAGCTTTAAGTATATTAATCCTTTTTTTTTTTTTTTTAAAGATTTTATTTATTTATCCCCGCCCCCCCGCTGCTTGTGCTTGCTGTGTCCATTTGCTGTGCGTTTTTCTGTGTCTGCTTGTCTCCCTTTGTTGGGTTGTCTTGCTGTGTCAGCTCACCGTGCCACGCAGGCTGGCTTGCCTTCACCAGGAGGCCCCGGGAATCGAACCAGGGGCCTCCCATATGGTAAACGGGAGCCCTATCAATTGAGCCACATCTGCTTCCAAGTATATTAATCTTAACTCCTCCTTAGAAGTATCTTGAGAGCAGGAAATATTTCTTATTCTACCATATGGACCAGATCGACTACATAATGGCACACAGTAAAAAATTTAGTGATTGACAAAAAGTTGCATCATAGAATGTTAATCAAATTTTCACAGCTAGTTTGTTCCATAACCAGGAATACAAATATCCATATTTCCTGACTTGTTTGCTAGGTGACCTGATGAACTGAGTTCAGCAGAGAGCAGTTCTCTTTCCTGCATTTGGGACATCTTCCTCCACCTTCTTCAGCACATCCCAGACTGCTGCAATATTATGATTTTTAACATGCATCACTCACATGTGTTACATATTAGATTTGCAGAAATCTGAAGCATTCATTTAAAATAAAGCCATTAGTCTATAGGGCAAAGAAGCAAAATCATAAATAATTGCATATTACAACAAATGATCAAGGGTGCAGAAAGGACTACTGTTTACTGACTTGGTATTTTTAACACCATCTACAAATGTGGATAACATCACTGTCAACAGTATCATTTTAAAATATTAAGGGACAGGGTAGAAATAGATGTTATTGAAATAATGATATAAGAAAAATGTGAATTAGTATTTCCTGTGTGACTTCTAATTTACTTTTTTCTTGATACTTTTCAGGTCAAGTGAAATGTTGAGGGAATCTTCCCTAATTTCCCCCTTCCACCCTTATGCTCCCAAACTATCGTTAGTCATATCATTACTGAATATATTTGTCTGTCTCCCTCTCCTAGACTGAGAGCTACTCAAGGACAGGAACTGTCTATCATTTATTCAAGTCAATGTCTGGTATGCATCTCAATCATCTGGCAAATGTTTATTAAATAAATGAAGAAGGAAATAAGTGAATGAAAGAATGATGGGAAGAAAGCAAGTAGAATGAGATTAAATGCCTTTCTGGCAAAATAAACTCTTTGCAATAGGATGTTAAAAAACTGCTACAAATATGGTTAATGGGTAATGTAAATCAGTAAGTTAAGTTATAATCTATAAAGATTCTGCTGATGTTAAGTTTAGCAAAGTTTTTGGAAAAAAAAAAAACCAGAGAAGCTTGAGCCAAATTTGATGTACTCACAGGAACCGAAAGAAAGTAGGACCTGCTATAGAGCTGAAGGAGGGCCTGAGTAAACTAATTGGAAATAAAATATAGTAAATGCAATTGTTTTAGAATACTGCAAAGTGAAAATAAAACAAGAATCCAAAGTTTCAGACAGTATTTCTTGATGAATAAGAGATTCCCCACCCCTTTTTTTTACCTAAAAACCATAATAAATAAAATAAGACATGAAAAATATAAGAAACCTAATTTATTACACCAGATATTAAAATGTCTTCCATTCAAATCCAAGGTATTCTTAATTTCCCTCAAATTAATATTATTATCACAACCTTAATTACAATATCCCCTTCCATATAAAAATGTAGACAAAGGGTTTACTGAAATTTACAGTTGAGATATATTCATTATTCTCACATGAATATTATCTGTATAAGTACATAGAGCCTATGAAACACTCAACAAGACCTGGTTCCCATATAAAAATACTAAAAAATAAAACAAGCTAATCATTAAACTTCTTCATAATCTCCATGTAACAAATTTGGATTCATATAAATAAGAATGTCTAAATAGTATATGCAATAAATAAGCATAGTCATTTGATTTCTAGAATCAGAGAGTTTGAGCTGAAAGGAACTAGATTGTTTGGGCCAGCTGAGGCCCAAAATACATCTATAATAAAATATGCACCTATTTCAAAATCTTAAAATCAAAGAAATGTGTGAAAGAATACATTGTGATCCCAATTAATAACACTAAAAAGTTGATGGGAGTTTAAGTTTAAGGTAATATACAAATAAGCTAAAGGGACATGCCAGTTTTAACAATAACATAAAATTACCTGTTGAACAAAAACATTGTTGAGGTGACTGGCCAGTCTCCGAGCAAAATGCTCTCGCAAATCACTGAAACGCTGTTGCTGTTGTTTGACTGCCTCAAGCATGTCATGGCCTGAAATCAAAATGATGCCGCTTGACTGACTGAATGGGTAAAATATTTCCTCTGATGCTTGATGCACACATCCACAACAGTACCCATATTTAAGTTTTAAAGAACCAAAAGTCCCACTGGCTTATACGTTTGCTTATGAAAGAAAGGTAAGCAGAAGAAAAAATAATCTAGTCTGGTGGCAGATTCCAAAGTGTGGTCCTGCATCAGCATTACCTGGGAACTGTTAAAAATGTGGATTCAAGGGCCACAGCCCAGAAACTGAATCTGGGAGTGGAGCCTGACAATCTGTGTTTGAATAAGTTCTGTGATTCTGATGCACAGTTAAGTTTTGGAACCACTGGCCCAGCAAAAACCTTATACTGTCTGGTCTAAACAAAGAGTTACTGAAAACCTACTTTGCCCTAGGTTCTGTAGACTGTAAAAGAAAAATCATGGATTTAACCAGAGTTATTGGTAGTCAATTAGAAAAAAACGAAGTGAAAAAAGTTCTCAGCGCCAACAGAAATATGTTTGAAACATGTTGCGCAGATAACGCAATACTAAACCACTTCCCCAAGTATTTCCTGTCAAAGATGTCAAAATCTTTGTATTGCCAGAGGAGAGAACTTTGTCATTTTGATCCTGCCATGTGACAGAAAGGAGAAGGCTCAAACAGCTAACACCCCCAGGAGAGATAGACCACTTGCCTGATACTTACAGCTGACCTTGGGAAGAGCTGAGACTGATACAGAAGACTCTGAAAGAAACGAGCCCTATGCCAGGAGAAAGAGGAAGCCCTGAGGGACAAGCCCTATTGCCAGCCTGCAGATGAGAGAGAGGAAGCCCAGAGGGGAAGGCTGAACCCTCACAGAGATCAGCGACCATCTTGCTTCAACGTGTGGCAACTGACTTTGGTTAGAAAGCAATCTTGAGCTGGTTTTTCAGGGATTTGTAACTCTAAGCTTTTACCCCAAATAAATACCCTTTATAAAAGAAAAAAAAATCTTTGTATCAAGTTATAGGATTAGTCTCAGGTTCTTGGTCAGATTTTATCATGCCCAGTGAATTTACCTGGCCGGAGAGCAATATTCATACACTGCAGAAGGGCATCGGCAGCATTGGTGCAGGCTTCAATGCCTCTGGAAGATGCAAGATCTCCTTCCTGAAGGGCCTTTATATGACCTTTGGCCAAGTCCATGTGGTTCTGGAAGATTTATAAACACACAGTTTGCACATGCAATTTTGGAAAATTTGTAGGTAAGATGTTATTCAATCCTATCACCAGGTCTTTGGAACTATTTTAAATCCTGATCTTATAAGGAGATGAGAAAATGTTTATAAATGAGCTTTACATATTGTCACTAGTTTTTTTGTTTGTTGGTGGTTTATAATCAACTTACCACAAGAAACTCTATTTCAGATA
This sequence comes from Tolypeutes matacus, assembly GCA_026826555.1. Lineage (NCBI taxonomy): Eukaryota > Metazoa > Chordata > Mammalia > Cingulata > Chlamyphoridae > Tolypeutes > Tolypeutes matacus. The sequence goes on along the minus strand of JAKSZT010038599.1, from coordinate 24,392,020 downwards.
GGAGTTTTACATTATTAGTGTTACTAAGATGAATTAGGTGGTTGCTTTCAGAGATCTGATCCATTTGTTCTTTTACACTTTGGAGCATTTCCTCATAACTGCTCAGTTTCAATTCAATCTGATCAACCTCCTTTAGAGCCTCATCCAGCAACTTCATTAGGATGTTCACTTGTTTTTCAGAGGCCATGATTGACTGGATGTTGGCCTATAAATTTAAAAACAAAATAAAAGTTCAGATTACTTAAATGTGTAAAAGAATTATAAAGATAAAATGTTGCTAAATCTCTTTGAAAGCAGAATAATAAAGATTAATATCACCTATAATCTGTACATGACTTTTCTGTAACCTAAAGATTCTTTGAAGACAAAATGAAAAAACTAAGACACTGGGTGAATAAACGGAAGAAAATGTCACTGTACATACAAGACACAGATCTTACAGTGATGAAAGACATAATGTCAAAAAAATTTTTTTTTAATTTTATATTTTTTTATTTAAAACTTAAAAAATTATTTTTCTATTTTACTCATTATTTTTTAAACTATCATTATTATATCATTTTCCTATTAATGGTATTTGGTTATTTTGTTGGCTTCAATTTTGAAGACGTTTTGGATCACAGAAGGGTTACAACTGTGGCAGGGGAGGATCATTGGTGCAGGGTGTCAGAGATGGGGGATGCATGGGAGGAGGTTCATCTGGGGCATACCTATTAGGCATATGAATGTGTTCAAGTATTCATGGGGCATTCTCACAGTGGGTGGAGTTTCACATAACAACCAAAAGAATATTGAATTCACATTCAGGGGAGCTCTGCCACAATCTCTAATGGGAAAGCAAGAATCCCCTGAGTACAGAGGCAGTGACTAGTGAAGGAAGATGGACCATTGATGGGCCCTTAATATGATGACTGTACTTATGAACCTTTACTTTTGAAATTGAAACTTAGCCTAGTATTATAGGGTGCCTAAGAGTTACCTCCTGAGAGCCTCCTTGTTCCTGAAATGTGGCTTCTCTCTAAGCCAAACTCAGCCTATAAATGCATTACCTTCTCCCCCAGCATGACTCCCGGGGATGAACCTCCCTGGCACTGAGGGATTACTACTAAGCACAACTAGCAATGCACCCGGAAAAAGACCTTGACCAAAATGGGGAAAGGGTAAAGAGAAATGAGTTTATATGGCTAAGAGATTTCAAAGTGAGTTGGGAGGTCATTCCAGAGGTTATGCTTATGCACAACTCAGCAGGATCTCATTGACTGCCAAAGTAAATATTGCTTAATATAGCGAGGCTTCTGAGGGCTCTGGAGACATCCAGATACTACAGGCAGGGCAGACAGTTCAGGATTTTGGCACCCTGCCAGTGGGCCCTACTTTGGAATTTATGCTCCCCAGTGTGACAGAGTTGGACTGAGTTGTGTTTTCCCTATACATGGCTCTTCTGCCCCTTCTATTTGAAACTATAGTTAGTACTAGAGTTGATAATTGTCCAAGAGACTTAAATCTTCGGGCTGTCCATGTACCAGTTGGGCCCTAAATCTCAACAGATTTGCAACACCTACTCTCCAGTTCATTGGACTCACCCAAGACAATTAACAAGGAGATGATGGTAGACAACGACCATCTCAAGGACCAGAGAGAGTCTGCAACTGCAAGCATCTCTGTCCCATGGGATCTAAGCCACCTCTCAATTAGAGGCGGAGTGGGCATCATCATCCCAGAATCCTCAGGATTGGGGAATGAACGATGGACTAGAGTAGACTTACTGGTATTCTACTATAGGCTTATTGTGATTCTCATAATGGAAGAACTTTTATCACTGTTGTGGAAGCAGTGGCCACTGGAGGTCCTGAGGAGAGGGAGAGGGAAAAATAGCTGTAATCAGGGGGCATTTTCAGGACTCGGGAACTGTCCTGAATGACATTGCAATGACACATATAGACCATTATATATCTTGTAATAACTTACAAAACTGTGCAGGAGAGTATAAACTACAATGTAAACTATAATCCATGCTTAGTGGCAATGCTCCAAAATGTGTTCATCAATTGTAACAAATGTACCACACTAATGAAGGATGTTGTTAATATGGGAAAATGTGGGAGGGCTAGGGAGCGGGACATATGAGAATCTCCTATATTTTTTATGTAACATTTATGTAATCTAAGAATCTTTTTTAAAAAAGTATATTAAAAAAAGATTGATATACATCTACTTTATCACTTTATATTTATGTTCCACTTTTTATATGGTATTTCCTAAGGACAGCTACATCAAGGTTAGGCACCATGCCTCAGTATTTTATATTTCCACAGGCTGCTCAAGTAGGGTTCTGCCCCAGAATCTATCATTGTTAATGATATATTCTCATTTCTGTAAAATGAAGGGCATTAGACTATAGCATTTCTAACATTTCTTCCAATTCTAGCAGCTATGGAAATTTTCTTACTTGTTAGTATCCTAAATAAAAGGATAATGACCTATGTCATATCTTAGTAAAGAGGGTAGCAGTGATATACCAGTCTTTGAAGGATACATGGAACTAATAGGATATGCAAGAGCACATAGACAAACAATAGATCCTTCTATCATCATCTTTCTTTCCTCTTTCATTTGCAACTACTATATCTTTTTTATAAGCAAAGCAGTGACAAACCACCACCCCTTTCTACTGTTCTCTAAATGATTTAGACTACTAATTCTGAATTCCCTGAAATACGGAAGCTACCAAATCCAAAATTAAACTACAAAGTAATCTGATGCCTTGGAATTTATCTGCAATATTAATATTAAATAAAATAAAAACCACTAAGCCACATGAAGAAAGCAGGTAACATGGTATGGGTATGATGAAAAACTTGGACAAGGAATTAAAAGAACATCATTGTAGAGTTGACACTGTGATTTCACACGTTATTTTATGTACTATGCACAATAACTGAACCCAAAAGCAAGAATCAGCAGGGCTTAGTCCTACTGACATATCTTAAGTAGCAGAGCGGGGGGCTTGAACCTGCCCAGGGCAATTTCTACTTTAACATTTCTACGTCTCTTCTAGGCTTTCTCCTAGTGAGTTTTGTAAACTTGTAGGCTTGGACAATTCATGTAATTTCTCTGGGCCTGAGTTTGATTCCAACTTCTGTACTTTTCAGGTATAAAATGCCAAAATTCTGTAATTCTTTAGAATGTTCTTTGTTCTCTGAAGGTTTTCCTTAAATGCTTATTACATTTTTAAAAGAAATTCCAATATTTTATTTTAAATTATTCCTATTTAAGTGGTGCTACTTTTAGCTCTTACTTTCTAACAATGTGAATTTAGATTAGAGACTTGGAAACTGTGCATACAAATTAAAAGATCTATTCCAAACATGTTAGTGGAAAAGTCAAGCATCCTTTTTTCCTGGCTCTCTTGTTTCCATCACACTTATTCTGTTCCCCTTCAGTAAATAATTCACTTCTATCAGCTTAACATCTCTCTTTCTAATTCATACCTATTTTTTCTCAAACCAGAAAAATGCTATTCTTTTTCACTGAACTATTATGAAGTATTTCAGAGGCTGGGGTATCAACCCCTAAATTGGTTTCTGGTTGGCATCTTTTTACATCCATCACTTCATATCAAGAACCTCCAAAAAATCCAGAACCTCTGCCAACTGTCTACATTGATCTGACTAAAAGGGATGGTTCTGTCTTTTGAAGAACAATGAAAGATTGATAACAGTTAGTAAGCAGCTTAGACATAAAGACAGCAATACACTATCAAGGCTTAAGTGCTGAGGTACAAAACTATGGATATCACCATCCTACTCAATTCATTACATATTGCTCATTCATAAATTACAAGAAAGTCTTACCCCATCTAACACCTGCAGCTCTCTGGACAACTTTTCAGCAAAGGCCTCAGCATTAGAGATTGCATATTCACAACCTTCCATCATTATTTCAATATCTTGTTCCTCTCTTGCATTTAACTCTTGGTATTCATCCACTGCTTCTTCATCACCTCCTGTTACACTCTGATTTTCTCCACTTGGAACAGATTCTTAAAGAGGATAAAGGTAAATGACTCAAAATAAAATAGTCAAAAATGAGGAATGACTAATAATATTATGGTTACTCATAGCTAAGTAAGATCAGCTATAAGCAAAGGTCACATTTAGTGGCTGAAAACAGGAAATAATGATTCAAAATATATGAAAAACTTTATTTCTAAAAAGAATTGTGTATTGTTAATGAAATAAAGCACTAAAAAATTATAACAAATAAAGAGCATGCAGTCAGATTCACTGATTTATAAATGTTAAAACAGGCTTTAGTCATAATTTCCCAAAGCACAATTAAACCAGAAAACAAAAAACAAATAAGACACGTGAAAATACACCTAACCTTTTTCCCTACCTGAGGTGATTGATGCTTTTTTAAGGAAACAATGATTATTAATTCAGGAAACATGAAAACAATTTGCTTTCCTTTTTTATCTAGGTAACATTTCTTTTTCTGTTTGTTCTTTTTATCTTTGCTATGTTTTTTTTTTTTTTCCATTCGAAACAAAAATGCAGCTACAATTCTCAACTTTTTTGGGGGGCAATGGCTATATTAACTGAATTTTCTCTTTCTTTGATTAGAAAATATTAGATGCATTGATAAAATTTCTCAACTTCGGTTACAGAGGCTTTCTCAATAACTCTACAGTAATAAGAGCAACAAAAACAACATGGTTATTTGAGATTCAAAAAGTGTAAATGGTCTTCATGCTTCATAACAATAGATCAAGAAATATAAATCTGAGGTGTTTTCTGGATAAATGATTCTGTTCAATGTTTTCAGAATATATTTAACATATGGGCATCTTGTAAAAAGCTAAATATTCTACTTGAGGCTAGGAGAAGTGAAATGAAATAAATAATTTCTAACCCCTAAAAGATTATTTTAATCACTCTAAATATAGTTATTGATTTTCACAGACTTAATGGGACAGTTGCTTTAAATCAAAAGCTCTGGATGCTTTTATTTGTTATTTTAAAACTCCCCAGGAAAAAAAAAGGGACTAAAACTTATGCTACAAGCAGTTATAGATTACAACATACAAATATGAGATCTTTAAAAGAGAGGCATCCTCAAGCTCCTTGTCATTTGAATGAATGAGTCCATTTTAGTTCATTGTGAAAATAAATGTTAAACTCATGTGTGACCACTTATTAGCCACTAGGGGGCAGGGACAACCCAAATCATTCTGTACAGCTCCTTACAAAAGGAGATATTTAAAATAAACAAATATCTTAAATGATCATAATAACTGTATCAAAAGGACTTTCTCCCATTAAGCAGTTCTTTGGAAGCCAATAATGAACACTATCATTAATTTTACTACACTATGGATTTTGTAATAATAAACTTGTCCCCTTACCCAATTTCATAAGGTATGCAACCAACAGAACATAACAATGGCAATAAAAATATACAGAATAGAATAAGAAGAAAAGGTGTTACGCACCTTCTGTAACTTTAGGCAGTTCTGGAGAGTAAAAAGGTATGAAAAAAGCAGAGGAAAGTAAGCAAAGAATATTAGCTGGGTATACAGGTTTAAAATTTTTTAATATTATCCGTGTATCATTTGAACTTCATGTAAAACTAAGGTTTAAAAGACAACATTGGAAAAAAAAAAAAAAAAGACAACATTGAAATCAACTACAAAGTGGAAAGATCCATAAGAAGCTAAATTTCCAGGGTTCATTTTTCTTACTCATTTTCAGATAGTGACTAAAAAAATATAATTATCTTATTATTCTCTCTAAATCTTTTTGGAAGCAGTCCTGGCTCGTCCTTGGAAGAGAAAACTGGAAAACAGATCATTTCCTGGGGATTATTTTTAGGCCAGCTGTGACTCATGCATTTAGTCTAGTTATTTTCACTCAAGGCCCCAAAACTTTACCCATATACTCCTTGACAATGGATTAGTCACAAAGCACTGTGAGAGGACAAGATTGAGGCAATTTAAAGAGCACATGAGATATCAATTCAGGCTAACTTTAGGATCTAAGTTAAAGATTTCTTTTTTTAGCCTGGCTGCAAGGAAAAAATGAAAAGGAAAAGGCCAAACAAAAACTTTACTTCAACTGCTAACACATTTCTCTTTTAAAAACCTTATTCTGTTAAGAAGCCCCAGTTATTTAGCATGAACATCCAATTGCCACCAGTAAAAACTACCAAAGTTGCCACTGCTTGTATTTACAATAAATAAATACACTTCTTGTATTTTAAAGGGAAGTGGTGATAATTTCTTATTTTTTTTTAACATTATCCAAAGCTTATTAGATATATTTATTTTTGAAAAGTGGGAATTAGTGACCTGATTTCAAGTCCATTAAAACAAGTCTGTAGACATTAATAAAGCTATTCCCTGAACTCCACTAAACCAAGCATGGTTATTGATTAATAGAAAGTAATTTTCAAAGTGTGATCCTTAAGGATCTTCTTGGTACTCTTAAAATTGATCTCAATTAGGGTTAATGCTTATAATCAATGACAATGTCTACACTTTTGTTTTAGGCCTTGGAAAATTAAATGATTTTTACAAAATCTCAAAAAGAGTGATAATCTGAAATTGCTAATATTCAACCATTTTGGCTGAAAATCTCATTGATTTGGTAATGTTTCTTAATGAGTTGATTGCAGGTAAAGAATACATTTTCCAATATTGTTGAATAATGAAACATATTGGCTTAAAATACATCTTCTGAGATAATGTCTGGAATTACACAATATCTGAAAACAGAACAGTAAGATTGTGAATCATTCACTCATTATAATGTTCAACCCTGAAATGGTATTATAATAAAAAGCCACTCAAAGCAAATTAAACCTCTATTGAAGGCATGAAAAATTACATCAATTTCTTGAAATTCATTCTCTCAACACACTCAACTGCCAAAGCACTGGGAATTATGTTGGTGAGATGGCAACCCTGGGGACTCCAACAAAAGGTCAGCCCCACTGGAAATCACAGGACCTGATAGATGTGGCTTTCTTTTCCAGATCCAAGCATTGAGCCTAAAACCAGTAACAGATTCACTACTTAATAAGTGTTGTGAAAGAATTCTACATGCAAGGAGAGAAAGATCCATGGCCAATCAGAAAAGGAAAAAGTAAAACAAACGTGAAAAGGGACAGAGGCAAATGACTAAATAAAGGAATAGTTTGAACCATCTGAAACTCCCATTTTTGTAGGCCAAAATGGTTGAATATTGGCAATTTCAGATGGTTCAACTTTATAAAAAGCTTTTAATTTTAAAATTCTAATACACAGCTTAGGACAAAACTAAGTTTTCTTTCTAATATATAATTTAGAACAAACCTAAGTTTTCTTTCTCTATAAAAAGAGAAGCAACAACTTTTAAAAGGTCTGTTCACCTGCATACTGGCTCTTATTTAAACTGCTTTCTATGATATAAAGAATATAACACTAATTTGGATCCATAAGGCATATAGAACCATTGTCTTATAATGTTTATGTTTTTATGCAAATTTTGAAAGAATAAAATCTCATTATATATTTTCAATAATTAACAGTAGTTTTTGCCTTGCAACACAAAATAATCCATTGTGAGCAACATTCCTGAAGATACAGTGATAAAAAATATCCCAGTTAAGTTGAGGTTTAAAGATTTTATCCTGATAATAACAGCTAATATTTATTCTCATCACTTTTACATATTAAGTAATTTAATCCTCACAACAATTTTATGAGGTAGTATATATATTTTTATCTCTATATCTGAGATAAGGGAAACTGACATAGAAACTGATATAAGTAACCTATCCAAGGTGACATAGATAGTAAATGATAAAACCAGGATTTGAGCCCAGGCAATGACTCCAGAGTTGTGTTCCTAACCCCTACATCTCCTTCTGCACAAAAATACAGCTACAAAGATATTCACTCCAGATTGTTTAAAATAAGCAAAAACTGGACTATTGAAAATAAATTATTAGTTTGATAAGTTATGGTACATCTATATATAGAATACTATGGTGCCATTAAAAATAATGTTGGGGCATTTAATAACATGAAAAATGTTCATGATACATTAATTGAAAAAGTATGTTAGGAAACAGAATGTAAATTTCTTTATTTAATGTATTTAAATATGCATAGAAAGAAGATTAGAATAACAGAACATTAACACTGGTTATTTCTGGGGGCAAAGTATATAAGTGATTTTCTAAATTTAATGTAATAGATCAATTTTCTATTGTGAACAGATATCACTTCTGTAATAAGAAACATCATTTCAAAATTCCTTTACAATATAAGGTAACTCAGCATTCTAATGAATGTAAATAATGTCAAAGTAGATATTCACTTAAACATACACTTGATTTTACACAAATATTTAATTTTACCTTCCAAAAGCTGTGAGCTAACATTGACAAAATCAATTTTCTTCCGGAGATACCGCTGATTTAATTTCCAAATGCATGAAATAAATGCATTCTTTTCAGCAGTGCTGCTGGCAACCCATTTATATATTTTTTCAAAATGTAAATCAAATTCAGGATTTTCCTGAAATAAAAATATGCAAGAGAAATTATTTATAATCATATCCTTGTACACTATTAATGTAAAATCTATATGTCAATAAATCAAAAAGAAATTGAAGCTGTTCTTTTAAAAAAAAATCACCATTAAAAATCTGCAAGTGACTTCAAGTGAATGGTTCAGAGAATTAAATTTATAGGAAAAACAGTTTACCACCCAAAAGAAGGTGGATGAAAAAAAACATACTGATTTGGTAATTTCCTTCTTATGCCCCTAAAGTCTTAGAGTAAAAGAATAGAAAGTTTACTTAATGGCTTTGTGTTTTAGCTTCCTCATTTGTAAGATGAAGATGATCTCTAGTTGTGACATGTACCTAAATTTTCTAACTAAACTGCCTTATGATTTTTAGAGTTACATTGTTGTTGCTGCTGCTGTTGTAATATACTGTGATCTGATACAAACTCCTTGAAAAAGAATATATCTTCTATTTATAACATGAGAAAAAAATATCTACATTATATTTTGGTTTTCAATAACAAATAAAGTGAAAAGCAGGGACAACTTCTAATTGTTTTTATTCTGATAATATAGAATGATTAAAGGTGCTTCAAAAGACAAATATTCAGGTGGGCCTTAAAATTCTTTCGAGTGACAGAGAGAAGATCAACCAAACTCAGAGAATTATATTATGCTCTTTACATGTTTCTTAAGCTACATTTCAGCAATAATTCCTGTTAGGCTAATATTTCTTTGTTGAATGCAGAACTACTTGAGTACTATATAAAAAGTGAAAACATGAATATATACTTTTCTTCACATTCAAACAATTAAAAAATAGGCTCATGTTTCATTTTTTTAAAATAGGTTACACAATATATTTAGTTCACAGTAATGCAATCATATAGTATTTGTCCTTTTGTGTCTGGCTTGCTTCACTAAAAGTAATGTCCTCCAGGTTCATCCATGTTGTCATATGCTTCATGACTTCATTTCTTCTTACAGCTGCATAATATTCCATCATGTGACTAAACCAGTTTGTTTATCCATTCATTGGTTGATGGGTACCTGGACATTAATTTTTTTAATGCTCCATAGAGTTGAAGGAGAATAATATATTCAATTCATTTAAAGTATTACTTAGAGGGGAAAAAAATGTAAACAAACATTTTAGAAATAAGGGAAGTTATATCAGACTTTTATCATGAAGAGGTGGGATATTTTAGGGAAGAGGAGTTGCCCTGTGCTATAGCCATCAAATTACAGTAGCATGGAACTACTAATGAGTTTAATTTATAGTTTAACAAACAGATTGAAGTGTCAAAAATTAAAATCCTGCATTCTCAATGAAAAGATAATTGCATTATTACTTACAAAAAAATCTAAGCATATTGGCAACCAATATGAAACTTGATGGGAAGTAATCTCTTCCCTGGGAATATTTCCCATAATGCCATAAAGAAGCTGAGTGCTCCAGTGGCAACACTCACACAAATCAATGTGTGATACTAAATGGCTAATGTTAGGCTATGTATAAAAATTTTATATTTTATATCCATATATAGAGTACACACACCAAGGTGCCTATATAAAATGGAAAAAAAATCCATTAAGAGTCAGCAATGAGGCGTCAGCTGTGAGAAAGTATTCAAATAAGCAATCAGCAATGTTAGTGAATTATGCGACTCAATGGGGCTTCAGTGGAAAACTGTTCAAGAGACAAGGACTTTAATAAAGGTGCATTTCTGAAAAGCCCTTAAAGTACTTTCTCTCCAACAGAAACCTACAAAAAACAAGTCTCCACTCTTGACTCCTTGCCATGATAATAGAAATAATTTACTTATTGAAGTGTTTAAAAAATCCTATCCTCTTTCCAAAAAAACAAAGAAAAACCAAAAGCACCTGTCAAACCCTGTTTCTACATTCCACATTTCTCGAAAAATTGGGTGCTCCTTAGAGGTAAAGCAAAGGCCCAGTTTATCTGTAGTACTTAAAGGAAAGTATTCTCAGCATTTGGAAGAAATTTGAATTCTACAGATATGCAAGACTCTCATAAAACTGTTTTGTTTGTTTTTGCTTAATTTCTTTCTGTACCTGACTCAATTGTCTATCATTTTTTTCTAGCTTTTAGTTTGTACTAGAGTAAAATCAGAATTTTATTAGACTGTACTATAAAGATTGTTTTCTACTTCTTTGTGCCTTTTTAACAAATGTATGAGACTTGGAGAATTAAATCCAAGTGCACCTGCAATTACATTGGTATAGCCTGGCTATTACCCCCATTCAACAGTACAAATGAAGTGTTGCAAACCATACCCTGGAGCTGTGGCAGTGCCTTTGGGCTGCCAAGGAGGATGAAGGGCAGTATGAAAGAGGATAAGGCTGAGGAAGCACTGAATCCAACCAAAAGAGCTCTACTTGAGATCTTTGAAAAAATGGTATTGCTGTGAAAAGTTTGAAATGTTAGGAATGTAGGTGGCCCTTTAATGTGAATATCACATTAATCAAATTCCTTGGAGTCTGCGTGTGGTTTATGTGGGTATAGGATTTTTTTTTTTTTTTTTTTTTTTTTACTTGAGCCACAAATATCAAAGCCATGGCCTCAGAAAGCCAGCTTGACTGCCTCAGCTAGTGATTTTTGCATTAATTCATGAGAAGGAAATAAGAACAAGTCACTTTGGTTATATTGTGTATGACTGTGAAGCAAGTTTTACCAAAACAATGAAGATGGAAAATTTGATTCACATGACCCACCATGGATACACTTTAAAATCCAAAATACTAAGCATACCTAACTTAAATACAGAAATGTGTGTAGACAATGCTGTTTTGGCTCCAGTTTACATAACTTGTACATAAACATAATTGTAGCTTTAAAAAAAAACAAAAAAAAACAGTGGTTGAGAACCTGCCTCCCACACGGGAGGTCCCAGGTTCAATCCCTGGTACCTCCTTAAAAAAAAAAAAAAAAAAAAAAAAAAACCTAAAAACAACCAAACACATACATATATATACTTACTTTTAGCAGCCAGGATATAGGCAGCAGAAAGGGGATGTGGAAGGTTGAATAATACACTTTAGACTAATTCTTGGTTAGAGTTTCAGTAGTCACAATTTTAAATCATCTTAGAATACACAAGAACTATCTTATAAAACAAAAGACACTTTCTGAACACAGGTCAAAGTATGAAAAAAGAAAAACATACTTTAATAGCATCTTTGGCATCTACCACAGCAAGGTCTCGAAGGGCCCATGCAATCTGCCTTTTGTAGAAATCTCCCTTATCAGATTTCTTGACTTTGACCACCTTCACCTGCACAGGGCGTTCAGTTGTTACTGTCAAGTAAATACATACTTTTATTAGAATTACTTTTCACACATTCATTCATTCATTGAATGATACTAAAATAGGAGTAATATTTCATAACAAATGCAGTAACTGAGGAATGCTGAGAATACTAATGCAAGCATCTAAATCAGATTGAGAGTCAGAGGCAAGTTCCTGGAGAAGTAAAGCTTGAGATCAGTTTTAAAGGAAGAGTAGGACTAAGGAGAGCTCTAAAAGAATGACTTGACACATGTAAAGCTAGAGAGGCTTGAACAAACATAAAACCATTTCAGGGAATTGCAATAAGGAGTTCAATATGGATAATACATGAAATAAAGTAGATGGAAATGAAGTTAATAAAAAAGCATAACATGGAGTGCAGGTCATAAAAGGGTTGTGTCTAAAAGCTGGGGGAAGCCATTAAAGGATTTTGATTAGGGAAAAATGAGATGCTCTAGTTCCAATTTCTAGAAATTACTCTGGCAGCAGAATGGAGAAAGGACTCAAAGGGTCAAACCAAAGAGAAGACTAGTTGGGTGGTTACTGAAACAATCTAGGAGAGAAGTCATGGGGGGGGTTGCACTAATCAGGCAGTGAAAATGAGTAGGTGACAGATGAGAGAGAGAGATGAGTGAAGCAAACTGTTAGGACTAGAAGACTACTGGATGGTCAGGAAGGACTCTAGCATGGTAACTTGAAGGTTCTAGCTAGGCACCAGACATCGCTATTTACCAAACAGGGAATCCAGAAGGACCATATTTTCTGGAAACAAGTTCTATTTTTAATCATGATAGACTTAAACTATAATTGTTCATATTATAAAACTACTGCTGCCCTCTACATACAAACCAATGAAAAGGAGATTCTTCCCCTTTGCTGGGTGTTATTTAATGAAAACTGAATTTACTAATTTACTAAGAAAGGAAAAATTTAATAAAGGTAACAACAGAAATTATGAAAGAGAAAATGAAATTTTAATAGCATCAACAAAGCCAAAAAACAATTAAAAAAATAAAATAAAATTGGCAAACCTTTGGCAAGAATGACCAACGGGGAAAAAAAGGCGGGTAGAGTTATACAAGATCTCTCAGTATATTTCTTACAACTGCATGGGAATCAGTTATCTCAAAAGAAAAAGTTAACAAAAAGAAAAAGAGAGAGAGAGAGAAGGCAAAAACAACACTAAGGATGAAATAGGGTTCATAACTACAATACTGTTAAAATTTAAAAGATAGGGGCATATTAGAATAACTGAATGCCAAGAAATTTGAACACTTAGATGAACACAGTTGAATACTTTAAAAAATGTAGCTTACCAAAATTGAATCAAGAATAGAAAATATGGCAGGGTATATACCCATTAAAGAAATTGCATCAGTAGCTAAAAATCACTCTTCCCCTCAAAACAAACACCCCAGTCTAAGACAGTTTTACTGGAATCTTTTGCTTTCAAAGAAGAATAATTCCAAACCTACCCAACTATTCCAGAGCACAGAAAATGAAAGAACACTCCTTACCTAATTTTATTACTAACTATAAAGTCAGACAAGGATAGTGTGAAAATAAAAATTACAGGCCAGTGCAACTAATGAAGATGGATGCAAAATCTTAAATTCTGTACCAGCAAACTTAATCCAAGGGTATATATAAAAGATAATATTTTATTTGTTAATTCTAAGATATATGTTATTTTTTTCTACACATTTTAACATCTCTGACATCAGAATAAGTCTTAAAATCAATGCAATGTCATATATAATTGGCAGCATTTTTTTCTTTAGTGGAATAAAAAAATAGTAATATACTCTATAATCAATGGCACATGGTATGTACAATACATCAAGATTGAACTGGGTTTATTTTAGAAAGTCAGTTTATCAGTAGAAAAACCAATTATAATTACCACATTAACAAACTAAGGGAGAAAAATTATGAGCATCTCAATATATGTGGAAAAAGCATTTGATAAAATATAACTTTCATTCATGATTAAAAAATAAATGAAACAAAACAAAAAAGTGTAAGAAGTCAGGAAAGAAGGGAACTTCTTTAAAAAGGATAGCTACAAAAACCCCAAAGCAAATATACTTAAGGGTGAAATCAGTCCCTATGACAGCAACACTGTATTGATGGCCCTAACTAGCACAGCAGAGAAAGTAAAAGAAAAAAAATGGAAGGAAGAAAAGGTCACTACTTACAAAGAGTGTACAGACAAATTATTAGAATTAATAAGAAAGGTAAGCAAGATTAATAGATACAGAAGTTGATATAAAAAATAACTCTATATTCTGGCAACAAATGATTTTAAAATGTATTAATGCTAATAAGAGTTTATTTATGACAGTATCAAAAAACTTAGGAACAAATAAATACCTAGGAGTAAATCTATCAACATCCATGCCAAGCTTTTAGAGAAAACCATAAACCTTAGTGAAAAGCATTAGAGAAAACCTAGGTAAATGCAGAACTGAACCATGTTCAAGGACAAGACAAAGGAATATCATTAAAAATATTGGTTCAAACTGATCGATAGATTCAAAACATTTCCAATCAAACAATCAAATTCTCAACAAAATCTGTGACTTGACAAGCAGATTCTAAAATTTAGATGAAAGGACAAAGAGAAAAAAAAAAAAAGGCCAAGATATAAGAGGGATAGAGTTACACACATGCCTACAATCACAAACGCAAAAATCAATTTCAGGTAAATTACAGACTAAGATGTGAAAGACAAAATTATAAAATGTTTAGAAGATAATATAGGTGAATATTTTTATTACCTCAGGCTAAGGAAGGATATCTTAAATGACATGCAAAATAGAAAATCCATAAAGGATTAGAATGAGATACTTGATTATATTAAAATTACAATTTTTTATTAAAAGACACCATAAAAATGGCAAAAGACAAGCCACAGACTGGGATGCATATAACTGACAAAAGATGAGTATCCAGATTACAAAAGAATTTGTACAAATCAGTAAAAGCACAACCAACCCAGTAGAAAAATGAGCAGAAGATTCGAACAGGCAAATTTTATATATAAGGAAACCAAATGGCTAACAAACTCATGAAAATATTGCTCAATCTCATTATTAATCAGGGAAATGCAACTGAAAAGCCTAATGATAGCCATTTCATACCTACCAGAGATTGGCAACAGTCTGTCAAAATCAAGTGTTGACTAAGATATAAAGAACCTGGAACACACACATTGCTAGTGGGAATGTAAACTAGTACAACCACTTTGGAAAATAATTTGGTATTAGAGAAGAGTTGAACATTTACATACCTATAACCCAGCAATTCTACATCTAGGTATCTACCCTGGAAAATTCTTACCTGTGTGTACCAGCAAACAAGGACAAACATGTTCACAAAAATAATGTCTGTAATAGCAAAAAACTGGAAGTAAACTGCAGTGGTTTGAAGCTGTATATTCCCCAGAAAAACATGTTCTTAAATCTAATCCATTCCTGTGGGTGTGGCCCCATTGTAAGTAGGACCTTTGGATGAGGCTACTTCAGTTAAGGTATGACCCACCCTCTTCAGGATGGCTCTTAATCCTCTTACTGGAGTCCTTTATAAACAGAATGAATACAGAGAGAAAGAAGAGAAAAACACCGGAGCAAAAAGCTGAATGCAACAAAACCCAGAAGAGAAGGGAGAGACCAGGAGACACTGCCACGTGCCTTGCCACATGGCAAAATAGCCAAGGATCCCTGGCGGCTGGTCTTCAGGAAGAAAGTATCTCCTTGATGATGTCTTGATTTGGATATTCTCCTGGACTCTAACCGTAAGCTAATCAATTCCCATTGTTTAAGCCCAATCCATTTCATGGTATCTGCTTTAAGCAGCCCAGGAAACTAAAACACAAATCAAAATATTCACCACTAGTAGAATGGGTAAGTAAACTGTGTTATACTCGTCCAGTGGAATACTACATAACAGTGAAAATGAAATAATTAAGGCTAAATGAAAGAACATGGATAAAACTCATGAACACAAAACATTGAGTGAAAAAAGTCACAAATGAATACATGCACTATGATTTAATTTATGTAAAGTTCAAAAACATGCAAAACTAAACAGTACATTATTTGAGATTATCAATATATGGTAAAACAATAAAATAGTAAACCAAATTCAGGATACTGGTTACTTCTTAATGGGGGAGGGAAGGGAATGAGATCAAAGAAGGCACATAGGAGACTTCACAGGCAATGGTAACATTCTTCTTGTATAGGGTGGTGGGTACACAAGTATTCACTGAATAGTTAGTCTTATGTAACATTATAGAAATTCTTTTGTATCTACTTAATATTTAATAAGAACAATTTTTAAAAACTTAATTTGTTGACCCAAGTTTTTTAATTACAGAGACAATGAAAACATTTAAAACTCAATGTAAACAAATACTTATTCTTACTAAATACCTACCTGTAGCACACAAAAAACAGTTCTTTTTCTTTTTTCCTGCTTTACAGACATTCACAATGCTTAGCAAGCGCTCATCATTTGGTGTAAAAATATCTCTTTGTAATGCGTGCTTGATTGCTGTCATCTTTTCTCAGCTGAAAAAATTCAGAGTATAGATATTAAATTTGCCCTGAAAATCATCCTACTTTATACTGGTCCACTTATGAATTTAAAATTGTCTTATTTATAGTTGATGAGTATAGGAAGAATGATTTAAAACATTTTTTTATAAAGGTTTATTTATTTACTTTATCCATGTTAAACCCCCCCCTTCCCCATTTGCTGTTTTGTGTCCATTTGCTGGGCAATTCTCTGTGTCTGTTTCTTGCCATCTCTTCTCAGCCTCCTCCTCCAGTCTTCACCAGGATTAGATCCTGGAGACCTCTGATGTAGGAGAGAAGTGTTCTGCCATCTGCACCACCTCGGTTCCTGGTTTTCGGAGCTTTTGGAGCATCTCATCTTGTCTCTCCCCTGAGTCTCTCTCCTGTTACTTCCTCATCTTGCTGCATGGCTCCTGGGGCCTGGTGGCTCACCGGCACACAGAGCCTGGCAGCCCATGCGCCTTTTCTCTGTATATATATATTTTAAATTTTACCAGGAGGTCCTGGGGATCGAACCCAGGTCCCTCCATATGGCAGACAGACGCCCAACCATTTGAGCCACATCCACCCCCGATTTAATACATTATTACACCTACACCACATAAATCAAAAGCTGTAAAGTTTGGAATTGAAATTAGAGAAGAACCAGTGTTAGCAAACTCTAAAATAGTTGGAAGTGCTCACCAAAATAATATGCAAAAATTAAGATTTAAGAAAAAATTTGTAAAACCCAATGGTCAATCTTTAAAAATAAGTCTCCTATATTAAAAAAAAAAAACCTTATAACTCAAAAATAAAGACAAATAAGCCAATTAAAAACTGGGCAAAGGATTTGAATAGACATTTCTCTAAAGAAGATAAACAAATGGCCGAAAAGTACATGAAAAGATGCTCAACATCATTAGTCATTAGGAAAATGCAAATCAAAACCACAAGATATCACTTCACAGCCACTAAGATGGCTAAAATAAAAAAGAATTCTAAGTGAACAAAGCCAGTCACAAATGTATGATTCCATTTATTTGAAATGTCTAGTATAGGCAAATCCAGAGACAGAAAGGGGTTGAGAATAGGGGGAATGGGAAGTGATTGCGAATGAGTAGGGGGTTTCTTTTGGGAAAGATAAAAATGTCCTTGAATTATATAGTGGTAATGATTGTACAACCATGTGAATATACTAAAAATCAGTGAATTTTACATTTAAAAGGGTGAATTATATGGTATGTGAATTATATCTCAATAAAGCTGTTATAAATAAAAAAAGTTTTCACTTATATTCTTTTTCTCATCTAACACATCTTTTTAAAAAACAGTTGAGGGAAGCGGCTGTGGCTCAATCAGTAGGGCTCCCGTTTACCATATGGGAGGCCCCGGGTTCGGTTCCCGGGGCCTCCTGGTGAAGGCAAGCCCGTCCACACGACGTGGTTAGCTGACCCAGCGAGCGCAAGCAGCAAGGGGGGGATAAATGAATAAATAAATAAAATCTTTAAAAAAAATAATAAATAAAAAACAGTTTAAATTTTGTTTAAAAATCTCTTTTTAATTTTATTTTACATACATATATTTTGTGTATGTGTATTATTATTTTTCAATGCTAAGTATGAAGTATTTCATATATGTTGAGTTTGCCTAGGAAATTATCCTTATAACACTATGGAAAAATGAAGAAATTGTGAATTTCAAATAAATGACTTACAACGAACTTTTTATAACACAATTGACACTTTTGTAAAATAGGCCTCCTATATTTTACTCAATCTATGAAACTTGTAACTTTGCTTCAACTCCAATAATTGCTTTCTCACAAAAATCACTCATCCTCCTGCCTCCTGTCTTTTACTTCTCCTTCCTTCCTCTAGTCTTAGCCTATCTGGCCTCTCCCCGCCCTGTGCCCCCCGCCCACCAATTGGCTCCCTCGTGTGTTTGCTCGTTGTCTGTTGTTTGTTTGTTTGTTTTTCTTTAGGAGGCATCAGGAACCGAACCCAGGACCTCCCACGTGGGAGGCAGGCACTCAACTGCTTGAGCCACATCTACTTCCCCTACCTGGCCTCTTTTAGTTTAATTTCTTTTCCTACCTAGCCTGGAAGCAGTGCTCATTTCCCTACACCCACACTATTTCCTTCAATTGTCTTACCTTTTCAGTTGACCAATTTACGGTTTTACCAATCTCCTTAAACTGTCTCTACTGTCACTTTAAAAAGCCACATATCTAAGTTCTCTGTATACATCCTAAATATCTAAACCAACAATTCTTTAACATTTAACATGACTTTAGATGTTTGCTTTTCCCAGTGGCCATCTCTGTTGTCACAAATCTTTACTACTCTCCTTCAGCTCCCAATTTTCCTGTCAGTCTCCACACTCTGCACATGACTACTTCACCTACCCTGCAGAGAACATGGAGGCCACAAAAAAACAATTCTCCCCAACTGTTTTCTTCTCCATTTCTCTACATCTTCACTCATCCTAACCTCTTTTTCACCTATTACTAACTGTCCAGGTTACTAAACTTTTAATATGCTCTAGGCTTAGATACTGTGCTAAAAGTTATAGTCTATCCTATGCCCAAGCCATACTGGACTCTTAGCCAGTTTAGCTTTCTATCTCTGGGCTTTTGGTCATGTAATTTCCTTTTCCTGGAATTCTTTTCTCCCTGGGAAATTCTAACTCATCTCATTTAAGATTCTGCTAAAATGTCACCTCTTGTGTGAAGCAGCCACAAAAAAATTAATAATTCCACTTCCACTTCTCTAGCATTTCCCCTTTACTCTGCTAACATAGGACTTGCCAACATGTTTTCTCACTAGCTATATTCTCTAGCAGCTCTTTGTAGGCAAGGACCATGTCTTACTCATTTTTGCATTCCCAGAACTGGCAAATTGCACATAATAGGCATTTAATAAATGTTTAAAATAGCTAAGATAACACCAAAAAACATAACTACAGCTCTCCCAAAGTTCCCTCTTTCCAAGTCTCACATCGGCAAACAAATGTCCAGGTTCAAAATCTCAATCATATTTGATTCCTCTCCTCCACTGTCAACATCAAATCTATTACCATGTTCTGTTGATTTCCTCCCACACACATAATTTATTCCTTCCTTTCTGTTCCCACTAATACTACAATAAACTAGGCTCACATCACCTATGTCTATTTAATAGTACAGCATCCAGTCATATCTTTGCAAGCTTCTGGAATTCCCAAGTCCCCCATAAATAAATAATCTTAAAACATAGCTTTCATCACACCATGCCCTTACTCAATATTTTCCTAATGTTCCAAACATGAACCTTTTCACTCCAAGCACCTTGTTCATTCCAGACTTTCAATCTTTGCTTAGGTGTTTTTCTATGCAGGGAATGTTATCGCCTCTCTATCCATACTCTAATTACATTTATGGTTTATATGAAGTTGACTCAGTAAACATCTTAGGTACAAATTGATCTCTCCTCTCAATTTCTATAGCACTTACTACATTTATCAAACAAGCAGGCACTTGGTGTCTAATTGGTTCATGAGAGCATAAGCTCCTGGATCTCAAGAACTCACCCTTAAAAGAAAAAAGAAAAACAAAAGGGGGGGGGGGAGGAGAGAGTGCAAAATGCTCTATCACAGTTTGGGGGTTTATTATAGGTACTCATCAAATACCTCTTGCGGTAAACTGAACTGAATAGTAAATACTGATCAAATGAATTTGCTATACAGTCCCTCTCTGGTTAAAAGCAATGACAAATATATAGTAAGTGGGAAAACGAGAGGATTGGGCATACATCATAAAGGAGTTAGGCATAATGAAAAGCACTATGTGACCCTTCATTTATTCTGAAAACATTGATGCCTGCTAAGTGCCAGTAGGTTACAATAGTGAATATGAAAGACATGTTAATGAAGACATCTGCCTTCATGGCATTTTTATTCTAAGGGTCAAGTGACAAACTCTCCAGTCTTTATAGTACTTTTCTGTAAATCAGTGAGTAAATCACTAGAGGTCCTCCAAACTTATTTTCCAGGTCTAAGAACCTATGTCTGACCACGTTCCAGAGGCTATAGGCCAATACTTACTCTGTATTAGATTTACTCTCTGTGGTGGATTTGCCTGCGTGACAGTTTGTCAGTCTGAATGCCCGTGTGGATGGTACCCCGTATGCTGTGAAAACATTTTAGCGCTGTCATCCAGAAAAGACAAAAGTGTACGGAGACAGGGACATGTACTCAAGAAATTTTAGAAGAAAACGTGGATTTTGGCAAAGAAGGCGAAGACTGTCACACCTTCTTCTCCTGGTCCACGCCAAAGCGCGTAAAATCAGGGCCGTTTTGCACAAATGATTCCTAAAAGGCAGCGGAAAAGGATGTGTCAGGATTGCCATCCCCGCTCCATGTTCTCCCAGGCCCCAGACAACAAGCGAGATAGATCTGGCCCGGACTCTGCGCCCTACGTAGAGAGGCGGGCAAGGAAGAGGGACCTGGAGGCTGAGGGAGCGATCCTCCGACCCTGGACACAGAGCCAGTAGCAGGACTGAGGGGCTACCTCAGACCCTGGATCTCGCCTGCTTGCTCGCCTGCCCGCTGCAGGGACTACTAGGCAGCCGCGGCCGAAGGCTTACCACAGGGCCGGACCGAGCCCGCCTGCACCCAGGCAGGTCCTCCAAGACGGAGAAATGATGGGGCCGAAGTGACGATCGCTACTGAAAAGCACCCCTCAATTAAGCGGTGAACCGGAAGCGGCCGTTCTACTATCACTTCCTATATCCGGGCACGTGACAAACACCACAGCCGGAAGTGGGCCCCGTATAAAAGCAGAGGAGACGGTGGGAAAAAGGGAGTGGCCAATAGACGCGAAGGGGCGGGGCGCCACCGGGAAAGGCGTAGCGAGGCGGAACCTGGCCCCGCCGGAGGGGCGTGTCAGGGGGAGGGGCGTGTCAGGGAGGACAGTGGTGGGGCGTGGCGCTTAGGCGCGCAGACTGACGACTTTCGGTGCTGCGCAGTATTTACTTTCTCCAGAACATCTATTTATTTAGATGTTTTCAGCAATTCAGTTAAGAAGAGGTCTGATTGAGTGTTTTCTTTTTTTGCATTTGTGAAGCTCTTTTAACTCTAGAGCCTTGCTGTTTAAAGCATGGGGAGCTTAAATGAGTTAAGTCAGAATCTGGGGGGTGGGATCCAGACCATCAGTACTGATTCTAATATGTAGCTAGGGTCGAGAAACATTGCTCTAGTGATCTTGATATTTAAAGGTGTGGTCCACGGACCATCAGCATGGGAGCTAACTGGGAACAGTTTAGAATATGCACCCTCTCTAACCCACTTAAGATATACTGAATCTGCACCCCAACATTTAACTTTGAGAATCATAGGTGATGCCAAATTGCTGGCCTCAAGGCAGATGATTCGTTGATTCCATATTCCTAGCACTTGTATTACGTCAGGCATTTTGATTCCAGAGGTGGTTCAGACGTGAATTCTAACCTGAAGAAATTCAGGGTTTTGGGCTAGATAAGGTGTAGATACAAATAAATATAAAATAGTATACAGAATAAATGACTGAAGAGAACTCAAGGTCAGATAAAGTGTACTGTTACTGAAAAAGAGCGATTTCTTTGCTCCGCTTCAATACAGTCCTTTGCAAGAGGATGCAGGGTTGCATTCATAATTTGTTAATATGACAAACAACCTGGGCTAATTCTGTGCCACTGTTAGGTGCTGAAGATACAAAGACAGGTAACACCTAAAAGGAAGCACATTTTCTTTGGGGAGAAAGAGTTAAATAGATGAATTAAATAGTGAGGTAAATCCAACAACAGGTAGGGAAAAGTACTGTGAAAATGTAAGAGTAACACTCTGCCAGAGTTTATCTGAAGATATAATTGGGGTGTGTAGTAGTTTGGCATTATTTATGAATTCTAAAAATATTGGATTATGCTTGTAAACTGGACTGTTCATCTGGGCGCTATTAAATTATGATTAGGGCTTTGATTGGGCCATGTCAGCAGGATGTTGGATAAAACTACATGGCAGAGCACAGGAGTTAGTTGGAGTTTTGAGCTGGAGTTCTGATGCTGAGTTTTAATGCTGGAGCCCAGGGTAGTAAGCACACAGAGGACCTTGGTCATGAGGAAGGAGAGAAGTCTCTGGGAAAAGAGATGAGCCGTTCTCTTGGTAGTCTACAGCTGACCTTGTGGAGAGAAACAGAGCCCTGGGAAGAGAGGAACCCAAGAAGCCTGAACTCTGGCAAACATTGGAAGCTGTCTTACTCCAACACGTGGCAACAGACTTTGGTGAGGGAAGAAACTTACACTTTATGGCCTGGTGACTGTAAGCTTCTACCCCAAATAAATTCCCTTTTATAAATGCCAACAGATTTCTGGTAATTTGTATTAGCACACCTTTCGCTGACTAATACAGAATTGAAAAATCACAAGAAATAGCATGAGTTTGTTTGCTATTGAAATTATAATGCTCCAGTCAACTCTGCTCAGAAGACTTTTCACTTTCATGGTGACTTCCCTTTCATCATGCTTTCAAAAGCATGATCTCTATTTAGTCTTTATTTCTTTATAAAGTTCCCTCAGTCCCTAAGCACAGGGAGTATCCATCCCAGAACACTTATTGTGGACATTCTTTATGTGACAATTATATGTGCTACTTTGTTCTATTATCTCTTTTATTTATCTGTATATTTATAGCCCTCCTCAAAGTTGGGAAATTAATTGTATTCCAAATGTATTTATATAGCCTGGATTTTTCCCTGAACTCTAGATTTGTATATCTGTCTCCCTGACATTTCCACTTGAATGTCGTATAGGCATCTGAAACTTAATGTGCCCAAAAATGAAATCCTCACCTATCCCCCTTCTTGTGTTCCCCAAAAGCAAAGGCTTAAACAAGGCTTCTGTTAGTAGTTTACTTGGGCTTATGACCCCAAGGAGCAAGAGAGAGGAAAGGAGGAGGAGAGGTGATACAAGGAAGAGGGAAAGTCAATATAAGCAAGAGTAATGTTATTACCTCATGGTAGCAAGAATTCCTATGTTTCACTGTTTTCTCAATCCCCTAAGATCTTCTGAGAAGTCCAATGAAATAAGTCTCAAAGTGGCCCAGGGAGGCCTGCCAGCCACGGTCTCCGCCACCAGCTATGCCGCGGCCGCTGTCACTACGGACTATTGCAAAGCCACCGACTCGAAGCAGGAGCAGTTCCTGAGGTACTTGGAGAAGCTGGGGGTGCTGGATACGCTGACCAAGGTGTTGGTAGCCTTATATGAAGAACTAGAGAAACCTAATAGTGCTTTGGATTTTTAAAATCATCACTTAGGAGCTGCTACCCCAGAAAATCCAGAAATAGAATTGCTTTGCCTGGAATTGGCGGAAATGAAAGAGAAATGTGAAGCTATTGTAGAAGAAAATAAAAAAACTGAAAACAAAGCTTTCTTAGTATGAACCACTTCAGGAGGAGAAGCGTGCTGGATAGGATTCTTCTCAGTTGAAAAGACACTGAAAATGGTTTTGTATGACTTGAATAGTTTGTATAGTATATAATTTTTTCTGAACAGATGCTAAAGAACTCTTTTAATATGTTAAATTCATTTATCATACTTTAATTGTTATAAACACATACAATTGCCAATAAAAACTCAATATAAAAAAAAAATGGCCCACCGAAGGGAAGAATAGCAGAAGCATTTATCTGTTGGCTCCTGTCTCCCTTTGATCAAAGATTAATGCCTCCACCGTAATAACTACTCCACATGTGATGGTTAGGTTCATGTGTCAACTTGGCTAGGTAGTGGTGCCCAGTTGTTTGGTCAAGTAAGGACTGGCTTGATATTGTGAAGACATTTTGTGGACTTAAATCATCAGTAAGTTGATTGCACCTATGACTGATTGCACTCACAATCAGCTGAGGAGATTGTCTTCAACAATAAGAGATATCTCATTCAACCGGTTGAAGGCTTTAAAAGGAGAAGTAATGCTTTCAGCAGTCAAAAGGGAGAATTTCTATCTCTACTTCAGCCAGCCAGCTTCTCCTGGGGAATTTATCGAAAACCTTTATTGGAGTTCCCAGCTTACAGCCTGCCCTACAGAATTGAACTTGTGCACGCCCACAGTTGCATGAGACAATTTTATAAAATCTCATAGTATTTACAGATATCTCCTGTTGGTTCTGTTTCCCTGGAGAACCCTGGCTAATATAGCTTTGTACTGGGAGTGTTTCTTGAGAAACAGAATCTGTAGAATGAGATTTCTGAATTGGTTCTTGGATGTTTGGAATTGGTTCTCTGATGAGACCCAAAAAGTCACTAATGACACTATTTCCAATAATCAAGATGACACTGATAGTCCAAGGCATGAGTTGGCAATAGAAATATGCAAAATATCACCACTGGATACAGCTACTCAAATGTTTATTAGAGGCAAGGCTCTGGGTGAGAGTGTTTTTCACACCTTATCAGAGTTTTGTGGAGTTAAAAGTTATAATGATGTTGGCTGGTTGTTCTTACATATGTTGGATACAGTTATAAAAGAAAGATGAGCTGAAGCCTTCAAATTTGCAACATAAGAGCCACATGAAGGATGTGAAAATTTCCATGTGTGCCCTTAAAGAAAATCTTGTTTCATGTAGCCACAGATGTGAGATTCCTGAAAACCAGACCTAGAGTCTCATTGTGTGAGTGGCTGAAGTAAACTAAATTCCCCACCTTTAAGAGTGTCTGCTGTTAAGGTGAGGACATTGATTGGAAAGGGATAGGATTGTGAAAATTGGAATGGGGACATACGGGTTGCTTATGATAATAGTGGGGATACTGAAACCCTAGATTCTGCTGAGTCTTTGCCAGATAAACCTGTAATGTCTGCCCTGTGAAAACAACCATCCAATTTCCACCTGAAGAGATTAGCTTCACTGTGTCTGATAAACTTGAAACTACCTCCCCTGAGGTAACAGCCCTCACTCCTTTATCTGAAGAGATTAATCCTGTTTCATCAGATGAAACTGCAGTGTAATGCCTGGAGATAAGTGGCTTGCAATTATTTCTAATTCTTCTCATAACCCACCCCTACCACCCTTCTTTTCTTCCAGACCTATAACTAGACTGAAATCCCAACAGGCCCCCAAAAATGAGGCACAAAGTGTGACCCACGAAGAGAGATGCTATACTCCAAAAGAACTGCATGAGTTTTTAGTTTGTATAGAAAGAAATCAGCGCAATATTTGTGGAAATGGATAGTAAGGATGTGGGACAATGGTGGAAGGAATATAAAGTTGGATCAGGTGGAATTTATTGATATGGGTCCACTAAGCAGAGATTTTGGATTCAATGTTGTAGCTTGAGGGGTGTGACAGTTTGGTATTCTTTATGAATTCCAAAAATAGATATTGGATTGTGTTTGTAAACTGGTCTGTTCCTCTGGGCATATTAGATTGTATTAGATTCAGAGGTTTCACTTTTACCTTATTAAATTAAGATTACGGCTTTTATTTGACCGCATCATGAGGGAAACTTGGTTTGAGTCCCCACCCCCTTGGTGGGGATAAAACAGACTCTCACATGGAAGTAGACACACACAAGCAAATATGCAGGAAGAGAGAGTGCTCCATAGACACATAGACCCTGGTAGAGAGATGAGCCTGATAGTCTATAGCTGACCTTGTGAAGAGAACAGAGCAGCTGAGCCCAGAAAGAAACAAGCCCCAGGGAGAGAGACAAGTCTTATGCCAGCCTACAGCTGAGATTGGAAGAAGCTGGGACCCCAGAGCCTTAAGAAGAAGGAGGAAGGCTGAACCCTTGCAGACACACCTACTGTCTTGCGTCAACACGAGGCAACAGACTTTGTGTGAGCAAGTATCTCTTATGGTACCCTGAGTTGGACTGTTTAGGGCCTGGTAACTGTAAGTTTCTCTCCCAAATACCCCTTATAAAATCCAACAGAGTTCTGGTATTTTGCATCAGCACCCCTTGGCTAATACAAGGGGTTAGAAAGGGCTCTAACAGTTTGTTGGGATGGTTGGGTGAAACATGGACATTATTGTGGCCAGCATTACCTGAGGTCAAAATGCCAGAAATGCCATGGTATAATGTAGATGAGGGGGTCCAAAGGCTTAGAGAGATTGACATGTTAGAGTGGATTTATCGTGTAAGATGTCTCACCCACCCCAAGAATGTCCAGAGGTCACACCTTTCAGTAGGACTGTGAGGAATAAATTTGTTAGACTACTTCCATCATCTCTGAAGAGCTCTGTGATTGCTCTTCTCAGTAGGTCAGATATTACTGTGGGAATGCTGTCACTGAACTGGGATCCTTAAACACAATGGTCATGATTGTATCCTGGGTTGGCAGAAGTGAAGTGGCAGCACTTAATCACCAAAGACAGGGTGGGCATGGTTACCACAATGGACAACAGACTCAGAGCAGCAATCAAAATAGTTTGATTTGCAAAGACCTATGGATCATGGGATATCATGGACAGTCTATTACATTCTTGCTTGATCTGTATAAGCAGGAAGAGTCAAGTGAACAAAAGCCAAATGTGAATTACAAAACAGAGAGTCAGGACCCCTTAATCAGTTCCCAGACTTGTCAATTTACAAACCCAGAGCCCCTTGAATGAGGGGAAGGCTGGGTCACCTTGGGGGAAGGACCCTGTTACACTGCCCATAATTTATACTGTTAATCTTCCTCTCAGCCTTCCTCAAAGAGAACTATAGCCTTTAACTAGGGTAGCTGTGCATTGGGGAAAAGGAAATGATGAGACATTTCAGGGATTATTAGACACTGGCTCAGGACTCAAAAAGTCACTGTGGTCCACCAGTCAGAGTAAGGGCTTATGAAGATCAGATGATCAATGGAGTTTTAGCTCAGGTCCATTTCACAGTTGGTTCAGTGGGTCCCTGGACCAATTTTGTGATTATTTCCTCAGTTCTAGAATGCATAATTGGAATACAGTACTTGGCAAATGACAGAATCCTCACATTGGTTCCCTGACTTGTGATGTGAGATAGGAAAGGCCAAGTGGAAGCCACTAGAACTGCCCCATCCTAGCCAAATAGTAAATCAAAAGCAATACTGGATTTCTAGAGGAATTGCAGAGATAAATGTCGCCATCAAGGACTTGATGGATGTAGGGTGTTGATTCCCACCACATCCCCATTCAACTCTCCTATTTGGCCTGTGCAGAAAACAGATGGGTCTTGGAGGATAACAGTGGATAATCATAAACTTAACCAGGTGGTGATTCCAATTGCAGCTGCTGATGCAGATGTGGTATCATTGCTTGTGCAAATCAACATATCTCCTGGTATCTGGTATGCAGCTTTGCTCTGGAAAATGCTTTCTTCTCAATTGGTGCTAGTAAAGAACACCAGAAACAGTTTGCTTTCAGCTGGCAAGGCCAGCAATACACCTTCACAGTCCTACCCCAGGGGTATATAAACTCTGCAGCCCTATGTCATAATATTGTCCATAGGGGCCTTGATCATCTCTCCCTCCCACAAGACATCACAGTGGTCCATTATATTGGTGATATCGTGTTGATTGGACCTAATGAGCAAGAAGTAGCAACTTCTTGAGACTTATTGGTAAGGCATTTGCATGTCAGAGGATGAGAGATAAATTCAACAAAAATACAGGGGTCTTCCTCCTCAGTGAAATTTCTAGGTGTCCACTGGTGTGGGATGTGTTGAGATATCCCTTCTTAGGTGAAGGATGAACTGTTATATCTGGACCCCCCTACAACCAAAAAGAAGCACAATGCCTAGTTGGCCTCTTTGGATTTTGGAGACAACATATTCCTCATTTGGGTGTGCTACTCAGGTCCATATCCTGAGTGACCAGAAAAGTTGCTAGTTTTGAGTGGGGACTGGAATAAAAGGAGGATCTGTAATACAGCCAGGCTACTGTGCCAGCTGCACTGCCAATTGGGCCATATGATCTAACAGACCCAATGGTGCTGGAAGTATCAGTGGCAAATAGAGATGCTGTCTGGAGTCATTGGCAGGCCCCTATAAGAGAATCACAATGCAGACTCTTAGGATTTTGGAGCAAAGCCTTGCCATCTTCTACGAATAATTCTCTTTTTGTGAAACCACTTTTGGCCTGCCACTGGGCCTTAGTAGAAACTGAACACATAACCATGGGCCACCAAGTTACTATGAGATCTGAGTTGCCTATCATGAGCTGGGTGTTGTCTGAACCACTAAGCTAGTGCACAGAAGCACTCCATCATAGAATGGAAGTGGTAGATATGAGATAGGGCTCAAGTGGGTCCTGAAGGCACACGTTACATGAGGAAGTTGCCCAAATGCCTATAGCCCCCACTCCTGCCACTTTACCTTCTCTTTCCCAGCCCACAGCTATGGCTTCTTGGGGGAGTTCCTTATGATCAGTTGACTCAGGAAGAAAAACATTGGACTGGTTTACAGATGGTTCTGCACAATATGTCCATACTACCTGAAAGTGGACAGCTACAGCACTACAGCTCCTTTCTGGGACATCCCTGAAGGACTGTGGTGAGGCAAATCCTCCCAGTGAGAGGAACTTTGAGCAGTTACACCTGGTTGTTCATTTTCCTTGGAAGAAGAAATGACCAGAGGTGCATTTTTTAAAAAACTGATTAATTGGCTCTTGCCAATGGTTTAGCTGGATGGTCATGGTCTTGGAGGGAATATGGGATTGGAAAATTGGTGACAAAGATGTCTGAGGAAGTGGTATGTGGATAGACCTGAACATGAAGATATTTGTGTCCCACATGAATGTTCACCAGAGGATGACTACAGTAGAGGAAGATTTTAATAATCAAGTAGATAAGATGATCCTTAAATACCAGCCAGCCTCTTTCCCCAGCTGCTCCTGTCATTGCCCATTTGACTCATGAACAAAGTGGCCACGGTTGTAAGGATGGAGGTTATGCATGGACTCAGCAACATGGACTTCCACTCACCAAGACCGACCTAGCTACAGCCACTTCTGAGTGCCCAATCTGCCAGCAGCAGAGACCCACACTCAGCCCCCAATATGGCACCATTCCCTGAAGTGATCAGCCTGCTACCTGATGGCAGGATGATTACATTGGACCATTTCCATCATAGAAGGGGCAGTGATTTGTTTTAACTGGAATAGACACATACCCCAGATATGAGTTTGCCTTCCTACACACAATACTTCTGCTAAAACTACCATCCATGGACTTACCAAATGTCTTAATTACTGCCATGGTATTCCATTGCTTCTGCTCAAGGAACTCACTTTGCAAATGATATGCGGGAATGGGTACATGCTCATGGAATTCACTAGTCTTACCATGTTCCGCATCATCCTGAAGCAGTTGGATTCATAGAATAGTGGTATGTCCTTTTGGAGACTCAATTATGGTGCCACGTGTTGGAGCAAGATGGCTGCTGACAACTGCAAGGGTTCAGGCTTCCTCTTAAGGCTCTGTGGTCCCAGCTTCTTCCAATATCAGCTGTAGGCTGAGACAAGTCTCGTCTCTCTCCTGGAGCTTGTTTCTCTCCAGGCTTAGCTGCTCTGTTCTCTCCACAAGGTCAGCTATAGACTATCAGGCTTTCTAGGCTTTGTCTCCCTCCCTGGGGCTTGATTCTCTCCGAGCTCAGTTGCTCTACTCTCTCCCATGTATTTACTTCCTGGGCTCTAGCTCAAAACTCCAACCTCCCTTCTTTGCAATTGGCCCAATTATATCTACTGACGTGGCCCAATCAAAGCCCTAATCATAATTTAATCATGCCCAGAGGAAGAGACCAGTTTACAAACATAATCCAATATCTGTTTTTGGAATTCATAAACAATATCAAACTGCCACACTTGGATTCCAGGTACACTCATTCCTGCTGCTATTGTGTAAAAACAATTCTATCTCCTTTTGCTAGTAACAGTTGATTATTCCCACAGTACAGTATCCACCTCCTTTCCTGGCCAGCTTGTCCACTGCCATGAGAAGCCCAAAGCAACATTGCCCACATGACCCCCAGGGGAACAAATTATTCTGACCTAATAAAAGCTAAATTTGAGGAGCAAGAAACACAAATTCTAAAAGTAGGTCACTGGGAGTGATAGTAAGATGGGCCAATCCTGCACCATCCCTGTGTTTCTGCAGCCTTGTTTTCTAGCTGTTGGGACACTCATTTGATTGGCTTAGTGCATCACCACATCCTGTGGGACAACACCTCAATCCCACAGGGTGTTATCCCAAGCATTAGCTGAGCCTAACACAGGCCATTCCATCATTTTATGAGTCTGGCTGCTTCTGAGTGATGAGTGATATGACAATGGATATGGATTTTGTGATAATGTGTGTCTTGTCACACTTTTTTTTTGCTCATAAATAATGATGATCAGGATCGCTGTAATTCCTGTGATTGTGGTTGCAGGGAAGAAAGGCAAACTCGGGAGTCTGTAAATATTTTTACTGAAGGCCACTTCTTCCTCTATATAGAATAAGCCATGAGCTGCACTGCTTCCAGCTGTGACATTTGGGAAGATTTCCCATCACACTTGCTCTTTAGTACCATCACTGAATGGGGCTTTTTTGTGGCAGTGGTCCAATATTACCTACCCATCAACATAATGGGGCAACCCATCTGTGAACCAGGCTCGAGTTTTTTTCATTCTGTTAGGTAATCATAGGGACCGCCCAGGAGGCCAGAGGACAGAGTTAAGGAGGAGACGTTAGTGCTATAGGGGTAAGTGCGAAGGGAGTCAGTAACCCATTTATATAATTTATTTTTGTTTCTAGATGTGCTCAGGTTCAAGCCTATTTATTTCCATACTTCAGTAGATTGTTGCTGTCCCCATGGACATATGACTTGGTAGTTCTGATCATATCCAGCTCATAATAGATAGTTCTGTTTTTTTCAAAGGAGCATAGTTCTCTATTCAGAAGACATGGCCTTGCAAAGTATCTGTTCTGCAACTCTTATATTGGGGCTTTCCAGAGATTTCACATAACATTCTTACCCACCAAGATTCCTCTATCACCATCAGACATGCTGAAATAAATGGCCCGAGCATTAGGGCAACTTGTTCCACAGTCTGAATCTCCTGCAGTGCCCTCTCTTGCTCTGGGCCATACTCAAAACTGGCACTTGATAAATGGCTTAGAGCGATATTCCTAAGTGTGGTATATGCAAAATGCAAAGGGGCCCACTAAATCCTCTTTTGTAGTCGTAGTAGGTGCAAATTGCAATACCTTGTCCAATATTTTAAAGGGGAGGTTCTCTAAACATTTCACTGACTACCATGTCCTGAATCTCCATGAAGTTTATTTCCCACCTTATGGCATCTAGAGTATTTGCCACTTCCTACTCACTGGGTCCAATCAGTACAGTACCCAGCATGATATTCTGATGCATGTGAAGGTGATTAAGGTCCCTATGGACTCTATTGTGACAAAGAGCCAAAGTTAACATAATCCTGAGGAAATACAGTGAATGTGTACTGTTGATCTTTCCTTGTAAAAGTGAACTGTTTCTGATTGTCTTTACTTTTAGGGCTTGACGAGAATGCATTCACCAGATCAAAAGCTGCATAAGATATATTTATCTCTTCTACATTTCTACGCTCTTCTAGGCTACCACTTAGTTAAGATTATGGTAGTTTCCCATCATTCACCATGATCCATTTGATTTTTGTCATGGCCAAATAGATAAAGTGAATGGGGTTATAAGATGGTGCTAATCTCTGATGAAAGCATATTAAAATTGTACTATTAATTATAGTCCATAGTTTACATTAGGTGTATTTTTTCCCCATATACTATCCTATTATTAACACCTTGCATTAGTATAGTACATTTGTTATAATTCATAAAAGAACATTTTAATACTTGTACTATTAACTATAGCCCATCATTTACAATAGGGTTCACTGTGTTATACAGTGCTATGTTTTATCTTTTAATTTTTATTCTAGTAACATATATATGACCTCAAATTTCCCCCTTTTTAACCACATTCATATATATAATTCAGTACCTTTAATTACACTCACAATATTATGCACCCCTGCCATCCATTTCCAAAACTTTACAATCAACCCAAATGGAAATTCTGTACAAATTAAGGATTAACTCCCCATTCCCTACCCCCAACTAAGCTACTGGTAACCTATATTCTAGATTTAACTTTATAAGTTTGCTTATTCTAATTATTTCACATCAGTGAGATCATACATTTGTCCTTTTTTACCTAGCTTATTTCACTCAGCATAATATCCTCAAGGTTTATCTATGTTGTTACATGTATCAGGACATCATTCCCGTTTTAAGGCTGAATAATAATCCATTATATATATATATGCCACATTTTGTTTATCCGTTCATCGGTTGATGGACTCTTGAGTTGCTCTCATATTTTCGCAATTATGAATAACGCCTCTGTGAACATCAGTGTAAAATATCTGCTCTTAGTCCCTGATTTCAATTCTTTTGGGTAAATACCTAGTAAAGGCCATATGGTAGTTCTATACTTAGCTTTCTGAGGAACTGCCAAACTCTCTTCCACAGCAACTGCACATTTTACATAGCCACCAGCAATGAATGTTTCCTATTTCTCCACATCCTCTCCAACACCTGATCTTTCTGATCCCTTTCTCAATACTTGGTCAAGGTACTTCTAATATCTTAACCTCATTTTGGCCATCATCATGTCCAATCTGACTCCATATGTCCTTGCCAGAACATTAACCCCAGAAGTACAGGTAAATGGTCCCATGTCATAAATTCTCCCCTGTCCAGCTTTACAATCTGATTCCAATGGTGCAACTTTTAAAATGTTCAATCCATATGTTCACACATATTCTCTTAGTTCCTATTATCCAGATCTGCGATTCCTTTTGATTTAATCTAGTTTAGTACCTCTCAACTAGGGGTTATTGTGAATCCCCAGAGTATGTTTGGCAATGTCTGGAGTTATTTTGGGGTATCACAACTGGGGAGGTGCTACAGGTATCTAGTGCATGATGCTAAACAATCTAGAATGCATAGGACAGACCCTCCAACAAAGAATTATCCAGACCCAAATGTCACTAGGGCTGAGGCTGATGTACTTCTCCCTAGAGCAGGGATTGCATTTCCCCCCATGGGTTATGCTGAGATCTGATATAGAAGAAAATAAGGTCATATTGAGAGGCACTTGCCTCAGATATATTCTCTGCAGCATTCCCAGCCAAGGAGAAGCTGCTTTCCTTTATCAAGAGGAAGAAGATTGTTGGTACAAGGATGGGAAAAAAACCTAGGGTCTTAAGATTATAAATCATGTACATACCTATGTCCCCATTCTAGGTCTCAAAGTTTCATTATTTTCCCACTACAAGGTAAGAATCATTATTTTGCTTGTTTGAAAGATTAGAAAACCAAGGCACAGATTCATTGAGCTCTTAGCCCAAGGACACATAGTAGACTCTCAGTGAATAACCCTTTATGTGACCATAAACCTCTGCCTAAAGTAGACTTGAGAAGTAACATAAAATCGT
Organism: Tolypeutes matacus; assembly: GCA_026826555.1. Taxonomy (NCBI): domain Eukaryota; kingdom Metazoa; phylum Chordata; class Mammalia; order Cingulata; family Chlamyphoridae; genus Tolypeutes; species Tolypeutes matacus. Next base: position 24,358,103 of record JAKSZT010038599.1, on the reverse strand, counting down.
GGAAAGTACATAGTCATTGGCATCACACAGATTTGGGTTCCAATCCTGTCTCTACCCTTTACTGGTTCAATGTCCACAGGGCATTACTTAGTCATTCTGAGTCTCCGTTTCCTCATCTGTAGATTGAAAACAATCATCTCCATCTTTTGGGACTCATGAGTATTTGATGAGATATTTTTTGTAAATCACTTGGCACATTGTTTAGCATGTAGTAAGAACTCAATAAATGGTGGCTGTTATTACATGCAGGTTAGTTTAGAAGATTAAATTAGGTAGATTATATTTCTGAAAAGCATCATTCAGTTCTCTGCCCACAGATGACCTTGGGTCCTGCTTCCCTTTCATAGAAAGGAGGCTGGAGGCATAAAGTTACATAAATCATGCAAGAGGTAATCTCATATATTTGGATAGATTGAAATTATTTTTCCAGTATTAACAAGCTCCAAGGGAAAAGAATCTCTTCTAAATAGCCAAGAGTGGTGTGACAGTTTGAGATTATTTTTGTGAATCCCCCAAAAAGAAAGATTATGTTTGTAAATTAATCTAATCCTCTGGGTGTGATACCCTTTGATTATATTAAATTCAGTGAGGGGCCCTTAATTAAGATTAGGTTTTGATTCGAACAAGTCAGTAAGGCATGATTCAACTTGAGTTCCTGCCCCCTTGGTGGGCTGATATCAATGGACATTCACTCAAGACAACACATGGGGAGAGAGAGAGCTCTGTCATTTTCGATCCTGAGGCCCCTAGGAGAGATGAGCTATTTACCTGATAGCTTACAGTTGACCTTGGGAAGCAAGTTGAGACAGGTATAGGATGCCCTAAGAGCAAGCCCTGTGCCAGCCTACAGCTGAGATCGGGAAGAAATTGGTCCCACAGAACCTCAAGAGGAAGAGGAAGCCCAAGGGGAAGGTTGAAACCCAGCAGAGATCTTCTGCCATCTTGCTTCAACATGCCGCAACTGACTTTGGTGAGAAAGCAACCTTGAGTTGGACTCTTTAGGGCCTTGTAACTATAAGCTTTTACCCCAAATAAATACCCTTTATAAAAGCCAACAGATTTCTGGGACCCCTTTGGCAGACTAAGACAAGTGGTGAATATTGATGATTTAACAATATTGGCATGATGACTGAAGTTAACCATTTCTTTAGAGAGGTCACTCTTGTTACTCTGCATCAGTAAAGCAGGGGTGTGAAGGCTGTGGTTACTTGGTGATTTTCTCAGAGAACTCAGAACAAGCTGTGTTCTCTTTGTACCATTTAGAGGGGGAAGGAGAATTCCCTTTTCCTCAGCTTGAAAGCCCCAAGGAGAAAAGACAGAAGTGTCATATTGCTCCAGGAGTCTGCCTGGATGAAGAACCAATAGATGGTAGTTCAGTTGGCTTTGTGGACATAAATTTAGTGAGAAAAATCATAGATCTCGTAGCAGTAGGCTTTCAAGTGGTCCGCTTTTAATGGGGCCAAACTGGCCCTTATTTTAAATCTAATTGATTTTTTTTTTTTTAAAGATTTATTTACTTTATCCATTTTAAACCCCCCCTCCCCCATTTGCTGTTTTGTGTCCATTTGCTGGACAGTTCTCTGTGTCTGTTTCCTGCCATCTCTTCTCATCCTCCTCCTCCAGTCTTCACCAGGATCCTGGAGACCTCCGATGTAGGAGGAAGGTGTTCTGCCACCTGCACCACCTCGGTTCCTGGTTTACAGAGCTTTCGGAGCATCTTGTCTTGTCTCTCCCTCTCTGGTTACGTCATCATCTTGCTGCAGGGCTCCTGGGGCCTGGCGGCTCACTGGCACATAAAGCCTGGCAGCCCATGTGCCTTCCATAGATATATTTTTTATTTTACGGGGAGGTCCTGGGGATCAAACCCAGGTCCCTCCATATGGCAGACGGATGCCCAACCATTTGAGCCACATCCGCCCCCTGAGTCTAATTGATTTTAACTTGAGTATGGGCTTAAGGAGTCTTCAAATGTTGAAGGAAATCATGAAGGTTTATATAATTTCATTTTCCCCTTATTCCTAATTTTGGGGACTTTTCTTATGTCAGTTACTTTGGTTTTTCTCTTTTCTATTTCTTAGCATTCCTTTTCTTATGAAGAAATAATGAACATCCATATCTGAGGAAGAAAGAACAATTTTTCAGAGATGTCACCATTCATTAACATCAACACAAAGAACACCAAGTAATTTTTTTGGAACAATGAAAATAACAGTGCTTTACCTCCCAGATTCTTTATAAATGGCTTTAACAGTCACAGCATGGAAGAAGAGACTCTACTGTTATACACACAAAGCAATTGGTGTTTATTTTAGGTTTTGTCAGAAACTGGAGCAAATATGTCCACATAATACTTTACATTTTCTTTGCAGTTTTGTAGAAAGGAGTCAGGGAGCTCTAGCTGCTAAACAAATATGGTAATTTCTTGCATTGGCATTAATTTAATAAACATTTAAAAATAAATATGAATTGGATCATATATGCACATTTTGTACAACATGGAAAGTAATACAATAACACATATATATGTATAAATAAAAAGGAAAAGTTAACTTGGTGATTTGGAGATATATACCTCTCAAAAAACATGTTCTTAAACTTAATCCATTCCGGTGGATATGAACCCATTATAAGTGGGTTTGAATGAGGTTACTTCAGTTAATATATGGCCTAGCCCAATCACGATGGATCTTAATCCTATTACTGGAGTCCTTTATAAACAGAATGAAATTCAAACAAATAGAGAGAAAGCCATTGGAAGCAAGATTTGAAGGACAACGGAACCTGGAAGAGAAGGGAGAGGCCAGGAGAGGCTGCCATGTGCATTGCCATGTGACAGAGGAGCCCAGGTCCAAGGATCACCAGCAGCCAGCTCAGCCCCAGCATACCAGTCTTCAGGAAGAAAGCATCTTCTTAATGATGCTTTATTTGGACTTTTTCTTAGTCTCAAAACTGTGAGCCATTAAATTCTCATATAAGCCAACCCATTGCATGGTATTTGCTTGAGCCATAAGGGAACTAAAACAGTTGGCTTGCAAAATCACATTCTACCTCAATTAAAAAAAAAATGCAGCTACCTATCTTATTCAATGTACATATTGTGGAGTACATATTGTAATAAAAGTCTCTCCTCTCTCTCTCTTCTTAGCTACTAGAGCAGGCCACCCCTGAACTATTGTTTTTGTGGAGAATTGGTTCTTTCTTCTTGAGTATTAATATTTAAATAGTGAGTGTTATATATTTATATTTTTACCAATATGTTTTTCATCCTAGTAATTCATTTTTACCTTTAGACCCTTTCACCATTCATACAAGGCCTGCAGTTTTCTATTGGATAGGGGAAGGGTTGTTACTGCAGATGGCAAAGCAGCTTTTGAGAATCATTTAGGGCATAGATTTGGAACATTAGTCACATTTGGGTTCTCCTGCTCCTGAGACTAGGTAAGTCTTCTTCTTTGTTTTTTTAAAGATTTATTTATTTATTTACCCCCCCCCCCCATTGTTTTGCCCTCACTGTCTGTTCTCTGTGTGTACTTCTGTGTCCGCTTGTCTTCTCTTTAGGCGGCACAGGGAACTGATCCTGGGACCTTCTGGAGTGGGAGAGAGGCACTCAATCTCTTGCACCACCTCAGCTCCCTGGTCTGCTGCATCTCTTATTGTCTCTCCTCTGTGTCTCTTTTTTGTTGCATCATCTTGCTGTGCCAGCTCTCTGTGCAGGCCAGCACTCCACTTGGGCCAGCACTCCTGCACAGGCCAGGGAATTGAACCCTGGACCTCCTATATAGTAGACAGGAGCCCAATCACTTGAGCCACATCCACTTCCCCTAGGTAAGTCTTCTTCACACTAAAGGAGAGGAAAAAGAAGCAAGAAGGGGAAGAAGACCTTCAATATTAGATAGTCCCTAGGAAGGGGCCTCCATTCTAGCCTTGCCCTTGTGTACAGGTTGAGTCTAAGAGTGAGTAGGACAGGGGTGTTATGCCCTAGTCCCTGAGTGGAGCTCGGAGAGATCCCAAGATCCCCCCACCTTCTGTATGCTGGAGATGTAGAGTTGAAATGGGCAAATGAGTTCAGGCAAGTTTATCTGAGGCAGTCTCCTCGAGTTCCTACATGCCCCAGGTGAGTGATGGAGCTGCAGCAGAGAACATCTCCAGCATCTGAGAACTCCGTGGGTGTGGCTCCGAGAACTTCAGTCCTCAAGGTACTTGCAGCCAGAACAAGGAGTATGCAGCAGTGAACTGCATGGACAGCTGCCTGCAGGCCAGTGAGAAACAGGGGGCTCAGCCTACGCCAGAGAAGTTAGTGAGAGCACCAAGGTCAGGAGGTAACATCTAGGATCACAGGCCCTTTTTGCCATATTGTGGCACTTTATTGGCCCTCGTTGGCTTTATCAGAGAAAGGAGAGGGTATCCTGAATTGACTGAATATTAAGATTCTACCACACAGAGGAATGGGGGCCAAAAGAGAAATCAAATACAGAAACTATAGAAATAAAGGAAATTACATTCCTTGTCCACTTCTGTGTATGACCTAAGATTTCTACTTTCTTTTATAATATGGCAGGGCCCATATTCAGGAAATGTGTGGGGTATGACTTCTCCTTTTCCCCTTCCTTCTGGTGAATTTGCTTAAATCTGTTGAAGAACATGATGTCTCTTCCTCCCTTTACTTTTCTCTCCTTTGATTTTTTTAAATCAAGCTCTCCATTTTATTCATATTCATATTCATTCATTCATTCAACAAAAATTGATTGAGAACTTATTTCTGCTCTGTACCAGGCACTGTTCTAGGTACTAGATAATGCAACGGTGAACAAAGCAAAGTTCTCTAATTATGTTTGGGCCGTGATCTAAATGATGAACTAGAGGATCTGGGGGGAAAGTGTTCTAGAAAGAGGGAACAGCCATATGAAAGGACAGTGCTGAGTTTTCTGTACAGTACACGTTCCAAGGGATTCTCTCAGATGTGCAGAGATCATCTCTCACCTAATTCTGAGTCTTTTCTGGAAATTGGCAACCATGGACATCATATGCATATTTTCGTTTAAGTAGAGGTCAATGATTCTCCTCATGAGCCCATTAAGAAGCTTGGGTTCAACACAAGACACAGAGTTTTCTCCTCTCTGCACTTGGGGAATGCAGGAGGGACTGCTTCTGGCAAGTCTAGACCTGCTCCCTAGAAGTGTAAGCAAAGTAAAGTAAATACAAATTAACACATAAGCTTAACTATATTCTTTTTATTGAACATCAGAGTTAATGTTGAATACTCTAATTGGTTTAAAATTATATCCTTTCTTATCCCAAACACATTAAATTGTTTACCATTTGTATGGATAAAATTCAATGGGGAAAAATTCGATGTGACAATATATTTCACATGCACTAAGTAGTAAATATTTGAAGCATAGTAACTTTCTGGTAAGTAACACTTAAACTGTACAGAAAGACTATTGTTGCTACTATTAATTAGTATAGTAATTATACTAATAATTTTAATAATTAGTATATATAATGAATTTTTAGCATAAATGCAGGCAAATTTCATAGGAGAGGCATGAATGAGACCTCAAGACTGTTATTGCCTTAGAATTGTATATAAAATCTGGTACTGCTGTGATAAGCTTATTTATTTTTCCAGATTCTTCAGTCTTTCAGGCAAAATATTTAAAGTTGGTAGTGAGCAAAAGAGGAATAGTCAAATCATAAAATAGCAAAGAAGAGTTGTTAGGAGAAATTCAATGAAACTGTTCTGCAGTAAGTCTTCCACCCTGAAATGGCAATATTAGAACAATGTAAAATAACTGATTTTTCATATTCAGCTATCAATAAAGAGTTAGTTTTTGTTTGGTAAACTAGTTTACTTGGAAAAGATTTCCATCAGTGTGATTAAAAATTAAAAGTTTGTCTAGGAAAGTTATGAATATCTAGAAAATTCACTTTATGTTTCCCTGAAAGTGGAACATAAAAGAGTTTGCCTATACCTGCTTTGGTGGAGAGTTGCTTGGGTTAATATTCCCTTCAGTGTTAATTGGCAGTGGAACTTATGGTTTTTGTTTTTTATAGTTGCTTATTTAAGAATGGAAAAAAAATTGTGAGCACAAGGGAATGTTTGTTTTCTTAACATTTTTGGTGTTTTCTTATAATAGAAAGGTTTTTTTTTTTTCGGTAGAGAATTTGATGGTGTGATGGTTAGGCCAGGTAATTGCGCCCAGTTGTTTGGTCAAGCAAACACCAGGCTAACTGTAATACAAGGACATTTATGGGCTTTAGTCATCAGTGAGTTTACTGCATAGATGGCTGAGTACATCTACAATCAGCCAAGGAAATTGCTGTCAGCAATGAGTGGCGTTTTATCCAATCAGATGAATGCCTTAAAACGGGAAATGGTTTCAGCATTCAGAGAGAATTTTTCCAGCTCTATTTCAGACAGCCAGCGTCTCCTGGAAACTCGTCAAGGACCTTCATCCGAGCTGCTGGTTTGTAGCCTACCTGTGGAATCGGAACCTGGACATGTGCATCCTCACCGTCATGTGAGAGAATTATATAAAAATCTCATACTATTTACAGATAGCTCCTGTTGATTCTGTTTCCCTAGAGAACTCTGACTAATACAGATGGTTTTAAATATTATGTAAGATAAATATTTATCTCTATAGCACCCCTACAATATTTGGGAAATAATTATGTTAATCTGCATTTTTCTGATGCAACCTAATCCAAGAAGAGAAAAATGACTTCTCTCACATCGTGAATAAGCTGCTTTCAGCAGTTGTGGGAACAAGGGGCCAAAGTGTCCTTCAGCTCCCTTTTATCAGAACTTGGTGCCATTCACTCAAGAATTGAAAGTTTTAAGCTTCTCCCACCACCAACCTTCAAGGATAATGGGTAACATTTTTTAATTAGGAAAATTTAGCCAATGGGCTTGCAAAATCATAGATTTATTTGCTACTTGCTTAATAATTTTAAAAGTATATCTTTTACAAATGGGAGGTGTGCCAAGTATCAAAGAAATACCTTTAGAATTTAAGCCTCTTTGTTACAAAAAAAAAAAAAAAAAAAAAAAAAAAATTTCTGGTCTTCCAAATAAAATCTAACTTATTTCAAGCAACACTAATATTTATAAAACATCTACTGGGGCATAAAGCAACCCAAGGAGGAACTAGCTTTAACCCTGTCTTCAAGGACCTTGGAATGAAAATTGAAGCTCATTGGATGTATCCACCCTTTAGGGCTACCACTTACTTGCCCAGGCAATAGCTTGGTATGAATTTGACTGAAGCTTTACTTTTTTAAAAGAAAAAAAAATTAGGTAGTATATTATTCCATAACTTGTACTATCATGAATAAGCTGCTCTCAGCAGTTGTGGGAACGAGGGGCTATAGTGTCCATCAGTTCCCTTTTATCACAACCCTTCCAGAGCCCAGGAAGAGAGAATGCCTTCTGCTAGTCATCCTCCCAACCCCTGTCTTTGCAAGGAGACTAAGTCAGGTAGGCCCCCGAAGTCTGAGAGTGGTAGGTGAGCAAGAAAAGCAATATGTGGGATCTACTAGATTGAATTATCAGTCTCTATTATTCCCATGTGTTCCTGTTAAACATCCATTTCCTTGCCATGACTTCATGATGGGTGGAGTAACTTCCCTGTCCTTTGACTTTAGACTTGGCCTACTGACTTGTTTTGACCAATGGGTTGTTGGTGAACACGATGTGTGCAGAAGCTTGAAATGAACTTGCACAACTGGACTTTCCCTTTACTATTCCTGTCTTGGACCATAAGAAGATCAAACCTTGGAAGTCATAGGTTCAAGGAGGAAGAGAGATGCAGAGCAGACCTGGATCCAACCTGCAGCTTGGAGACCAGCCCAGCATATCTCAGCCTAGATCAACCATATTCCAATCAGCCTACAGATGCATTAGGAAAAACTAAATGCAGGTCAATTTTAAGTCACTTGGATTTTATGGTTGGTTTTTATGCAGCATTATTGTGAAAATAGTAGGCTGATACAAGCAGATGCTCAGAATGTGGTCAAGAGAGGGAGTGGACAATTGCTAGGGTGTATACCAGGAAGAATGTTCATAGGTAATTTCCATGAGTACTGGTAAGGAAAGAGGGAGCACTCTTTCACTGCTCCAGAATTAGCTGGGTGGCCTGAATCTGTTGTGCTCATCGTATATCTCACCTAAATTGCTTTATATCTGTGATTGGAATAATTCTCCTTAGATGTGATGTTGTGTGGTACACACCTGAATGAATGTGGGTGACTCTGATGGTCTTGGCTCCTATGCCCCAGGAGCTTCAAACTGCTCTAGTGGCCAAGAGGAGAGAGAAGTGAAAGAAAAAATATATGAGGAAAGAGTATAGAGAAATAAAGACATTTTAGCTCAGAAGTATTAAACTTAAAAAGAGTAGGGAAAAAAGGACACAAAAGGCAGAGGAGGGAAGAGAAAATGCTAATGTGATCAGGTTTTCAACAAATACCTCAGATATCAGATTTCCTTTATAAGGATTGTCTGTCAAAAAAATAAATACACATATCTTGAGTGCCTCCTGTGTATAATCCAAAGGTGAATAAGATACCATCTCTATTTTCTCTATAAAGACATCACTTTGATATAGGAAGTGGTTTTTTTATTAACCACAAATTGAACTTTTATCCAAGAAGCAAACAGATGAGTATAGGTTTTAATTAGTTGGAGAGGGCAATGCAAGGCATGACACATGATATTTGAGATTTCTCTAACATATCATTATTTGTAGTGCCTGCTTTGAGAAAAGGGTATTTTTACCCATTGCCCTCCTTGTTAAGTCTTTACAATAGGAACAATTTTCAACACAGTTACACAGCTAAAGAATATTACTTGGTTCTAAAGAGTGAGACTCCTTTCTTCCACATTTTCATGTAGTCTGAAAATAATGGCCTCTATCTTTTAGAAACCTCATGAGAAATTTACTTGAATAGGTATTTTTTAAAAAACATTTATTTTGAGCAATTGCAAAGCCAGTACAGAGAGCTTCTGCCTACCCCTTGTCCAGTTTCCCCAGATTATCAAAATTAAGAAATCAGCCTTGGTACAATACCACTAACTAAATTACAGACCTTATTCTGAATTCACCAGATTTGCCACCAAGGTCCTTTTTCTGTTCTAGGACCCCAGCCAGGATCCCACATTGCATTTAGTGGTCATATCTCCTTAAGTCTTCTCTCATCTGAAACAGTCCTCCAGTCTTTATTTTCCATGACCTTGACACTTTTAAAGAGTGGGACTTGCAAAACATGTCTCAATTTTGGTATGTTTGATGTTTTCTCCTGGTTTCTCTAAGGATATGAATTTGGGGGAAAGAATACCTCAGGGGTGATGTGCATTTCTCAGCACGTCATAGCAGGGACTCACAACACTGATATATTCCATTACTGGTGATGATAACGTTGATCCCCTGGATGAGGTGGTGTCTACCAGGTGTCTACCACTGTAAAGTTTCCCCCCTTTTAGTCAACAAGCTTAGGGGGGCACTTTGAGGCTATGCAAATATCCTGTTTCTCCTTAACTTTCACCCACTAATTTTAGCATTCATTTCTTATCTTGCCTACTGTGGTTATAATTGTGTTGTTTTAATAGTGATTTTCCATTTTCTTCATTTTCTCTACATTAATTATTTTTCTTTATTCCTTCTACATTTATTATTTGTAATTCTACTGCAAGGAAGAGTTGTCCCTTATCCCATTTATATATTTATTCATTCATTCATTCAATGATTTATTCTATCAATACGGACTCAGGGATATTTACTTTATTCTTTGGATTATTTTGTTGCCCAAATTGTTCAAATGTTGGCAGTTGGGAGCTATTTCAGGTTGTTTCCTTTTGACAGGCCTGTATCTTTTTTTTTTTTTTTTTTAAACATTTCCTTTTCCTCTGGCACCACAAGATGTTCTGGGCTTATCTTATATTTTCCCTGCTACAGCCCTTCTCAAGAAGCCCTGACTCCTGTTATTTCAAAATGATTTTCAATCTTTATTTTATTTCAGAATGATAGATTTAAGGTATTTTTAAACTTTATTATGAAAAATTTCACACATACACCGAAGTAGAGAGACTGGTATAATAAACTGGATTTGTCACCCAGTTTCAACAATGATTAATATTTTGCCAATCCCCCCTTGTAACTGCCCTCCCCCCTTTTTTTCTTCAAGGAGTATTTTAAAACAAACCCAAGACTCCATGCCATCCTCACCAGCAGCTATCTTATTTAACTTTTAAGGATTTTTAAAAAAAAGCATACCCCAGTGCTTTCATCACACTTAACACAATTAGCTATAATTCCTTAATACTATTTGTTTTAGTTTGCCAAAAGGCTGCCAATGCAAAGTACCAAAAATGGGTTGGCTTTTATAAAGGAGATTTATTTTGGGGTAAAAAGCTTACAGTTCCAAAACTGTGAAAAGTCAAAACAGAGGCACCATCAGAGGTGCTTTCTTTCTTAAGGCAGCTGCCACGTGATGAAGCAAGATGGCCACCAATCTCTGCCGAAGTTTGAGCTCAGCTGAAGGCAACCAGGCATAGGGCTTGTCTCTTTCCAGGCCTCCTTTATCAGTCTCAGCTGTTCCTTCTTCCCGAATTTAGCTGTAAGCTATCAGGTATATACAGGCCTCCACTCCTCTTGAGCTGTTCCATGGGCCCAGCCTTTTGGGGCTTCTGGCTCAGACAATCCTAGTCTTCTCTCTTATATGGCAGGATCAAACACCGCGGCTTCCTTTTCCTGTGTCTGTCTGTGTTTCTCTTTATATCAGACCCAGCAAGGGGGTGGAGACTCAACCTGAGTCCTGTCTCACTGATGTAGTCCAATCAAAAACCCTAAAGTGATTTTGTCAAGTAATCCAATCAAAGGACCCTCAAATTTAATGCAATCAAATGGTATCACATCTACAGGAATAGATTAGTTTAAAAACACAATCTTTCTCTTTTGGGGATTTATGAAATAATCTCAAACTGCCACACTATTTAATACCCTTTAAATTCAAATTTCCTTAATTGTCTCAAAACTTTTTATGCTTGATATGTTTAAATCAGGGCCTAAACAAGGCCTACATGTTATATTTGCTTGTTATATTTCTTAAGTCTCTTTTATCCATGACAATGCTACAGCTCTCCCCTCCCCCCTTTCTTGGTTTATTAGAAAAACTGGGTCTTTGGTCTTGTAGAATTTCACACATTCTGTATTTGACCAATTGCTTCCACATGGGTGTCATTTTCCTAAAAACCAATAGCTAGACCTAGAGGTTTGATTAGATTCAGGTTCAATTTTTAGGTAAGAATCTTCCGTTGGTTGTGCTGAGTACTTACTGTCCCATATCATGAGAACCTAAGGCTGGTGGACCTACTTTTAGTGATGCTAAGATTGATCATTGGGTTCAGATGGTTCAGCCTGGTCTGTGCATTATAAATTTCTCCATAATTTTTCACCTGATAGTTCTAGCACTCATTGATAATTGTTCCCTAAATCCATTATTTCATTAGGGATCGCAAAATGGTAATTTTTCTAGTTCTATCATTCCTACTGCATTTACTAGGTGGACTTGGTCTTTAAAACCTTCCCCCATCATATTACATGAAATGCAGTTCACACAGGAAAGACGAGATAGATGCTTGATTCATTTCTTTATCAATTTTCAGAAGCTCCAACGGTGACAAATAAGATATTTTTAAGGATTATTATGAAATTAATGAACTTACACATATTTGATGTGTTTCATTCTAATATAGCATTTTTCTTTGTGATGCTCAACTCTTCACATCTTAGGCCAGTGGGGGCTATTTCAAGTTGGCTCCTGGGTCCTCCAGTAGATTTTGACAGCTTTCTTGCTTCCTGGTACATCAACACATCCTATGTTGATCTTGTATATTTTCTGCTCTGGATCTGGAATCAGTAATGTCTTCAAGAAATCCTCATTTCTTTCCATGGGAAATGGTATTTTGAGACTATCTCTGCATGCTAAGGATGCCCATTGCTTTCAAATATCTTTGCTTCAAGGTCTCAGTGAACAAATCTAGGAAATGGATGCTTTTTTTCTAATAAAAGAGGATTTATACTAATATTTCTAGTTCAAATTTAGTATTACAGGGTTTTAACTTCTTTTATTTATACTTGTATATTCTCTCTCTCTTCTGCTTAAAATCTGGACTCAATGACATTAACATGATAGCATATGCTTTGTCTTACAATATTTCTGTAATAGCTTCAAAATAACACTGCTAATATTACTAGTAACAATAATTCTGGACATGGTTTTAGATTTCTTTCCAGTTCCTTTTGCCTTAGATGACATATCCCACTAGGAATATAAAGTCAATATGCTATCTTTTATAGTCACTTTTTTCTCTGTGTAGTTATGCCACTAACTCGGTATGCAACTGGATTCATTTGTTTGTTTTCAATTTTTAGAGATTTCCCCCCTTTTTGATTTAAAATTTTAATGACAATTACTTAAAAACGTTTAGATGATACTAGAGTAAAAACTCTAACAAGGAACATTCGCAGAAATCTCACTTCTATTTCAATTCTCTCCACCCTGTTCTTTATCTCCTCCTACAGACAACCATTCAGTTTTGGTTCATCTTTTTATTGTTTCCTTTTGAAAATATAAGCAAATATATTTCCCTTCTTTCTTACCCAAAAGGTAGCATGCTTTAACATTGCTCTGCACTTGGCTTTCCTTGTGTAACAGTTTTTTTGTTTGTTTTGTTTTCTGGAGAGCAATCCCATAGAAATATTCCTTACCTATCTACTTTTTTTTTTTTTTTAATTTAGGTTTCTTGAAGTTAATTTATATACAGTAAGATTTATTCTTTTTTTAAAAACCAGGTTTATTGAGATATAATTTCCTTATTATACAATTCACCCATTTAAACTGTACAATTCAGTAGTTCTTTGTACATTCACGAGGTTGTACAACCATCACCACTATCTAATTCATCCCTCAAAGAAACCTTGTATCCATTAGCAGTCACTTTCTATACCCCCAATCTCCCCAGTCCTAGGCAACCCCTAATCTACTTACTGTCTCAAAAAACTTGCCTACCCTGGACATTTCATATAAATGGAATCATACCATATGTGGTCCTTGTGATTGACATCTTTCACTTAGCGTGCTTTCAAGATTCATCCAAGTTGTGGCATGTATCAGTACCTCATTCCTTTTTATGGCCCAATAATATTTCATTGTATGGCTATACCACATTTTGTATATATATTCATCAGCTGATAGACCTTTAGGTTGTTTCCACTTTGGGGCAATTATGAATAATGCTGCTATAAACATTTCTGTACAAGTTTTTGTGTGAACATGTTTTCACTGCTCTTGGGCATTTACTTAGGAGTAGAATTGTGGGTTGTATAGTATATTAGTTAGGGTTCTCCAAAGAAACAAAACCAATGATATATATATATTATATATATATAAATATTTATATATAAAATATATACACATATACATAATACATATACATATATATATCTAGTAAGAGAGAATAATAAATAAGGAATTGACTCACATGATTGTTGGGTCTGACAAGTTTGAGATCTGCAGGAGAGGCTTGCAGACTGGAGATTCCATAAGAGTGATGATACAGTCTTGAGTCCAGAATTTGTAGGAGAGGTCAGCAGGCTGGAAACTCAGAGAGGTGTAGATGGTATAGACTTGAAGCAGAATATCTTCTCTTTCTAACTCTCAGTTTTTCTCTTGTAAGGCCTTCAACTGATGGATGAGGCCCACCCACTGTATGTAGTATATTCTCCTTTATTAAAAGTTAACTAATTATAGATACTAATCATATCTATAAGCTACCTCCACAAAAACATCTAGGCCTGTGTTTGACCAAACAACTGGACATCAAAACCTAACCAAATCAACACGTAAAATTAACCATCACGTATAACTTATGTTTAGTTGTTTGAGGAACTACTAAACTGTTTCCCAAAGTGCTTGCTCCATTTTATATTCCCACCAGCAGCGATTCATTCTTTTTAGGTGTGTAGTTTGATGGATTTCAACAAGTGTATCTAGCTGTGTAACCACCACCACCAAAATAAAGATATAGACTATTTCCATGACTCCAAAAAGTTCCCTCATGTTTCCTGGTAGAATTCCTACCCCCAACAACAGCCCCTGGCAACCACTGATCTGATTTCTGTTCCTAGAAATTTGTCTTTTTTAGAATATCATATAAATGGAATCACACCTTATGTAGCCTTTTGCTTCTCGCTTCTAAAACTCAGCATAATGCATTTGAGATTTATCTATGTTGCAGTATTTATCAGTAGTTTATTTCTTTTGTTTCCTGGGTTGTAATACATTGTATAGGTATTCCACAATTGGTGTATCCATTTACCAGTTGATGGACTTTTTTGTTTGTTACCAGTTTTTGCTGCTTATGAATTAAAAGGCTTGAAACATTCACCTATATAGGTCTTGGTATGGACATACATGTTTTCATTTATCTTGCGTAAATACCTGGGAGTGGGAGCTGGATCAAATAGTAAGTTTATTTTCAAATTTATTAAAAACTGCTTTTCAAAGCTACTGTATAATTTTGCATTTTCACCAGTAATTTATGGAAATTTCAGTTGCTCTGCATACTTCCCAGCACTTAGTATTGTCTATTTAAGAAATGCTAGTATTCTAATAGTTGTGCAGTTCTATCTACTGTGTCTCATTCCTTTTTTATTGCTGCATGGTACTGTATTGTATGTAAGTACCATAGTTTATTCAATTAGTCTTCTAGTAATCAATCTTTGGGTTATTTTTATATTTTGCATGTGGAAAAAATGCGTTGATGAATAGTCTTGTGTATATGTCACTCTGTATCTTTGCTAATGTATATTTATTTATTTAGCCAATGTAGTTTTTTTTTTTTTTTTTTTTTTTTTTTTTAAA
>JAKSZT010038599.1:24295528-24343078 GCA_026826555.1 Tolypeutes matacus | reverse complement strand
TTTTTTTTTTTTTTTTTTTTTTTTTTTTTTTTAAAGGGTTTATTTATTTATTCATTTATCCCCCCCTTGCTGCTTGTGCTCGCTGGGTCAGCTAACCACGCCGTCCGGGCGGGCTTGCCTTCACCAGGAGGCCGCGGGAACCCAACCCGGGGCCTCCCATATGGTAAACGGGAGCCCTACTGATTGAGCCACAGCTGCTTCCCATAGCCAATGTAGTTTTGAGATAGAATTCTCAAAGTGAAATTACTGGGTCAAAAGGTAAATCCTTATGTAATTTTGTGAGATATTGCTGAATGTCTCTCCTATAGGATTTATACCATTTTGCATTTCCAAAAGCAATTAATGGAAGTCTAACCAATGGAATATTGTCAAATTTTTGGATTTTTGCCAATCTGATAGTTGAGAAATGGGATCATGCTGTAGATTTAATTTGCACTTCTCTTATTATGGGCAAGCTTGAATATATTTTGTTTGTTAATTTGTCATTCACAGTTCTTTTTCACGTCTTTCATACCTTTTTGCCAATTTTTCAGCAAATTGAGTTGTTGGTCTTTTTTCTCCCCTCTCAATACTAAGAGCACTTTGTAGATGAAGGATATTGGCACTTTGCTGTATGTTGCAATTTTTTCCAGTTTTCCACTTATTTTCATGGAAAGGCCTTTTTTTTAATGTAATAAAATTAATCATTTTTTTCTTCTATTGTGTCTGGATTTTGATTCATAACTAAGAAAGTTGTCCCCATTCCTAGTTTATACGTAATTCACCCATGTTTTCTTCTAGTAGACTTAAGCGCACTTCTTGATAAACATATAGGAAAAAAGTCCAAAATACTGAATGATTGCATTAAATCACATTTCACTGCAATTCACAAAGCAGCACTTTATTTTCATATAAATAATAGTTAGTAATGGAGGGAAAAAGCAAAATCATGACTATCAATATTTATTTGGAGAATCATTTTCATAGGAAACTGATGAAGGAGCATGGCATACACCTTCAAAGTGGCAGGGGACACAGGGACAAGCACACCAAATTGAAAGCATAAAAGCATATTCTCATAAGGACCAAGCAATCCTTGTTGTTGGAGGACCAAATAGAATCATCATTAATGTAAGTAGAGTCAAAGTTCACGATCTGTAAGTCCTTCTTAAGATATGCATGATTCAGCTTATTTACAGTTCGAGCAAAGGCATATTTTGAAGCACAGCTATATGCTTCCAAACTGTACACTTTCTTGAAGTGCAGATCAAAAAATGGATTGTCCTGGAAGAGAAAGAGAAACATGATTTAGTTTACAGCAAAGGAAGTAGCTAGATTTCCTAGATCCTCTCATATTCTCTTGTATATGCTTATTGATTGTAAAAGTATCAGTATCAAACGTATTTTAAAACCTACAAATGAGCTTTCTGAAGCTACTTGCTACAAATATAATTGCCTCTTAAAAAACAACAATAAGCAAGGTTGTTTTTGAAGCATCTGTGTGTTTTCAATTGTACAAATGAAACATGTCTTGGAATGTGTAGTTATCAAGTTCTCCCAATGTAGTGAATTTGAGAGAATAGGTAGAAATGGAAAGAGAGAATGAATAATACAGATTTCTGTAGGGGAGAAAATGTTTCTCCCTCTCTCTATTAGAAAATTGGTTTCTTGTGCTTTTCCAAAGGTGGATGGGGGAAATGTAGGATTGCCAATTAACTCTTGGCATAAGACAGATAAACCAGGTAACTTTGAATTAAAGAGCAAGGAATTACCATTACATCATTTGACTGAAACTGACAAGTTACTAATGACCTAATGACTGTCTCTTATTGGATTACTCAAAGCTCTTACTACATTTCTGGTGGGGATGTTTCATGAAAAAAAAGCAAAAAAAAAAAAAAGCATCAATCCTGATCTAGGCCCTAAATGTTAAAAGAATAATAATCATTACTGTTATTAATAGCATTAAAATCAATGCCTTAGAGAATTGTGGTTAATAGTACAAATGCAAGAATGTCCTTCTGTGAGCTAGAACGGATGTATGTCAGTATTGCAGGGTAGTGGGAATGTGGAGAAGCGTGGGAAAAATACAATTAATGTAACCTATGGACTATAGTTAACAGCAATACTGTAATATTCTTGCATCAATGCCAAAGATTAACTGTGTTAATAATAGGGGGGTATGGAAAAAATATGCCAAATGTATGCTATGGATCATAGTTAATGGTAATAGTCTGATGATATTATCTTGTAATCTGTAAGAAATGTTCCACATCAGTGTGGTGTGTTGGTGAAGAGGTGTTGTATGGGAATTCCACACATGTGCATGACTGTTTTGTAAATTCACAACTTCTGTAATAAAAATATATTTTTAAAATGCCTTACATTTATAAAGTGCTTTTTAGTTTACAAAATGCTTTCACACTCATTATCTGCCCAACTTCTAATTCTCCTTGAGGGCAGAGATTTTGCATTATTTACCTTTGTGACCCTAGTGCTTCTCCATGGCAACTACTAAGTTCTTAACAAATGTGTGTTGAACTGATCTGAAGTAACCCCATGAAAGGAGAAGTGGAGGTAAGAATTGCCCTAAATGACAAAAAGGCACCAAACCAAACCAAAGTATTAAAACTTTGTTAACCCGTATTATGTAAACTTTATATACAAACAAGTTATATATTTGCAATTTCTTTTTTAAATAGAAAAATTCTTGCAGGAGGCAGGAAAATAACATGGGTTTTCAAGTTAGTCAACCATTTTGACTCTCTCATCTAATGATGAGGAAAACACTTATCTGATTTGACCCTCACTTTTCTCATTTTAAACAGGGTTGCTGCAAAGTTTACATGAAATTACGCATATAAACTGCTTAGTAAGGAGCTTAATAAATAATAGTTCCCTTTCTCAAATCTGTCCCCAAAGATTGTGATACAGGTGTTAATGTCACCTTGCTTTAGTCCATTAAAATTTTTAAAAAAAGCAAAACAATGTTTTTAAAAGAATGCACAAGGGGAGTAGAGCAGTTCAGTGGTTGAGCACCGGCTTCCCACACACGAGGTCCTGTTCAATCCCTGGCCCCGGTATGGAATTAAAAAACATGATTTTAAATGCAGTGTTCTCCTAGTTACACCTCACAAGTTTTTTTTTCCCGTGGTATAATTGCAGCTTGAAAGGCAATTCTGCAGAGAACCTCAATAAAAGGAAATCATATCCATTCCATTACCAGATACTAATCATGCTTTTTATGTAGCTTTCCCGAACATTTGCTCTTCATCATGTAGAAAATATCCTTCATGCCTTTGAGTTACTTGGGGAGGATTAATCTTTTCTTTTAGCCTAATAATTGAAGCCTGAACATGCATATAGAATTCAAATTCTTCCACCTCCTTCCCTTTCTCTCTCTTCTTCACTCTTTCTCCCTTCCTGCCTTCCTAATTTCCTTCCTCCCTCCCTCCCTCTCTTTAGCTCAACCTCCCTTCCTCCCTGCCTCCCTTTCTCTCTTTCTTTCTTCCCTCCTCTCTCTTTCCTTCCTTACTTCTGGAATTCTATAGCCAAAAGGGGGGCTTCACAGAGCATTTAGCGACCCTTTGTTTGTAGTTGAGATAATAGTTTCCAGATGGGCAAAGTCCAGGCCACACATGTCATTATTGGCAGAGCTGGGTCAAGAACCAATATCTCAATCAGCTCAACCCCATTTTTTGCTACATCAGCCTGTCTCTGGTTGTGCCGCTTCAGTCTCTAAATCCCCAGTCATTTTGATTTCCGTTTTATAAATTGACTTCAATTTCAATTCCATTCCATTTTAAAGTTGACAACTTCTTGGCTTGAAATTGCTCTATTTAAAGCTGCATCATTGCTATTGAGAAAAATATAATAAACGCTGACTCCCAAGGACTCAACTCCAAGAAGAGAGAGAAGTGGCAATTCCCAGAACAACTAGGATATTTTTACTTCATCCATGGAAAAGAAATCTTCAAAAGAATTGCACTTTTGATATTATAGTTTTTCTTCTGGGAATTGAGTATTTTAGTTCCTAAGTGATGAGAAAAATAGAAATAATCAACTTCTCTTTTATGTCTAGTTCACTATCAAACAGAATAGTCTTCAAATCGGAAAAGAAAGAATCAACGTTAGGATGGAATTAAAAGCCAAGAAAGGATGAGGTGGGGATGCTAAATTCTTGAAACTGCAGATTAATGAATGTGTCATCGATTTCTGGTAAAATTCAATGCAAAATAGAAATTTTAGTTAATACAGGAATGTGTAAAGAAGAAATAATAATTTTTAAAATTTGTAATCCCATCACACAGATAATTATTGTTAAAGTACTGTTTTTTTGTATATACATGTATATATACATATACTTATATGTATTTTTTGTATTAAAAGTTAAGATTTAGATTTCAGTTTTCAATAATATTTTAGACTAAATGTGTAAAATTGAGATAATATTTTGTATTTGGGTGCCTTTTAGAAAACATTAAATGGTGAGTAATTGTGTTATGAAATATTCTTTTGGAAACATTGTATCTAATAGCTGCATAATATTCTATCATATGGATATGCAGTAACATATTTAACCATTTTCTAAGTGTTGCATGTTTAGATAAGATGTATCATGAGAAAAACGTTATGTGAGTACTTAGCAAAGAAGGCAATGAAAGCCAGTGCACATTCACCAGGAAATCATGCCAAATCCACCAAGTTTTAGAAAGAAGTTTACTAGGGGGTAAGTCAAGGTAATGGCAAATGGCACATATTGAATCTAGCAAAGGCCATAGGGGCAAAATTTAAATATTCATTCCAATTATTTTCTGACAGAATTTAGTGTTTATGTCTGTCTAATAATCTACTGTACCTTCACAGCCTAGCAGGTCCTATAAAAATGAAGGAATGAATGAATGAATTCATAGAGGTGTTAAACTATCAGTCCAACGAAGGCAGATTAATAGAGTTCTGAATAAAGACTAGCTTACTAGTTAATAACTGTGTGACTTCGGACAGGTCAGTTAATCTCTTTAAATCTCATCTTCCCCATTTTAAAAATGAGAGTAATAATAGAATCTAATTCATGGGGTTTTGTGATGATTATATGGTTCCAGGCACTTGGTAAGAGATTACTAAGGTGGAGTGGTAGCAGGTAGTAGTACTAATAATGGTAGCCTGTCAATTACCTAGAGGTATGTACTGATGCCTGCTTGCTTCATCATTTTTCATCATTGACTTGGATAAAATCCTAAATATTATGCTCATTAAACCTGTATCATACTATAGTGAATATTTTAAAAATCAAGATAGAAGATTTGACAGGTTGAAACAATAGGCCAAGCTAACAATATAGCATTTAGTAAGATTAAGAATAAATGAACTTAAGTTCTAACTCACCCAACAACAACAATATTTACGGAGGGACCAATACCTGCCAGGTAGAAGGCTATGATAAAAGATGAAAAGTCATGGCCCCAGTTTTTAAGGAACATTTCATCCGGAGTGGAGACAAAGCAAGCCAATTATTGCAGTTTTTAGGATCACGGTTATAGCAAATTTACATTCACAATGCAATGGGTGTATAGGATGGAGACTCATGAGGAGGACTTTACTCAATGGGAAATCCAGGAATGAGATAGAGGATGGTGTGACTGGGCATTTGAAGCCAAAAGAGTTAGTAGTTAAGCACTCTGAAGGTATAAAGTTCAAGGAGGAAATGACCAGGTCATTTATGGCAATGACCATAAAGGGGCCAAATCACCGAGGGCCTTTATTTAGATTTAATTTTATATAAGTAGAGGATATGACAGATCAGGTTAAATGGCAATTCATGTACAAAAGACTTGCAGTTTCAGCTAAGTCTTTAATAGAAATAAAGACTCCAGATCAAAGGAAATTACAAATGAGTCACACCACTTATAAAGAATTGTATTTAATTCTTGAAAAACTGAAACATTCTGAGAAAATGGTCTGGGGAAGGGTCTAGAAGCAACGTTATGGGAAAAACCAATAATACTACCACTCCTTAGTGTTTTTACAGTTCTGTCATATGTATTATCTTATTTGATCTTCATATTAAAATTATTTAAAGAAGGAGATGGGTATATTTAGCCTAGAACAGAGAAAACTTGAGTGAAAATTATAATTGTCTTCAAAGATTAGAAAAGCTGCTATGTAAAAGGAGGATTGGATTTGTTCTGGGTTGCTCCAGATGGCAAAACTAGGACAGATAAGTGGATATTATAGTGAAATAGATTTTGGTTCACCATAAGTAAGATATTTAAAAATAAAGTCAGGCGATTCAGAAATGGAATGGACTTCCTCATGTGGTAATGAGTCTCCATTAGTGGAGTTCAAGGGTAAACTGGGAAAACCAATTGTCTAGTAGTTAAGTACAGTCTTTCAATTCTAAGACAGTTGAATTTCCAAGAGTTATATGATCCTTCTGGAGGATAACGTGGGTTTTCTGACAGTGAAATATGAAGACAAGAGAAAGAATCCCCAAAACTTTTGGAGGAAGTTGGGGTGGGGAGAAAGTGGTGGTGGAATTGTGTATTTAGAAAAAAAATGTCATCTGAAGTTTCAGGGTTGACTGGTAGATTATGTTGAACCTGTTAAGAGGCACTTGGGAAAGATACTTTTAAATTTAATAAACAAAATTCAAATTTGAACTCACAAAAGTGGAACAAAAATACCAGTGCCACTGAACCACTTAAGAACAATTTAATGTCATCTTAACACTTAGTACATGCCAAAAATCTATGAAGTAGGATATTGAACATAAAGATCTCCAGCATATTGATTCCACATCTCCCTTACAAAATGTAAGACTTACAGTATCCGCTTCTTTTCCATCAATCATCTTCAGATCATTCAAAGACCACTTTTTTGTTACTTCATATTTTTCATCTAAACCTATTCTGTAGTGTTTCACCATAATGATTTTTACTTCTTCATTTTTGGTCACTGTAGGATATAAAAATACCTCATTTACATAAACTCTTAGAGGATAATAAATGATTCATCAAGTCACACTTTTCAGTATCCCTTTTTCATATAATGGCCTTGAATCCACATTGTATTTGCATCCCAGCTCTCAATCTTGATATCTGAACCTTCATGCCTACGCCCTCAAATGTGATCAGCTTGTTAACTTAATTTTTGCTACACTTGTGGTTACATACTGCCACAGTGATGTTTGTCAGATAGAATGTTGAGATTTGTGCATAGAGCTTTGTGGTGGAAAATGGGTTTCAACTGGGGCAGGAAGCAAGAGGCTCCGTGTTAGCATACAGTCAGTGCCAAAGTGTTTACCAGAACAAGTTGGAATTTTATTTAATGACAATGTAAGAAAGTGAGATCAGGAAAGTAAACAGTTCTGCTCAAATAGAAACACAGTGTTGAAGAGTGACCTAGCAAATACTACAATTACTGTGAATGATTTCAAAGTCATTCTGAGACTTTTGATGTAGAAGTGTTTGCACCTCAGCTACTGCTGACCTGCTAGGTATTGTTTCATATTTTCATCTTTTCGAGAGTGTCTTTTAAATTCTAGTATTTAAAATGTGCTGCTAACACAAAACATTTTAGTAATATACTTTGAAAGGGGTGGGAAAATCATTGCTTTTTTATGTGAACAAAATGAGGGAAATAATTTCCTGGCATTAACATCACTTGCCTTAGTCCCATATAAACATATCAGAAAAATCAACATTTGCATTTTGAGCCCCTGAATTTGAAAATTATCAGTGAGTTAATAAAGGAGCTTTTACTGAGTATTGTTATTTGCATGATAGAATTATTATAGATGCTACAGGGCATACAAGTGTGAGATATGGTCCCTGCCCTCTAGGAATTTATGGTTCTGTTGGGGAGACAAAGCTAATATACACAAGTCATATATAATACTATATTATAAAGAGGTGGCAGGTGGGGATCAAATGTCAAATTTATTTTCAAGCTGGACAATGTCACTTAGAGAATTACAAGTTGGTTCTGACTTCTAAGAGAGAGACTGGAATTTGTCTTTGGGGAAGACTTCCCCTCAGTTATAGAAAGTACCACTTTGGCATGCCTCATAATTATGTAGATAAAAAGCAATATTTTATAATATAATCATAGTGATAGATAAGCAGTGTGGAGCAGACTATATGTCCAACAGGAATTCTGAGAAAGAAGAGGACTGGAATAGTTAAGGAAGGAATTATGGAAGAAATAGTATTTGATATGAGGCTTTAAAAGTGGTCCTGTTTGGAAAGGCATAGTAATGAAGGCATTTCTAAGTGAGGGATAGAATAAGGAAATGAATAGACAATAGAAGTAAAACTTCACCAGGTAGAATGAAATAAAATAGACTGTATAGTTGTGTTGGTGTTAGAATAATGGTGGACTGTAGGATTAACTAGGATGATATGGTTATGAAAAGGTTTGGAAGAGCCTGGATTTGAAAAGCAATAGGACCCACTCTGGACTTATGGTGTCTGAATCCCCTCCTCTAGCAGGAGGGATGGAAGGCTGGCCTGGATGCTGAGAACTCCAGAATTAGGGCTGGTGAAGATAATAAGTCCCCTGTGAAGGTGCAGATGATACTGAAATCAAGGGGCCTCTGAGCTCACAGTTGATGATGGAGCTTAGTTCAATACTCCAGAGAAGGGAGTCAGACAAATCTAAGAAATTGTTCAGTTAGGTGCTAGGTGTTCAGTGAGAGCTCATACAATAACACATGTTCAATAATTCTCCTTCCTCCCTGAGCAGGAGACTAATAAAATGGTGGCCTGTTAAAGGACTATTTTTCGTAGCAGTGGTGCATGGGACATTTTGAAGAAGAAAAGAAAGAGGAACTGGAGGACTCTGGAGGAGGCGTGTGGGTTAGTTGGCTCTGGCATTAGACATTCTGGATTCGGGTCATGACACTACCACTTACAGTGTGGTCTGAGTAAATTATTTGATCTCTAGAGAGACAAAACCCCAATTTTCATGTTGTAAAGTGGACATGAGAGTGATACAAACCCACAAAGTAGAGGGAGTAAGCTATAGATAAAATACGTAAAGAATTTAGGGTAGTGCTTGTTTTATGGTAAGTACGTAAGTAAGTATCGAAGTGTTTGGTTTGTTTGTTTTAGGAGACTGTTGTAGTAACCTAGACATAGGGTGTGGGTAATGGAAATAGAAGTGGCAAATCCAAGTAAGATTTCAAATGTGACATTGATAACACTGGATGGATTTGATGTTAACTAGAATAGGAAGGTACGGAGGGTGAGCTGGTTGGGTGGAATGATGAGTATTGTTCTTGACATACAGAGTTTGAGGTACCCACAAACCATCTGAGAAGAGAATTAGATAGAAGTTTATGGCCTAGGTCTGGAAACACAGATTTGGGATTTTGGGGTGTGGATAGGATTACAAGACTAGGTTTAGAGAAAAAAGAGCAGAGAAAGGAGGTCAGGCAGAGTGGAGAAGAAAGAGCTGCCAGCAAAGATGGCTGAGAAGGGGCCATCAGCAAGGCGATGAGCTCAGTGCTTACTAGAAGACAGAGAATTTCAAGGATTAGGGGACAACCCCTGGAGCAGCTTTGCTGGGTAAAGCAGAGTCTTGTTCTTCCACTGAAGATGACTTGGGAGGGATCATTTATTGTCTACCTGAGGATAGTTTCTCTAGAATGGTGAGGGCAGAAGACTGTTGGCAGAGGACTCCTTTATGCACTTGACTAATACTAGATGCATGTTGTGTGCTTGTTCCTGGTTTAGGTAGGGTTAAAAAAATAAAGAGAGAGACTAAAGGCTATGATTTAGATCACAATTCCAGGGCTTGGAGGAGGGATTCTGCATTTTAGGGACAGAGGGAGTAACTGAGAGGCATGTCTGGAGAGGACCTATGCAGAATATTTTAACCCAGGGTCAGTGAATGGGCACAGAGTCTGTGCTCCTCCTAAAGTTGGGTGCAAAAGTTGGTGGATTTCTGCCCATGTGAACTTCTCTGGCCCTAAAAAAGGTCCATCTTCAACTGGTCTAGATTGTAGCTTTGGCAAGAGAGAAGGATTAGAAAAGAGAATATCTATTTAAGGCTGGTGTGTGGAAGTAGAGGCATAGTTGATTCTGTAGTTCTTACAAATGGGGACACGATCTTGGATTTGATTCTACTAGTAGTTAGCTGTATCTGTCCAGACAAAAGTTGTATCTCAGAACCCAAGGACTATGTTTTTGTTCTGTCTAGCTAATCTTACTCACTCTCTAGGGGGTGGGGTTGGGGATGTAGGGAGAAATAACTGGATACAGTATGAAAATGTAATTTGAAGTAAATCCCCCTGCCTGTTGGTGAGTATATCATCCTCATCTACATGTTATGATAACCAGTTAATTGACTTTATCTACTCATTTATTTTACTAATTTGATAAATATTTATTGAGAGCCCTGTAGGTATCAAACCCTGTGCTAGGCATAGAAAAATATTAATTCCCATAAGACACTACTTTTGCTCTCACTGAGATTACAGGGGATGGGAAATTCTGAAAGAAATACCTGGTCACAACTCTGATAGAGGCACAGATGGAGTAATACGGAAATATGGAGGAGTTGCATCTTTATCTGACTGGGGGTCAGTAAGAGCCTCCTTAAAGGGTAATCTAAGTTGCAAAGGGCAGTAAGAGTTAGCAGAATGAAGAAAGGAGTAAAGGGAGTTCTGGAACAGCATGGTTACAAAGACATGAAATACTTGACATATCTGAGTCATTGCAAGTATTCTGTATTGTTGGCATGAAGGGTGAGAGTGGTTGGGTGATAGGAAGTGAGTTAGGCAGGGCTAGTTCCAGCTGGGGCTGGAATACTAGCTTAAGAAGTTCTGGGGTTCACTGAAGGATTTTAAGTGAATAGACAGGCTGAGCTCTAAATTTTAGAAAATTCTCATGGACAGTTCTCTAAAGGATGGGTTGGAGGCAGGTGAAAGAAGACAAGAGATATTAAGGAGGTAGGATCTACCAGTCATCAAGTTTGCTTACATTAGTCGTCACTGTCCCACTCAGACCAAACTAAGACAAGAGTATGCTTTAAAAGTTAACCTTTTTGATGAAATGATGCAGCACAGAGACAGTACAGCCTCCTTAATTTGGCAAAACAGCCTACTCTGGAGCCAAGGAGGCTCCAAGAACTGTTGCTAGCCAAGAGCCAAAGAAGTCTACTCAGGCTGGAGTGGACCCAATCCCTAATTTCCATGCTTGAGCTCTGCTGCCAGCTAAAATTAAATGGCCATATCTACATTAATGCAGTGGCAAAGTGGAAATTTACCACATTATCTTAAAACAGAAAGGTGTTTATATAGTCAAAATGTTAGAGCCTTGGTTTTAGTGACCTCAGAGGTGCCATTATATAATTATGATTTAGTGAATAATATCTATAGACCCAGGGAATTACAGAATTAACCCAATCCAGATTTAATATTTTAGTCAGTGCTTTCAGATTATGATCTCATAACTTCAAGCCAATCATTTATTTTCACTTTTAATTTTTAAATAAACTTTCTAATTAATAAATGCCTCCATTATCATAGTTGAATAGTCACTATTATTTATGAGGCTAAATGGAAAGAAGATTGGCCAATCGAACCAATATGATTTGGCAAAATAAAGGAAAAAGAGTAATGCACTAGTAAATTGCACATAAAATGCTTTAAATAAATAAAAAACTGTTATTTTACAATCCTGAGGTTATATAATTATTCTCATCATTTAAATGAAATAGGGAAGAATTACCATGTGATATCAAAGGTAAGCTGACTCAGTGAAAATGTTACAGTGTACTGATGAATGTCTTTGGGTCATTGAGAATGCTATCATTGATTTCATCAAAGTAATTTTCAAACAAGTTTTTTCCTATAAATATTTTTATAAAATCAATTTTTGGGCTATACTAGAAGTCTTTAAAATTAAAAAGATTGGCTGTAAGCAAGTTAGGATATGGGTTATTGATGTACATATAGAACTAGAAGATAGAATGGAAAAGGCAGAAAATGATTTTGTGAGAACAGAAGCACAAAAGAAACAAAGAGGAATGTCCAATGAGGATTCCGCAAGGTTTGGTTTTATGAGCTCCCATCTAACATATTCTCAGTGTACCTAGGGGGAGCATGATAGCACAGTGGTTAGGCACAAGGTTTCAAGTAGACCTGGATATAAAACTGATTTGTCACTTATTAGATGGCGATCTGGGGCAAGCTTATTAGACACTCTAAGCCTCAGTCAATAAGAAGTGGCAAATAAAGTAATATATGTGATGATCTTGGCATAGTTCCCGGCACATGTTAAAAAATGCTGGCTATTCTTACTGGTTAAAAGCAGTGTGGCAAAGTGGAAAGAACTTGGATTTTAGAATCAGATTTATTACCTGTGACCTTGGACTGGTTATTTTAACTTCTGTGAGCCTCGGTTTCATCATCTGCATAATAGAAATATCTATCTCCTAAAGGTTGCTATGAAGATAAAAGGGGATAATGCATGTACACAACATTAAGTAGACTTGTGCCTCGCTCTCAGCAGGCACGCCTTACCACTATCCCTTTCATCCCGAATAACATCGTTCTAATAATGAAAAGTTTTAAATCTCCCCCACCCTATCAACGCTCTACTCTAAAGTTCCCATTTGCTCTACAAATGATTTGGTTTTGAGTTTAGAATTGGCAGATCATTATGGTCTCCGCATTAAATGTCCGAAGTAGTAGATTAGCCACTGGGAAAATCTGACTCATGAATGACTACCTGATGATGATGATGTGGGTTGTTACTGTTAGAGGTGATGATAATGTTCAAACTCTAAATTCCAGGTCCCTTTCTTGTAGAATTAAAAATGAAGTCAATAGATGCAAGTTACCTGGAGGATTTAAACGGGAAATTCATCATTTCCATATAATAGTTCCTACCCACAGTTGCCCTGATTTGTAGGGTAAAAACATTTGATTTAAATTCCTCCATAGAGACAATATTTAGTGATATTTGAAAAATGCACTTTAGTGTGTGTGTGTGAGTGAGAGATGGGTTGAGCAGTGGAGAGATTTAAGGGAAAATAATCAAGTGCTTTCTTCTACTTTTAGAAGACAAGAGAGCAAGAGTCAAAATGTGTAAAATCTATATTGATACCCCATCTCACAATCTTGATTGTAATTAAGTTTGTGGTAAATTTTAGGACATATGATTTTTCTTTTTAATAAAATGTATCTTTTGTAAATCAGTACTATGTATTTTTCTGATTTTAATTTTTAAAAATAGAGAATGATAAGTGCAGGCAAATTAGAATTTCTCACAGTGTATTCTCTTTTTGTGCACAAGATTCCTATGTTGTAACAGAACCAAGCCATATTAATATTTATTCAGAGAATTATTACAGGCTATGAAAGGGGTGATGTTAAATTATTATATATAAAGAGACTTGAGTAAATCTGCAATCTGCAAAATAAAAAGATATTCATGTAAACTATGCTCATATCGATTTTCAAAACATAGGCAGAGATCTTTGGATATATTTTGGACTTTGCAGTTGTTATTCTACTACTATTAATAACATCTTTACGGAAACTTTTCAAAACATTTTCCCATCTTGTTATTCTTACAAAATACTATAAATTAGTAGGATAATTTGTTCTAAATTTAGAGATGACAAAATTAACCTCTCCCAGACAATACTAGTATCCACTGGAATAAAAACTGAAGAATAAAAAAAGGTCTTTAGCTAGTGTTCTCTGTCCTTAAGATATTGGGAATTTACAAATTTAGCAACAGTGGTTCCAAATGTAACCTTTAAAGTTGCTTTTAGCAGCCTTCTTTTTTTTTTTTTTTTTTTTTTTTTCGGTTCATTTATTTTTATTTACTACAAATACCATTATTGTAAATGATTTGACAAAATTGTTGGATTCTCTGGTTCACAGAGAAGAAATTCTGTTCTGGCATCAAAGTTTAAAATGTGTAGAGAACATGTGTATGTGATTTTTATAGTTTAAGTAAATATTATTTATTTTACATTAGTGTCTATGAATGGAAAACATCCTTCTAAAGATATGAGAATATGTAAAAATAATCTATCTGAATTTATATATAATTTTATTTATATATATTTATTCTTCATTATGTATATTGCTATATATTTTTTAAGTATAAATCTATCTTTATTTCATTTATTTGGAATATAATTTATCATGTTTGTTTCCTAGTAAGTATTTAACAGGGAAGCAACATGAGAAGATGCAGGTGTTATTTCCATTTCAGAGATGTCAACATTGAGGCTAGAGAGGTTAATTATCTTGCCCAAAATTTCACAGCTGGTAGGTGCGCAAAGCAATGTCACGATTCACACCAGATCTTTCTAAGGATTCCAAGGTCCATTCCACCAGGCCTTGCTACTTCCCATTCGATTTTGGCTAATGCTTTAATATGTTATTTCAAGGCTTCCAGAATTTCTTTAATTCGTTTGCACTCTCATCATTGCACAAATGACTTATCCCTTTCTAAATGCCTGCTCATAATGGAGCTCTTCCTCATCCATCCTAAGAAGATGATACTTTTAACTGTCAATAGTAATGATATTTAGGGTATAGAAAGCTAATTTCAGGGAGAAATTACCATGCAAACCCTGAGATGCAAAGAGTGAGGTCCCAGGAAATCACCAGTTTAAATCCTAGCAAACTACAGAGAGGAAGTACAAGAGAGTTTATGATCTCTGATTTTGAAATCAACCAGGCAAACCTTCAAAATTTAATATAAATCACAGACCCTTCGCTGTGAGATCCCTGCAAAGGGCAACCTCTCATCAATAAATAGAAAGCTTAACCATGTTTAACCATATTCATTTTCTTTAATTTGAAAAATGCGTGATGGAATTTTGAATACTCTGGACCTGAGAGCCACAGAGTTAGAGCTGTTGGATTGCAGGGGATAAAGAAGAAATCATAATTATGCGACTCTCTACTCTCTGACGATGGCCAACATTCAAAGTACGGAGTTACCTGCCTCAACAAATGTTTTGTGACCTGTTTGATTCCATATCAAGGAAAAAATTCTGAGTAAAGCCTGGTCAAAGATTTAGGACTGTCAAGCATCACATTTACCTTATTTTAAATTACTTTTCTGTTGAGATGTTTTTGCAGTTGTCATAAAGAAGTGTTACATTTGGGGGAAAGTGCATGTAAATTGATAGTTGGGGTGTAGAGGAAAAGTTAGTGAGCTGCATGTGGTTCATAACGTCAACTTTGATCTGGAGTATCAACATATTGTCTTCTTTTTTCATCTCTAAGAGGACCTTGCTTATTTTCTTGCTTTTTATGTAACAGAATGATAGAATATTTACTGATGAAAGTGCCCTTAAGTGATCACCTACTTTACTCTGCATTTTCTGGATAAGAAAAATCAAAACCCAAAGAGGCTGCCTCTATACATGTTAACAAGGCCAGTGTCTTGACCTTCCAGGCCTAGCTAAAAAGATTTATGTCATTTTTGAAAAAAAAAAAAGTATCCACTGTGCCCTTCTCTGTACCCAGGGGATACAGGGAAAAAATCACATTCATCTCCAAAACTTTAATTCTAGGATACTTTTCTTTCATGTCAAATAGGACAAGTTTACATAAGTTGGAGGGGGGTACTAAGATATATTTGGTAAATTGGATATATACATTATTATACTTTTTTATTTTTATAAGTTTTCTTTAAAAATACTTGTACACTCCTGATACACAATGAGAAAGTAGCTCTATGAAGTGGAATCACCAATAAATACAAAATCAATAAATTTTACTGTTGGAGTAAACATCTTTTCTAATATATCAAGCAAAAACACTGTAAGGTATAGTGATTTGATGGTTAGGATACAATATAGTTTCTTACTTAAATTGTTTTAATTGATGCTTTTCCATAATTTAATTTATTTCTCTTTCCTGGACCAATTAATAAGTTTTTTACATTGCTGATATGCCAAGTTACCACGTTTTATATTCATATAGCAAAATGTGCTAGGTCAAGAGTTAGATAAATTTGTATTCTTATTATTGGGTAAACATTACTATTCTTATTAGGAATAATAGAATTGTAAAGAATTCTTAGAACTTCCTTCTTGACACCTTTAGAAAATTCTTTTAAGCCAGTTATCAGGAAGGGGATTATAACAGGTTGTTTTCTGAAAATGCTGAGGTGTGTGCCTGAAAAAGCAAAGTCCATAATGAATACTTAGAGTTTTTAAGATCTTTCCTCCTAAGTGCTTGAAAAGTATTAAAAGTCATGGATTGGGAAAAGGGAGTGCTGTATATTAAATTCAGTACCTACACAAGCATTTCTCTTCAGATTAAGCATAAGAATCACAGGTTAGGCAAATCATAATTAAGTGCAAAAGCTTATTCTTACATTTGGACAATTTTCTTGAATTTTTAGAAGTTAAAATAGTTTAGGGAACATTCCCTTATTTTCAAAGCACCATCTTCATGAACTAATTTCTACCACTTAAGTATTGTTTCTGTGAGCATGCTTCTGGTAGGAGAAGGAAGGTTTAAAAGATCATTCCTCTTTTCAAAATAAACCACCAGGAAGTCTAAATCAGCCTTCAGAAAAAAATAAAAATAAAAAAAAAAATGCAACGTCTTGTTTCTTTCCCAGCATGAGAAGGGAGAACACTAGTTGTCCAATTTGATTGGATATAGGACTGAATAACTCAATTCTCCAATATATTTAAAAATATACTGAGAGCTCTCTGTATTTGAATTTTTAAAAATGAGCTCTTACACAATAAAATTGCATGCCAAAAAAGTGATTTAAATAAAATATGGGAAACAAAATAATCAAATCAGAAAAGTGCATATCCAGTTTCATTTCTGAACAATTAACCAAAATATTCTTAGGACAATGTTTTTTCTTTCTTTCACTTTTGCATTTTTTTTTTCAATCTGTAGAACCCAAATTCTTAAACTTGGGAGAGTTAAGCCCTATCACATGAAGATACATGTGCTATTACTGTATAAGAAAATAAATACAAAAATATTATCACCCAAACATCTTTGGGTTATTTGCTTTTTGAAATGAAAACAGAAAGAACAGATTACCTGACACACAGAGGTAATACCTGTCCTGGACCGAGAACTCTATTTCAATAAACTCGTACAGATTCTGTGAGAGAGGCTTAAACAGTTTCTTCTCCAAGTCCTCCTTCACCAATGATGACATCTCCTCCAGTTCTACTTGGCCTGATGTCTTGGCTCAAGCTCACTCTTTCTCTCCTTTTTCTCCCTAGATTTCTTGTTTTGGTACGCCGCTCCTTGGTGAGTCCTGCCCACCTCTCAACCCTCACTCTCTTAACTTCTTACTCCCATATAGAACTCAGGTTCCGGAGAGCTCAGTGTGGTCAGACCCCTCACTGCGGTATCCCAGTGGCAGCCACTGCAGCAGCAGCCAAAATACAGCAGCGGCACTGGTCCCACTGTCACTCTTCAGCATCCAGCCTCGAGCAGGCTTGCTCTCTGGAGCTCTCCTGTGGTTTGTGGATGGGGGAACATATATATGAACACCGGCAGATGTACTTGTGGAGTCCCTTGGTTATTCCAGTCTCGCAGCCTTTCTCCCTTTCCCATCACTATGCAGAGAAAGACCACTGCTTCACTTTGTTTCCATTATATAAATCAGCTGTCTGGCTCTATTGATTGGGATCATCTTCCATTAAGAACTTTGCTATCATTGGCAAGGGAAAAAGCATCTGTACTTGCTCCCGACACTTCCAACAAGTCCCTTTTCCTCCTTCCTTTGCCCTTCTGCCATGCACTCAAACCTTTGCTTCCATGAGAATATACATGGATCCCTGGGTTCAAATCATTTTTAAAATGGAAGTTTTAAATGGACTCACTTTGATGCTATTTATTATTCCACTCACAAAGAAAAGTTTATCAGGCACCTGCCAGGCAAAAACATTGCATTTGTTTTCTTGGGAGTGTTCATTCATTCACTCAGTAATTTACAAATATTTACTAAAATAATGAGTAAGTCAATCACTAAGTCTTGTAATGACTTCTTTTAGTTTTTGCATAGCTGGTGTAGCAGTGATATATCCTAGTAGATGGAATGGACAGCTGTTGGTCAGTCTTACCAATCAGCTTTCCTATACCAATATCCATTAGTTTTTGTAGTCCTGAATACACGGCCTTTAGCTGTGAGAGTCTCAATTTCATTTCTGGAGGAAATATTGTAAGTCTTTAAGAAAAGAGTATGTGTGTGCACAGGTGTGCCAGTGTGTATGTGTGTGTGTGCGTGTGTGCTGTGATGATTTAGCTAAGCTCCAAATGGATGTATTTGGTGAGGTGTTTCTGTTTGCATTTGTTTTCATCTGACTATTGTAAGAGGTATTATAGAATACAGCCCTATTCTTAAAAGGAAAAGAAATGCGGCTCCTTCTTTCTGTGACCACTCTTCCCTGACATTCTAACATTCACTGATGAGAACTTGCTGAGACATCTGACATCTCAGACTTCAGTTTATCACTAATATTGCAGAATGTGTCATGATAGGAAGGTTTCTGTGGTTTGTTTACGCTGCCAATGTCCTCATTAAGATAGGGTTTCTCTGACTCAGTCAGAGATAGTTTTTGCTCAGAATTCTGGTGTCACTTTAAAACATTGGATTTACAGAGGCAGTTTCTTTTTAAAAAGGAAAAACAAGAAATTCTAAAAGTCTTTCTATGAAAAATTATCTTTCTGACTATATAGAAACACAAACTCTTTTTCAGGTAAGGTTTTCTAGTCTTTTCAGAGAATTTTAGAAAAATTTTAAATTTTATGACATAAAGTTTGGATTTTACTTCTGTATACAGAAGAGTAAGACTAATAACAAGTGTTTTGTTTTGTTCCATAAAATACATGATTTATATTCATTAAGAGCATTTATGAAAAAATGTCATAAGGCAGTGAAAATAAAATAATTTCCATAGAATGCCCTCTTTTGTGAGTGCTAAACCATTTATAGCAGTTAGATATTTTGAAATAGATTTTCTCTGATGTTGGAGAGGAGAGGATTTCAAATTTGTTAATGGAGAGAAAGTCACATTACTTGATATGCAACTCATCATGACCAGTTTATAACAACAGCTAACAGTGCTTACCATGTGCTAGGTGCTATTCTATGAGCTTTACAGATATTGGCTTATTTAATCTTCACAGCAGCCCTCTGAGGTAGGTATTATTGCTGTTCAGATTTTACATCTGAGGAAGTTTAGGTACAAGTTACCAGTTACTTGCCCAAAATCACACTGTGGTGGAGATGGATTTGAATGTGGGTTATCTTGCTCCATAGTTTGTGCTCTTAACCACTATGCCATTTTGCATTGTTCCAATTTGACCATGAGTAGTATTTTTAAAACTTCAATACCAAATTGTAGACATATTTCTTAGTATGTTTTATCCAGTAAACAAAGGTACCATTTTCTTGTTGCCATCTTTTTTTCAATTGTCTTTTCGTTCTTTGACCTTTCAATTTGATACCAGGAGTTCAGTACTGGTAGAGATGAGCTCCCCCATAGTAAGTGTCTCATAAACATCTCTTAAATGAATGAATGAATGTCATTTTATTAGGCTTAAAGAAAAGTCTTACTGTTCCCCTTTCTATGCCAACAACCCCAAATTGAACCATACATTTATGGTCCAAATAGATAGGAAATCTGTTATTTTTCTTTGCCTGGCACCCCTCTCCTTTCTTCTTATAGAAGAATCCATTTTTTTCTGTGGACAAGTCATCCCATTTAGTAGAGGTAGACCTGCTCCCCCTGTCCCTGCTTGACCACAGAAATGAGTACATGACCCTGGCTTAGTCTTGACTAACCAGAGACCTCTTTTCATTGGCTTAGGGCTGTGCATATAATTCAAGCAAGATTGTGCCAGTTATTAACTTACTGTCTCTCTTTGCCTTGCTTGGTGATTTTGGAGCTGGGCCCTGTAAGCATTTCTCCTTTTCCTGCTAGCAGAATGTTAAACTTCATTAATAGAAGATAATGGGGTGACACTACAAGGCAAGAGCAGCAGGGAAATACTTCCCTTCCAGACCTTCCAGGTTCTGGTCCTCCTTCCTGACCATTCAGGGTAGGACCCCAGCAGCTGCATGGGGGAGCTCTAGCTGTGCCAACATGTTGTTGTCATCAGCAGACATTTTAGAACTGCTTCTGCTTACTCATCTCCTCCTGCAACAGGGGGCTGCTTCTATAGGCGAGTCATAGCCTATCCACGTCCTCCAACAATGGCCACAGCTTCTGCAGACTCTGGCCTGTGCCCTTTGACCACTTTCTTTACCACCAGCAGGCTTTACAGAGGTCTGACTCTCAGCCTGGGGGTGGGGGTGGGGGGTAGAAGACTCTTCTAGTTCTTGGTTCCTTTACTGTTGCTCCTTCATCCTTAACCTAGAGCTAGTACTTGTTCTTTTGTACCTGCTACTTCTGGACCTGTGAGAGGCCTTGTTGATTTTGTTGTTGCTATTTTTTTGTGTGTTTTTTAACCCCTTGTAATAAAAAAGGGTGTGTATGAACTTTAAGTAGTTAACTACCTTCTACTGTTCTAGTTAAAATTTATTTTATATTAAGTTTTCTCTGTTCAAATAACTATCATAGTTTCTGTCTCCAGATTGATATAAGGATCCATTAGGTTCCCTTCTGAAAATTTACAGAGAGATTTTGGTAAAAGAAAAAAAAAAAAAAAGGTCTCTCTCTTCTTTTTGGATCACGACCTGTAAGGATAAAGTAGGCTGTAACTGCTTGAGGACATTTTCCCCAATCTCAGCAAGCTATTTTCGGTTCAAAAGAAAAGATGAGGTCATCAAGCACAGAGAGATAAATTGACGTGAGAGACAAATGGAGAGGGAGAAAATTCAGATGACATCCTTTGACCCTTTGGATTCAGTCACGTGAACCAATTAATCCCTTTTCTTTCTTAAGCAAGTTTGAGTTAGATTCCTGTTTCTTGAAATTGAAAGAACACTCATTATTATATAAAGTAACTTTGTCACAAAAGAAGGCACTCTTATTCACAGAACATTATCTTTTCATTTTTAGTTTTAATAGTATCTTTACTTTTTAATAGTATCTTTACTTTTTAAGATTTTATTTGCAATATACTGGAGGCAGTGCCTGCGCCCTACCTGCTGTCAGTCCTCCAACAGCTAGGACAAATCCCCCATTGAAGGAGGATGGGGGTGCTGCATCAGTGTCCACAACAGGGGTCCCTAACCTAGTCTGGGGAATTGGAGTGGGCCTCAGAGTGACTGCTGAGCTGATATCTGAAACCTGCGTTAAAATTGTCCCGGCAAAGGGGATATATTCATTTGATCATTCAACAGACACTTACTGAATCTCTACTTTTATACAAGGTATCATGGTGGATGTTAGGGCTACAAAATTGAACAAACTCCCTTACTTTGAAGGATGTTTTATTAATCAGCCAAAGGGGTGCTGATGCAAAATACCAGAAATTGGTTGGTTTTTATAAAGGGTATTTATTTGGGGTAGAAGCTTACAGCTACCAGGCCATAAGGCGTAAGTTACTTCCCTCACCAAAGTCTATGGCCATGTATTGGAGCAAGATGGCTGCTGATGTCCTCCATGGTTCAGGCTTCCTGGGTTCCTCTCTTCCTGGGGCTTGTCTCTCTCCGGGCTCAGGCTTGCTTCTCTCCACAAGGCCAGCTGTAGACTATCAGGCAAATGGCTCATCTCTTTTCCCGGGGCCTTCTCTCCTTCCTCACAACCAAGCTCCTCTATGTACTTCTCCAGGCTCCAGCATTAAAACTCCAAACTCCCTTCTCTGCAGGGCGGTTTCTCTGTGGATGCAACATCCTACTGATGTGGCCCAATCAAAGCCTTATCATTTAATCAAGTAAAAGTAAAACCTCTGAATCCAATACATTCTAATACACCCAGAGGAAAAGACCAGTTTACAAACATAATCCAATAATTCTTTTTGGAATTCATCAATAATATCAAACTGCTACAGAGGTCATATTAGGGAAACTTTTACAGTTTTTCCTAGTCCCAACTAATCTGAAGCTTCTTGAAAACAAGAGGCCACACCTGCCTTGTTCACCACTGTATCCCCAGCAGTAGCTCCCAGTTACTACTGCAATTGGCTCCCATGGATTTCCAAACGTTGTCTAACATTGTTTATATGCTTTCCTTATTTCTGATTTCTACCACCTCCACTCTTGTTCAGGCCGTTATGGTGTGTACGAGGCTCACAGCTTTAGGCCACTCCCTTTACCTTTCCTTCTTCTGTAGGTCTTTGCTCATGGTCGGTTTTAACAGCACTAGATCCACCAAGCCTCTTTATGCCCTCAACTAAGTGCAGGCTTTCTA
Organism: Tolypeutes matacus; assembly: GCA_026826555.1. Taxonomy (NCBI): domain Eukaryota; kingdom Metazoa; phylum Chordata; class Mammalia; order Cingulata; family Chlamyphoridae; genus Tolypeutes; species Tolypeutes matacus. Next base: position 24,320,779 of record JAKSZT010038599.1, on the reverse strand, counting down.
TTTCTTTAGCTGTTGCACTGATTTGTTCCAACCTCTCATTGCATATTCTTCCTCTTGTTCTAGTCTTTGTCTTATGTTTCTACTAGATTGTAAGCTCCTTGAGAGAAGGAATCATATTTTAGACATCTCAGTATTCTTAGCTCCTAGCACAGTGCCTGGAAGGTGGTATTCCATAAATGTTTGTGGGTTTTTTTTGGTGTGTTTTTTTTTAATAAAAATATTTATTTTTAAAGATGCTTTAGAGTACATAAATGTTACATCGAAAATACAGAGGATTCCTGTATATGCCACACCCTCCCCCCTTCTACACTTTCCTCCATTAACAGCATCTCTCATTAGTGTGAACATTTGTTACAATTGATGAACACATATTTGAAGCATTGTTACTAACCATGTTCTATAGTTTACATTATGGTTTACACTTTGTACCACATAATTTTATGGGTTTTGACAAAATGTATAATGGCCTGTATTCGTCATTGCAATATCAGGCAGAACAATTCCAATGTCCCAAAAATGTCCCATGTTACACCTATTCTTCCCTCTCCCTCCCCTCTGAACCTCTGGTGGCCACTGTCTTTATATCAATTTTACAATTCTTCCATTACTAGAATAGTAAGTCTACTTTAGTCCATAGTTGCATTGCCCCCTTAGGTTTGTTAATTTCTCAATCTTGAGGATTTTAGGATGCCGAGGCCCACTCTGCTTTTGATTGAGAGGGGTCTTAGATCCCATGGGGCAGATGGATGGAACTGTCTTGCTTGTAGTTGTAGTTACTCTCTGATTTTTTGGGATACATATTGTCCATCATCATCCTTTTGTTTGTTGTAATGTTTGTTGAATGAATTTTAAAATTACTGGATTATAAACCCCTTGAGGGTAGGGTCTGTGTTTTACTTCTCTTTACTGGAATATCTACCACAAGGTCTTGCCTATAGATGATTAATAAATATTTAGTGTATTAAGCATGACTGTAAAATAGACAGAATAAGTAGTATATGAATAATCCCATTTAACAGATTAAAAAACAAACAAACTGAGGCTCAGAGAAGTTGATGCTTTTCCCAAGGCCACCAAGCTAGTGTGAAGTGGTAGAGTTGGGATTAGAACCCACATTTTGCCACCTACTCAAGACTATTTTCCAACACTCATAATTAGGAAAATAGCTAACATAACGGATTGTTTACTATGTGCCAGAAAGATAAGGGTGTCATGGAAAAGTCTCTTCCAGGGCAAGATCTTATTTTCCATTATATATGTTTTTGAAACCCTCTCAATTTTCATAAGATTAGAAATGTATCATGACCTTTATTGACAACAGATACTTGGATATGACTCCATTATTGATTTAATAAAAGGTGAAGATTTAAAATATACTCACTGCATGTGATGAGGAATTGAGAGGTATGAGGAATTTAGCATTGTTTTCTTGAAAATGACTTATTATAAGTTGATCTGAATCTGTTTTCCCAGAATTTTTACAGGTTGGGTTTCTTCCAACCCCCCCTGCACCACCCTTGGCAATATCTCATGAGTTATTGATAAATTATTAAACTCTGATGCAAACCCAAGTGCCAGGATTAACCATAAGAAGGTGTATTGGTCAGGGGCCAGTCCAGAGACAGAAAGCAAATTATTTTGACAGGAAAAATGTAATATGAAGAAATGTCAACTAAGTATAAAAAACTGTTAACTTAAACGGTCAAAGAAGAACTCTGTGTCATGGACACAGCAGCTACCAGCCCTTAGGTTGGGGGAACAAAAGGAAGAAGTTGAAATTATTAAAACTTAGAAACTTAATAAAATGCAGGCCTCTGAAGAGGGGGAGTGGCTGTTTGGATGGGTTGGTTTTTCTGATTTCAGATGAGGGAGCCTGGGGACTGGAACCCCGACCTCTGAGGAGAGGCCTTCAGGTGACTGGTGATAGAGTCTCTGATGTCTCTATGTTGGGGTTGCTTCTACAAGTGCTGGAAAAGCTCCAAACTAGATTCAGCTGTGCTAAGGAAAGCCTGCCCTGCCGGGGTAGACAAACATTGCTGGAGTGATGCCCACTGGAGGAAGACGAAGAACACCCAGAAGCCCACAGGAAGCAGACAGGAAGGAGCAGCTTCCTTCTTCCTCTTCCAGCCTTGCCAGTCTCTCATAGTGCCCCATGGTTGGCAAACCTGATCATGAGCATTGGCAAAGCAGAGAAGTGGCAAAGAACGTTGGCAAAGCAGAGTACCAGCCTTAGCATCACAAAGGCACAGATAGAAGGATGGGCTTGAGGCTGAAAGACAGTAGAGTAATACTGCCACATATGGAGATTTCACTCTGTCTCCTCCATGTACTAGGCGTCTGCAGCTTGTCTGACAGGCAATATCATGGTGGTTAAGGGAACAGATTCTGGAGTCAGTTTGACTGTGTTTGAATCCTGGCTTTGCCTCTTTCTACTTGGGTAACCTAGGACAAGTTCCGTGCTTCCTTAGCTCAGTTTCCTTATCTGTAGAATGTGGGTAATGATATTACTTACTGTCTTAGTTTCCTAGCTGCTAAAACAAATACCATACAATGGGTTGTCTTAAACAACAGAAACTTGTTGGCTCACGGTTTTGAAGTTAAGAGAAGTCCAAAATCAAGGTGTGAGCAAGGTGATGCTTTCTCCCTGAAGATTATGGTGTTCTGGGCTGGCTGCCTGCAATCCTTGGTCCTTGGCTTTTCTGTCAAATGGCAATGCACATGGTATTGCCTTCTCCATTCTCCTATGGGTTCCATTGACTTCTGGCTCCTTCCCATGGCTTTCTTTCTCTGTGTCTGAATTTATTTTTTTCTATAAAGGACTCAAGTAAACTGGATTAAAACCCAATCTGATTCAGTTGGGCCACACCTTAACTGCAGTAACAGCTTCAAGAGATTCTTTTTACACTGGGTCCACACCCACCAGAATGTGGACCGAGACCAAGAACATGTCCAAATTGGGGTACATAATTTATTCTGCCACACCTACCTCACAGGGTTGTGGTAAGAACTAAGTAAATTAACCTTTGTAAAGCATGTAGAGTAGTGCCTGCCACATAGAAAATGCCCACTACATATTAGCAATTATTATCTCCCCGGGAGTGCTCATACCAGGTGCCTTATTCCTGGATTCCTGTCCAGGTGCCCTACATAGCTGGACATCCAAAGTCATGTGCTCTTGGCTCTACTTCCAGGGCTGCCAGCTGCTCTACTGAGCGTTTCTTCCCATCAATTAAACTTCTTCCCTCTCCCAGAGTCAGAGGCGGTAAACATCTAGCTTTCAAAGGGGAATGAGTTCCTGGCTCTCATCGACTTAACAGCAATTCAGAGATTCTGCACCCTAAGTATTCATTACTTAATTATTACAAATACATAATGAGCATTTATTCTTTTTTTTTTTTTTTTAAAGATTTATTTATTTACTTTTACTTTACCCATTTTAAACCCCCCCTTCCCCATTTGCTGTTTTGTGTCCACTCACTGGGCAATTCTCTGTCTGTTTCCTGCCATCTCTTCTTATCCTCCTCCTCAGGTCTTCACCAGGATTCAATCCTGGAGACCTCTGATGTAGGAGAGAAGTGTTCTGCCGCCTGCACCACCTCGGTTCCTGGTTTCCGGAGCTTTCAAAGCATCTTGTCTTGATTCTCCCCTGCGTCTCTCCTCTGTTACGTCATCATCTTGCTGCATGGCTCCCGGGGCCTGGAGGCTCACCAGCACACAGAGCCTGGCAGCCCATGCGCCTTCTATATATATATTTTTTATTTTACCGGGAGGTCCCGGGGATCGAACCCAGGTCCCTCCATATGGCAGAGGGATGCCCAACCATTTAAGCCACATCCGCCCCCAATGAGCATTTATTCTGTGTCTAGTCCTGTGCTACCTTGCCCTCAGAAGCACCCAGCCTAGTTGAGACAGTCACAGAAGAAAAGATTAGAAACCATATGCAGTAATCTATACAATTGTGATAAGAAGTGATATCTTAAAAGCACAATAAATCTTATTTAGAGTTCTAAGATTGAAGATTTATCAAGCACATTATTCTGGGAAAAGATACTTTTTCAGTGTTGGAGAATATGCTTATGACAGGTCCTTATAGTTCTTTAAAAAATTATTTTATAGATGCCCATTAGTATGTGTTCAACTGATTAATGGAGAATCATAGGAAGCATGGCACACATAAGGGTTTTATTCTAAAGTCTGAAGCATGGTAAATTATATATCATTGTTTAGTCTAACTGTTCTTTATAATCATATCACATCTCTAATGGAAAAAAAACTAACATTAAAGTTAATATTAGATTGTTCACTTGAATTGAATTTAATGTTTTCTGTTTTCACAAAGGTGTCCACGGTTAGGTTTTTGGACTCCATTAATGCAAAATACCCAAGAAATAAAGCACAGCGTCTTATTTATCAACAGCAAAGACTCTAACTATTTTGGGAGCAATAGTACATACAGTACTAAAAAACCCTGTTCAATTTGAATTAGGAAGATAGAAAAAAAATTAGGAAAGGTATATTATTTCAAATGTGTTTGGATTAGAAAGAAATATCATTATTAACAAATATTGCTATACGAATTAGAAAAATATGTGGTTTATTAGGCATTTAATAAAACACAAAGGAAAAGTAATTTAAGAAGACTTAAGGCAGGCTACCAAAAATTTTTATTTTAGGTAATTTAGGAAGGTGCTATTATAGGGTGTTGAGGTGGTAAGGACGCAGAACTTGAATTTAGAAAATGTTGGTTCAAGCCCTGAATCTACCACTTGCTGTTTTGGATTACCTTGGCCAATGGTCCTGCTCTCTCCATGATTTGGTTACCTTTAAAATTGAGGGCCTTAGACAAAATTATCTCAAATTTATTATTATTGTTATTTGTTTACAGTATACAGTATTATCAATTTTTTACATGTACATAGTTTAAAGTCATACATAGTTTCACAAAGCTCATTTGAAAAACAACCCCTCCCTTGCCGTTTTCCTATCCTCAGGTGTTTTTTGAGTGTTTCCTTCCATATCTCTAAGTAACATGCTTACATTGGTACTTTCTGGTTTGTTGGTTCTAGGCATAGCTATTGACTTCCCATTATAGAGTCTGAGGATACAGCTCTTTCTTAGGCCCCTGCCCTTCCTTTCTTTTGAACTTCCCAATGTAATTACATTATGCATTTGTTTAGATGAACATTTAGTATTTTTGATCATTATTGCTATGTAAATACTATTCACAGCTGAACCATTTGGTTCATATAAATATGGTTAATTTTTCTTTCTTGACCAACTTTAAAATTTACCTGGAGTTTTTAATTTCTTACTCATTCAGTTGCTCAGTTTCCTATGTACTTATTAACTTGTCCTCAAGTGTGTAAATATCCTGTCAGTTATTTGAATATCCTCTAAGTACATTCAGATATCAGTTATTCTATCAATGTTATCTTCTTAAAGAAATCTCTCTTCAGTTCTTTTATGCTTGGTCCAATCTGGGCTTTGCCTCTGAATTGCAACCTTAACTTGTTCCACAGCTTCATTCATCATTCTGTGGATTACCCTTTCCTTTGTCCTGCATAGGAGAAACATATTTTGAGAGAAAGAGTGTAAGGGAGAGGAACATTTTTTTAGATCTTGAATGTCTGGAAATATCTTATTCTTATCTTCCAACTTGATCAATAGTTTAACTAGGTCTGGAATTTTGTGACAGAAATAACTTCTTCAGTTTGAAAGGCACTGCTTCATTCTCTTCTAGTTCTCGGCATTGCTGTTGAAAAGTTTGAGGCCAATAAGATTTCTGATCCTTTAAATGTAACCTTGTTTCTTCTCTAGAACCTCTAGGGTGGAAATAATTTTCCTTCAGAACCTGAAGGTATTGCTCTATAGCCTTCTTTGTTTCCAAAGTACTGATGTTTCCTGATAGTAGACCTTGGTGTAAATGAATTTTGATCTTTTGTGCTAGGTACTTAGGGGACTCTTTTCATCTGGAAATTCATGCCCTTCATTTTAGAAAATTATCTTGAAGTATTTTGTTAAGGATTTCTTTCCTCTTTTCCTCTATTCTCTCTTTCTGGAGTGCCTATTATTCAGAAGTCGGTTCTCTTGGTCTCTATTTTTCAAAAAAATTTTTTTTCCCCTACCTATTTTTCATCTCTCTATATATTCACTCTATAATTTCCGGATGATTTTCTCAACTTTATTTTCCAACCCTTCTGTTGAGTTTTTCATTTTTGCTATTATGCTTTGATTTCCTGAATGTTTCTTTTTTAAGAGAACATCTTATTCTTTTTTATGGATGAAAGTATTTTCTTATCTCTCTGAAGATGTTAATGATAGTTCTTTACTCTTTTCTTTTGCTGACATGGTCTCTGTTTCTCCAAGCTGTCCTTTTGTCTATTGCTTTGTTTTACTTTCTATTATACTACAGGCTTTCCCTCAGATGTCTGGTGATCTTTGGCCATCTGCTCATATTTAAGAGCTTTAAGGTGATTGGAAGCGCTGGGCTTGTTGACTATAGGAGGGTGATTTGTCAGGGACATTCTGTGGCTATCTTTAGGAATATTTATATTACTTATGTTCTCTAGAGAAGTATGTTCCAATTTCCTGCTTGGAAGAGATAGCCCTGAGTCCCTTCATTCTGGAGTTCATCAAGGAAAGAAATGGGGAAATGCTCTTTGACTGTCCCTGCGTTCAGTACAATTCTCTTTCCGTCAATTGTGCTAATGTCTCCTTGTCCAGAAACCCTGTTTTCTGTCCCAGAGAATAAAACTCCCCTCTTTGGATAGGGTAGTGAGAAATATTTGCTGCACGGAGTGGGAGAGAGGGATCTGAGGCTCTAACTGCTTCTTAAAGAGAAGACAATCTTCCAATAGCTCTACTTTTGCCCCTACTCTCAGACATAACTGGTACTGTCAATTCCAGAACCTTCTGGGATTCTGTAGTGGAACTGGGTTGCTTCTCAGCTTTCCCCTGGCAAGTTTAGGGTGTAAGTCTAAGTCAGTTATCCGAGTCAGTGCCCATTTAGACACTTTTTTCCTAGCTTACAACATTTTGTTGCAATGTTTCCTCTCCCATTCTTTTAATCTTGTGTATTTTATCCATCATCTTTGTGGAATTTGGAGAGAGTGAAAGTAGATATGTGTTCAATCTTTTACTTGCCTCCAGAATGCAAATGTATTTTCGACTTCAACAGTCTGTGAGTCTAAGATGTGGGTGCTGAGTTGTGAAAAATCTAATCTCAATTATCCACAGCCATGTTGGATAGGATATAGATTTTCATAATTACTGGGGCTTGTCTTCTTACACTAGATGCTTGCTTGCTTAGTGATACTATCATCATGTTAGATGGGTGCAGAAAGTGTGGTGAAATTCCTAACAACTTACTTTACAACTTATTTTTTTGGTAAAGGGTACAGAAAGAAAAATGTTAAGGGTCATAGTTAAAAGTGAGGAATTTCTGTTTTAAATTATTTATGCTCCCATAGCCCCCAATTAGTTCCAAACATTTTATATTTTAAAATCTCATTTCTTCAACATTTTATGTAATTAGGGGATTGCAAATTAAACAACAAGATGCCATTACACACCTATTAGAATGGCTAAAATTCAAACATTGATAACAAATGCTGATGAGGATGTGGAGCAACAGGAACTCTATTCATTTCAGGTGGGAATGTCAAAACGGTATATACAGTCGCTTCAGAAGATTATCTGGCAGTTTCTCACAAAGCTAAACATAAGCTTACCATATAATTTAGCAATCATGCTCCTAGATATTTCTAGCAGTTTGGCATTGTTTATGAATTCCAAAAATAGCTATTGGATTATGTTTGTAAACTAGTCTGTCAGAGGTATCACTTTTAATTGATTAAATTATGATTAGGACTTTGATTGGGCCGTGTCAGTAGGGCATTGAGTCCCTACCCCTTGGTGGGTAGGGACTCAGAGAAAGGACATGGCAAAGGTCAGGGTTGGGGGTTTTTGAGCTGGAGCCTGGAAAGTAAACACACAGGAGAAGAACAAGGAGCAACAGAGATGGCTCCTTAGACACAGCAGAAGCCCCAGGGAGAGAGACAGGGCCCTTCACCTGATAGTCTACAGCTGGCCTTGTAGAGAGAGCACAGCAGCTGAGCCTGGAGAGAAATGGAGCCCTAGGGAAGAGAGGATCCCAAGAAACCTGAACTCTTGGCAGCTGTTGGCAGCCATTTTGCCCCAACACGTGGCAATAGACTTTGCTGAGGGAAGTAACATGCTTTATGGCCTGGCAACTGTAAGCTTTTACCCCAAATAAATACTCTTTATAAAAGCCAACAGATTTCTGGTATTTTGCATCAGCACCTCTTTGGCTGACTAATACACTATTTACCCAAATTAGTTGAAAACTTATGTCTGCCCAAAAACCTGTGCATGAACATTTATAGCAGCTTTATTAGTAATTGCCAAATTTGGAAGCAACCATGATGTACTTCAGTAGGTGAATGGATAAACTGTGATACATCTGTACAATGGAGTATTATTCATTGATAAAAACAAAAGAGCTATGAAGCTACAAAAAGACGTGGTATAATCTTAAATTCATATTGCTAAGTGAAAGAAGCCAGTCTGAAAGCCTGCATATTGCATGATTCCAACTATGTGACATTTTGGAAAAGGAAAAACTATCAAGGCAGTAAAAAGATCAGTGGTTGCTGGATGTTTGGGGGTCAGGGAGATGAACAGGTAGAACACAGGACATTTTTGGGGCAGGGAAACTATTTTGCATAATACAGAAATGGTAGATACATGACGCTATGCATTTGTCAAATCCCATAGAACAGTACAACAGAGTGAGCCCTCATGTAAACTATGGACTTTAGTTACTAATACTGTATGAATATTGGTAATTAATTGTAATAAGTGTACCACACTAATGCAAGATGTTAATTACAGGAGAAGCTCTGTGTGTGTGTTGGGGGAGGGAGTATATAGGATCTCTGACTTGCTGCGTAATTTTTCCGTAAACCTAAAACTGCTGCAAAAAATAAAGTCTATTGAAAAAAAAAACTAAGTAGAGGTGCTAAAAAATCACCTTTCTTTTAACAAATCGCAAGCAAAGAGAAATGTCATTTTAAGTTCTTTATTTGTTCAAAACACTTTCACGCCTATCCTATGATTATGCTAATTCTATGAAGCATGTTCATATGAAGAAACAGAGGCATGAAAGGAACCAAATGACTTCCCAAGCAGACATAGCTAATGAGGAGCTCTATGAGGTTAGGAAAATCACAGTTTTCTTGTTCATCTGTTTCCTTCTGGTAGTGATAAGAAACTAATGAAAGTGTTTGCACTCTGGAGAGAAGTGCACTCAGGCAGGAGATTTGGTGTAGAATTGTTAATCCTCTGCAGGCTATAGGCAAAATGCTTTACATGCATCACCTCAATTAGTTTTTATTATGATCTTCTTGTTTTTACAGAGGAGGAAACTGACCCTCAGATAGGTTAAGACACTTGCTCAAGGGTACACAATTTAAGTGCTGGAAGTGGGTTTGGAGCCCAGGCCTTTCTTACTTGAAAGCTCAGGCTCTTTCCACAGGTATCCTCCTTTTGGGCACAGGCCAGTAGCTTAGAGCCTAGTGAAATAGAGGAAGATGGACACTTATAACACTGCGTGATGAAAGATGTGGTGGGGTTATGGGTGCCAGAAAGTGGTGTTATGAGAGCCTATGGGAAGCTGCTGGGAAGAAATCATCTAATCAGAGACCTGATAGAACATCAGAGTTAGCCAGGGAAGAAAGACTTGAAGAGGGTTTCAGGCTGAGTGATCAAAGAAATTTTCTAGTACCTTGGGGAAATCAGAGTAATTTAACAATGAGTGCCTTTGGGAAGGAGAAGTAGGGAGAGTAACAAGAAGCGAAACTAAAGAAGCAAGGGGGTGGGGGGAGTGTGGGGGTGTGGGGAACAGACTGGAAAGAGCCTTTAAAATCTAATGAGGGAGTTAGAACTTTGTCCTTGAGCCAGTGGGATGCCATTTAAGGGTTTTTAGCAAGAGAGTGATGCATGACCGGTGTACAGATTTGCATTTTACGAAGATCACTTCTGGTAGCTGCAGGGAGAATGGATTTGAGAGGTTAGAATGAGGGCGGAGTCCAAAATGATTCTCAGGTCTTGAAGAAGCGGACAGCTGGCGGCCACCATTCCTTGAGAGAAGGAACAGCTTTTAAAAAAGGTCTATTGCAGTATCTACAGGAGGGATCTGATTGATTAGACCTGATTTTCCGCAAGAAAACCAGTGTATCTTTAGAACCGGACAGTTTTTTTATGTTCATGATCATTTTCTCTATCAGGTTCAGAATCAACTTAAATCTTAAGAGAGCTGGACATCCTTGTACTCATGCCTTTATCCTCCCCCAGTTTAAAAAAACAATTTGATTGACATTTTTTATTAAACGGAATTCAACAATGGCTTTCATAGTTGAGTTTCTCCATTAGAAAGAAAACACCAATGTGAGATTTTTAAAATAAACGTTTATATCACCAGATTTGCAATTTTTCTAGATACTGATAATCATTGAAACTTTGCAAAACCGAGTAGTGGAATTACATGATACATCTTTTCAAAATAGATGTGGCTGCAGTATTATAGGCATGATAAAGAAAATGTTGCCTAATGTAATATATTTGCTCATTGATTCCCTCCTCTGATATTTGTGATCTTTAGAAAATGTTACTGTTGGCTCTCCTGAGTATTCTATAGAATATATAATATTAATCAAAAATAAAATTCTAGAGCTGGAAAGAAGTTTACATAATTCAACTCCCTCATTTGACAGTTGAAGAAACTGGGCCTCAGAAAATCTCTTCTAAAATACTAAATCACCACAGTGTCTTTGAATCCCATGTACTATTTTTTTTTGTTTGTTTTGCATCATAATTCTACTTTTTATTTTTCATGAGCTATAAAATACAAATGGATAAATATAATTATAAAACTTTGCATTGGGAACAATGAATAAAGATGAAATATGTGAGTCAAACTGCAAAAAAAGGGGAATGTGTGTAATAAGGGATCAGAGTTTTCATTAGTATTTTTTTTTTTATTTATTTTTTAATTAATTTATTTTTTATTGTGGGTAAAAATCAAAATTTTCACAATACATACCACTATTTGTAAAATGATATATAAATATATATGCATATATGTGCATTTGCTTACAAAAATGTTAATATATTATAGTACATGAAAGAAAAATATCAACTTCGATCTTTATGTACTATTACTGAAAAAAAAACAGAAAAATATTTTGTGGAGAGGATGTGTAGTGTCTCAACTCCACCATTAGGATCTTACCCCATATTTTTAGATGGAATGCAACTTCTTTGAACTTGTTTTGGGAAGACATAACAGCATGGGTTAACAACTTCATAATAAAGGTGCCAATAGTATTATGTCTGTCTATATGGATATTGGTTTGCAGAATATTAAAATGGAAACCAACCACTTAGCCCATAATGTACTAAAGAAATTATCATCAAACATTTCTAGAGTCAAGAATGTTTACAAAACATTTGTCATTTACATAAGCACAATTTCCACCTTTTCTAATGATTTGATTTCTGTTTATAGTTAGTAAAACATAAGCACTTTTATATACACTAGGCAACATTGTATATTTTAAACAGTTTGTTATGGTAAAAGAAGAGAATGAAAATTTATATTTTATCATGGGAAAAATAAAACCTATGAAAAATTTTATTCAAATAATCTTACCTGATAAAATATAAATATTGTTTCTAACATGTCTATTTAAGACAATGTAAAACTACAAATTAAATAGTTATTTTTCATCATTGAAAATAAAATACTGTGGACATTCCTTAATTAAAGGAATAATAGTATATCACATGCATCATATAGTATCTAGTCTAAAGTCTGTTTTTCTGCTAGGGCCCTTCACACTGGAGGGACTTCCAAAAGACAAGGAACTTCTTATAAACTTGTCACTTCTTTTACCCCAAGAAAACAGAAAGACCATCTCCTTCTACATTTGTATTTTCTCCCAACTTTGCTAATTGCCATAGAGATTCCATATATTTCTGGTGTAATTCAATTTAAAAAAATTTTTTAAGCTTTATTTTTAAAGAAATTTTTAGATTACGGAAAAGTTACATCGAAAATATAAGGGATTCCCGTATACCCCACCCCCTCCGCCCTCACATTTTCCCCTATTAATAACATCTTGCATTAGTGCGGTACATTTGTTACAACTGATGAACAAATATTGAAGCATTGCTACTGACCATGGTCTATAGTTTACACTGTGGTTTACACTTTGCACCATACAATTTTATGGATTTTAATGAAATGTATAATGGCCTGTATCTATCACTGCAAGATCATGCAGAACAATTCCAATACCCTAAAAATGCCCTATGTTCCTATTCTTCCCTCCCCCTCCCCTCAGAACCTCTGGTAACCACCATGTCTATATCAACGTTACACATTCTTCTGTTACTACAGTAATAATAAGTCTACAAGGATCCATAAGAGGGTTGCAGTCCCCTCTTATGTTTGTTCATTCCTCAGTCTTGAGGATTTGGGGATGGTACTGCCCACTCTGCTTCAGATTGAGAAGGTGCTTAGATCTTATGGGGCAGATGCAAGGAGCTGTTTTGCTTGCAGTTATAAATACTCTTTACTTTTTGGGATGGGGGTTGTCCATCACCATCATTTTGCTAGTTGTCCTGGGCGAGTCCAATGAACTGGAGAGTAGGTGTTGGCTGCAACTGTGCTGAGATTCAAGGCTCAACTGACATATAAACTGACCTAAGTGTTAATTCTCTGAAGCATCTATTTAATGGGTATAGTGCTAATTATAGGTTCAAATAAAAGGGGTAGAAGAATCATGTGTAGGGAAATTATAAAAAAACTCTAACTCTGTTACATTGGGGAGATAGATTACCATATATGCCAAGGGAGTAATTCAAGTTTGAGAACTTTCTAATGGAAAGAAATCATGAAAATTGTAGAGGACATTAAATTCCTGAAGGGCCAGTTCATTACCTGGCAGTTACTTGTTGACATTGCAACTACTTGTAAACGACCAGAGTATTTAACTTCCTTTCCCAGGAAATTAAAAGCAAACATAAAATATAAATTAGAGAGACAGAAACAGAATAGCAGCTATAGTAAGCTATAGTAAGCTTACTATTATAGTAAGTAATAGTGAGATTGAGAGATGAGTTTTTTTGTTTATTATTATTGGAATAATGAAAATGCTCAACTAATGATCAAAGTGATGAATGCACAGCTATGTTATTATACCAAATATCTTTGTACACTTTGCTTTATTACATGTATCAATAAAATTGATTTGCTTAAAAAAAAAAAAAAAGCAAACGGGGCGGTTTTGTTAATGTTAGGTTGATCCACGAAACCTGCAATGTCTTATAAACCAGCCTAATAAAAGGAATGTCTAGGGCCTTTGAGCCATCCAAACAGCCAACCCATAAACAAAGTAGAGACCTTCGCTTTCACCGCCCAGTTCCCTAAAGTTCAGTTTATGGCTTTTCTTATCGCCCACTCCCCGCAGTTTCCCCCTGACTGCCCAGATGCAGCTCGCACGCTCCTTGGTAACCGACTTAACTCCGTCTGGGGCCCGGGGTCCTTCTTCCCACCTCTCCCCGAGGGGCGCTCCTAGAACCCGGTGCTAAGCGCACAGAGGAGTCGGACGGCATAAACCCGAATTTAAAAAGAGGCCTCTGTGTAAAACTTACGCTGTGAATAAAAGCGCTTCTCCAACTTGCACCCAAGAGCACCTCGCTGCAGGGTCTCCCTCGCCTCTGTTAAATGTATTTTAAAGTCTCGTGCATTATTTTAAGGAGGAATGCAAATGCAAACGTTACATTCTGCCTCCACGGCTTTCCTTATTCGTTTTAGTAGAAATATAAAAGTTCAAAATCCCCACCAACGGCACTCACGTATTTTCCGTTCCAGCCCAGCGGCAAGGCTTGCAGACTTGCCGCCCCCACCTCACCCAAACCCCTTCTGGGTCTCTGGTTTCCCAGGGGTGGGGGTAGGGGAGGAGGGCTGGGAGGGAGGCGGAGCGCCCACCTTGAAGAGCCGGGCGTGGAGGAAAACCCATGTGGTTCAGTCCCGGAGGCAGGGCCAGGGGCGTGTCGGCCCGATACCCCAACCCCGGGCCGCGCCCCGGGCGGGATCAGCTGGCTCCCCCAGGAGGGCGCGGAGCTCGCTGCGTCCTTGGAGACGGCGAGTCCAGGGGCGCCAGGGGTAGCCATGGCGAGCCCGGAGACTCCCGCACTAAGCTCCTCTGGCTCCTCCCGGCTGGGTCCGGCAGGGGCGAGGAAAGGCTGGCGCACGTCTGTGGACTGACCCTGTGCATGAGAAGGTAACAGCCGCCACGGGCCCGCCGGCAGCGGCCAGGACCGCCCCTTCCTCTCTCTGCTCCGAAAGGTCGCCCGACTTCGGGGCTCCTACCTCGGAACCGGAGGCGGACCAGCGATCGCAGCGAGGCCCTCTCCCTCCTCGAACTTTGCATTTCCTTGGGGAGGAAAATCGCTGCCTTCCCTCTCGTGGGGACCGTTGCTAGCCGCCACTGACCCGTTTCACCCTCTTTCCTCAGGTGTGAGTCAGAGGTGTCCATTTGGGTGCCCAGGCTAGGAGGCGCACCCGGGGGAAGAGCCCCGAGTTTTCCATATTTCCCTCTTGGGGGTGCAGGAATCAGAGACTTACTTGGCCTCCTGGATTTTGATGTAGCCTTATAGAGACACAGCTGCTTGAGGAAGATTCTGGTTCCTGATTGGGGTCAGAAAACAGGTGAGGGAGGCAATTAGTTTTTGTTTGTTTGACCTATCACCAGCAAGAAGAAGAATCCGTCCATTGAGGACCAGGCTACCCCTGGCTGAGGACCAACATTGGTCAACGCAGCCAATGTTGACATTGAATCCATCCCCACTTTTAAAGACACACGTAAGGCTAAACTCACTGGATTTTGAGCTTGGGAGAAATGTCAGAGAAAACTTTATTCAGCAAGTAGAAAAGACCTATTTCAATTTCATAGTATGCCCAGTGGGAGTGGGAGGCAGGAGAGGCAGGAAAAAGAAGCAGAAGGAGAAATGAAAGAAGCAAGAGACAAAGGCGAAAGAAAAGTAACAACTAGGGAAGAAAGTACAACTGAAAGTCTAACTAGTATTATGGAACTCTGTTGTTCATTTGGAGTGTGGGCTTTAAAGCCAAGGAAGCTACCAACAGATACTACAGCCCATTCGTGGGAATGGATGTGTGCATCCACTGAGACAGTCTCCTAGGTGTGCAATGTTTAGCTTATCTAAATAGACCTGATTTTTCCGCAAGACACATCTGCCTTCTTGCCTTTGGGAACACTAGGCAGGACTTAACTACTACACTTGGGGGCCATTTAAAACTGCGCAATCACCAACAAAAAGCACAAAATGCAAAAAAAAAGTGGTACTAAATATACTGTTTACAGTCTGAGAGCTAAAACAAGAAGGCAGAGGAGTGTTGCCTTGTTTGACCTCAGCTGGGAACATGAGCATCAGGCGACTCAAATTTTTTTTGCCACTCTGTGCGTATCTGCAAATAACTGTGCAAGTGCTGTGAGTATTGATGGTGGAGTTACAAGTACATTTTAGCAAGTAGATGAATTAGAAGATACAGAACCCATGAATAATGAGGATCACTTTTATGTAGGATGACTTTCTCTTGGGACTAGCACAGTGAAATATATTACAGAACCTATGCTGTTAAAATACTGATTCATTTGTGTAGAGGAAATAATAGAATGATTTCTCTCATTGCTGTTTTCTCAAGAAAACTCTATTCCTTTCAAGGATGCAGATTGAGTGATAAATGAGTATTTGAAAAGTGATTTCTTGATTGACGAAACTACTTATGAGAAGGAAATATGTTAATACTATTTTTAAACAGCTCTATTGAGGTATACTTGACATACTTAAAATGCACAATTTGATAAGTTTTAACATAGGTATATACCCTAAACCATCACCCCAATCAAAATAATGAAAGTATCCGTCCCTCCCCAAAGTTTTCTCTCTACCCCTTTGTAACACCTCCCATCTTGGCCCCCAGCAACCACTGGTTGAAAAAGACCATAGAGACTACAAGGTTTAGTCACCACATAGTTCAGCATGCCTGAGGCATGCAAGCATTTCCACTGGATAAGGCCAGGAGGGAAGTCCAAGCAGCTCCTGCGGGCCAGGCTGCCAGCTGCTCACTGGGAAAGGGCGTGGATACAACATTGGACTCTGGGAGGATAGCTGTGGCAGCAAGGCACAGATTCCAAAGTGCGTGGCAAATTCAGATGAGATTCAGGCAAACGTTGAAACTGGGACAATCTGGGGTTTTGCCAGAGGTTAAAGGAGGTCTTAACAGAATGATTCCATCCTTGAACTACACCACCAAAATAAAAATGTAGAAACTAAACCCACGACCAAAACCTACAACTCCAAGGCTGGCTGGCACTGGAAAGGAAATCTGGTAGGAGAGGCAGCTGATTTCTGTCCTTCAAATTCATTGCTCATTTGGTTTACTTGTTGGTCACTACTGGCCATGGGAGATATATGTGTTCCCATTTTAACCCTCTGGAAGTGTGCTACCTTGTAGTCCAGCTAAGCTGTGGAGAAAATGTTCTGAGACATTGCTGAAGGCTATGGTGAAGCAAAAGGAGATAACACAATGAGAGCCATATAACTAGATAATCTGATGTTTAAAATATAATTTTCTCATCTCTGGTTTATCGTCCTCCTCAGCTTCTACGCTGACTACCACTTCTGTAAGTCCTCTTCACTGACTTCTCAAAGTCCAGGTCTGACCCAGTTCACAGTATTTCCCGAGCTCCTTTCTCCTATTACTCCTTTGCTCCTTTCTGGAGGATTCCTAGGGCACAACATACCACCGAATGGTTAATTTTATTATCTAGCTCTTGATCTCAGTGGTCTAGACCATTGCTGCTCAATGGGAATAATACAAACCACATATGTGAGCCACATATATGATTTTAAAGTTTCTGGTAGCTGCATTAATAAAAGGAAAAAGAGGGAAGTGGCTGTGGCTCAATCTGTAGGGCTCCCGTTTACCATATGGGAGGCCCCGGGTTCGGTTCCCGGTGAAGGCAAGCCCGCCCGCACAGCGTGGTTAGCTGACCCAGCGAGCACAAGCAGCAAGGGGGGAATAAATGAATGAATAAATAAAAATCTTAAAAAAAAAAAAAAAAGAAAAAGAAATAAAAATTATTTTTAATAATAACTTTTTAATCAAGTGTACCCAAAATATTATCATTTCAAAATGTAATCTTTATAAAATTTAATAATGAGGTATTTTACATTGTTTTTTCGTATTAGGTAGTCTTTGAAATTCAGTGTGTATTTTATACTTACAGAACATCTCAATTTGGACTTAGCTGCATTTCCATATTGGGCAGCAAAGATCTAGATATAACATAATGGCCCGGATCCAAAATTAAATGAATATTCTGGAGGGGGGGGGGAAGAGAGGAAGAAGATGGGTTTTGTTTTATTGCTCTGAATTTGGGGTTCTAGTAAGCATATCTGTGGATGGAGACAACTGGTCATTGGAAAGGCAGTTCCAGCACAGCAAGACAGAGCATCTTCCAACTTTTTTTGTCAAAGCAGCGGAAAGTTGCCAATTTTACCTTGTTTTTTGAATCCATAGATTAGAGTTTTCCCCCTGATCCTAACTTCCAAGTTAACCCATGTATGTACTATTGCAATTGATTCTAAAAATTAATCTCCATGCTAGCTTGTTTTCTTCCATGTTTTCTCTAACACGTAGGTATTTATCACATACATTTTCTATATATTTACTATATTTATATTTGTATTGTCTCTCCTTAGGTACATTGAAAAGAGTCAAATGAAAGAGTGAGTACTCTTTCACTTAAATATAAAGAATCATGCAGCTAATGAACTATTGTTCAACATAAGCAATTTTTCTAAATATAGCTTGGTCAGTATTTTTAATTTTCATCCTAATAATAGCTATCAGTTTTATGATTTAAACATTTGTAATAGCTTTTTAAATTACCTTTTTTCTGATTATAAAAGTGATGAATAACATCAAGACATCATCTTTGGTGGGAATGTAAATTCTTACAGAGATTTTGGAGGACAATTTGACAAGGTGTATTAAAGTTCAAATTGTATATCCTTTGTCTCTGCAATTCCAATTTTAGAAATTTATCCCATGAGGATAATTGGAAAAGTGCACAAATTTTTGTTGCAAGGATGTTCATCCTATTAATTGTTTATAATGGCAAAAAATGGAAACAACTGACATTTCAACAAATGTTTACCTCTGCCAGACACTGTAGTAGATGCAGTGCTGCAACGATTAACCAGATATAGATGAACCCTGTCCACAAATAGCTTATATTTTAGGAAGGAAGACAGACAATCGAACATTCTATGCAGTCTTAGACGTAGAGACTATGATTGAAGTATCTAAGAAGGGAGCTGAATCCAGACTTGGGAAAGCAGGGAAAATTTCTTGGAGAAGTGATGTCTAACCTGGCACTGAAGGTTGACTGGATTAAATATATTATGTATATAACATGCAATGTAGTGCCATGTAGCTGATGTACATTTGGAAAGAAGTAAACAGTATTTTGTTGAGGAAAAAAATCAGGCCACAAAACAAATGTGTAATTTTATTTTGTAAAAGTATGTATTTCTATGTTTTCACATATGTGTATATTGATATGTATATAAATATGTTTGGATACATATTCTCCAGAAGACATAAAAATATTAGAGTGATTGTCTATGGTTGGTAGAATTTCAACTTTAAAAATGGAAATGTATTATTGTTGTTGTTATTATTATTATTATTGTTATTTTGACCTAACAGGAATTTATTGGCTCATGGTTTCATAGGATAGGTACTGTTCTGGCTGGTTGGCAATTCTTGACTTCCTTGGCTTTCCTGTCACATTGTGATATCCTCTCCTTTTTCTTTTGGGTTCCATTGACTTGCAGCAGCTTCTTCTCCATGTGGCTTTCTCTTCATAAAACCCATTAATGGAATTAAGGCCCAATCTCATTCAGTTGGGCCAAACCTTAAATAAAATTAACATCTTTAAAAGTTCCTGTTTACAATGGGTTCACACCCTCAGGAATGGGTTAGGATTAAGAACATATTTTTTTTTTCCTGAGGTACGTAGAAACCTCCCATAGTCTACCCTCTGGACTCCAAAAAGACATGCTTCTTCCCACATGCCAAGTACATTGATTCCATCACAACATCCCAAAGCCTTAAGTCATTTCAGTAATAATGCTAAGTACACTCTCTTATGAAAATCAGTTGTGGGTATGATCCATCTTGGGGCAAAATTCCTCTCTGTCTGATGAACCTGTGAAACCTAGAAAACAGTTTATTTGCTTCCAATATACATGGCAGGAAAGGCATAGGATAGATAGTCCCATTCCAGAAGGAAGAAA
This sequence comes from Tolypeutes matacus, assembly GCA_026826555.1. Classification (NCBI taxonomy): domain Eukaryota; kingdom Metazoa; phylum Chordata; class Mammalia; order Cingulata; family Chlamyphoridae; genus Tolypeutes; species Tolypeutes matacus. The sequence continues at coordinate 24,301,303 of JAKSZT010038599.1, read as the reverse complement.
TAAGAGGAAAATAAGGAGTCAGAGATGCCAAACAAGTCTGAAACTTAGTAGGGCAAACTCCATTAGATCCAAGGTCTGTAGCTCGATGCTTTGTCCCCAGATCTGACTGAAGCAGCAGCCCCACCCTTTCCAAATGCTTGCACAGTGGCCATGCTCTCTTTGAATGCTGGGGTGTAGGCCCCATCCTCTCTGAGGACTGGGGTGGCAGCCAAGCTCTCTGCAAATGCCAGGGCATAGGACCCACCACCTCTGAGTACTGGGGTGCCGGCACTCTCCCTGAATATCGAGGTGCAAGGCCCACCTCCTCCAAGTTCTGGGGCAGATGGCCTGCTCCCTCTGAGCACAGGGGCCGACCTGCCCTTTCCACACACATGGGTCCGAGGAGATCTCTTTGGTACAGATGTTGGATTCTATGGGTTTGCCCATGAAGTCATTTTTCCTTCAGTTCATCCCTTCCCTATACCTTTCGGTCAGTGCTTCTTTTCTTACAAATTTTGCAAAAACCTGGTTGGCTTTGATTGCACTTTTAAGAGGATCCAAACCATTGGCCAGTGGTTTCCACAGATCCTTCCTGGGCATTTCTAATCCTGTCTTCCCTGAACATGGCTGACTGGATCCATGTTAAGCTACACCCTTTTTAGCAAAGGGTTGTTTTCTGGGGACTCACTTCTCCAAAGTTCAGAGAGTTCCCTGATGGAACCACTTCTGACCCTAGTCTCAGAGCATACTCTCTGGATAGGCTGAGAATTTTCAAAATCATCAATTTCTGGTTCCTTTGTACTTAAAGAGATTAATCCTCAGCTTATCTCTTTCCTCTAGCATTTTACTATAAGCTGCAAGAACAGTCTCTTCAAAGTAAGCTAAGCTTTTTCTTATCAAGTACCTCACAAGTCTTCCAGCCTCTACACATTACCCAATTCCAAAGCTGTTTCCTCATTTTTAGGTATTTGTAATAGCAGCACCCCACTTTCTGGTGCCAAAAACTTTCTTAGTTTCAGAGGCCAGAAAGATTGCTTCCTCCCAGGATCAGTAGTGTTCTGGCTGGCCAACAATTCTTAGCTTTCTTGGCTTTTTTGTCACATTGTGATGTCCTCTCCTTTCTCTTCCAGCAGCTTCTTCCTTTTTTCTTTTTTGTTTTGTTTTTTTTTTTTAATTCGAGCACTTGTAGGTTTACAGAAAAAATTAGGCAGAAAATAAAGAGTTCCCATATACTGCCCCCCTCACCCACACAGTTTTTCCTGTTATTAACATTTTGCATTAGTGTGGTCATTTACTGGAGATCTTTATTTCTTTATGCCACTTCAGCTTACTGTTTAGTGGCCTTTCCTTTCAACCTGAAGGAACTCTCTTTAGCATTGCTTTGTAGGCCAGGTCTAGTGATGATATACTCCCTCAGCTTTTGTTTATCTAGGAAGGTCTTAATTTCTGAAAGTCTTACCAGATATAAAATTCTTAATTGGCAATTGTTTTCTTTCAGCACTTTAAATATTTCATCCCACTGCCTTCTTGCCTCCATGGATTTTAATGAGATATTGGCACTTAATCTTATTGGGGCCCCCTTGTACATGACAAATTGCTTTTTCTCCTGCAGTTTTCAGAATTCTCTCTTTGTCTTTGCGTTCAGCAGTTTGGTTATAATGTGTCTGGGTGTGGCTCTCTTCAAGTTTATTCTGCTTGGGTTAATTGGGCTTCCTGAATGTGTATAGTGATATATTTCATTAAATTTGGGAAGTTTTCTGCAATTAGTTCTTTGAATATTCCTTCTGTCCCTTTATATCTTTCTTCTCCTTCTGGAGCTCTAACAATGCATATATTGGTACACTGAATGGTGCTCTGCGGGTATCTTAGGCTCTGTTCCCTTTTCTTCAATCATTTTTCTCTGTGCTTCTCAGCCTGAGTAATTTCAATGGTCTTATCTTCGTGTTCACTGATTCTTTCTCCTGCCAGATCCAATCTGCTGTTAAAATCCTCTAGGGAATTTTTTACTTCAGTTATTATGGTCTTCAATTCCACTATTTCTTTTTGGTTCCTTTATAATTTCTATCTCTTTATTGAGATTCTCATTTTATTCATTTCACATTTTCCTTACATTCTTTCTCCATGTTTTTCCTTTAGCTCTTTGAGCCTATTGAAGATCATTTTTGAAAAGTCTTTGTCTCATGTGTCCAAGGTCTGGTATTCTTTGTTGGTGGTTTCTGAAGTTTTATCTTGTTCATGTAGAAGGACCATAATTTCATGTTTCTTTATTTGTGCAAATTTTTTGTTGCACACTTTACATTTTAATATTTTTAAGTGTTAACTCTGGGACTCAGTCCTTGAGTCCTTCTCCTCAAGTTTGTATCCAGCTAGTGATCTAACGGGGATTTCTTTGAGTGTCAGGAGCCAATACAAACAAACCAATCCAATGCTAAAAGCACCTTTCAAATTGCAGAGCCAATTTGTCTTTGCAAATTGGCTCTGTGTTGACTGGTGTTCTCCTTCAGGTTTAGCCTTCCTACCAAGAAGATCAGCTTGAGGCAAGATTTTTGGGTTCTCTCCATATGTTGGGTATGTGCTTGTGACTTTATGAATACCCCTGTTTACAGAGATTCAGATGCCCCCTCTATGCCCTTTGAGATAGACTTACTTCCCCTACTAGGTGCTGTGTTGTATTTCTTGAAGCCTGTAATCCTTTGCCCCAGGGTACTTTCATTTAATTGTTTCTTACATTGTTTTAGCTGTCCCCAAGCAGATTCTGCATGCAGGGCAAACTCTGGGATGGTGAACCAGATATGAGTGTCTTGGTTCAGTCCTTCAGGCCACCACCCAATAGACTCGCACCAACATACAGGCATCCCTACACGTGCATAAGGGTTACTTTGGTCCCTCCAGAAGAAGGCCAGGGACCCTACAGGGTGCCTCCACCCTGAGCCAGGGAGGGGATGAGGAAGAGACCAACAAGGGTGCCATGAGCTTCTCCAGTGGTTTTTATATTTATTTTATTTATTATTTTTTTAGGAGGTACTGGGGTTTGAACCAGGGACCTCATACATGGGAAGCAGGCTCTCAAACCACTGAGCTATACTTGTTCCCTTCTTACGGTTTTTAAGTTGTGTTTTCTTGATTCAGCACTCACCTACTTACTGCAAACCTTTAACTGTTTTCTGGAACTCTGAAGAAGATGGCTCTGCCAATGTTTGGTAGTTATTCAAAGATTCTGTGGGAGAATAGAATCCTGGAGCATTTTATGCTGCCATTTTAGTCAACTGGAACTCTCTGAAATATGTTATTTTTATAATCAGAAAAATAACCAGTGTAACAATTTTTAAATTTGGAATAAAATGGAAGTAATACAAGTTCAGTGTAGAAAATTTGGAAATTATAGAAAGGCTCTAAAGAAGAAAATACAAATAACTAAAAAATTCTATCCCCAAGATTACAGATTGATTGATCTGGATCCAAGATGGCATTGGAGTAGCTCATGCAAGCCATAAATTATAACATTTTGGTGTATTTTCCTCCACTTAAAAAAAAAATTTTTATTGAAGTATATCATTCATACATGAACATATGTAAACAATAAGTATATAGTAATAGTTGTGAACTTGCAAAATAAACATGTATAACATCATACAGGGGTCCCATACATCCTCCACTCTTTATATACATATGAATGTATAAGCTGTTTTCACAGGGATATGTGTTTTGTATACAAGGTTGAAATTTTACTATTTTCAATATTAAAAATAATTTGATCTTATTATTCACATATGTATTCCATATATGACAGAGTAAAACTTAATTCTGAAAATTCAGTTCATTATGCTTAATAGAGTTAAATTCTAAGTTATTTGGGGGAATATATTGAAATCAAACAAAACTATTCACTTTCTTCTTTTTATAGTTCTTTTTATAATTCAGTACAGTTAAAATCGTTATTTGTTAGGCTTTTTTTATAGTTCTTCTTTTTATAATTCAGTACAGTTAAAATCGTTATTTGTTAGGCTCTGTGGACTCAAATAAGTCCACAGAGTATATCAATAATACTTTTTTTCAGGTTCTTGGCATTCATTTGAATAGATTATATGGTTAAACTGGGTAAAAGTTCATTTTTCAGGAGCTCATTTAAATAACATTGCCAAAACACATTAGAACAGTTCCAACTATGATGGGCATTTTAATTTGCTTCACACTGTATAGTGTAGTTCATATTGTAGGCAGCAGGCAGAGAGGAACAAAGTTCCTTGACTTGAGGGTCATGTGTAGCAGCACCATTTCTCTGCTGTATTGCATGAGTAGACTGGTACTGCAGACGTTTATTAACTTTTAATAAATAGTTACTAAAACCTAGAAGATTTAAGTCAATACATTCCCTGCATGTTATTCGTTGGCATGTTAAATAGCCAGGAGAGTTTTTTCCTTATACAGGAAGCCAAAAATAAATGTAAGTTTCTTTCACAGTAGTGTATATATATATAAGTTAATACATATAAAGTGCTTGGAATAGTGCCTGATACATATAGTAAATACTCAATAAATTATTATTATTACTACTACTATTAATAAGAGCAAACAAGTTATCATAGTAAGTCTGGGAGTATCATAGATCTGCATTCAGATTTTCAACACCTGGTATGGGGTGTGAAAAGTAAATTGATATCAAGAATATCAAGAATATGGATGGAGTTTATACTTTTTCATTTTGATACCTAAATTCTAGAATAAAAAGTTAAAGATAGATACTACATTGGGAAAAATAAACTCCTGTGACCTGAGTTGTATTGCAGCTGATGGCATAGGCCTCGGTAGTAATACTATTTCCAAACTGAATTCCCTAGATAGCAAGAAGAAAAGTACTGTTGACATGCTTGGATGGGTACATGCCTGGTGAATGTGACCTCTATTCATCTGAGTTGACCTGAAATTAAGCTACATTCATCATGTAACTCATACTCATAACTCAAGAAATAGTATTTCATTGTGTAAACAATTCTCAATTTATAGTAATTGTCCTACTATCTTAGTTATAATCAAACTTGTTTATGTATAACATAATCAGTGAATTCTATACTTTGTGCTTCAATTGTTTTAAGCAAATCTGTTTCTTAAAGTTATTTAAACAAAGTTTATGTGCAAATTCAAAAGTCAGTACTACATAAATATAACTCCATGTTCCTTTCCAAGTTTTTAAGAAGAAATTGAGTCTGTGAGGACTGATAAGTAAAAATACACTTTGTTTTATAGAGCAAGGATTTCTTTTTTTTTTTTTTTTTTTTTTAATTGTGGGTAAAAATCAAAATTTTCACAATACATACCAACATTTGCAAAATGATATATAAATATATATGCATATATGTGCATTTGCTTACAAAAATGTCATTTATGTATATATATAAATATATTTTAAAAGGTGCTTAGATACCCAAAATATTACACGGGACCCACTGGGATTCCCATGTTGCCCACCTCCCACACCTCCCACCACATCCAACACAAACATCTCCCACAAGTGTGGCCCACCACCCTCAATGGACTTACCCATCTTGGGGCCTTGCCACCAACCATAGACCACAGTTCACATCGTAGACCACACTCTCTTCCACACAGTTCTGAGTGGTGTGTGCTGATTTAAAATGGCCTACATCCGTTGCCACAAAGGTACTCAGGACAACCTCCAAATCCCAAAGAAGACCCTGTATTTCAACTGCTCGTCCCCTCCCTGCCCCAAAAGTGTCTAGTGGCCACTGGCTCCACCTCATTGTTATAATTCCTTCCATTGCTAGAATCACCATATGT
>JAKSZT010038599.1:24282267-24295128 GCA_026826555.1 Tolypeutes matacus | reverse complement strand
CAGGTGACTTGGATGAGTCCATTGAGCTGTAGGGTAGGAGTTGCAGCTCCACTGAGATTCCATGCACACCTGGCACATAGGTAGGCCAGAGACTCCAGTCTCTGGAAGTATACCTAAAAACTTCAGCATCACATATAGGTTTGAATAGAAGGGACTGATGAACCATGTGCAGGGAGGACTTATTTGAGTCCAATTCTGTCACTCTCAGGAGCATAGATTCCAAAATAGAGCCCACTGGTAAGGCATCAGTCTCTGGGTCTATCCCCACTTATATAGGACCTGGGTGTCTCCAGAGCTCTCAGGAGCCCCTCTGTGTGGGGTGATAGGCACTTAGATGTTCTATGAGCTCCTACTGAGGTGTGTGTAAGAGTTACCTCTGGATGACCTCCCGACTCTCTTTGAAGTCTCTTAGCCACTTGAACTCGTTTGTCTTTACCTTTTCCCCCTTTAATTCAAGGTCTTTTTCCAGTTGTGTTGCCAGTTGGCACTTGGTATTAATCCCTCGTTGCCAGGGAGGCTCATCCCCGGGAGTCATGTCCCACGTTGGGGGGAAGGTAATGCAATCATATGCTGAATTTGGCTTAGAGAGAGGCCACATTTGAGCAACAAGGAGTAGAGCAAGGATTTTGAAAAGCTGAAAACATTGTTGCTCATTCAAACTAAGCAAAGAAGCCAAGAAAATATCAAAAAGGTAAAAAAAAGTTTTTTTTCTGATACATGATTATTCCATTATTACCCAATTATGCTTTTTGTCTGTTATTATAAGCAGATCTAGATTAATACTACAAAAAACCATGTCAAATTATTTTTCTTACACTTCTGCTCTCTTGATCTTTGGTATAATTTTAGGGTTTCAGGGGGTAAAAAGTGATTAAATAAAGGTGGTTGGGATATATTCATTTTCTTTCAGTCTAGTGAAGCAATTCTTTTCTAGCATTTTATTTTCATTAAAGAAATATTAATTACTGAATGTCCACCATGTTTTATATTTTTTGAGGTATGCTGTTTGAGGTAAAGAATTGCTTTTGAATATAAATCAATTTGTTTAAAGCCCATTAAAATGTTTTCTGTACTTTTAACTTATTAATCTTTGAACTAACTTCAGAGATTCATGATGTAGATATGGATTTCTGTCTCTAAGGGATTAGGTGGACCCTTTCTGCTTCTATTAAAATTTTAATATGCTTAAGTAAATTGGATTTACGTTTATTGTTTTTTACCCTCTAAAGGGTGCAATATGTTTGTAAACCAGCTAAAAAGCAAAAAGGATATTGATTTTTATACATTTTAAGATTTGAAGCATTTCAGAGTATCTAAAGAATAAAGTGTTGTATTACTAATATTCATCATCCTTTGGCATCAGACATTTCTAAAAGTGAATATTTTCTGTGCTTACAACATTGCCTTGAGTCCATTTTCTCCATTTCAACCTTGGGGGATCCAACACTAGTAAATATCACGGCCATGTAAATTCTTGCTACTGCCACTGGCAATTCTTGTTGGGATACAGGCAATCCTCAATTTAACAGCACATATACCATTTGGAAAAAGCATTGTAAATAAACACCATTTAAGTTAAATGTATCTTTCTCATAGGAACTATTTATGATGGACAATTATGTTCCTGGTGATGTAAAAATAGGCCCTGTATTTACTGAATTCTTTATGACTCTTGTAAAATATGATACATACAGCTTTATGGATTATGCTTAAGGCAATCAAGAGTACATTAGAATCACCAAGCACCTGTAATTTATAGACAGAAATCACCAGAGATTTCTTAGGGTAGGAAGAAGTGTGAGGGATGAGGGCTCTAACCAGGGGGAACCTTCAGAGTTGGGGAGGGGAACAGGGTTTCTTATGCAGTAGAATCCCAGTATACTGATTCTAAATCATTGCCACTCTGTGAGCCCCGAGTTTTGAAAGCTCTTTGCCTCCTAAATAAAAGGCATTCATTAATACTTAATTTATCCCTCTCCCACTTTTTTGTTGATCAAAGACATAGTTACTATCAATCAGAACTCTTGGTCTGCATGAAATTACCAGGATTCCCTGCTATATTGAGTTTCAGTTGCAACAAATAAAACTACATATTATTCCAGATGGCTTTCCCAAAGGTAAATTAATGGTGTCATTAGACTTTGGAAATATTAAAAATTCAAAACCCCTGCCCTCCTCCTTCTCCTTTACTTCTTCAGAGAGCTCCAGAGATAGTAGGTTGGAAATCTCTGCTCTAGACTGATGTCAAAAGCACACTGGTAGGGTGGATAGGTTGTAGGTAATCAGATAGAGGTGATTGTCAGTTCAGAGAATGAAATTGCTGTGAGGTCAGAGCTCTTTCTCTGCATTGTCCTTAGAGTAGATGTTTACCTCAGTTGTGCATGTATGTTAGATAAGGAGAAAGAACAGAGCTGAATGTAACTACATTATGCTTTGTTGACCTTTCTATAAAGTGCCAGTTACCACCAACTTCCATTTACTTCATTTTATCTCAGCCATCCAAACCACCCACCAGAGCTAAACAATATGGATGATGCAGGGGTTAGGAGGAGAAAGGGATTGGGCTGGAGGTTGATTGTCCCTAATCCACTCCCAGGCCTGCAGCTGCATTTGTTGAAATAGAGCTGCCTGGCAGAGCAACCACCAGACAGCTCCTCTTGCCCATTTCAGTTTGGGAAACTTGGCCATTAGATGATAGCCTGAGTAGAAAGTGGTTACTGCTGTTTTGTTTTTTTTAAGACATCGGGGCCCGGATTGAACCCAGGACCTTGTATGTGGGAAGCCAGTGCTCAACCACTGAGCTATATTGGCTCCCCCGAGTTGGTTTCTTCGTTTGTTTTTTGTTTTTCAGGAGGTACCGGAGATCGAACCTGGGATTTCATATGTGGGAGGCAGGCGCTCAACTGCTTGAGCTACATCCAGTCCCTGCTAATTTATTTTTATTTTCGGTTTCAGTCACTTGGGAATGAGACTCTTCCATTTCAAATGGCTGAGTATAACTCTTGTGTTCAGCTGAAACTCAAAATTTTTTTAACTTTTTATTTTGAAATAATTTCAGACTTACAGAAGAGTTGTAATGATAGTACAGGTAGTTCATGCCCAGCCTTTGCCCAGTTACCCCTGTTACCATCTCACATAACCATGAGACAATTATCAAAGCTAAGAAGTTAGCATTGGTTTAATAAATTCTATCAACTAAACTACTAATGTTGTTCAGATTTCCCTGGTATTTCCTCTAATGTCTTTTTTTTTTTTTTAAAGATTTTATTTATTTATTCATTTATCCCCCCCTTGCTGCTTGTGCTCGCTGGGTCAGCTAACCACGCCGTGCGGGCGGGCTTGCCTTCACCAGGAGGCCCCGGGAACCGAACCCGGGGCCTCCCATATGGTAAACGGGAGCCCTACTGATTGAGCCACAGCCGCTTCCCAATCTAATGTCTTTTTTCTATTCCAAGATTCAAGATAGGATAATACGTTGCATTTGGTTATTATGTCTTCTTAGTTTGTTCAGTCTGTGACAGCTCCTCAGCATTTCCTTGACCTTTCATGACCTTGACACTTTTGAAGTATACTGGTTAGATATTTTGTAGAATGTCCCTCGGTTTGTATTTGTCTGGTGTTTTCCCATGATTAGACTGAGGTACATGATATCAAAATGTCTTACTACTGGTGATATTCCACTTGATCACTTGGTTAAGGAGGTGTCTGTGGATTTCTCCACTGAAAAGTTACCATTTCTTCCTTTTCATACTCTGTCTTTTGGAAGTGAGTCCAAAGTCCAGTCCACTGGAGTCACTAAATCCAGTCCAGTCCAGGGAAAAAAGGTCCATCTTCTGGAGGGAGGAGTACTTTGGGATTTGTAGACATATATATAAACCTCCACAGTTACTAATAAGTATTTGGTGTGAGATTCTGTGAGACAGTATGGCTACCATACTATTTGTCTTTAAAGTTTCACCCACTAATTTCAGCATTCATCTGTGGACTTTGCAGCAGCTATTACTGTGGTGTTTTAATGGTGAAGTTCTATTTTCATCATTCCCTCTGCACTTATTAATTGAAAATTTTCTGTCAGAAAGAGTTGTCCCTTTTCCCTCATATACTTATTTATTTATTCAATTGTGTGTTTATATCAGTATGAACTGGTGGATATTCATTGACATGGATATTTATTTTATTCTCTGGGTTACAACTCATTAATTTCATTGTTTATTGTATTGTTCAAATTGTTCCAGCTTTGGCCATTGGGAGGCCTTAAAAGTTGGTTCTTTTGTCCTTTTAATAGGCTCACATTTTTTATTTTTGTTTTTGGCACTTCCTTACTTTCTGGCACTGCAGGATGCTCTAGGCTTAGCTTGTATTTTTCATGCCTCTGCTCTAGAATTAGCCATTTCTTCAAGGAGCATAGTTCCTTTTATTGGAGAATCATGTTTAGAAACCAAACCTAGCTGCAAACCTGCAAAGGTGTGCTTTTTGCCACTGGGGAATCATTGTTTCTAGGCCTTCTCAGTGCATAGTGCTCAGAAATGTTGGTGAATCTATGTCTACTTCTGTATATATCCATCTGTATATTCGTTAAAATAAACAGCTCATACTGATATCTCTAACTCCAGTCATCACCACGGCATTGATTCTAGCACCCCCCTTTGCATGTCTGTAACTTCTTTCTCTCACAGATAGAAGCCTGGCCATCATTATCGACAACATATTTTTTTATTTGTTCAATTCTAGTGTACATGTAAAGTAGTTTCAGAATTACTAAACTGGGCCGCTGTGAGAAATAAGTTTATCAATTAGAATTTGGTGTTTTTGTACAATTCCTTTTGCCTTTAGCTTTACAAAACATTTTTTATACAAAGTTATTTAGATCAGGTCCTTTCCTCCCACTCCTTTCAGCGAGGTTATGCCAGGCATTTGTTAATACAGTTAGAATCATTTGCCATATTCTACATTTTCTACATTCTATCTTTGGTCTTCCCCTCTTCCCCTCCCCTATCATTGTTGAGGTTTGTTGTTGTTTTTTTCACTTCCTATAGAATTAATTTATTCTTTTTTTTTTTTTTTTTGGTTGTACAGTTCTATGTTTTTTGTTTTTGATTTTGTTTATTTTTGATAAGTGCATAGAATCATGTAGCTACCATCATTGTTACATACAGGACATTTTCTTGCCCCCCAAATTCCTTTATAGTTTACCCCTTTGAGGTTAACCCCTTCCCCAACCCCAATTCCTGGCAACCACTCATCAGTTTTCCATCCTTATAGTTTTGCTCTCCAAAATATCATATAAATAGAATCATACAATATATAGCCTTTTGTGTCTAGTTTAGCAAAATGCCTTTAAGATTCATCTCTGTTATTGAATGAATCAATAGTTTGTCCCTTTTTATTGCTGATTAGTATTTCATTGTATGGATGTACCATAGTTTGTTTATCCATCCTTCTGCTGAAGGACGTGAATAAAGCTGCTATAAATGCTTACATACAGGTTTTTGTGTGAAAATACATTTTCAATTCACATGAGTAAATTCCTATGGGTAGGAGTGGTAGTTGTATGACTTTGCATTTCTACCAGCAATGTATGAGAGTTCCAGTTTTTCCATGTCCTTACCAGAGCTTGATGTAGTCAGCTTTTTTTAAAACTATGCTAACAGGTATGCAGTGTTATTTCAGTTTTAATTTGCCTTTCCCTAGTGATTAATGATATTGAATATCTTTCATATGCTTATTTGCCCTATATATATCTTCTCTTCTTTGGTGAAATATCTGTTCAGCTCTTTTTCCCATTTTGTTTTTTTAAATTGGGTTGTTTGTTTTCTTACTGTTAAGTTTTAAGTGCTCTTTAAATATTTTGGGTGTATACTTTATCAGATATGTGATTTGAAAATAGTTTTCTGTGGCTTGCACTTTCTTTCTCTTAACAGTGTTTTTTTCTGGACAAAAAAAATTAATTTTAATGAAGTCCAATTTATAATTTATCAATATTTTTCTTTTATAGTTTGTGCTTTTGATGTCATTTTAAAAGTTTTGCCAAACCCAATGTCTTGCAGATATTCTCCAAGGTTTTCTTCTAAAATTTATAGTTTTACATTTCATTTTTAGTTCTGATCCATTTTGAGTTAGTTTTGTATAAAATAAAATGTGAGGTGTAAGTAAGAGTTCTTGTGCATTTTTTGTTTGTTTTTTAACATATAGCTGTCCAGTTGTTTTGGCACCATTTGTGGGAAAGATTCTCCTTTTCCTGTTGAATATCCTTTGCATCTGTGTCAAAAATCAGTTAGGGATATTCAGGTTCAGCCTGTTTCTGGGTTCTCTATTCTGTTCTGTGATCTCTTTATCTATCATTTCACCATTTCCATAGTGTTTTAATTACTGTAGCTTTATTTAAAGTCTTGAAATTGGGGATTGTGAATCCTCCAACCTTGTTCTTCATTTTCAGAATTGTTTTGGCTATTCTGGTTCCTCAACATTTTTTTTTTTTTTTTCTTTTTCAAGGTACTGGGGGTTGAACCTGGGACCTCATACATGGGAAGCAGATGCTCAACCACCGACCTACACCCGCTCCCCTCAAACATTTTGATTATGTGTTTAACAAGGAGGAGGCACACAAACACTAAACAGTGTGTCATGTTCACAAAAATTAAAAGCTTTTAAAGTAGTAGCCTTAAAGGGGGTGATTGTGGTGGTGGAACCTCCCAGGAAGCAGCTAGGTGACACAGCCAACATGACAGTGACTGAAGTTAGAACATAGTGGAACAGATGCAAAGCCTAAAATGCAGAGTATTAATAATTAATACTCTCATAGTTTAGAACTTTTGTTTATTTTTATGTTCTATTTCTTCTCTTGATGAGTTTTCTCTCTCTTATTATTCCTTAGGGCATATTTCATTATTCACTTAGAGGGAATATTATAGTGGGGCTCATTAATTTTAAGACTGTGTCTTTTCAAGGCATACAGTGTTATCTATTAAAAACTTTTTTTTTACATCCTAGATTTTGTTTTAGAGATTTCTTTTGTTTGCAAGAATTCATGTGGAAAAAATTGATATACAAAGAATTCTACAAATTAAAAGTCTTTTTAAACCAGAACTTTGGCATGTTGACAGCTGACGTTTAGAAGGATGACATTAAGATATTGAAAGACTCAGAAATTCCGTTTTCATTACTAAAGAAATAAAATTCCATTTACTTGCTAACCGGCTATAATTTAGTTCTTTGAAATTTGGTGTTTATGATACAGAAACTTAATTTAGTATTTATGAGAATGCTTGACTAACTAAAAGGCTTCATTTCCTAACCTGCTAGGTAACTAGCAGTGACTACTCAATTAAAAAAAAAAAAAAAAACCTCTTGAAATTTTAGGGTATTTAAAGCCTTAAGTAATAGCTCTTATAAGTTATGAGCATACCTTTGCTTTTAGACTTTTAAAAATGCAAACATTTTAAAGATTTAGTAGCCATTTCACAGTTCTTTTACAAAGATAGCAAGGAGCTGCAATATCAATGTATATTGAAATTTAATACTTTGGGAGAGGAAAATTTTTCTGGTCCTTGATATATCCTGACTTTTTTTGCTAGGTAAGCTAGGCTCTGAAGGAGGCAGAGGGCCTAGCACCATGGGAGTGGAACTTCTTGAATGCTGGCAAAGACCAGCTCCTCACTGTATCTGATGTCTCTTTTCTATGGCAGTTTTTCTCTATTAGGATCAGACCAAGTTCTCATGAATCCAGAGACAGGAGGTTCTGCTTCCCAACATCCACCAAATAAAAAATGGCTAGATGTTGTAGAACACATAAAAATTACTATCATTTTGTTCATCAGGAACATTGAAAGTCCAAAAGCAGAGCATCATAATCATTTTCTTTCATCCCTTCTCTAAGCTATTAGTATTTTCTTTCCTTTCTTTCTTTCTTTTTTAAAGTTTCAATTGTATCTAAAGAAGAATAAATCATTTCATATTGCCAAATGAAGTACAGCTCCCACTTTGTCAGACTGCAATCTATCAAGAGTAAGTGATACAAAAATATTCCAGAAAGAAATGTAGTGTCAGACTGTGACTAGAGTTCAAAAACTTTAAAGACAAAAGACTTGTTACAAATTTAATCTTGACTAAAATAAATGTATAATAGTTTGAGGCTTATGTTTTAAACTCTGTAAAGGAATGATGACTTTTCAAACCCACCTAATGTAAACAAAGGTTGAAAATAGGATGAAGAGCAAAACTTACTATGAGCAAAATACCAAACCAAACCAAACCAAACCAAACAAAAAAAAATGACTGACTACTATCACAGTTCACTTATTTGTCTAGAGTTGAAGCAAAACATGCAAATGTGTATTAAGTAAAGTACCCTAAATTTTAAGATAAAGGTCTGCTGTTGACATTTGCAATTTGAGGTTGTCCAAAATCTTTTTTTTTTTTTTTTTTTTTTTAAAGATTTTATTTATTTATTCATTTATCCCCCCTTGCTGCTTGTGCTCGCTGGATCAGCTAACCATGCCGTGCGGGTAAACGGGAGCCCTACTGATTGAGCCACAGCCGCTTCCCTGTCCAAAATCTTTTGGAACACAAACTACATGTTTTTAATTCCCCATAGTGTAAATCCCATAATCTCAATATAGAATTATAATAATTTTTAAACTACCTTTCCTAGCCTCCTTCCCTTTTCTTTTAAGTTATAGATACATGATTTATATTGTCTTGACAGTTAGATATATCTATATGACATTTTGATTTGGAGTAAATTTATATGTGGGAAAAGACAAGACTTGGGCCATCCATTGTGCTGGCACAGGTATTGGCAAAGACCTCATGACTCTTTGCTCAAATGGAATTGCCACAGCTTGCTGACCGTGGCGGGAACAGTATGGTTCTGGGGTCTGCCCAGCATCTTTTCCAGAGTTGTTTCTGGTAGTTTATCCTAGCAACTATTTCACTAAGCTTTGCAAAGATTCTATAAGCTACCCAATACCTGTAGCACATCCTTTCTTTCTTAAATGATTCAGAGTGGATTCTGTTGTCTGCAGCCTAGAACCCTGTCTAATATAAGATCCATTGGGATATAATGTTATTCTTTCTTGGAAAACGTTAAATAATGTAGCGTTAACAAGAAGTTCCACTTATAAAAGTTTGGATATTTATATATTTTAATGGAAAGTTACTGTCATTAAACACCAGTTCATTCAGTGAAGATTGAAATTAATATTTATTCACATATGCCCTTTAAAATGGAGAATAAAAACAAGCATGAACAAAAGTATCTATAAGTAAGTAATAATGTTTGTAAATCCTTTTTAAAGTTCAATATATAATGTACATATACAGCCATATGTAAAGATATTTAAAATTTTGAGTGTGACAGTATTAAATCTTTCTTTTTCTATTTTTAGCAAAAAGACTTTGACTTCTGTATTTGTTAGATTGCAGCAGTTGTATCTATAGGCTTAGCAAGAAACAGATGGTGATTCAAATCAAACTGCATAAATATTCACAAGTGCTTCAAGTGCTCCGGAAATATAAAATTAAATGTTTAAGTATGAGAAACCTATTTAGTATTGACATTCCTTCATATCACTCAAGTAGGCTGGTGAAGAATCATTCTGGAGTTATGGTATAATACAAGAGTACAGGGCCATGTGAATATTTTATGGTTTATTGTATGGATGATATTCTTAAATTTTAATGCTGTAGAAGAAATGGGTAGCCCTGGAATCTACACCAATGAGATAAGAGGAGGCTGGTGATCCAATTAGTATAATGGGAATCTGGCAGCCAAATGATGCACTTTAAAACCTGGCTGAGAATGACTGGCCCCAATCCATACTTTCACAATATAAAGGAAAAACAGGATGTGGAATCCTCCTGCTTTTTCTGTGATGCTTCAAGTCTACTGACTCGTATCAGACTTTTTTTTCATTTAGAGAGCTTGTCATCCATATATTAGCTCTTCCCTGAGTAACTTCTCCCCAAATACTCTCCTTCCTTTCCCTTTACTTACTTATTATTGGCTTTATCTCATGATTCCACAGTGGTCCAGTTGACTATTCTCCTTTTCATGGTTCATTTTCTTGAGGATATTTCTGTGATGTGGCAGTTACATCAACAAGTTTTAATAATTGTTCAAGTCTAAGGAGTTCTGGTAGTGACTTTTAAAAATTGGTATCTATTAACATAAACAATGGAAAGTCAGGAATCTTTGCATTTCAATCTTGTGATCTTTTTCCAATGAAAGCAGTGAAAACAGCATTTAAAATTTCCCCTTTTCATTTTCTTCCATTGGGACTAGAATCATAGTTCTTTATGTAATTATATAACTTTATTTTAAAATTTCAAATCTGTATTATATTATGGCCCATATGTTGGAATAAATTCTGCCATGAAAATGCAAATCAAAACTACAATGAGATACCATCTTACACCCATCAGAATGGCAGCTATTAAAACAACAGGAGACACTAAATGTTGGAGAGGATGTGGAGGAATAGGAACTCTCATCCACTGCTGGTGGGACTGCGGTATGGTCCAGCCACTGTGGAGGACAGTTTGGCGGTTCCTCAGAAAACTAGCAATAGATCTTCCGTATGATCCAGCAATTCCACTGCTGGGTATATACCCAGAAGAACTGAAAACAAAAATACAAACAGATATATGCACACCAATGTTCATAGCGGCATTGTTCACCATTGCCAAAAGTTGGAATCAGCCCCGGTGCCCATCAACAGACGAATGGATAAGCAAAATGTGGTACATACATACAACGGAATATTACTCAGCTGTAAGAAGGAACAAAGTGCTAACACATGGAATAACGTGGATGAATCTTGAAGACCTTATGTTGAGCGAAGCAAGCCAGGCACTGAAGGATGAACAGTATATGACCTCACTGATCTGAACTGAGGAAAGCGAGCAGTCTCTGAGAACCATTGTCTGAAAGATAGGTTAACAAAGGAGAGTAAGAGAAGAGCAGGCTTTGAGCCATCACCCATATGGACATAATCTATGGTAAAGGGATAGAGTGTGGTTGCATGTTGGGGGATGGGGCAGATGAGTGGTGGTGTTCCTGGGTTTGGTGGTGCAGCACTGGGGGGTGGGTGGATTAGGAAGGGCTGGTTCAAATCCCCAGGGCATGTAAATGTGAATCTTGACATTCCATGGGTAGGGAGAGGGGGGTATCCCGGGCCCTGGGGGGCTGGGGAGAAGGGAACAGTCAAGATCTAATGGGTTGTTTGGTGGTCATGGGGAAGGTTTTTCATTACTTTACAGTAATGGACACAGGACATGGTAAATATCATCAAAATTATTAAACTATCATCTAAATTGTAAACTATACTGTAAATCACTGACAATGTTTAGTTGCTATATTTTGCTATCTGTATAACAGTTATAACAATGCTAACAACCAAAAAAAGGGGGGGGGAGTTAATATGGGGTGGGGAAGGGGGGTGGTTTGGTATCTGGGAGTCTCTGGCGCTCCGTGTGTGACTTTGCTGTGACCTAAAACTTCTTTGAAAATTAAATGAAAAATTGGGAGACAATGGGGATTGAGAGGAGGAAGGTGTCATGGCACACCAGACATCCGATAACACAGTGATAAAGGGAGGGAAGAAGGGGAAAAAAGAAAAGAGAAAGGAAAAAAAAAATTTCCTTTGCTTTTTTGCCCATTTTTTGAATGTCCCAATCCACTAATTATATTTTATTTTGTTTTGTTCTTTGTTTGATTATTTGTTTTTTTTCCTTCTCTTTTTTTTTTTTTTTTTTTTCCCCCTGAGTTTCCTTATGTTTGTCTCTTGCATGTAAGCTTATCACACTTGTTTCTTTTTCCTAGTAAGTGTATTTGATTATTTTATGGACTAAATGTTCATGGAGGATTTGGATCACAGAAGGGTTACAATGGGTACTGCGGGGGATTATTGGGGGAGGGGTGTCAGGGGGGTGTTTCGTGGGGATTGGTTCATCCGAATATACATGAAAGATATACAAAATCATTCAAAGGATCGGGGGATGGGGCATGGTCATGATGGGTGGATAATCACACAATAAATGAGGGAATCTGAATTCCTAGCCTGGAGAGCTCTGCCATAGTCTCCAAGGGAGCACCAATAGTCCTCTGAGTGTAGGGACAGTGCCTGTCAAAATAGGATGACCCACTGATATGGTTTTTTTTATTGATGACTACCCTTGTGAGTCTTTGCTCTTGTAAATGAGACTTAGCCTGCATTTGTGGGGTGCCTAAGGATTGCCACCTGAGAGCCTCCTTGTTGCTCAAATGTGGCCTCTCTCTAAGCCAAACTCAGCATATGATTGCATTACCTTCCCCCCAACGTGGGACATGACTCCCGGGGATGAGCCTCCCTGGCAACGAGGGATTAATACCAAGTGCCAATTGGCAACACAACTGGAAAAAGACCTTGAATAAAAGGGGGAAATGGTAAAGACAAATGAGTTCAAGTGGCTAAGAGACTTCAAAGAGAGTCGGGAGGTCATCCCAGAGGTAACTCTTATGCACACCTCAGTAGGAGCTCATAGAACATCTAAGTGCCTATCACCCCACTCATTGGGGTTCCTGAGAGCTCCGGAGACACCCTGGTCCTATATCAGGGGGGATAGCCCCAGAGACTGATGCCTTATCAGTGGGTTCTATTTTGGAATCTATGCTCCTGAGAGTGACAGAATTGGACTCAAATAAGTCCTCCCTGCACATGGTTCACCAGTCCCTTCTATTCAAACCTATATGTGATGCTGGAGTTCTTAGGTATACTTCCAGAGACTGGAGCCTCCCGCCTACCTATGTGCCAGGTGTGCATGAAATCTAGGTGGTGCTGCAACTCCTACCCTACAGCTCAATGGACTCATCCAAGTCACCTG
>JAKSZT010038599.1:24255903-24272267 GCA_026826555.1 Tolypeutes matacus | reverse complement strand
TGTGGTCACAGGCCCAGAGGCCCGAGAATTCTGAAGAGTGTGGGGGAGGGTGCCGGCAGCAGCAGAAGCTGCTACTTGCAACTTACAGTTCTGTAGTCGCGATTTCCCTCTTCTGTCCCTCTCTCCTCTGGGTGGTGTGCAGCCTTCACCTGCTGTCCTAAACCCTAGAAGATCTTTTTCGGGGCTGTTTCAGCTTGTCCTCTAGCTATTTTTCTGGAGAAGAGATTCCCGTGTCTTACTAGTCCGCCATATTCCCGGAGGTCCCTTTTTTAATTAATTAATTAATTATTTTTAATTTTAATTTTTATTTTTTTTAAAGATTTTATTTATTTATTCATTTACCCCCCCCCCCCCTTGCTGCTTGTGCTCGCTGGGTCAGCTAACCGCGCCGTGTGGGCGGGTTCGCCTTCACCAGGAGGCCCCGGGAACCGAACCTGGGGCCTCCCATATGGTAAACGGGAGCCCTACTGATTGAGCCACAGCCGCTTCCCTTTTTATTTTTAATATATATATTTTATTAGAAAAGTTGTAGGTTTACAGGAAAATCATGCAGAAAATACATGACTCTTGATTGCACATCTTCAGTTTTCTAATCATAAAAAACATGTTGGGAGCGGATGTAGCTCAAGTTGTTGAACGCCTGCTTCACATGTACAATTTCCTGGGTTCAATCCTCAATCCCCGGTACTTCCTAAAAAAACAAAACAACATGTTCCAATTTTGTATATGGCTACACTTCCCCTTGCCCCACATTCCCACCAGCACATTATGGATGTAAGGTCAGCGTCCCTACTCCAAGCTTGCCGTCTTCAGAACCAAGCACTCCTTTTTCTTGGGAATAAGGTGTTGAATGGAGCTGCGCCACAGCATTATGTATGTGTGCATGCCGTGCTGCTGTTTTAACACGTGTTCCACAGTAAAGAATCATTAGGGAAGCAGATGTAGCTCAAGCGATCGGGCTTCTGCCTACCACATGAGAGGTCCCTGGTTTGGTTCCCGGTGCCTCCTAGAGAAGGTGAGAGCTCACGTAGCGGGCAGGCTCAAAAAAGACACAAAGAGGAAAGACAATGAGAGACACAACAAACCAGGGAGCTGAGGTGGCTCAGGTGATTGAGTGCCTCTCTTCCATATGGGAGGTCCCGGGTTTGGTTCCCAGTGCCTCCTAAAGAGAAGACAAGCAGACACAGAGAGCACGCAGCAAATGGACAGAGAGAGCAGACAGCATCTGCAAACAACGAGGTGGGGGTGGGGGGTGGGTTATAAATAAATTTTTAAAAATCTTTAAAAAAAAGGTATGCTTCACTGGATACTGCAGTTACTTTAAAAAGACATTATTAAACCTGGGTTCTGTTTTTATACAATAAATTAATACTGCAGTACTGAGAAATTACATAAAAGTAATGTCCAGGCCAGTTCCTTATGTATTAAATATGTTCTCTCAGGATTTATTTTTTTTTAATTTCATTTGCTTAAAGTGATGCATATTTTTACTTTTACAGGTTCCCAGATTTCCATTATAAGAGTAATGCCAGAGTTTAAATAATTCTAGAATAGTGTGTTTGTTTTTATTTTGTAGGAAATCTGCCTGTTAACTAATGCTTATCTGCCTACTTCAATTTTATGTAAAACAGATGTAAAACTTGTGGTATTAAGTAAAGAAGTAAGTATCTGATGATATTCATTTAAAAAATGATATTTTAAGGAAACATTTTTTGGAAGCCTATACAAATTACAAAGCCAAAAACATTATCTTGTGAACAAATGCTAATGAAAATTGTCTACCTTTAAATTATGTTAGATTTTGATGCTTTCTGTTGTTAGATCAGAGCCTTAATTAGATAAACTACCATAGACCATAAGGTGTTTTCAAGATTTAAATTAGTTAAACCATGTAAAGCTATTAGATGGTGCCTGGCAGAGAACACTCAATAAATGGTAATTAATATTATTGGTATGGTTATTAATTATAATAAAAACAAATCTTTACTTGCTGTTGGTGGCAAAATACAAGTCACTCAAATAAATTTTTAAAATATTGTCAAGCAAATATAAATGCTATATGGTTTAGGTAGACAGCTGGCTGTTTCATTGCTAGGTTTATAATGTGAAGTTAAAATGAAGTTCATGGAGACATGCTGGGATGATGCTGACACTCTAAATTTTGAGACGGGAGCTGTGTCTGATCCTGTTTGGCCATCAGAGTGCATTTTGTTATACAAACCTGCTGCAAGTGACAAGCAGAGGTTTTCATTTTCATTATTTTGGGGGAGTGATGACAAATATTTAACAGTGCTTATAGTAGGCTCAGGGGTATACTATAATTCCTTTTTTATTTTAAAAAATATTTAACAGATAACCACAGGAGACATGCAGCCTTAGTTTGAGGATGATGGTTATCTAACGGAGCTACACTGTTTGCTTTTTTAACTCAAGACAAATGGTTTTCTAAAGCTATTTAGGCCATGCATTCCTACTCTGCTTTATAAATCTTGATGTGCCAGGTACTGGAGCGATTGCTTAGTTGTTCCCTTGGGAAGACTGAAGTGAAAGCATTGATTAGGCTCTTTTGGGCTGAGAGCCCTATTTAGCTATTTGGCTGACAGAGAGGTCTTTGTTTTCTCATTAGGGATACCAGCAGCATCAGTATCTTGCCTAGGGATATTTATTATTATTAGTGTGGTCATAAGCACTGTCTACTGGCTACTCACAAGTACTGTTGGTAAGCCATTCTGGAAGCAAAGGAATATACTGGAATCTGTATTTGTTTAGATTTTTTAAAAAATGAATACCTTTGTCAATACTTACCAGTTATGTTTATCAGATAACGCTCATGAGAGTTCTGTATATTTGCTAGGATAAATATTCTGTGATACACTCCTTGAATTCAGAGTGGACTGTACTATGATCTGATCTGAAATTGTCACGGGAAATTTCTTGAATGTTTTAGAATCGATTAGTATCAATTCAACAGATACAAGCTGCATATTTCTTTACTGAACCAATGCTATAGGAACTTGATGGACTGCAGCTATTATGGTCATAGCAAGTGCCATATACTCAAATGTCCTATGAAAAACCATCAGAAATACAGTGATATGCAGGATGTGGTTTTCTTTTTAAATATTATATTCGATTCATTATTTATGAACTAAAAAAGAAAGGTGAGCTCCATTAACCCAGTGACCTTTATTTTTTCCCCAAGCAAGATAATTGCCTTCTAATGGAAATATAGGAACAGTAGGTATTGTAAATACAACTGCCTGAACAGTGGGATTGCTTGCTTCAGTCTCTGAGAGCATCCAGTGGATTTCAGCCTAAATTTATAAGTAATTCTTAACTAAACAAAACAGAAAAATGCTGCCAATGTTTTAGCATCGGGAAAAATCTAATAATGTTCCTGGTGTTAATCTTACAGATTCTTTATGCATGTCATGTTCTTTTTGAAATAACAGTCATCTGTTTCACTGAAGACTGAAATTATAGCCTTGTAGTAAATGGCACTGTGATGGGTCTCAGCGATTGCAGTGGTGTGTCCCACTTGTGATTGCAATAAGCACCTTGCATGAAAAGCGTGACTTGCAAGCTCATTCTGAGGATTCCCTCTCAGGCCACTTCTTGCAGATCTTCTGTGTTTTCTGATCTGGTTACATCATCTTGTTCTTAAGAGACAAATTTTGAGACCTTCCTGGGGTCCAGCTAGGAGAAGGATGGAGCCTCAGTTCTGCTTTGGGGTTTTTTGGTGTTCTGGGCTCACAGAGGACATCCAAGGGAAGGTCGTCAGTGGTTCTTCAATGCTGATTCATACTTGTCTCTGACAGGCTCTTCACCAGTTAGAGGCAAAATGAGAAAGATAGGGACAATATATGTTTTTCCCAAAGCTGAATTTACTCAAAAGCTCCGAACGAGGTCCTCTATTTTTTAGATCACGTCCTTCTTATTTTTTGAGGTGCTGAAGTCTCATTTGTTTTATGAAATGATGTTGGCAAGCCCTGGTTGTTGTTTTTGTTTTAATGTCCTTACACAGCAATAACATCGGCAAAAAAGAGGTTGCCAATTGTATACATCATACCACCTCCACCCTTTTTACAACTTAAAGGATCTGGAAATTCCCCAAATCCAGAAACCAGAGGACTTCTTCAAGCGATCTTGTCTTTATGAGGACTCAGGTCTCAGTGTAATGAAATGCTTTGCTTCTAAACTGGTTAGGGATTATCTATGCCATGTTGTCTATGGAGACAGTATTGCTTAATGCTTAAGGTACGCCCAAGCCTTAGCCATGTCCCTGGGCCGGGCCAAGCACTCAGCCAGAGTCACACACAGGCCTGAAGCCTGTTCCCCCACCCCCTAACCTGCCCCCCAGTTGGAGCCCGCCCTGTCCTTTGCTATTAGGGGGTGGGGTGGGGAATGGGAAGCTAATGCTTCATGGGTACAGAGTTTCTGTTTGGAGTGATGGAAAATATTTGTTAGTGGATGCTGATGATAGTGACACAACATTATGAAATTTAACACCACTGAATTGCATACTTGAAAGTGCTTATAATGAGAAAGTTTACGTTGTATATATGCTACCGCAATAAAAAAAAATTCTTGGTGGGAAAAAAAAAAAAAAGAGCATGGGCTGTGAACCCAGGCAATCAAGGTTCAAATTCCAGTGCTATCCTAGTGAGCTGTGTGACCATGGGCCACTTATTTAACTTTTACTTATGTAATCTTTAGAGTGTCAGTTTCCCATCTGTGTAAACAGCATTAACAATAGTGCGGATTATTTATAGAGTTGTAACCATTAAATGAATTAATACATGTAAAATACTTAGAAACATTCCCTGGCATATTGGGGACATACCTTGGCATTTATGAATTTTGCAACTTACCATATTTCCCTTCTTTGCTTTGGTAAAGTCAGATTTGCCCACATCTAGTCCAGGATTGTTTGGAACACAATTCAGTGAAATAATACAGCTGGCTTTTCTATTTCCCTATTCATATTCTTCTTTCCCTCTGACTACCCCCAGCAATTTATTTGAACCATTTGTATTAAAGGCATTTTTTTTTTTTTTTAAGATTTTATTCATTTATTCATTTATCCCCCCCTTGCTGCTTGTGCTCGCTGGGTCAGCTAACCACGCCATGCGGGCGGGCTTGCCTTCACCAGGAGGCCCCGGGAAGCGAACCCGGGGCCTCCCATATGGTAAACGGGAGCCCTACTGATTGAGCCACAGCCGCTTCCCTATTACATGCATTTTTAGCAAAAGCTTCCTTAGACAGTGATGGTTGGGGTAAAATATAAATAAACTAAATAAATAACTTTACAAGTCCCACCTTGTAGCAGTTTGGCATTGTTTATGAATTCCAAAAATAGTTATTGGATTATGTTTGTAAATTGATCTGTTTGAATGTTTCATTTTTACTTAATTAAATTATTATTAGGGCTTTGATTGTGCTACATTTGTAGGGCTTTGAGTCCCGACCCCTTGGTGGATGGGGACTCACAGATAAAAGACATGGCAAAGGACAGAGTTGGAGTTCTGATGCTGAGGTTTGAGCTGGAGCCTGGGAAGTGAACACACAGGAAAAGAACACAGAGGAAGAGAGACAGCTTTTAGACACAGCAGAAGCCCTGGGGGGGGAGAGACAGAGCCATTCACCTGATAGTCTATAGCTGGCCTTGTGGAGAGAGGCAAAGCCTAGAGAGCCTCATAGTCCACAGCTGACCTTGTGGTGATAACAGAGCAGCTGAGCCCAGAGAGAGGCAAGGCCTGGGAAGAGAGGAACCCAGGAAGCCTGAACCTTAGCAGATGTCGACAGCCATTTTGCTCCAACACGTGGCAATAGACTTTGGTGAGGGAAGTAATTTATGCTTTATGGTCTGGTAACTGTAAGATTCTACCCCAAATAAATACCCTTTATAAAGCCAACAGATTTATGGTATTTTGCATGAGCACCCTTTTGGCTGACTAATACACACCTCCTGTACCAAGCTTCCACACATTACTTCAGCCCAGAGTAAACTCACTGTCTGACTTCAGAGCTGCTTTGATTATACATCTCATTTGACCATTAGTAGATTCCTAGAATATTAGATAAGGAAATATCATAAATGACATGGCTGTGGCCACAAGGCACCATGGAACTCCAGGGGAGGTGGCTATCAGGGAAGAGGCCAGGACCAAGGGGATGAGTATTAGAGGAACTAATAGCTGTAACTTGCAATGTCAAAAGTCACCATGTACTGAACACTTGTTTTTAAAGCCAGGTTTGTGCAAAGTATATTATCTGCATTATCTCCTTTTATTCTCACAACAACTTTATAAGCTACTTCTGTTTTTTTCCATGCACAGACAAGGGAAAGAAAGCTAAGATGATAATCAAGGTCCCAATACTAATAAGCAGTAGAACTGGGATTTATGCCCAGAGTACCTGACCCTAAAATGTCCACTCCTTACCACGATGACTTTCTGTCTAAGTTATTCCCGATGATTGATGCAATTAAAGGTAGAGACCTACCCATAAAGTCTTGAAAGATTGTGCTAGGAATCTTAGAAAGATAGTTGTGAGATGTGATGGTTAGGCTAATGTGTCAACTTGGCCAGGTAATTGTGTCCAGGTGTTTGGTCCAGCAAGCACTGGGCTAATTGTAATATAAGAACATTTATGGACTTTGGTCACCAGTGAATTTACTGGGTGGATGGCTAATTACACCTGCATTAATCAGAGAGATTGCCATCAGCAATGTGCTGACGCTTTTATCCAATCAGTTGAATACCTTAAAAGGGGAAGTGATTTCAACATTCAGAGAGAATTTCCCAGCTCCTCTTTTTTCAGCCAACTTCTCCCAGAAACTCATTAAGGACCTTTCATTGGACTTTCATCGGAGCCCCTGGTTTGCAGCCTGCCTGTGGAACCTGGGCTTGTGCATCCCCATGGTCATGTGAGAGACTCTTATAAAATCTCATATTATTGAGAGATATCTCCTGTTGATTCTGTTTCCCGAGAGAACCCTGACTAATACATGAGACTTCTTGACTCTCAGGATAATCAAACAGGCCTCTTTATTTCATTTGTGCCCAGGTTTACCATACAGTGGTCCTTCCCACTGCATTCCACCAGTACAAACCAAACTTTGTAGCCTTAGTCACCGTTTCAATGACAGACTCACTCACTCTATGCTCACTGTCTGGTTCAATCATGGGTGAGAAGTGTTTATTTACTACTCTATATGATTAAAATTTTCTATAATTAAAAAAAGTGGGGTTGGGTACTGAGAAGTCAGCAGGTGGTCCTCCTGTGCCACCTGGCACTTGGCAGCCAAGCTCCTCTCCTCAACAGTAAGGAAAACCTCAGTGGTGAGAGTTCATTCCAGGACATCAGCCCAGGCTCAGAATTCAATAACTGCCTGGTAGTTTGGAAAATATTTTCATGCTGTTGCATCTAGCACCATGGTGGGTGCTTTTCTCTCACCAGGCAGTGGAGGGGTCTCAGCAGTATTTGAGCAGCCGCAGGAAGGTTGAATTTTGGATTTTTGACACATGCACGGCAGGTCGTGCCTTCAGTTGAAGGGGGTGGATATCCACAGTATTGGTGTGGTTGCCTAGGGTTACAGTGCATGTGACAGTCTCACAATTTTGTCTTCCTAGTTTTGTTTTGTTTTGTTTGCTTTTTGTTTGTTCAGGGACTTGATGTATCAAACACTTTTCAGGATTTATTGGCTCTGGAGTCCTAGAAAAGAGGTTTCCAAGCACTGAGGAATAAATGTCCCCCTGAAAATAGTGATTAGGCCTCTTCAGCAGCTTGCTGCTGATTGCTCATCCAAAATCCAGGTTTTGCAAAATCTTGTCCCTAAGAAGTACTTGGGAAATTGAGTGATCTGGATGTGTTACTCAATTGGCTGATTTGCAGTGCACTCATAGCTTCCAGTTCAGTCAGTGCAAACTTTATTTAATATGAGCAAGTTATTCAAGAAGTCTGAAAGCCGTGTAGCATTGTGCATGCAGTTTTGGAGTCAGAGAGACTTCTAATCCTGAGTTCTAATCCTGGCTCTGCTATTTACTTGCTGTGCGGCCATGGGTGAATGGCTTAGTCTCTCTGAGCCTCAGTGGCCTCATCTTTAAATTGGAGGTGATAGGAGTGGTGCAGAATTAATTCAAGAGGGCAATTCAAGGTAGCAATTGAGCCATTACTATGTGCCAGACCCTGGTTTAGGCACTGGAGATACTTGTAGTCAAAGGGGGGTATCAAGTTAACACGTGATTATAATAAAATAAGATGTTGGTGAAGATAGTGGGAAACACGAGGGGTCTCAGGAGCCCAAAGGGAAGATAAATAACTCAGTTTAAGCCAGTGGTTCTCAGCCTTGGCTGTAAATTAGAAACCCCTGGAGGGTTGAGAAAAATATCAATGCTCTGGTCATACCATTGAACGGCTAAATCAGCTTTTCTGGAAGTGCAGCCTGGGAATCAGTAATTTTTAAACACGGAGCCAGGGTTGAGAACCACTGGTTTAGGCTGTGGTCAGGGATGTTTATCAGAGGAAGCTGAAGAATCAGCCAAATGTAGAAAAGAGGGAACTGCATGCAGAAGGAGAAGAGCAGGTGTGTGTGAAGAGCTGTGAGAAAGAGTATGTGATACATTCTGGGGAAATGCAGATGATTCTGTACTGGTGGAGCATGGAGCTGGAATAGGAGTCTGAGGCAGGAGACTTAAGCCAGGATCTTGAGGGTCTTGAATGACCTTCTAAAAAGTGGCTGATGTAACGTGCTCTGTGCCTGGTACATAGTAGGCCCTCAATAAATGGTAATAATGACTACTGTAGTAGGTACTTGAGTTATTAGATCCATTTACCCTCAGAGCGGGAGGGACTTTCTAACTATGTCTGATCAAGGGTAGTAAAGGAAGATTCCTTCTCAGAATGTTTCAATCTGGTGGGAAGAAGAGGTTGCCATGTCTGGGTTGCTGGTTTCACCCCATTCATATGATAATTTCAGAGCCTAGTGAGTAATGAATTCCACATTAGATTTTGATAGATTTTTCTTGGACCTTAAACTCTGACCTTTTAACAGTATAGGAATAGCTTCAGTTGCAGGTAATTTGTAATACCTCAACACAGCATAATATAAGACGACACAGCAGTGGCTACAGTGTGTGCAGAAGTCCAGCCGAGTTTCCATGACAGAAGTCTCAGCTTTCTGAATTATCATCTGTGAGTTATTGTGCTGTGTTCATTTGCATAACATAAGAACAACAGAAAAGTAGTTGTCTATCTACCCTTTCATGGGTTTTTATTCTCCCTTTCTATTCTCTCCATTGTATTTTTTGTTAAAACTTTGCTCTGTTGACATATGTACCTGAATCATGTAATAAATAAATACGTGGCCTTGTAAATGTCTCTTTTCTTCAGGCTGGGTAAGAAACATAAACAGGAAATGGTTTTACAATAATCTCAGTTTATATTAAAGCAGGAACAAATTGCATCTTTACAGCTTTGTAGTGCAAGAAACAGTTCAATTACATGACTGATCTATTTCCATAATTCTCTATCCTCCCTGGTATTTTTACGAATAGCCCCTCAAAAGCATGGAAACAGCTTGGCAGAATAGGCATATGAAATGACATCACATCTTACCAGCAGCTTAATCTTCTGGAAAGAAGCTAAAATCTTTCTTTTTTCCCTTCCTTTTTTTTACTTTTTATTTATCCAATAAATTTTTCTTGAGTTTCTAAAATATGTCAGGCATAGCACTAGGGTCTAGGGATACAGTGGCAAACAAGGTAGATATGGCATCTGTCCTTTTAGCGTTTATAATAGAATGGATTTACTCTTGAGTGTTGGTTTATGAAGTTGATTTCTGATTTACATAATCACTAAATTCAGAGGATACTGGGTGGGTCATATATTCTTACTCGTTTCTTTTTTTGGTAACAGCAGAGGGTAAACCCACTTAAGAAACACTAGCCTACTAGCCTCCAGGGTCATGAAATTCCATGGTCTGGAGCTGATTTCAGGTTTGCAGTTCCAGGCATTGACAGGCACACTTCGGAGATATTGTGGGTTTGGTTCCAGACCACTGCAATGAAGCGAAATGGCAATAAAGTGAGTCACATGAAATTTTTAGTTTCCCGGTGCATTTAAAAGTTATGTTTACCCTATACTGTAGTCTTTTTAAAGTGTGCAATAGTATTATGTCTAAATGAACAATGTACATACCTTAATTTTTAAAATACTGCTAAAAAAAATGCTAATCATCATCTGAGCCTTCAGCGAGTCTTAACCCTTTTGCTGGTGGGAGGTCTTGCCTCGTTTGTTGATGGCTGTTGATGGAAGGTTGGGCTGGTTGTGGCAATTAAAAAAAGATAAAAAGACAACAATGATGTTTACTGCATCTTTTGACTTTTCCTTTCACAAAAGATTTCTCTGTTGTATGTGATGCTGTTTGATAGCATTTTACCCACAGTAGAACTCTGCTGCTGCTTTATCAACCAAGTCGATATAATAGTCTAAATCCTTTGTTGTCATTTCAACAATGTTCACAGCATCTTCACCAGGGGTAGAAACCACTTTCTTTGCTCATCCATAAGAAGCTATTTCTCATCTGTTAAAGTTGTATCATGAGATTGCAGTAATTTAGTCATATCTTCAGGCTCCACTTCTAATTCTAGTCCTCTTATTATTTCTACCAAATCTACAGTTACTTCTTCCACTGAAGTCTTGAACCCCTCAGAGTCATCCATGAGGGTTGGAGTTCTTCCAAACTCCTGTGAATGTTGATATTTTGACCTCCTCTCATGAATCACAAATGTTCTTCATGGCATCTAGAGTGGTGAATTATTTCCGGGTTTTCAATTGACTTTGCCCAGATCCATCAAAGGAATCACTATGGCAGCTATAGTCTTATGAAATGGATTTCTTAAAGCATGAGACATGAAGTTGAAATGACTCTTTTATCCATGGGCTGCAGAAAGGATGTTGTGTTAGCAGGTGTCTTCGTTTGCTAAAGACTGCCAATGCAATATACCAGAAATGTGTTGGCTTTTGTAATGGGAATTTATTAGGTTAAAAGCTTACAGTTCTGAGTTCATGTAAGTATCCAAATCAAGGCATCATCAAGAGATACTGTATCACTGAGTTGCAGCTGTGGGCATTCAGGCACATAACTGTGTCATCTAAAGATGCTTTCTCTGTGAGCCTAACTGTGGGCTATCAAGCACATGGCAGGGCACGATACTGGTCCACTCGTCTCTCCCCTCTCCTCCAGGCCTTGTCTCTTCAGCCTCAAGCTGCTCCATGGGCCTCGCATCTTGGGTGCCTCTTTCTGAGTCTCAGTGCTCCGCTGAGTCCAGGCAGCCTTCTTTCAGCGTCTCTGCCACTTTTTTGCTATGTGTCCTCTGTTTATAAAGGACTCCAGCAAGAGGGCCAAGGCCCACCCTGGGTCTCACAATCAAATCAAAGGTCCTCAACGGCAGTGTTCCAATCAAAAGGGCCCCACAGGAATGGATTAGCTCTAAGGACATCCTTTCCTGAGATCTACCTGGCTTCAAACTGTCATAGAAGGCATGTAAACAACATTAATCTCATTGTACATCTCTGTCAGAATTCTTGGATGACCAGGTGCATTGTCAATGAGCAGTAATATTTTGAAGAATCTTTTTTTCAGAGTAATAGGTCTCAACAGTGGGCTTAATATATTCATTAAACCATATTGTAAACAGATATGCTGTCATCCAGGCTTTATAGAACACAGACAGAGTATATCTAGCATAATTCTTAAGGGTCTTAGAATTTTCAGAATGATAATTGAGCCTTGGCTTCAACTTAAAGTCACCAGCTGCATTAGCCCCTAACAAGAGAGTTAACCTGTCCTTTGAAGCTTTGAAGCCAGGCATTGACTTCTCTAGCTATGAAAGTGTTAGACAACATCTTCTTCCAATAGAAGGCGGTTTCATCTTCATCGAAAATCTGTTGTGTAGTGTAGCTACCTTCATTTATTATCTTAGCTAGATCTTCTAGATAAAATGCTGCAGCTTCTACATCAGCACTTGCTGCTGCACCTTGCACTTTTATGTTATGGCCATAGCTTCTTTTCTTAAACCTCATGAAACAACCTCTGCTAGCTTCAAACTTTTCTTCTGTAGCTTCTTCATCTTTCTCAGCCTTGATAGTATTGAATAGAACTAAGGCCTTGCTCTGGATTAGGCTTTGGCTTAAGGGAATGTTGTGGCTGGTTTGGTCTTTTATCCAGACCACTAAAACTTTCTCCATATCAGCAATAAGGCTACTTTTCTTTCTTATCCTTTGTGTGTTCACCAGGGTAGCACTTTTAATTTCTTTCAAGAACTTTTCCTTTGCATTCAAAACTTGGTTAACTTTTTTGGGGAAGAGACCTAGCTTTTGGCCTATCTTGGCTTTTGATATGCCTTCCTCACTAATCTTAAACATTTCTAGCTTTTAATTTAAAGTGAGAGACACGCATCTCTTCCTTTTACTTGAACATGTAAAGACCATTGTAGGGTCATTAACTGGCCTAATTTCAATATTGTTGCGTCTCAGGGAATAGGGAGACCTAAGAAAAGGGAGAGAGATGAGGAACTGCTGGTCAGTGGTGAGGTCAGAACACATACAACATCTATTGATTAAGTTTGTCGTTTTATATGGGCATGGTTCATTCTGCCCCCAAATAATTATAACAGTAATATCAAAGATCACAGATCACCATAACAGATATAGTAATGATGAAAAAGTTTGAAATATTATGAAACTTACCAAAATGTGACACAGAGCCATGAAATGAGCACATGCTTTTGGAAAAATGGCACCAATAGACTTGCTTGACGTGGGTTGCCACAAACCTTCAATTTGTAAAAAACACGATTTCTGATTTTTTTCTGCAATAAAGTGAGGTGCAATAAAATGAGATGTGCTTGTACTTGCTAGTGCCTCATGAGATGAGAGGACAGGCTCACAGGTTCACAACTTAGAAGAGAATGATGTATAAATGGTGTATTAATTTCGATGGTAAAATCCCTTTCCAGTCACTAAAATATTACCAGGGTGCCTGAGAGCCTGAATTAACAGAAAGTTACTAAATGAAGACAAAATTGAAGTAATGGGATGTATGGTCTTGAAGGATATTTTAATCTAGGCCAAGGGTACACCTGATATAAACCCAAGCCCTTTAGCAGAGAATACCTGTAGAGTAAACTGATCAAATTTCCCATATTCCATGATTCCCTCTGGCCAGTGATGGTTATATACTGCCAACTTTCCTTTCTAAGTCCCCATTTCCTATGTTTCTAGGCTGATTACTGTTCTGAGTGACACATTCTCTCATCAGATATGCTAATATCACAGTTAAGTTATATCAGATCAGCCATTCTGTCTCTTTAAAGTAATTTTGCTTATCCCTGATCTCATATATAATAGTTGTGATTATTGGTCAAATTCCTAGACTAATGGGGGCTTTTCATACACCTCTGTCTACAGCTTCCTAATCAAATTGTTCTTGCCTCCACCTATCACTGCATACATAAACGTGCTATGTTTCTTTACAACAGAAATATTATTCACAAATAACCCAAGAATTTTCCTTTGGTTAGTTTTTCCCATTCCCTCATCCATTTGATCCATTCCAACTATATTTCCCTATGGAATAAAGTTTAGAGAAGTGCCTTGAACTGAACTCAGTTAGGAATTCAGACTCAGGCTTTCAGAGGATGAAAATCTGGTTCTTAATTATGACCTAGACTTCAAGGATTTATTTAAAAATAACATAGTATATTAGTCAGCCAAAGGGGTGCTGATGCAAAGTACCAGAAATCTGTTGGCTTTTATAAAGGGTATTTATTTGGGATAGAAGCTTACAGTTACCAGGCCATAATGTGTGACTTACTTCGCTCACTAAAGTCTGTTGCCATGTGTAGGAGCAAGATGGTTGCCGAGATCTGTGAGGATTCAGGTTTCTCTTCCTGGGGCTTGCTTCTCTCCAGGCTCAGCTCCTCTGCTATCTCCACAAGGCCAGCTGCAGACTATCAGACGAATGGCTTCTTTCTCTTCCTGGGGCCTTTTCTCTTTCCTCACAACCAAGCTCCTCTATATGCTTACTTCCAAGGGCTCCAGCTCCAAAACTCCAAACTCTTTTCTCTGCGGTGTGCTTTCTCTGTGAGTCCCTGCCCAACAGGGTGATGCAATGTCCTACTGACATGGCCCAATCAAAGCCTTAATCATTATTTAATCAAGTAAAAGTAAAACCTCTGAATCCAATACACTCTAATATGCCCAGAGGAAAAGACCAGTTTACAAACATAATCCAATATTACTTTTTGGAATTCATAAATAATGCCAAACTGCTACACATAGTATCAATAACCCCCATTTTGCAGCTTTTCTCACCTCCTTAAGAATCCCTCTTTGCTTTGTGGCTGGGTTCTGGATGTTAGCTTCCTCCTCCTTCCCAAAGAGAAAAACTCGTGACTGGGCCTATTTGAGTAATAACCATCTTTAGATAGTAGGCCCTTTTCTTGAGAATCCTTGAAATGTGGTAAAGTAAGCATCCATCAGCTTTATCTGCTCTTAAGTCTGGCCCTTTGCCCAGATGGCCAACCTCTATATTTTGAAAATAATACCTATCTAAACTTCACACTTTGGTATTACAACCCTGATAATTTTTGTTATTTTCCATAGCTACATGAAGTTGAATTTCTTTTGTTCATGGACTTCACGCCCCTAGATCTTACTCTCCATTTGCTACCATCTATTGGTAAATACCAACTATGAGTTTAACACTTCCTTCCCAGGAATTCAGTGTGTTGATATCATCTTTGTCATCACTACCAATATTGCTTATTTCAGGGAATTAATGTGCTGGCTAGTGGCATTTTCACTTCTCATTTTAGGATTTTTGGGTGTGATATGTTCTTAAAAACTGTCTAACATATTAATAATGGACAAGAGATGGCATCATGCAGGCAAAAGGGGCACTGAAGATTACGGTGTCTGGGGATTCAAAAGAGCAAATATTATAGAGTACATTTTATGTCTTGGAAAGGGAATAGATACCATAATGAATTTTTAAGTTAGCAATTTGTTTAGTCTCCTGAGGCCCTGGCAGCTTGCTGAGGTTATGAGGATAAAAAGCACCTGCAGAGAGGAATTTCTCAGTCAGAATGGACATTTAAAGTAGTGGTGTGTTAATGCTTAAAAAGAATTCTCCATGCATTTTTTATAACTTCTAGCTTTTGCAGCTGGATCTAATGAATGGTACTCCAAGAGGTTGAGCCAGTTTCCATTTTCCAGGCTCCAGCTTCCATTATTTATGTCCTTTCCAATAGAGCCTATGGCACATTCTTAAATTAAAGACTTAGTTTTGCTAAAAGCACAGTCCAGTACCTGAATGGGGGCATGTGGAAAATGTCACTGAGCCTCCATTTTTCATAACCCCACTAGCCTTATTTAGGAATAGTCAAGTAAATTTTCAAGGATTTTGAGTTCTTTGAAAAATGAACCCTTATGTGATCAATGTTTGATTAAATGCCCCAAAAGACAGTTCTCATCACAATCTCAAGTGGAGATGTGTCATATAAAATTAGGTCAGGATTCAAAGGTAAATTCAAGGTTCCATGACATTTTTATGATATTAGCTTGAAGTAATTTGAGTTTAAAAAGAGAAGCCAAGTATTTTGGCAGTCTTCAATAATAGGATAAAAAAAGTTATGACTTAAATTCAAATTAGTCCTGTAGACATAGGGACACATAGTTTCCTAAAGGGCCAAAGACATGGAAATAAAGAATATTTAATAGAACCCACCAGCAGGTGAGGAGATGTGGACCCTTACTCTCAGGCTGATTGACTCCTGAAACCTTGATTGATAGTGTACACGTGAGCCTTACGGAATGCCCACAGGCCATCAGGACAAATACAGTTATATTAATGTTGAGGTTCAAATCATGGTAGCTCTTGGCCACCACTTTATCCCCTTCATGAAATCTCCCTCCTTATTTCAGGCATCCCCAAAGTGTTCTGCTGGTGTTCAGGAACATATCTACTCAAATTCTTCAGTTCTTGCATCCTTACTAGGGTCCTTCTGCTGCCTTGAGAATGTCTCTAGGCACAGGGTCGGTTCTACAGTACGGTGTTTTGGTCTGTTGTGGAGTGGATGGGTTTATTACTCAGGGTTCTCAAGAGAAACAGAATCGACAGGACATGGAGATAGAGGTGGAAATGGAGGTGGAGGTGGAGGTGGAGATAGAGATAGGTATGGATATGGGTAGGGGTATGAGTAGAGATGATATAGGTATAGGTATAGGTATAGGTATAGGTATAGGTATAGGTATAGGTATAGGTATAGGTATAGGTATAGGTATAGGTATAGGTATAG
>JAKSZT010038599.1:23837284-24255893 GCA_026826555.1 Tolypeutes matacus | reverse complement strand
TATAGGTATAGGTATAGGTATAGGTATAGGTATAGGTATAGGTATAGATTAGGAGATCTTTTGTAGGGTTGTCTATGTGACTGTGGGGACTGGCAAGTCTGAATTCTATAGGGCGGGCCACAAGCTGGAAACTCTGATAAAGGTGAAGTTGAATTCCCCAGGTGAAGCTGGCCGGATGAAGTAAAGGCAAAGATTCTTCTTTCTGCTTCCAAAATCCTCAGTTTTGGCTTTGAACACATCCAAACTGGTTGGATGAATTGACTCCCCACGTTTCTAAGGGCATCTCTTTAGTTGATTGTAGATGCAATCAGCAATAGATGCAATCAACTGTTTATAGAGCCAAACCCATCTATATAATACCCTCACAGTAACAATCAGGCCAGTGCTTGCTTGACTAAACAATTGGACAACATAATCTAGCCACGTTGACATATGAAATTAATCATCACAGTGGGCTTCTCTTCCATGCCCTTCAGTTTCATGGTTAAACTTTCTCTCCATCACGATTCAAAGCCAGAGCCTCAGGCTGTAAAGGGGCTCCATCCCATCCTATCCTATTCATCCCCTTGTCTTCCTCTTCTTGGCACCTCTGCTCACCCCCCAGGAAAAAAAGGCTTCTCCTTCTTCAGCAAAAAAAAAAGAACCCCCTCGATTATCAACTTTTGCTGACTGATTTCCACAAGGGTCATCAGGTCACCAATTCTTCAAACCACAATCCAGTTTAGATGTGGTTAGGACACACTGCTGCAAATGCATTTTTACTTGAAAAACAGGAAATGTAAAAAACTATGGAAGAATGTGAATCAGTGAAATAGTGAGTTTTCAGACAAGCTTAAATGACAAACAGGATTTATCCAAGGAACATTAAGACTTTTTGACTGACCTTTGAAATTCTCTGCTGGCCTGGATACATAGAACCTTATTTATTTATCCCTCATTCCTCTCTGCTACAAATGAATACTGTAAAAAAAAAAAAAAAGATGTAAAGACAGCAGCAACTTAAAAATGTAACATTCAATATTTCTACCCTTGAGAAATAACCACTGGGAGCAGGGCTGATATTTATCATGTACAACTCTCCTCTCTTCTTGCCTCTGTCTCTCTCTCCCTCTTTTGCTCTCTCTCTCTCCATATATATATATAAATGTGACCATCCTATGTGGTAGGTATTACATCTTCCTTTTTTCCACTTAATAATAGATTGTTGATACCCAAAGATATGTCTTTTTTTCAACAGGTGCATTTAATGATATTTTACAGTTTAATCAACTAGTCATCCATTGATGGACATTTGGATTATGAAATACTGCTTAGAAACAGCGATATATCACAAGATTATCTGTCCTAAATGACAAGCGAATGCCCACCAATGTCACATTGCATTTTTCAGTGCAATCAAGTCTGAATACTATCTCTTCCGATGACTAATCAGTATTCACAATAGGAAAGAACCCTTAAGAAGGGGGTCTTGTTTATGCTCATTCCATCTTAGTAGATCATTTGTGTGCTTTAATTCTGGAGTCATTCGGGTCATTAGTGTTCAAGTGTCATTTGAAGCATACGTTAATTTCAAAAGCAAGCTTGGAATTTTGCAATTTTACAATTCACAGCAACAATAAGCAATAGAGTCTAAAAACTGACACCTTCAATCACTGTGCTACTAAGCAGGTAAATGATTATTTTTTGTTGTACAATATAAACATCTCTGATGAATTTGTTTTCTAATTCTTCTTCCCTGTTCTAGGCTGACAGATAAAAGAGGCCATCACACTCAGGCTTCCTAGTTAGGCTTCCACATCTCTGAGGTCAACAGGAGAGGATGTTTGCCCAGTGGCCTCAGGTTGTTCAGCTTGAGGTGGACATTTAGCCTCCCCAAGAGCTTATCTGAACCAATCCCATCATAATCATAACTCACATCCAAGCAGAGGCCTAACCCCCCAGGCTTCCACATTGTCTCTACCCTCATCTATCGTTCTCTGCTTCTGCTAATCTGGCCTGATTTCCTGCTCTTCCCCAGCCTTCCAAATTCTACCTCATGCCTTTGGAACTTATGGTCTGCCCCCACTTTTCCTCAGCCACTGCTCTGAACACCCTTGCCACGTGCTGACCTGCTTGAAACCAGAGCGCTCCCTGAGATCACCACCTTCCCTGCAGCCCTTTCTAGTGGGGGTGGTTTGTTATGTATGCTCTATTATAATTATTAATTATAATTATTTTAATTCTCAGAGTGCAGGTATCATAGGTCCTGGAGGTGTGGTTAGTGTCCTTCTAGCACCCCGTTGCTGCTTTCATACCATAGCTCTTCTTTCTCCCTTTGAGCACCCAGCTCCTAAGAATTCCCTGTCTTCAGACTTTACCATCCCTCCACCTCCTTGTTGCTGTTATCTGCGGCCTCCTGGACCACAGCACTGCTTCACTCTCTTCCAATCACTCTTCCTTCATCATTCTTGAAGATTTGCATCTGATGTCTTGGCCTCTTTTGTCTTGGATCTGTGCTCTCCACTTTAGCCATCATTCCCAGAGTCTTACCTTTGACTTTTCCATCACCAATAACTTGGCAACCTCCAAAATCCTGCATTCCTCTCTCAATCAGTATCTTCTATTCTTCCAGCTTTTGCTTACTCTAGTCTGTCTACTCCAACAGTTCTGCAAATTCATTTGGATCTCTTATCCATTGACCCTTCTTTTAACAGTTGTTCTTTCTGCTCCAATCTTTGATTCCCTCCATATCCAACTTACATTCCTTGGTCTTTCATGATAATGATGCACTTGCAAATATTCTTACCTCCCCTCCTGCCTCCCTCTCTATCAAACTATAAAAATTCTGAACCTGAACCTGAGCAGCAAAAAAAAAAAAAAAAAAAAAACAACAAAAAACCCCACAAAACACAAGCATGTTAGCTAGCCTCCCTTTAAATTCATGGCCACAAATGGCAAATCGGCATTCTCTGCTGTACCATAATTCTACTTTATTTCCCTAAAATGTTAGCTTTCCCACTCTCTGAAGTGATGGTTTCAATTTTCTTGTTCTTCTTCTCCCTACCTGCTTTGATCTGATGATCTTGGCTTATATAAGTGATAAGAAGTAATAAGGCTGGAAGCCCCCTCATTGTTTTATCACTGAATCAAGTATCTTCCCTCCGTCTGTAGCAGTGTCTGCTTTCACTCCCAGTGCTGTGGATAAGCGATCCCTGAGTCTTTGGAGAGCCAGCCTCTTCTCTTTTGCCCTGGTCCTATTTTCACTTCTTGTGGATAGGACTCCTGCAATAGTTTGCCTCAGTGGCTAAGCAGTCAGCCCTGGAGGCAGACTGCCCAAGTGTGAACTTCAGCTCTGCCACCTGCTGGGTGTGTGAGCTTAGGTAATGATGTCACTTCTCTGTGCCTCAGTTTCCGCTGCTGTAAAATGTGGATGTGGGTAATATCATCTACCTCACACAGTTGTGAAGATGAAAGGAGTGAATTTTAGTAAAATGCTGAGATCGGGGTCAGGCACATAATAAGGGCTGTATCAGTGTTAGCTTCTGCTCCTACTCTCCTCTGTCTACCGGATCATTCTCATCAGCATTCAGACATGCTCTAGCAATTTTCATTTCTTAAAGAAAACCTTTCCTTCTCTTCACATCCCCTTCCAGCTACCATTACGTTTCTCTGCTCCTCTTAACAGCAAAGCATCTTGAAAGAATTGTGTCCAGACGCCATCTCCACTTCCTCCTCTCACATTCTCTCTTCAGCTCATTCTGGCTGGGCTTCTGCTCCCACCACCCCCACAGCACTTCCTCTGTAAAGTTCACCAGTGACCACCTAATTTCTAGGTTCTCTGATTTGAAAACTCACTGTTTTTGCTTCAGTTGTCCAGTCCTTCCTTCCTGAAACATTTTCTTCTCTTGGCTTCTGGGTTATGACATCATCCTGTTTTTCTCTTTGTTCACTGGGCCCTTCGCATGATAGTTTGCTGATTCCTTCTCCTTTGCTTAAGCTCTAACTATGCAATGTTCTAGGGCTCTTCTCTGTCAAGGAAGTTCTCCTTAAATGGCCTCATTTGGTTCCCATCTCTATATCCATCACTTCCAAGTCTATTTCTACATTCTTGTCCTTTCTTCTAAGCTACAGACTCTTTTATCCAACTTGATGTCGCCACATAAATGACTGTTAGGTGCAATGATTGGTTTTAGGAGTCTCAAGTCATAGCATATAACTATAAAATGATTTTTAGCTGCTTTTGATTGGCCAACCTTGCTCGGCCTCCTTCTGCTGATTAGCGTGAGTGCTTTTCTTTGGCAGTGTTCAGCTTTACTCTGTCATTGAGGGCACCTCAGAGAGTTGTGTTTCTCACTTATCAGGCAACCCATGACTCCTGCCCTCCCATTGACCTACATCTTTCTCAACAAGGATCCGAAGCAACCTCTGTGGTCCTCCCCCACTCCCTCTCTGGGCTCTGGAGAACTGGGATGGGGTGAGGTGCCATCATCTTCTTCCCAAGCACTCTCACCACAGTCCCTTCATGCCATTTCGACTCTAGGAAACCTCCTAGATTAAGAAACCTGTGTCCCAGAAGTGGGCATCAGTTTCTAGAAGACCCTAATACTTCAAGGGCAGATGATAAGCTATCCCAAGAACTTGCTCACCACACTGTGCTCCACTGACAGCTCCTACTGGGCTGACAGCAAGAATTCAGCCAGGGCGTAAGAGACTGGTCTCCTCAAAAAGTCAGCCCAAAGTGGTGCTGTTTCTTCATGAGTTTTCTCTTGGAGCCTCCCATCACTTGCTTTAAGTAAGGAAAAGTGCCCCCTCCCCAGAAGGAGCAGTCTCACCACTATACTGCTGTCTCTACATGGCAAACCTCCTCTCTCCCTCTAGTCCTTTTCCTCCCATGACCACAGGAGGGAGGCAAGTGTTGGCAAGTGTTAGGGCTAGTTCCTCCTCTTCTTTAAGCCCTGTGGGGATGTGTCTGACCACAACTGCTGGTGATTCATTGGAGGCTTTTTTTAGAAGGTGGGGATCCTGAGGACCTTTTATTTTCAGTAGAAGCCGTATCTACAATTCCAAAACAATAGGAGACAGTCCCCCAAACTGTTTGTTAGGTTGGCACCTCAAACTTAACACAGCCAAAACAGAATTCTGATTTTCTCCCCCAACTTTTCATCTTCTAGAATTCCCTCATTTCTGTAAATGACATCTTAGCCTGCTCAAGTAAAAAAAATCTAAGATGTCATCATCAAGTCCTTTATTTCCCTCACCCACCACATTTAATTCATCAGCAACTCCTGGCTACTCTACCTCCAAAATATGTTTGAAATCAATCCATCTGCTTCTTTACCTTCATTGCTCTTACTTTAGTATCCATCTCTCTTGCCTGGGTTGTTGCAATAGTTTTGCAGTTGGTCTCCTGGATTCTACTCTTCCTTCTTACAATTCATTCTCTGTAAATTGGATAATGCCATTACACTGTTTTAAAACCTCACCTAGAAGTAAAAAAAACACTCATTGCGGTGTACAAAGCCATACAAGATCTGTGTTGGTTAGAGACTACCACAAAAATACTGCATAACAAAGCATCTGAAAACTCTGGTCTAAAACAACTCTTTTTCTCAGGATCTGCTATGACTAGCAGCCTGGAGTCTGCTGTTCTTGGTTGGTTTGCTCACATGCCTGCAGGTCAGCTGGGGATTGGCTGATTGTGCCTATGTGACTGGGCAGCTCTGCTTCATACTGCACGCTGGCTCTGGGCTGTTCTGCTCCTTGTATCTCTCATTCTCCTCTTGGGACCAGACATAAACAGGTAATGGCAGAAGCATAAGACAGCATACCTACGCCCTTAAGTGTAATTCTTGTGTCACCTCTACTAACATGCCAATTGGCCAAAGAAAATTTCATGGTAAAACTACAGTCCAAAAGAGATGGTGGAAATATATTCTTTCTTTCATGGGAGGAACTGAAAAGTTATTTGCTAAAGGCTGTGGACCTGGTGTGTGTGTGTGTGTGTGTGTGTGTGTATGAAAGAGAGAGAGAGAGAGAGAGAGAGAGAGAGAGAGAGAGAGAGAGAGAGAGAGAGAGAGATTGGGGCCAATAATTCAATTCACTATTCTCTGGCATTTCATACTGGTGACCTGATGACCTCACCTATGATTCTCAAGCTGTATGGGGCCTTCTCTTTGTTCTTGAACACAGCAAACTTCTTCCCATTCTAGGGCTATTTGCACTCCATTACACTATGCAAGAAATTTACTGGTAGCTTAAGTGCTAAAGTTTGCTTTCTAGAGGACCTCAGTGACATGGCAGCTATTCTTTTCTTGTCTTCATTTTTTAAGCCCTTAATTTTATTTCATTTTTGATAATCTATAACCTTAGAACATTTATTGATTTGAGGATGGAACTGAAAGCCTTTCATATTCACCATCAAATCAATAAAACACTTTTATTTTCCGTTAATACTCTGGTACCTGCCAAAAGAAGAGAAGCAAATTAATTTGCTCTACATTTTGCTCAAAAGGAAAAATGGGCAGCAGGCAGAATACCTGGAGGCAAAAAAAAAAAAAAAAAACAAACACTTTTAATGGACCTCGAGAATTTGGGGGTTGAGATGACTTAGATTTTGTGAACTTCTATTTTTAGTAGCTGTAATTTTCTAACTAAGCTAACTTTGTTTTTCTTTATTCGCATTACAGTTGGGTGTCAATGTGTGTCTAGTGCATAACAGGCACCTTGCAGAGCATCCTGTGACCCTGGAGGAGCAGGGTCTGCAAGGGGGTACAGCCAAACAGATAGCACAGGTCTGGCATAGAGAGATTGGCTCAGGAAGCACTTCAGCCCCACGTTCAAGGGTGGGAGGGACTGGTGTGGAGGGGGCATTCAGCTCTTTGCACTCTCTGCTCCAGAGAGAAGAAGGAAAAGAGAAGTGTTTGGGGGTAGGAGGAGAAGGCCCTCTGCTTCCTTACAATGCTGGATTGGTGCAGCAAGGAGGGGTCTTAAAGCAGCGCCCCATGGATCCAGGTGCAAGGGCGGGCAGCCTTCTGCACAGCTAAGGAGCCCATCGGAATCGTGCTCCTGACTGACGCGGCAACGGCAGCTACCATATTTGATGGCTTTCGGGCTTTCTGCATGTCAGACATTATGATAAATGCTTTCCTGCCTGAACTCATTTAACTCTTACAGCAACCTTGGCCAATAGGTACTATCCTCATGTCCATTTTAAAGATAAGTAAATGGAGGAGCAAAGAGTTGTCAAAGGAAGTCAACTGGTGAGGGATCGAGTCAGATTTGAGCTCAGGTGGGTCTGATGGTAGCACCTGTGGGCTTAACCACCCCTCTGCCTAGGGGTGAAGGCACTGGGACCCACTACAGCACTGCAGACCCCTCTCACGACAGACCCCTGCGAGTGCAGTACAGCACCTGGAGCTCCTGGATGGTGGCAGCAAGCCAGGAGGGGACAAAGGAACTCTGCATTTTGGCCCCTCTAGGAGGGGAAGGGGCTGTGGCCATGGGGACCAGAGATAGCGCAGAAGCAGTGATCTGGGTTGACAGCAGGGTAAGGTATAATCTGTGAGTCATCTGGGCCCCTGTTGGAGACAGGACACACCCAAAAGCCCTGGCTGAGTTTATGAACTAGGAAGCTCATGCACACTACTACCTGTTACATCGTGTTCTTTATTAACATTTATCCAGCAAGGGTTCGCCCTGACCAGACACCCTGTCCCCTCATTCTGTAACATTTCTATCACTGTTCAGGAATGCTGCTGTGCCGTAGCTCAGCTCGTGTGACCAGGCTTCTCTGCTTCTGGTGGACCTCATTAAGTCTCACCACAACACTGTACTTTTATTTTTTCTGTATCTTCAGTGCAAAAATTTGGTTTAATATTATTGTTAGGGGATATGGTAAAACTAGCAATAACCTTTTTGAAAAAAATCACAATTTTATTAAGATATAATTCACATGTACAATTTGCCTATTTAAAATATATGTCGGTGGTTTTTAGTATATTCAGAGTTGTGCAACCACCACCTCAATAAATTTTAAAACATTTTCTTTACTTTTCCCCCCAAAAAACTTCCCTTCCCTCCAGCTGTAGGCAACCACTAACCTTCTTTCTGTCTTTACAGATTTGCCTGTTCTGGACATTCCGTGTAGATGGAAACTTGCAATAGATGGTCTTTTGTGACTGACGTCTTTCTCCTAGCATAGTGTTTTCAAGATTCATTCATGTTGTAGCATGTATCAGTACTTCATTCAT
The DNA here is from genome assembly GCA_026826555.1 of Tolypeutes matacus. Taxonomy (NCBI): domain Eukaryota; kingdom Metazoa; phylum Chordata; class Mammalia; order Cingulata; family Chlamyphoridae; genus Tolypeutes; species Tolypeutes matacus. The sequence goes on along the minus strand of JAKSZT010038599.1, from coordinate 24,247,665 downwards.
TGTCATTGCCTAATATTTCATTGTATGGTTATACTATATTTTATTTATTGTGTTCATCAGTTGATGAACATTTTTGGTTGTTTTTACTTTCTGGCTATTGTGAATAATGTGGCTGTGAATGCGTGTATACAAGTTTTTGTGTGTACATATGTTTTTATTTCTCTTGGTTTTATACCTAGGATTAGAATTGTTTGGGTCATATGATAACTCTGTGTTTAACTATCTGAGGAACTGCCAGACAATTTTCCAAAAATTTCCAAACTGGCTGCACCATCTTACATTCCCTGTTATTAACTATCATTTTAATTCTATCCATCTTAATAGTTATGAAGTGTTATTGCATGGTGATTTTGATTTGCATTTCTTTGATGACTAATGATGTTAAGCATCTTTTCATGAGATTATTGGTTGCCATTGCGTTTTAGAAAATCATTTTATACATTTGTAGTCCCATTCCATTTTATGTTGCATTACTTAATGTGTTGAAAAATACCACCTATGAAAGAGAATAGCTTGCTTTAAGGGAAGTTAATGATATCAACACAGTTTATAAGATAAAATTATAGAATTAAAAAATTAAAGCTTACTGAAAGTATTATACATTTAGTTTAAGTGAAAATAAAAGTACTTTAAAAATATTATTGCCATTGAAATTTATTTCATGAAATAAATAGTGCACTATTTTCATAGCAAATCTTTACTCCAGGGGAGATATATGTGATTTTTAAAATTATTTGTATTTTCCCTTGACCAGAGAAAAATAAAGAGAATGCCTTTACAAGGTTGCTTTATAGATGTATGAGTTTGTAGTCTTTCTTCTAGTATCTCTTTCTTTTGTTCTCTCTTGTCTATAAAAGGAGAGAGAGAGAGAAAGAGAGAAATATTCATTATTTTTTACTTTCTCTTTTTTTGAAAGGATTTTCCCTGTATTCTTGCACAGAGAGTATAAAAACAATATGAGGAAACATGCAGCTTTCTAAGGTATGCATTTCCTGTAGACAATTCTTAAAATTTGAAAGGAAAGGCTAATTTCTGTGAGTTATTCTCTTCCACTGCCTGGCTATTCCTAAGCAGTACCAAATCAAGCAGTGTTATCATCTGTCAGAAACCAGTAGTGGAATGTGTGTGTGTCTGTGGGTGGGTGTGCACATGCACGTGTGTTCCTTACAAGGCTGTTAATTTTAACATTTCATGACACAAATGCATTTGATCTTCATGCTTCTAATTTACATGTGATCATGTATTTACCACAACTGCTATCAGACCTGTCATATGGTATGTTACCTAAGAGTAAGTCAACAAATTAAACTAGCATATACTAGCATATAAGAAGAGAAGTGGAAACATTTTAAAGATCAAGAGCCTTTAGATCACAAGGATAATAACTACCAAGAAGCTGAGGGCCACATAGGTTAAAAGCATCTTGATTTATTTTTTCTTCCAACTATTTTTGTTTTTGTTATAGCAGTGATCTGATACGTCACTTGTGCACATGCCTACCTCTTGTTACCTGAATTTTTATATAGAGAATAAAGACTAAGAACAAGGAAAGAGCAAGAAACATGTAGAGCATGTTTGGATGTAGGGAACTGATGCCACTCTAATTTGCTTAAGTACACTAGAGCCTCAGAAGGATCAGAACCAGAAACAATGGAGAAAGTCTCTCTGGGTTGCAAGGTCTCTTGTCTTTGCTTTGCTCTATACATCTCCTTCATTCCACTTGTTTTCTCAGAACTGACTTGCTCTGTCCTCTTGTGCATGATTCATCAGAGTTGCCCCCAAAGGTTGCCCTTGGCTAATAGAACTGTTCAAATTCAGCATCCATATCTTAACTTCCTTCAACTTTCTCTGTACCGATTCCAAATTCCTATAAGAAAAGGAAAATCTGATCAGTGCAGTCCAGCTGTGGATTGGTTGGCATTGGGTCAGGTCTCCACCAATCAGCTGCAGCCCTTGTCTGTAGGGCTTAGAGAAGGAGAAGTGAGATGGACAGGACCATTAACTAATGTCCACTACTTGAGGACATATGACACTAGTCTTTCAAAATATAATGGAAGGAATTCCATTTTAAAAATAGTAACTGAAAATAGGGAACAGATGTAGCTCAAGTCGTTGAGCACCTGCTTCCCATATACAAGGTCCCAGGTTCGATCCCTGGTACTTCCTAAAAACAAACAAACAAACAAACGAAAAAAAAAACAACTCTCATTGGGGAGTGGGTGTAGCTCAGTGGTTGAGTGCCTGCTTCCCATGTATGAGGTCCTGGGTTCAATCCCCAGCACCTCCAAAAAAAAATCATAACTGAAAATATTACAAGTTATTATTCTTCAAAGCCAGGTTTGTTTGGTCAGGCAGCTCATTTCTCATAAAACAAAGATAAAATCAAGAGGTCTAGAATGTTCTCAAGCTCTGTCTCCTAATAAGAGTTCAAAATTGATGACTTCTCAAAGTTCTGAAAGAAAGACATACCTATTGCTTACATTATAAATAAGGCCTTGAAGTTCCATGAAAAGCCAGATCTTGGAAATTATTTAATGATTAAGGAAGAACTGTCTCAGAGATTACATTGAAAACTTATGGAAGGCTAGCAAATATGTAAAAAATAAACACCAAAGGTACTTATGAGAGTTTAAGTAGGTCTTGAAGTAGATTAAGATAAAAAATCCAGCATTAGGGGAGCGGATGTAGCTCAAGTGGTTGAGCATCTGCTTCCCGTGAATGAGGTCCTGGGTTCGATCCCTGGTCCCGGTACCTCAAAAATAAATAAATAAATCCAGCACTAGCGGAGTGGGTATAGCCCAGTGGTTGACCTGCTTTGCATGTACGAGGTTCCAGGTTCAATCCCCAGTACCTTCTAAAAAATAAAACATAAAAAATCCAGCATTAGAACTTTTTTTTTTTTAAATAGGGAGTGTTTTAATTATTTTAGTTTCAAGAGATATTCTGATGGATACCAAGTAATACTCCATAGGATCTAATCTGCAAATGATAATAAGTACAGTGGAGCATCTTTAAATGTTTTTTTTTTGCCATGAAAATATCAAATACCATGATTTTTTCCTGTATGCACTTGTTCATGTCCCCCCACTCCTCCCCCCCCAAAAAAGGGAAAGTTCACTATCTGCCAAAGAACTTTGAGGAAGGAAGCTAATGTTTTTTCTCTTCAAAATGTGTTAATGACATCAGCCTCTTTCCTAAACCATTTAGAAGTCAAATGCTTCTGGTTGCCCTGGTTGGGTGTATGGACAAAGAGGCTTTGCTGTAGGATAAGATGAACAATATATGGATTAAGATATTTTTGAACTTAAATACACGTTTGTCTGGAAGGGGACTGGAGGTTTCCAACACCAGTTGTGTCAGTCATTTAAGATGCACTTTCGTTCTGGACTGTTATTGTTAATCATTCCACCAGGTGGTGCTCTGAAATGCTAAATAAACTTCAGATCCTTAATCTAAAAATTATGTTGCACGGACTTTCCAGTCAATATTACCTATTATCAAACAAGGATACGTGGCTGAGTATCCTTTATTTAAAGTACTTATTAATAGAAATACACAAAATATTTCTATTAGAAAGGTGAGATTTGATTTGCATGTCTGCCTCCATCACATGGTGATATCCTTGGTCTGATCTTCTTTTGTGGCTTTCTCTGACTTTTCTTTTTCTTTTCCTTTTTTTTTTTTGAGGTACCAGGACTGGGGATTGAACTTGGATCTTGTATGTGGGAAGCGGGTGCTCAGCCACTGAGCCACATCAGCTCCCCTAAATTGGTTTTTTCATTTGTTTGTTTGTTTTTTGTTGTTGTTGTTTGTTTGTTTTGTTTTTAGAGGTACCAGGATGTGAACCCGGGACCTCCCATGTGGGAAGTAGGTGCTCAACCGCCTGAGCCACATCCGTTCCCCTCTGACTTTTCTTTACAAGACCTCCAGTAAAACAGATTAAAGCCTACCCCGATTCAGTATGGCCACACCTAAACTGGACCTTAAAAGATCCTATTTACAAATGAGTCTACACCTTAACTTATAGCACAGCTTCAAAGTGTGCTATTTACAAATGGAGTCACACCTACAGGAATGAGGATTAAGATTAAGAACATGACTTTTTGAGGATACATAATTCAATGTACCACAAGCCACCAGAACTGCGAGACAATCAATTTCTGTTGTTGTGTTAAGCCATCCAGTTTTGTGGTGCTTTGTTATGGCAGCCCAAGAAAACTAACACAGGGTGCAAAAGAAGATTTCTTTTTGATATTCAAGAATGATCCTGCATTGCTCAATTATATAAAGGAAATTAGGAGAGTCTTGGAAATGGCTTGCTAAATTCAATTTCCTTTATAATTTTGTCTACATTAAACTCTCCTGTAAAGTCTTTGGGAGTTTTGGGGTCCAGGGAGAGCTAGAATAAGAATTGCTGGGGAAGCAGATGTGGCTCAAGCGATTGGGCTTCCGCCTACCACATGGGAGGTCCTAGGTTCAGTTCCTGGTGCCTCCTGGAGAAAGTGAGCGGTGCGATGGGCAGGCACGGCTGATGCAACAAGATGATGTGACAAAGAGACACAAAGAGGAAAGACAATGAGACAATGAGAGACACAACAAACCAGGGAGCTGAGGTGACTCAAGCGATTGAGCACCTTTCTCCCACATGGGAGGCCCCATATTCAGTTCCTGGTATCTCCTAAAGAGAAGATGAGCAGACACAGAAAGCACACAGCAAATGGACACAGAGAGCAGACAATGACCACAAACAACGGGGCAGGGGGCAATAAATAATAAAATAAACCTTTTAAAAAAAGAATTACTGGCTACATGGGATGCCTATATAGAATGGAGAACATTACTTCATTTATTAAATATGGCACAAGAAATCATTGTCAAAGTGGGCCCTGTTATCTGCTGGTATGTAATGCAGTTTGGTATTGTGGAGCAGTAGATGAATCACGAAATTGACACTAATGAGCCATTTCTAATATCATTCAGTGCCTACTTGTCTTTTCTGCCTTCTATGGCTCCCAATTTGATTTTGCAATAAAGAAAAAAAAAAAGGTCCGGGTTTCAGTAAGCTTTAGAAAAATGAGTGCAAGAAAATCTCCTACCAGGGTTTCTTGTTGATTTAGGACTCTGTGATAAAATGTCATTTCTTCCTCAGTGCCTTTTTTGACTTTCTAAAGTTATCACTCTTAATTTTGATGATTTAGGAATCCCTAGAATATAGACTCCTTGAAGGCAGGGATTTTGTCTGTGTTGTTCATTGCCATGTCCTCAGGGCCTGATGCAGTGTAAATGCTCAGTAGTTTTTTGTTGGATGAGTGAATGAATGAAAGGAAATTTTGAGTTGGGTCAATAACTTGATATTGAGAAAAGCACTTTGTCAGAATGACCTTGGTTAGAATCCTGGTTCTGCCAGTCTGTGGTCTGGAGCAAGTTTCTTCAGGTTGTTCATGTGTGAGGAGCTGTCAGGACTCACTGAGACAGCAAGTACAAAGCACTAAACTCAGAATTTGGGATGCACTGGGTACTTAGTAAATGACTGTTACCTCATTAATTCAAATCCATTATTTTCAGAATGCAAGAGATTAAAAAAAAAAAAAAAAAAAAAAAGGAAGCATCTGCAGAGAAGACCATCATGATTTCCAAGAGGAGTCTCTAGGAAGTAGAGCTAACTCCTCCCTATAATCCTTAGTTTTACTAACCCTGAATGGGCTGACTACTTCCACATAGGACTTCCCCCAACATAAACATGGGAAATGCCATTTTATAGATGTCCATCAACCTTCATGTTCATTATCTCCAGGCTGGAGGGGAAGTTTGGGTTGTCTGTGTTCTATTTTATTTTCCACTTGTCAAGTAGGTTCATATATGGCCCTCTCTGGTGTCTGGAATGACCCAAAGGTCTTCTTTCCTTCTTTCATTGACATCCCATGGTTGATACATTAAATTCCTCTAATAGTTGATAGCATTTCCAACATTCTAGTCTTTGAGGTTGATTATGAATTCTCACTATCACTCAGTTGTTGTGGGATACCTAAATCCTTCATTTATTTGTATTACTGGTTGTTGTAATCAATTATTTATTGCACTCTAGTGTTGTTAGGAATAAGTAAGGGTAAGAAAGAAGTAGCAGGTATGACAGGGGGAAAATAAAGGTAATTTAAAAGTTTATTATATGTTTATAAAATGGGTTGCATAAACAAGTAGGTGATAAGTAAATAGTTATTATAATTCATAGGTTTATGGTTATATGAAGAGACAAATCATGTATACATTAGACAACTAAGAAACTTATTAAAGAATATAGGCATATGCATGATGGTGTGGTAGAGATTATATGTATATATTGCTTTTCAGTGCTACTAATAACACAATTAGGCTGGTTCCATCAGAGGCTGTCCAGCAAAGCAGAACTTGCAAGCAAGGGCAAAAGAAACTAATGGGTATAAAGAACTGGAGCCCTCTTAGCAAGGCCCAAAGATTAAAATCACCACGTCCATGGAGCATGGAAAATTCCATTCTGATATGGGCTCAATACTGTCCAAGGGGACTGATCTAAGTGACTAGGCAGGTAGGAATAGGAACTCTTAGGTAGGCATGGTTCTCTGTGAGTCAGTGACAGAACTGTAGGTCAAGGAGGTCCTTTTTGGGTGAAAAAACAAAGTGTCATGGTCAGGGTGGCCTAGCTATAAAAAATGCTGGGAAATCCAGGAAGAAAGAAGGTGGGATGGAGGCTGGCTAGAGTTGAGAATAGGGGAAATGAATTGGGACAAAAGAGAGGGGCTAGAAGTCCAAATGACTAGGTTTAAGGAGGAAACTCTAGGCCAGTGTTTCCTTAAATGCCAAAAAGAAAAAAGAAAAGAAAATCCTAACAACATGCCCGGCGGTCCCAGTGTTTGAAACGGAATAGACCCAGGGACTATGCCCCCCATCTCTTCAGCATCAGCCACCTTCCAACTGCTTCTACAGTTGCAACCTCTGGGACCAACCTCTTGGTCAGCCAAGAGCAACCTCTTGGTGCTTCCTGGACCAGCTAACACCATTTTTTTGTGTGGCTAGCTCCTCATTGTTGACCAAACATGAGCTCCTGGATCCATCAGAAGTATTCCACTGAAGTGGAGGCCTCTGTTAACTGCCTGGCCAACCTGCACCTGCAGGCCTCCTACACCTACCTCTCTCTGGGCTGCTATTTCCACAGCGAAGAAGTGGCCCTGAAAGGCCTGAACCCCTTCTTCCATGAGTTGGCAAAAGAGAAGCGCGAGGGCACCAAGCGGACTCAGGAAGATGCAAAACCAGTGCAGTGGCCGTGCGGTATTCCAGGACATGCAGAAGCATCCCAGGATGAGTGGAGTAAAACCCTGGACACCACGGAAGCTGCCCTGGTCCTGGAGGTGAGAGTGAACTAGCCCCTTTTGCATCTGCATGTCCTGGGATCTGCCAACACAGACCCCCATCTCTGTGACTTCCTGGAGAACCATTTCCTAGAGGAGGAGGTGAAACTGATCAAAAAGATGAGTGACCACGTGATCAGCCTCCACAGGCTGGCTGGCCGGCATTTTTTAACCACCACCTTGTAGCCCTCTAACAACCCCCAAACCAAGTGTAAACAATAAGGCTTTTTGCAGGGGGAAAAAAATGCTAGGTATTTTCTATAGCACTTGTTAAAAATACAGTGCCAGGCCCTACCGCAGATCTCCTGAAGCAGAATCTTTAGGAGAGGGAGTTGGGATTCTGTGCTTATTAGTGAGTGTACCTCTTTAGTCTAAGTCAGGCTGGCATCAGAATTCAAATTATCTCCCTCAAGAGGCAGGGCAAGACTGATAAGGAGGGCTTTTGGGGTTCAGAGGGGTATGCAGATATGTACCAGGAAGGGATTCTGGAAGCAAGATTCAGACTTAAGAAATGGGACTGTCATGTTCTCCATGTGGTAATTAGGGCCCCACACAACTGTACTTTTAAGGCAGGGCTTCAGTCTTTGAGGAAAATGAAAGTAAATCCCAGGAGACAAAATATCAGCCAAGCACCCTGGCCACAGACGGATGTGATGGTAAAATTCCTCCAGTGTTCTCTCTGCAGACCAAAAGATTTAGACTTGTATAGTATTCCTAGGTTGTAGCCTGTGACAGCTGTGAGGGAAAGACCACGCTCAAGCGTAAGCAGCCAGTGGCATCTCTCTTGACAGGATGTTCTTACTGAATAGCAGCCTTCAGGCGAAGGGCATGTCCTCAGGAAACTGGAACTCCCCAAGCAGGCTCAACAGGCAACAAGAAGACTCCAGTTTCTCTCAAGGTTTCATTCCTTTCATCCAGGGTCTGGGTGTCCGATAAATACTTGACTAAAATTTGTTAAATGAATGGTATTAGACGACTTGGCTCTCTTCAGCTTTCAGAATCCTCTCTGCCAGTCACACTCCTACCTATTACTTATAACAATATCAAAATCACCTCTTCCGTGAAACCTCTTCTGGCTCCTCAATCCATATGTGCTTGCTCCATCTTTTGAACCTCACAGCACCTTGTTAGTAAGTCTTTTATGGTCCTCACTTGTACTACTCAGGGTTCTCTAGGGAAACAGAATCAACAGGAGATATCTGTAAATAGTATGAGATTTTATAAGAGTCTCTAATGTGACTGTGGGTATGCACAAGTCCAGGTTCCGCAGGCAGGCTGCAAACCAGGGGCTCCGATGAAAGTCCAATGAAGGTCCTTGATGAGTTTCCGGGAGACGTTGGCTGTCCAAAGAAGAGCTGGGAAATTCTCTCTGAATGCTGAAATCACTTCCTCTTTTAAGGCATTCAACTTATTGGATAAAGTGTCACTCATTGCTGATGGCAATCTCCCTGGTTGATGTAGATGCAATCAGCCATCTATGCAGTAAACTCACCGATGACTAAAGCCCATAAATGTCCTTGTATTACAATTAGCCCAGTGCTTGCTTGACCAAACAACTGGGCACAATTACCTTGCCAAGTTGACACATTAGCCTAACCATCACAACACTACTTAAATTCTTCCTTTTACTAGTCGACAACATTTAATTTACTTGTATATAGTATTTATTTGTAACTTTCCTTGTTCCACAAAGGAAGCCTATAGAAAAGAAATGAGAAAATGGGAATGAAAGGAAATAAATATACGAATATAAGGTGAAGCTCATTTTTACAAACATTTATTGGTACTTGTTATGTGCAACATGCAAGACAATCCTTGCTCTCCTGAGACATGTGATTGAGTCGTGGAAGAGCTGTGGCTTATGGACCAGTTCAACCCTAGGAGGCACTCAGAGACCAGCTTCCAACCATAGCCAGAGTGTTGGTGTCAATAATTCAGCCCGCTAACTGCCCATCTTCTCACGAAATCACCCACTTCTTACTATTATTAGTCTCTAGAAATGAGGCAACAGTGTATTCTCTATTGTGCTAATATTTTTTCATCAAAGACCATTCTTTTTAACTCCATAAATATCTTGGTAGCTCTTCTCTGGGCCTTCTTCAAGTTTTGAGGGCTTCTGTGCCAAGACAGTAAGATCATTTATACAATTATGCTGGGACACAGGGTATTCCTCAGAATTTCCAGGGAATTTCCAGTCTGGCTTCTGTGTACTTAATCCATAACACATAGTCAATGAATCCCTGGCAGTTTTTCATTAAGTTACAGCTGCCTCTGTAAAAAAAGAAACCTCATTTTATGTTGTCTTCTCTACATTGGCTAAATGGCCACAAATAAGATAAGGAAATGATCATCATTTTCCAAATGTTGGGAGAGTAACTGCTGGCACAACATAGTAGTTTATGGCTCCAGGGCAAACTACGGATGGAATGTTATGACTGTACAAATGTGTTGAAATGGAGATTTTTACCATGGCAACATAAAAGTTTACAGATTTCCCCAAATCACCACCTAATTTCTATATTTTGACCAAAATTATTGTCATGGGAAATCCCTGCTCGCCCTTTTTTAAAAAGCAAAGCTTTTGCATTAGGAAAGTTTAAAAAATCATAGATATATTTACTCTAATTTTCTATTTATGTCTTTATGTATAAAGCAAATAGAAAATTTTGATTGCAGTATAATTTTCATTCTAATTAACCTTTTCAAGTAGTATTTTTATTATAATGTCTGAGATAATAACTAGTAATTAGAATTTCTTTCTCATGGGACTTATTTCTTCAAAAGTGCTGAATATTTGCTGCTCTGTTTTCAAAATTTGACTAAGTTACTAATTCAAGATCATGGGTTTAAGCTCCCCTCCAAGAATTAGAGTTTTACTCCCAGGAAACTCTAAGAAATGTTAATTTTCTGTTATATAATAAAGTCAGTTACCAGAAACTGAATACTTTAATATGGGAAGATGATATTGAACCCTGCTCCCCAAAAGAGCCAGGAGTATGTATTCATGTATATCAGGAGTTTTGCCATCATCCATGCTGTGTGGCCCAAGGGCATGGAGACCAAGATGTGAAGGGTCAATGTGGACAGCAGCATGTCGGCGGGGTGGGGGTGGAGTGGGGGGAAATATAGGCAGGGCCTAATCTGGGTGGTCATTAGATAATGCTTGGAGCCAACAAGGGTGAGATTACAAACCAAAGGTGAGATCTGGGAGCAGCTATTAAAGGGATCCAAACAAATTTGCAAAATGTAAATTTCTTGCTTGGGGCAAATGTTTAGTAAATCCCTGGTTATGTTTCTCACACCTTTCTGACTGTGACTCATAGTAAAAAATACGTTTTATATCATGACTAACACTCCACACCCCTAACTGTGCGTTTCAGAAAGATACTTGCCCTTACCGTGGGTGCTGCACTCTGATCTTTTCAGTTCTCGTGTCTTCTATTCTGTTTGTAAGTGTTAGGTAGGAGATTTACAAACTGATTTCATGGTCTGCTAATTGATGACATCCATAGTTTAAAACACACTGATTTGGGGCCTGGGGAGATGGGATAAAAGAGAGTGCAAAAAAAGAATAAAGGACATGGTTTCTGATTTCAAGATCGAAAGCTCTTTAGAAAGTTAGAATGTAACAAGTAAAACAATGAAATAGCACATTTACAGCAGAATAAATTAAAAAAGCAAATTGTTAGGCAAATCAACATGAACACAGGGAGTGTTGGCTTAGGATGTGAATTGTTAAGTTAGAGTTGGCAGTTGGAAGTTTCCTAGAAAAATAAGTGGAATGCTAGATTGGTGGAAAAGTCATAGTATATATTTACTGCATCCTCCAGAGCAGTAAACAGCACAGATAGTGAAAGAGCAAGCGTCAGCAAAGGACCTTAAGGCAGTTTCTAGATTTGAGTGGGGAGTGTGTGTAGGAGAGAAAGATGAAGAAACTAACTTATAAGAAAGGAGGTAGGTGGAAGATTCTCAATACTTTAGACCCAGTTCAAAGACATTAAAAAAAGCAAACTGCTCTTACCTGTGGAAGTGACTTGATGTAATTGTAGTTGGGGATTATTCTCGAGACTTTGCCGAGAGAAGATGTGTTGCTATCAGGTTTATTGGACATAAGAAAATTTGTTTTAACTTAGAGAGTGTGAAACAAGCCTCATCTAAGGTTATAGAAATGAACATATAAAAAGGGAAGCATCCAAGATATGCAAGGAAGCATTTGGCTCCTGGAGATCAGTTTTGTGACCTATCCTCTGGGCATAATCAGGTTCCAATGCCAAGTGTGACTTGAAAGGTGATCAAAGGGCCTGGCTGTCCACAGTTGTCTACTCATTCCCCCATAAGGCACTTTCTTTCCTCCAACCTGGCCTAGAATTATCAGCATTCATCATTACAGCTTAAACCAAAATGATAAAACATATTAGAAAGTCTTTGCACCTGGGAGGATGGGAGCCTAACCTTCTGTCAGTTTCCCTTCTATCTCTGTAAGAACATAGGGAAATCTGTCAGGTCTTTAAAAAATCAGATCTAGATCTTCCATGGTAATGAAGGAAAAGAGTCTCTTCATGTGCACAGGGGTGGCTGGACCACAGAGCTCTGCCTCCTCTTTTCAGGGAGTCACCTTTCCCTTGGGGATCTCACTAATTTTATTGCCACTGCCCTCTTGTCAGTGCTGGGCCACTCTTCTCCACCTTGCCTGCCAGGGAAGATCTAAGCTGGGCTTCACTGAGGGAGCTTGGCAGCAGCTTTTGTTGCAAGGACCCACGGACATGGAGCGTGCTGTCCCCCAGGACTTGGGGAGTGCATGAATGGTGGCCGCTGTGGGCTGAGTGCTCAGCTGCCCTCCCTTGGCACTTGTGCCAATGCTGCCACTCACTATTCCCTATTTTGGTCAAAGCTGCTTGTGGATTGATCTCTCCCTTACTAGCTGGTAGGCCCCTTACGGACCGGATTAATCCCTTATTCATCTCCATATTCATCTCCATAGACTCTTAGTGCTTAATACGCCGTATATCACGCTGATATTTGCTAATACATTAACTGCATAATAAGAACATAATTGTTCTTCCTGCCATTGCTACAAGACTGAAGTTAAACTTCATGTCTTTTATTTAGAAGAATCCTAAATTATTTCTCATGACACTTTAGTAGAAAATAGCCTGTCAGATTAGTAATTTGCCTTGGATTAGCTCGGAGACCATGGATGGTGAAGATTGAGGGGGAGCCCGAGGGCTCTGGGAAGTCTCAGAGACACCCAAAGAAAGGAAATACATAAAAACAGAAGGTGAGCACCAAAGTCAAACTCCAGCTGTTAATAATCTCGCCTCGGGTTATCCTACCTACACCAGTGCACATTTGCCTCTCTGATACCTTGTTGTCTCCCCCTTTTTATGAGGTTTCCTCAATATCTCCAAACAGACCCCAAATAGAATACATTGCTGTTTTTCAAGACTAGGCACTATAGACTGTCTTCTTTTTCCTACCCGATTCCTCCCCCAAAATCTAAAATACTGGCACTAGTAAATACTCGAGAATTACTTGTGAGTAAATAAATATACAGGACACTATGAAGTCGTCGATTGTGCCTGCTTTGCTCATTCTCTCCTCAGCTCTCATACTTAAAATAGTCTCAATAAGTATTTTCGATATGAATGAATACATTTTCTCCAAGCACTTTGAATTACTACTCCCCTTCCCCCTTTTCTTTCAGGGCTGGAACAGCCATTATCACTGATAACTTAAACTCGCACTTCCTTGTTTTCATTAGATCTGTAAGTACACAGTAGTAGCATTAAGTTTTCCAGTTGAAATTCTGGCAATGATTACACCCTACAGAGGATCTTAATATTTGTGATCAGCTCTAGAGCTAAGGACTAATTGAAGCTGACCACAGATTACCAGTGACATTAGATGATTCATTAGTATGGCAAATCAAGAACAATTTCAACTTCTTTTTGACTTTGTAAATTAAATACTCTTAATATGTCAATAAAGAAGATGATAACATTTAAAAATATTTCTTTGGTATTCAGTTATTCATAGTATTTTTTTCAGGGTCTTTGTCTAGAAATTGCTTAGATGAAGTATGGGAAAATACCTGTATGTTCCTGTGTAATAAAGACAGGTTTCTCTACCCTGAATAATTCCCACACTGCTTTTCCATCAAGAGGAACTCTTGATGTAACTGGGAGAAGTTTAGAAAGTAAGAACATTTCTGTGTAATAATGCTACATAATGCATTGGAATTTATTTCTCAGTTGTAGTCTAACAATTCTACCACATTGTTTTATTAATTACATAAACTATTTTAAATATATCATGAAAAGAAGGAAAAATTAAAATGGATATTTTCTTTTTCATTAAATATCCTTCCACAGCACTATTTTAAGAAGTGCTTAGCATTCTATCTAATGAATGGATCATAATTGATTTAATGTGAATAAGTTTAAAATAACATTTGAAGCAATAAAATATTTGCCTTTCTTTGAGAATCCAGTTTCTTCCAAGACTTCATTCTCAACTGTTTGGGAAACACTCAAAACAAAGGCAACTCAGCTCCAGGTTAGACAAATGGTTTAAATTTGATGTCTCACTTCATTTTCTGGTTCTTTACTCTAAAATATTGAAGATCTTTGCTAAGGGGGGTACAGAATAAAGATATAGGAAGATTCCTTTTGTCTTGGCACTCATCAGGGAAGCATGTCAAATTCCTATGTTTGTTTCTTTAGGTCTGAAATGTCTAATTCTTAATTACTCTTCCAAGGAGTTTTAGGATGAGAAACCCACTCTTTCCCTGTGATATATGGTAGTCTAGTAAGCTAGACAAGATAAATGGCAAGACTTTGTAGGATCTTTCTTGATTACACTTAATCGTATTCTTGGTTATACTTAATTTATAGCCATAATCATTTATTAAGCAATTACTCTGCTGGGTTTGGGGTACAGTCATGAATAAGACCCCAGTGAGGAAAAGAGCTTTATATCTTCATTGGCAAAGTGAATCACTAGTTATAAATACTGATAAGAAGTGTAAATTATTTGAAAATAGCATCTTTTTTAAAAATGTAATTCATTATCATAGGCACTGGTGGCACAAATGGCCTGGCCTGCCTCTTGCAGAGTATCATACTTCTGTTTTGAGGCCCTATCCCTGAACTTCTGGGATGCTTCCACATCTGCAAATCTTCAGCAACAGATTACCAAAAAGAAATGTTTAATAACATACACAGACAGCCTTGTTTGATATCTATGTTGATAATCATCAGTTTGGTGCCCTTCCTTAAGATCCCACAAAAACACATGCTCTCTCAGATGAGGATCTAACTATTGCATTGCCTTCCATTGTTGGGTGTCCTATTGACTGTTTTTAAGGTTGATGGCTCCCTGCTCAGAGAGGATTTTCTGTTCTCTTAGCAGAATTAACTACTTTTCCTTTCACTGATTCACCAAGTATTTACTGAGCACCTACTTTCTAGTGGTGCTGCTCGCTGCTTATGAGACATGTCTGGGGACCAAGGCATTTCTCTGACTTTCCAGATGTACAAAACTCTTTCCACACTTTGAGGGAAACAAGCACCTAAATATGGTAGTTATCTTGTTATTTAGCCAGTGCTTCTTTCAAAGTTATTTTTTAAAGGTTATTCTATTGGCTTTGCTAACAATTATTGAGCATCTACCATGTTCTGGGTTTAAATCCTTCTCTTGAATTTTCTTCTTCAATTCTCCCTGCAAACTTTAAGATTTTGTTACTGTTTTTGATGTTGTTGTTGTTATTCCCATTTTATGGATGAGAAACTGTACTTAGAGCAGTAAAGGGAATTCCTCAAACAGAACCAGGATTCAGGCCCAGGCTGTCTTTATCATAAAGCCCATCCACCAAAGTCATAATAGTGCCTCTCTCTCCTTCACAGGGATGATCTCACACCAGTGGGTAGCGGGGATCACTGGGTCATGCCTGATATCTCCCCATGTGGTGATCTGTCTCTGTCCTCTTTGTCCCCTGCTGCCCTGACACTGTCAGACTCAAAGTCCTAGACTCCACACTCAGTCGTGGCGAGCAGTGAGCAGTGCCTCATTACATCTCTGATGCTCTTCAGCCATCCTTAGATGAATGAGAAATGAGTTCAGCTCTCTCATAGTTGCCTCAGTTCCTCCTCCATTCCTTACGGTGCAGTGGTTGAGTACGAAGTGCAAGGGGAGGAACCTCCTGTGGGAAAACATTGGTATGGACTTAACTAACTCTTATAAGCCTCCCTATTTAATGCTCTTTTTTTTTTTTTTTTTTTTTTTTTTAGGGCAGTAAAAAGAATTTATTGGGAAATGGGGGAAAAGAACAGAGCTTGCTGAGGAATGGGAGAAAAGAGCAGAAATACGCACTGAGATTTGGTGTGGGGCTCCTCTAAGCAGAGAGAGTGGGCTTTGGCTTGTGTCGTCACCTTTTATGCTCTTAATTATTCCTCCCCTTGCTAATGGTAAGGGGAGGGGCCCCAGCTGTTATTGGTTACCCCACCAATAGAGGCCAATGGTGAGGCCTGTTTGGAGTATCTGAGACCTCCCCTTGGCCCCAGAAAGAGTTCCAACTAGGATCTCAAGGTCGAGGTCAAGGTCTCAGCAGAGTCTCATGGCCATGTTGTCTGCCAGACATGTTGTATGTCGAGCCAGCTGCCTTCCCCCTTTCACTGTACTAACCTGCCTCAACTCTCCCATCAGAGAATTCAAGCCCTTATTCTTAAGGGGGTGCTTAGGAGCCATGGTCATTCTTCTGTAGTTACTTCCTGCTTGTTAGGGCAATAGTCCCTGCCTGATAAGGCGTTAACCTCTCTAGCTATTCTATTGTGTTGAGGGAAGATGGGTCTAGCACCCTGGTTGGAACTGAATGAAATCCCTCCATAACTAATAAGGCATTGATCCTGTAAGAAATAAACTTAATTAGAATTTTGAAAATCCATGGTCTTATTAAAAGGATAAAGAAGATGGTGGTAGGTGGGCCCAAATAGTGGGCCAGCCATGACATACTGGACACGAGAGTGAGAAGGGCCAGGTGTCTTACAGACTGCATCCTCCCAAAGTTGATGGGAAACCACAATCTTGTGTTCTTTTATGCTGCTTGTTAACTCTAGGGAGAGATTGTGGTAGACCTGCTGGGTTTGGGTATAAACTGCCAACCCCAGTTCCCACAGCAGTGGTTATGCTTAGGACATCTAGGAGAGGTATGGAGAGGCACTGCCCTAGACATAAACTCACAAAGACAATGTAGGCAACAAGACAAGCAAATGGCAAACAAAATAAAGACAGTACTTAAGAGAACCATTCCTTTATCTTATAGATGCATTCGTTAACTACTTAGAAAATAAATTAAGTTTACCAGGACTTTTAAAGTAACTTTATAACAGAGAAACCTGTCAGAGGCCACGTCAATCTGCATGTTAAAGTGGTAGTAAGGAAAGATAATCTTGATTCCATTGGGAATCTTCAGTTTTCATAAAATAATTGAGAAAGTAATTTTTCCGGTACTGCTAAAGTAAAATGCCAGTTGATTAACATCATCATGGTAAAGGTGTAGAAGTAAAAAGTAAAGTACTAAAATAGTTAAGTCATTTGATATGTTATACATTGCATTGGAAGTGTTTAGAAGGTGTATAAAAATCAAAAGAGATATACTTCAGTATTGTCAAACTCTCTTGTACATTCAAACCAGGCCCAGATACCTTGCACAGTGCCTCTCCATTTGAGTTATTAGCTAGGTTGGTCACTGACCCCTAAAACAATAAACGTATCTACTACATCTCTGGTTGTGCTCCTGAAGTGGATAGAGAGTATGTTGCAGTTTTGGACTCCTGCAGCAGTGGGCAAAGTCTCGATATGGCCAGATGTACAATGGACATTGTGTCCAGACTGGCTCTGTTTCTCAGCGCTGAAGGGTGCTATGCACCAGACCAGTGAAACACTGGAGCCTTACCTTCCTAGTCTCTCTCTAGTATCAAATGTGCTGCAGCATGCTGCTTGTTTGAAGGGCGTACCAAGTGGCACAACAATTGCCAAAGTACTGTGAGTAGAACTTAAACAAACACAGTTGGCATTATGGTCTGCTCCCATGGAGAGATAACATTAAGGTATTGCAAACCTGGAGCTTGGAGCTCTTAATTATAGCTCAAAGAGGAACTTGTGCATTGAATAGTATTAAGTACTGTACCTATATGCCTGATGATTATATCTTTTCTATTCTAGATCATATGCAGAGGGTTTTGAACATGTTAATATTCATTTTTTAAACCTTTTTATAATGGGAAATGAAAGTAGAAGAAAGTAGTATAATGAATCCCATGTTCCCTCTATCCATTTTAAACAGTTAACTTGTAGCCAATCTGATTTCCTTTGTATTGCTATCATATCACTCTTCCTCTCAAATCATTTGGTAGCAAATCCAAGACACAATATTATATCAGAGTCATTTTGATTACCACAATGCCATGATTTATATCTATATATCCATGTTTCTGTCTCTATCTCTATTTCTATCATATGTCAGACAATTTCTAAGAGCTTAATATAGTATTAAGTCATGTGCTTCTAAAGAAACCTATTGGATTGATACAATTTCTAATCCATTTTACAGATGAGAAAACTAAGGCACACAGTTGTTTTAACTTGCCCCAGGTCAAACAGCTATTTAGTAGCAGAGCTGGAATTTTAATGCAGGCAGTTTAGCTCTTAATCACTGTGCTTTACCGCCTCTGCAGATCAGGGCCAACTCACCTAATAGGTGCAGTAGGCACAGTGCCTAGAGCCCTTGATAATTTTTAAGACCCCCAAAAGTTTTAACTTTTTATAAAAATCATAAGAAAAAAAACATGAATTCATCTTTGTACCAATACAGTTGTAAAATACAATTATGAAGGAAGAGACTCACAAAGATTTAAAAAAAGACCCAGGGAATTTATAAAGTGCCCCTGCTGCGTATGGGTTCTCAGTGATCAGTCTTTTTTCTCCCGGTGTTCCCTCACCATTTAATTCCCTTATGCAAATTGGTAAATCCTTTCAGAGATAGTCTCCATTTATAAACCTATAAGTATTTTTTCTTTTTATTTGCCAGTGTTTTTTGCTTTGTGAATAGGAAATGTATTGGTGAATCTACTCCTAGGAAATTCTTCAGGTTTTCTTTGTGGCTTAATTGAATGTCAATTTAGTGACTGTTATATGGGCACTTTAAAGGAAAAAATATTCTCTGTTTTCAGGATATAGAGTTCCAATTTATTTTGAGCTCTCTTGTTAATTATGATTTAAGTCTTCTGTTTCCTCAGTTATTTTTGGCCATTTGGCCTTGGAGAGGTCAATTAAAATCTCCTCCCACTAGTGTATTTCTGACTATTTCTCCAACTGCAGTGTCTATTGGAATTTTAAAATATTATTCTTAATGTTATATAGATATTGATTCTCATATTGATATTAATAACAGATCTTTCACATGGATTACACCTTTTTTGTCTTACTTAAGGCTCTTTTGCTTGAAATTAACCTTGTCTGATTTTAAAATTGCAACTTCTGCTTTCCTTTTGTTTTGCATTTTCTTTATATGCTTTTGCAAACTCACAGTTTTAATGATCTTTTTAGCTCACAATCTGGATGCACTAGAGATTTTTCATGGTACTTGGACTAACAGTGAAGTAAGATAACTTAGATTTAATTGGATTTGGTATGTCATGATTGAACTAATGAAAATTACAAGCATTTGAAAATTTGAATTACTTTAATAAGGACAAAACAGTCATTTCCTAAATTAATTAATATATCATTTATTAACTGCCTCTAGACCCTTGTTAATTAAATAGAATTGTAACATTAAGTAAAAAAGATGTATAATTTCCTAAAGGAGATGTAATTGTAAGTTACACATCTTTTTTTTTTTTTTTTTTTTTTGGTTTAATAGGCAAGCACAGCATTATATAATTCATCCAGGGCTTAGAACAACAAAATGATTAAAGGGTCCATACAACTAGAGCCTTATGGAAGTAGGAAATAGTGAGGATTATTTTCCAGAGAATAAACTGATTCTGTTTTACTCTATTTTAGTGGTTATTAATTTTATTTTTTGGTTAAGAACTCAAAAACTCGAAGCAACTAATGTTTCCTAAGTATGTCATATGCTAGGCATTGTGCTGATAGTTAAGGATTTATTTGAACAAAAATAGATCCTTTTGAAAACTTGATGGGATTCTCTCCAACATAAAAAAATATTTAGTATGTATGCACATTCATGCCAAGTTTTGCAGACAAACTCTTAGAAGGTATACAGACCCCTAAAGTTCATCCAGGGAGACCCCTAGGTCTGTGGACCTTATTTCAGAGACTTCTGCACACCTGTCCACCTGAACTCTCAGCACTGAAGCAGTTGAATTTCCCCACACGCTTCCAAGATATGGCTCCACATATCTTACTTGAAGTTATTCAAGCAAGAATTGATGTATGTGTCTTGGGACTAGTCACTTAACTACCCTATGCTTTGATTTCTTTGTTGAAGGCTCTAGATGAAACCTTCCATTTATAAAAATCTATGAATCTGCAAAAAAGTGTTATAAATATACTTGTCAACTTTTGTCCTCTACCTCTCTATTGACCAAATTTGGGTATGGAAATAGAAAATAAGAACATAAGATAGAGCACAACAAAATAGAATGGGAATCAGATAATCATATAGAATTTAGAGATCATGTTGACTCCTCCGTGAGAAGAGGCAGTGGTGGTCCAGATGGTAAGTGTTCCCCCAGTGACTTAGTGTCAGAACTAAGACTTGGCTATGTATTTCCTGACCTGCAGCCCACTAACATCAGCAAAGTGGTAATGATAGTCTCCTTGTGGATTGACTTAATTCACATCTCAGTTGAATTGAGATTTGTATCTTTAATTAAAAGTGTTACTAATGAAAATGTTTTGTAAACATGGCTCCTTGTTATGAAAGACATTTATGAAATAAAAAGATATCTGGGAAATCCAGAGAGCTTCATTAGTGGCAAAACCCTAACAAGGTCATACATATGGCCTCTCTGGACTTCAGTTTCCTCATTTGTCAAATGAGGGGTGAACCAGGCAGGTAAGTAGTTTTCAGTCCATGTTCCGGGGAGCTCTCTGGGGCCCCTCTGTGTGTGTCTGTGTTTGATACAAGAAAATTATGAGGCAAAACAGCATTATCAACAACTATAACAAAATGAAAACCATATTCAGGGAATATTTCCTCCCCCCATACCATCTACTTCCCCAGAAAGAGGGCCTCTCTGTATTTTCTGACAGGGAAAAATCTCCAATATATCATGTGGAAACAAAACAAAACAAACAAAGAAAAAACCAAGGAATGGATTAGTGTGTAGGGTATGCTTCCTTCCTTTTGTTTAAAAAAAAAAAATGAGGTACTCAAGAAGACTGACAATAGCAACTATTGTTTAATGATTTGGAGAGATTGGGACTTGCAAACATTGCTGGTGGGAATGTAAAATGGAAATTAGTCTGGCAGTTCCTCAAAATGTTAAATATAGAGTTACGATATGACCCAGAAACACCACTTCTAGGTAGATACCCAAGAGAATTGAAAATATATGCTCACGCAAAAATTGTGTACGTGAATGTGCATAGCAGTATTGTTTATAGTAGCAGAAAGTAGAAACAACCCAAATGTCTATTAACAGATGAATGGATAAACAAAGAACAATGTAGATTAGTGGTTGCTGGAGACTGAAGTGGGGAAGTGGGGGAACGGGAAGTGACTATTAATATCTATGGGATTTCTTTTTGGATTGATGAAAATGTTCTAGAATTAGTGGTCATAGTTGCACAATATTGTGAATATACTAAAAATCACTGAACACTTTATACTAAAAAACACTTTAAAGTGTGGATTTTATAGTATGGTGAATTATACCTCAACTTAAAAACCCTCTAGGAAGAAAATGAAAATTGAAAAAAAAAGGGGGGGGGGAGGCACATAATTCATATGCTCTTTACTATGCACAAAGAAACTCCATAAGACAAAAAACTTATCAGTGATATCTGGATTGGGAAGGGCTTCTGATGGAGTGGGAACTGAGTATTTGGGGTACAAATGAGAAAAAGAGATTAAAGAAAACAATTTAATATTTAATATTCTATATATATTTTAATACTTTATATTAAAAATTTGAGTCATATAACTATAATATCTTTTCAAAAATTAATGTTAAAATAAATAAAAACTATGTATGTAGTATTAGTGTTTTATTATAGTTAGTTCAGCCATGTAAAGGTTTTTAACTCCTAAGATATGAGGTTTTAGTTTTAGTTTTTAGGACATTTGGTTAATTTATCATTAGGAAACATACTCTTGAATCCACTTTCTACTTCTTTATGACATTTGCTTACCCATGCTGGTCAATCCTTCCTCTTCTTGGTACAATTCTTATTTTTTTCTAGAATTACTTGTTTTACTGCATTTGTTCATTTCTGCCCATATAAATAGAATCATGTACACATCTCGTATACGTATACCAGACATGTGATTAACAAAACAAAATACCTACATATAATATCCTTCCTTATCAATATCTCAACATTAGTAAAAATTAACCTTATCCTCATTAATTTCAACTAACTTTTGTAAACCTTGTGTTAGTGTTTTCTAAACCATAGGTTGCAATCAATTGGCTGTTCATGCAATCAATTTTTTATAAAGTAGAATAAAATAGAAAATACCAGATTGCATCATACATACAAAGGGTAAGTAATTTTTTTGTGTAGCATTTAAATTATGTGAGCGTATATGCATGTGTGTGTGTGTTGGTACTGGGTGACTTAAATTTCTAACTATGGGACATGGTTAAAAATGTTTGAAAGTCACTGATCTATATTAACTCTCTTTTTTTGAGTATTATTATGAACGTAACTCTTTTACAGATTCAATTTATTTCAGTTAACTAAAATGATGAGAATAACTGCAATTACTCATATTAATTATAATTAATAATTATTATTAATTTTTTGATGCTCAAATTGTGGCAACTTGACCAATAGGAGATCTTTTAAATTGGCTTCTGTGAGATTCATCATCGTCGTTGTTCTATCAGTATACCACAATTTGTTTTTCCATTTTCCTATTGATGGACATTTTTGTGTGGATTCCAGTTTAAAGATATTAATAAAGCTGCTACAGACATTCTTGTGTAAACCTTTTTGTGGACATAAACATTCGTATCTCTTGGGAGTAAGAAGTGGAAATTTGTAGTGGCCAAGACAAAGCTGCCTTAACCAATTGTAATGAAAATAGGTTACTTTTGCAAATTTCACAAAAATATATGTCCATGTGAATACATTGCCAGGGTCTGTCCTAGGCCTTGGAAATAGGCCTGTGGAAGTAAGGGACCCTAGACTTAAGATTCATCATTTTGTGGTAAATCTGCTTCTGTTTCTTCTTGAAATTATAAACATAAATAGAAACATGATACATTATTTAATAATTACTCCCTACTATAAATATTACATAACATTTAAATTTTAGAGAATAGTACATTAGGTGCTGATGCATATACACACATCCATTATGTATTGTAAAAAACATCTAACTCTTTGTTATCTGGATATATTAAGAAAATATTTCTTTTTGTTTAATCTATTTATATAAATGTCATTCTTAGTTTGGAAAAAAAACTGTAAAGAGTAGCATTTCATCAAACAAATATAGATTTATGGGGTTTTTAAATTTTTATTTCAACTTTAAAATATAAAATAACAGTGGAGTGGGTGTAGCTCAGTGGTTGAGCACCTGCTTCATATGTATGAGGCCCCAGGTTCAATCCCCAGAACCTCCTTAAAAGTAATAAATAAATAAATAAAATAACAGACAAAAGGCAGCTTAACAAATTTTGGAAGTATTACTTTAAAAAATCCTGTCCAGGTACATTTATGTTACTTAATCCTAAAAACAAATTCAGTTGTTTCTCCAGTGTTCCAAAAGGAGAGTAATTGGGCACAGATTCGTTAAGTGATATGACCAAAGTCTCCTTGTTAATGAAGAAAAAAAAAAAGCTTGATCATATTCACATCTCATAAAACTAGATCCCATATTCTTTTTTTTTACCTTTAGCATTGATATAATACCCTCTTTGCTTTTGTTACAAAAATATTTCAATATTATAGTCTACATGTTACATTACTTTTATTTTTCCCATTTATCACCTTGTAATAGAGGAACATTCTTGTATTGGTATTAACTGCAATCCTCATCTACTACTGAAATCACTAGATTTATGTTTTAAGCTACAATAGGCAGACAAAAATGTTTTAGGAATGAGTAATGCATGTGTAAATATTTAAAATATGTCATGGTGGAGACTGTTACAAAAGACTACTATAAAGTAACTTATCCCTGGTCACTCATTAAACCTCACTGAAAATGTTTAGTCATGTGATAATGTGATAATGTGATAAAAAGCTTGATTTATTGAATATTACTATGTGTTAAACATAGTGAGATGTACAAACATACTATAAGCTACTGCATTTAAATTTATATATTTCTGAAAGCTGTTTAATATTTCAATAACAATAAGGGCTGTGCCTTTTTATTCTGCCTAGTGACTCATGTACTCTATAATGCCAACAGTATTTGAGTTAAAGCTGTGGTTCCAATATTAAATAATTCTACCACATTTAGCATTGAGTATTTTTAGAAAAATTTTTCCTGTAACAATTTTAGTATAAAAGATAGTAAAGTTTTCCAGTAGCTATTTGCCATAATCTGAAAAATATGTTTGGCATCACACTTACATATTTTGACAATCACGTGACTCTAATATGAAAAAAGCACACTCTTGGTATTAAGCCTTCCCTTACCCAAGAAACAGAAGACAAAATAATTGTCTTGGAGAAACTTTCTATTTACTTCATGGCATAGTTCAAATGCATAAAATGAAAATGTTTGCAGAGTATGCTAGGTTGAATTATGTATACCAGAATAAAAACATGTTCTTAATCTTAATCCATTCCTCTGGGTGTAAACCCATTGGAAATAGAACCTTTGGAGATGTTATTTGTAGTTCAGGTATGGCCAACTAAGTCAGGTGGAGTTTTAATCCAGATTACTGGAATCCTAGAAACAGAATGAAATTCAGAGAATTCCCATAGAGAGAAAAGGCCACAGGAAGTGCAGGAGCTGGAAGTCAATGGAATATGGAAAAGAAAGGAGAAAACACCATCATGTACATTGCCATGTGATGGAAAAGCCAAGGGCCAAGGGATTGCTGGCAGCCAGTCCCAGAATGCCACAGTCTTCAAGGTAAAAGTATCGCCTTGCTGACACTTCAGTTTTGGACTTCCACAGCCTGAAAACTGAGAGCCAATAAATTCCCATTGTTTAAGCTAACCTCATTTTGTGGTACTTGTATTTGCAGCCAAGAAACTAAGATATAGAACAACTGTAATAATTTTATAAGCATTTTTTAAAAAAAACAAGATTATAGCTACAAATTATTGGAGAATATGCGTAGCAACATTATAAAGTATTGATTATTCTGAGTTTAATGATATTTTCATGGTGATGTGGAGGATCAAGTCAGAAATTTGGGATTCTTAGGAGTAGCTAAAAATTAGTTTAACCAACATTTTAAAGTTAATAAAAATAACTCATCTTCTTTTAATTTGCACTTCCTAAATATGTGATGTTTACAAATGACTCACATTTTATTCTATTTAATTAAATAAAATTATTTATGCAAAGCACCAAGCACATTGCTTGGCACTATGAAAATACTATTAGTACATTAGTTGCATCCTGTTTTCTCCTAATTATATTTAACAAAGATGTTAGTTGCCTACCATCTACTGTATAATTAAGAAAATATATTGTTTTGTTTTATCTAGTTAAGATATACTTGTAGTTCATGGTATGAAAAAAATGTAAGAGTAGCATTCAATCCAACAAATATAGATTTATGTTTCAAGCAAAAAAAAAAAAAAGAAAGAAAAAAAAAGAGTATGACATTGTCTCTATCCTTGAGAAGTTTACTTCTCAAGAAATTTACTTTGCTGCCACAATTTGAGAATCACAACCATTTGTGTAGGGGAGCGGATGTAGCTCAAGTCATTGCGTGCCTGCTTCCCACGTATGAGGTCCCAGGTTCCATCCCTGGTACAAACAAACAAACAAACAGGCAAACAAACGAAAAACCAACTCTCATTTGGGAGCGGATGTAGCCTGCTTTCCATGTACAAGGTAAAAAACAAGCAAAAAAACCTATGTGTGTAAGTATTCTTCATTTTTATATAAATTGTAGATAGGTAGGTAGACTCTTAGAGAAGGCAGAAATTAGGGTGACCTGTAGTGGTCATATAAAATGTGAAATGAGTCTTAATGAATGGAAAGGGTTTGGGTCAGCAGTGAGGAAAGAGAGCTTTCTGGAGAGTAAATGGTTTCTCATTAGAAAGAGAACAAAAAATTTTTAAAACTATTTTGAAATTTATTATACACTCTGTGGCATTTGCTGTTGCTTGTTAGGTTTGAAGTTATAAGACCAGCTTTTAACAAATGCTTTGCTTAGGTGATGGTCAAAATCTCCTTTAGAAATTAAAAAATCTCAGACTAGCCAAACCAATCATGAAAAAGAAAAACAAGCACAGCTGGCACATAGGTAGGCCAAAGGCTCCAGTCTCTGGAAGTACAAACTCCAGCATCACATATAGGTTTGAATAGAAGGGGCTGATGGACCCTGTGCAGGGAGACTTATTTGAGTCTAACTCTGTCACTCTCAGGAGCATAGATTCCAAAGTAAGCCCACTGATAAGGCATCAGTCTCTGGGGCTATCCCCCCTTATATAGGACCTGGGTGTCTCCAGAGCCCTCAGGAGCCCCTCTGTCTGGGGTGATATCCACTTTGGTATTCTATGAGATCCTACTGAGATGTGCTTAAGTGTTACCTCTGGGATGACCTTCCGACTCTCTTTGAAGTCTCTTAGCCACATGAACTCATTTCTCTTTACCTTTTCCCCCTTTTATTCAAGGTCTTTTTCCAGTTGTGTTCCTAGTTAGCCCTTGGTATTAAACCCTTGTTGCCAGGGAGGCTAATCCCTGGGAGTCATGTCCCATGTTGGGGGGAGGTTATGCATTCATATGCTGAGTTTGGCTTAGAGAGAGGCCACATTTGAGCAACAAGGAGGGTCTCAGGTGGCAACCCTTAGGCACCCCATAACAGTAGGCTAAGTTTCAATTACAAGAGCAAAGACTCATAAGGCTAGTCGTCACTAACAAGAATTCATCAGTGGGCCATCCTCTTTTGCCTGACACTGTCCCTGAACTCAGGGGACTGTTGCTGTTCCCTTGGAGAATGTGGCAGAGCTCTCTGGGCTGGGAATTCAGATTCCCTCATTTATTGAATGATTGCCCCATCCCTCAATCATTTGAATAATTTTCTATATCTTGGGTAACAGCCATCCCAGGGAATGGAGAGGGCCTGCAGCTGCAGACAGGATAATCTCACCCACCGTATCCATGGGATATAAGCCCTCTATCACTTGGAGGTGGAGCGGACATCACCATCCCAGTCCCCTCAGGATTGGGGGAAGAACTATGGACTAGAGTGGACTTAATGGTATTCTGTTGTACACATATTGTGATTCTAGCAATGGAAGAAATTATAACAGTGAGGTGGAGCCAGTGGCCACTGGACATTTTCGGGGCAGGGAGGGGAAGTGCAGTTGAAAATACAGGGTTTTTTTCGGGACTTGAGGGTTGTCCTGAGTGCCATTGTGGTGACGGATGTAGGCCATTTTAAATCAGTATATACCATTCAGAACTGTTTGAGAGAGAATGTGATCTACGATGTGAATTGTGGTCTATGCTTGGTGGCAAGGCCCCAGGATGTGTATATCCATTAAGGGTGATGAGCCACACTGATGAAGGATGTTTGTGTGGGATGTTGTGGGAGGTGTGGGAGGTGGGGAACATGGGAATCCCTGTAATTTCTGTGTAATATTTAGGTAATCTAAGCACCTTTTAAAAATATATATATACATAAAAATAACATTTATATAAGCAAATACACATATATGCATATATATTTATATATCATTTTACAAATATTGGTATGTATTGTGAAAAATTTGATTTTTACCCACAATTTAAAAAAATGACAAAAAAAAAAAAAAAAGAAAGAAAGAAAAGAAAAGAAAAGAAAAACAAAGTTGGAGAACTCACACTTCCTGATTTCAAAAGTTACTACAAAGCCACAGTAATCAAGATAGTGTGGTAGTGGCATAAGAGTAAATATATAATGCAATGGAATAGAATTTAAAGTCCAGAAATCAGTCCTCACATTTATGGTCAATTGATATTTGTTAAGGGTGCCAATAGGGAAAGAATAAGCTTTTCAACAAATGGTGCTATGGCAAAAGAATGACCCAGTCCTTTTACAGTACACAAACACTAACTCAAATTTGATTATTGATCTAAATGTAGGAGATAAAACTATAAAATTTTAGAAGAAAATATAGAAGTATATCTTTATATCCTTGGGTTAGGTGATGGTTTCTTAGGATGCCAAAAGCACAAGCAAAAAAAGAAAAACTGTGGGTAAATTGATTAAATAAATAGATAAATTGGACTTTATCAAAATGAAAAAATTTTGTGCTTCAAAGAACACCATCAAGAAAGTAAAAAAACAACCCATGGAATGGGAGAAAATATTTGAAAATCCTGTATCTGATAATGGACTTGTATCTAGAATATATAAAGAATATATTATGACTCCATAATAAAAATAATCCAATTTAAAAATAGGCAAAGGATGGTATTGTCTCCTTTCTTTGAATGTTTGGTAGAATTCACCAGTGAAGTTATCTGGACCTGAGCCTTTTATTTTTGTGGGAAGTTTTAAATGATTAATTTGATCTCTTTACTTGAGATAGGTCCATTCAAATTTCATATTTCTTCTTGATTAAGTTTAGATAATTTGTTTCTTTTTAGGAATTTGTCCATTTCATCTAAATTATCTTATTTATTGCATACAGTTTTCATAGTATTCCATTATACTCCTTTTTATTTGTTTAAGATGGATAGTGATATCCCCTCTTCCATTACTGATTTTATTTTTTTTCCATTGCTGATTTTAGTAATTTTATTTCTCTCTCTTTTTTACTTGATCAGCCTTGCTAAAGGGTGTCAATATTGTTGATCTTACAAGGAACCAACTTTTGGTTTTGTTTTATTGTTTTATTTATTGTTGTTTGTTTTGTTGTGTGCTTTACTTGTTTTCTATTCTCTGTTTCATTTATTTCCATACTTATCTTTGTTATTTCCTTCTTTCTACTTACTTTGAGTTTTGCTTACTCTTCTTTTTCTAATTTCTTAAGGTGAAGTTTAGGTTATTGATTTAAGATCTTTCTTAAAAAAAAAAAATATATATATATATAAGTATTTACAGCTATCAATTCTGATCTAAGCACTGCTTTAGCTGCCTCCCATAAGTTTTTGTATGTTTTTTTTTTTTTAATCGCAAAGTATTTTCTAATTTCTCTTATGATTTCTTTTTTGACCCATTAGTTGTTTTTTTTTTAGGAGTGTTTAATTTCCACATGTTTTTGAATTTCCCAATTTCTTTCTTTTATTGATTTCTAATTTAATTGTGATCACAGTACATAACTTTGTATAATTTCAATCCTTTTAAATTTATTGAGGCTTGTTTTATGATTTATATTTGGTCTATCCAGGAGAATATTCCATGTTCACTTGAGAAGAATATGTATTCTGCTGCTGTTGGATAGAGTGTTCTATGGATATCTATTAGATCTAGTTTGTTTATAGTGTTGTCGTGTAAGTCTTCTATTTCCTTGTTGATTTTCTGGTTACTTATTCTCTCCATTATTGAAAGTGAGTTATTTGTGTCTCCTCCTATTATTGTTTGGTGTCTATTTCTTTTTTCATTTCTGTCCATTTTTTGCTTTATTTGTTTTAGGGCTCTGTTGTTAGGGGCATATAAGTTTATAATTGTTATATTTTTCTGTTATATTGATCATTATGAAGTGCTCCTCTTTATCTGCAGTAACTTTTTTTTTTAATTTTCAAAGTTATTTTGTCTTTGTTAGAACAAAGTTTAGTCCTAACCTTTTCATGGTTTTGCATGATATATGATTTTCCATCCTTTTACTTTCATGCTATTTTTAAAAACAATTTATTGAAGTATATCATTCATACATGTACATACATAAACAATAAGTGTTCAGTAAACATTGTGAACTTACAAAACAAACATACATAACATTATACAGGGCTCCCACACATCACCCCACCACAAATACTTTGCATTGTTGTGAAACATTTGTTAACAAATTATGAAAGAGCATCGTCAAAGTATTACTGCTAACTATAGTCTGTATCTTACTCCCTATACTTTTATTTTTTTAAGAATTTATTTATTTAGTTAGTTAGTTACTTTTATCCATTTTTACCACCCCAACCCCCTTGTTTTTGCTGTTTTTGTGTCCATTTGCTGTGCAACTCTTTGTCTGTTTCCTGCCCTCTTTTCTTGTCCTTCTCCCCCTGTCTTCACTGGGATTCACTCCTTGGAACCTCCGATGTGGGAGAGAGGCGTCCTACCTCCTGCATCACCTTAGTTCCAGTTTTTTTGGCGTGCCTCGTCTTGGCTCTCCCTGTGTCACTCTCCTGTTGTGCTATCATCTTGCATGGCTCGCGGGGCCTGACAGCGCACCCACATATGGGGCCTGATGGTACACCCACGTGTGAGGCCTGTGGGGCTCTCCTGCTTGCAGGGCCCAGTGGCGCACCCGCACATGGGGCCAGGAGGTGCTCCCACTCGTGGGGCCTGGTGGCACAGCCATGCATGAGGACTAGAGGGTCATCTGCTTGTGGGGCCTGATGGCGTACCCGCACACAGGGCCTAGTGGCCTGCGTGCCTTCTATATTTTTCTTTTTTTAATTTTTTACCAGGGGGTCCCAAGGATCAAACCCAGGTCCCTCCATATGAGAGACAGATGCCCAACCATTTGAGTCACACCTGTCCTCCTGCTATATCTCTTAAGGTTGACCAAAGATACCTAAAGTTACATTCTTTTCCCACACAGGATGGTCAAATAATAAATCAGGCTTAGTTTATCACCAGCCTTCTAAAAGCCAGACCTAGGGAGAAAAACTAGGTCTGGAGACACATGCATGATTTCTAATATAGCGAATGTTTAGCCTACCCTGATAATCTCATTGTCCAGTGTAGAGCAGCAGCTTGCTGAGACAGGCTTTGATGAGCAGCAAGGGATCCTGAGCCTCAGGGATGACCCAGGAACAGGCAGAGATGCTGGCCACAGGACTTCCCTTGTGCACTACCAGGTGCTTGGCTTTGGTCAGCTTCCCTGTGGCCATATTGAAGAGAAAGGAGAAGACGCTGCTGTGGTCATCACCTGCTCAGAACAGCCAGCCAAGGGTATCAGGACATGGCCCATCAGCTTGCTGGAGCTGCACTTTACTTTCTTGATCATGGAAATGTCTGTGACATGCATGTTGTGCTTGGCATTCCCCACCTGCCTCGTCCACGTGCTGATCAAAGACTTGGTACATGCCCACAAAGGCATAATTCTCACTCAGCAACATGTCTCCAGCTATGGCCTGACTTGCCTTTGCCACCAACATGGGTACCCTGCTGCCAGGGGGCCTATCCTCATAGGCAGCACTGTTCATCTGAGCTGCAATTAGTAGGAGCCACAGCTGATGGAACGGCAATGCCCCCAGAGCCCTAGGGTTTGAGGACCATCCTCAAAGTCCTCATGTCTATTGCTAAGACATGGCGCCATACCGCAGCCATTCCCCAACCTCTAGACTTCTCCTCCGGCATGTCCGCCAGTGGGAGCCTGCGGGATGAGGGCCCCCTAGGTGTACTTTTCTATTTTTCCCAATTGGGGTTCTCTGAGCTTCTTGGAATTGTGCTTTGTTGACTATTATTAATTTTGGAAAATTCCTAAGCCATGATCTCCTTGAATATTTATTTTGACCTGTTCTCTCTTTTCCCTCTGGTATTTCAATTACACATATCTTGGACCCTTTGATATTGTCCCTTCTGCTGTTAGGTCCTCCTCCTCTTCTTTTTTTCCCTGCTCCTCCTCTTCCTCTTCTTCCTCTTATTTTTCTTCTTCATCTTCATCTTCTTCTTCAACTTCTTCCTATGTTTTTACTTTATGTTTTAGTTTGGATCATTTCTGTTGATTTATCTTCGAATTTACTGATACTTTCCTCTACTATGTCCAGTTGGCTGATAAGCCCACTGAAAGAAGTCATCGCCTCTGATACTATGTATTTTATTTCTAGTATTTCTATTTGACTATTATTTTTATGTTCCATCTCTGCTAAAATTCCCCATTTGTTTATGCTTGTTGTCTACTTTTTTACTAACGGTTTTAACTTATTGTTTTAGTTTGCCAAAGGGATGCCAATGCAAAGTACCAGAAATGAGTTGGCTTTTATAAAGGGTGTTATTGGGGATAAAAGCTTACAGTTCCAAGGCTGTGAAAAAGTCTAACTAAAGGCAACATAAGAGGTGCTTTCTCACCAAAGTCAGCTGCCACCTGTTGAAGCAAGATGGCAGGCAATCTCTGCCTGGTCTCTCCTTCCCCTCCAGACTTCTTCTCTCAGGCTCAGCTTATCTTCTTTCTTCCAGATTTCAGCTGCAAGCTGGCATAGGGCTTGTCTCTTATGACTTCCTATATCAGTCTCAGCTGTTCTGCTCTCTTCCCAAGTTCAGCTGTAAGCTATCAGGTATATAGCAGGGCTGGTCTCCTCTTGAGCTTCTCCATGGGCCAGATTCTTGGGACTTCATGCTTAAGTGATCCTTTCTCTTACATGGCAGTCCCCTTTTTCCTCCTCTGTCTGTCTATGTGAGTCCATTTATATCAGATCTAGCAGGGGTAAGGGACTCAATCTGAGTCTTAAAGGGATCTTATCAAGTAATCCAATCAAAGGGACCTCAGCTGAATCTAATGCAATCAAAGAGTATCACACCCAGAGAAATAGATTAGGTTGCAAACATAATCTTTCTCTTTTGGGTATTCATAAAATAATCTCAAACTGCCACTCTTATTAATCATAATTATTTTAAAGTCCCTATCTGATAGTTCCAACACCTGGCTCATCTCTGGTTCTGGTTCTATGGCCTGCATTAGCTCTTAGCAATGATTTGGTTTTCCTTGCTTTCTGTGCTCATAATTTTTAACTGAATGCCAGAAATGTGTAAAAAAACAATACATGCTGGGGACAGATATGGCTCAAATGGTTGGGCATCCATCTCCGATATGGAGGGACCTGGGTTCAATCTCCAGGACCTCCTGGTAAAGATAAAGAAAAATGTAGAAGGTACGTGGGCCACCAGGCCCTGCGAATGGGTATGCTGCCAGGCCCCGCAAGTAGGTAAGCCCCCCCAGGTCCTGTGAGTGGGTGTGCTGTCAGGCCCTGCAAGTGGGTGTACCACCAGACCCCGCAAGCGGGCACACTGCCAGATCCCGCAAACAGATGTGCCATCAGGCCCCGCATGTGGGTGCACCATCAGGCCCCGCGAGCAGGTGCGCCATCGGACCCCATGTGTGGGTGCACCGTCAGGCCCTGCGAACATCCAGAAAGATGATGACATAACAGGAGAGTGACACAAGGGAGAGCCAAGATGAGACATGCCAAAAAAACAGGAACTAGGGTGGCACAGTCAGTAGGACGCCTCTCTCCCACATCAGAGGTTCCCAGGATTGAATTGAAGACAGGAGGAGAAGGATGAGAAGAGAGGGCAGTAAACAGACAGAGAATTGCCCAGTGAATGGACACAAAAACAGCAAAAAATGGGGTGGGGGGGATAAAAATGGATAAAAGTAAATAAATAAATAAATAAATCTTTTAAAAAAAGAACAATACGTGTTGAGGTAGACAGTATTTATATCTGGAAATGGGCACATTCTTCTGTCAGGTTAGTCAATTGTTGAGCTTGTTAACTTTTGTTTTTGCTATACTTACTTCAGTGCAACACAGACTTCAAATTTTCCAGCATTGGGCTACAATTACTGTATACTTAGTGTGAATCCTAGCATGCAAAATGATTTTTCTTAGTTTTACTTCTCCACCCTCAGCCTTTAGCAGGCCCCACATACCTATGTTGCAGAGGAGTTCTCTCTTTGAGATCGTGTGTCTCTCCAACGATATACTCCTAGTTCTTGTTATTTTGGGTAAGACTTATATGGTGGGGCCATGAGGCTACTGAGTCCTTCTATTCTGGTTTCCAGTCAGACCTATGTGCCTGAGTTTCAGTACCCTTCCCCTTTCATGACAACTGATCTTCACCTTGTATTGTTGGAGGATCTTTGGTGGTAGCAAGTTTCTTGCCACACTCCCAGCAATTGTTGTCCTCTGCTTTATATCAGTGCAGGATCCTGGACCTGAGTGGGTTTTCTGCCCATCTTCCAGTGTCAGATAGCTTTTGCTTCTATTACTTCCTTAGTAGCTGTGACCTTCTCCTGAACTGGGAGGTAGAAGGGATTCCTCCCTCTCCTACAGAGGCAGCAGATATTTTTCTGGGACCATAGGGTAGGTGTGTTTCCTTCTCTTCCATTTAAAGCATATAGCTTATGTTTTTTATTTGAGAAGGGTCTTTGAAGCAGGTGGGTTTTCATGAGTGTGCACCACCAAGGAGGGTTCTTTCAGTTCTCTTGTCCTCACCCTAATCTTTTTCATGAGCACTCAGGAGAGGCCAACAGAGGCATCTGGTGAGGAAGTTCAGACTCCTCTTGTGTCTTGGGCTCCTAGGGGTTCTAAATTGTTATACCAGCCCACATTCAACCTTTATGAATTCTTTGACATTTCACGTTTTCTTCTTACCTGCTTTCTGAATGGCTGCTTCTTTCGCCCATACTCTGTCAAAGGTAAAATAGTTTGTATGGCTCATCTCTCTTTGGAGGGGCTTGTCACTCTTTGGAATTCAGTTTACCTGGTTGCCTTGTAATCTCAGCTCTCTGATAACTATGTCAATCCACTGTGCCTTTTACTTATGAAAGTTGAGGGTAATACAATGAGATCAATGTTGAAATCAATCTTCCTGAAGGGTGTCTGGATTCAATATAATTTATGATTGCCACAGTAAACTCTGAATGGCAGAGGATATTTCTTCTTATTTATACCAGAAAGATAGTCTTCCTTGTTAAATAATTAAAGTTGAATTCTGTTTTGTAGGGGAACTTGTCTCAAAATTATTGTTGGAAACAGGACCAGTCCCCAAGAGCTAATGCCAAATGACAGGTAGAACTTGGATCATTAAAACCAACCAACCAAACAAACAAAAAAACTGGTTAAGAGATTTGGGGATCTAGCCTACTGAGGACTGCAGATGGAAGAATCTTAGGTTCAGAAACCTGTACTTTGGTAATCTTGTTTTTCTTAATATTTAGGAAATTTCTCCTTTAAAAATGTTTCCTTGTCTCAACTATGCCAAGAGGAAACAAGGACAGGAGTATTTCCTTGTCCTTGTAGGGACTGCCATACTTTGAGAGACTTGAAATCAAAGCAAGAGAACCCAGAGAGGGAGCCATCCCCAGGAAGGCAGAGTGAGAGAAGGGGCATCATCACCTCTTCCATGCCTTCCAGAACTTGTGAGGAGTCATTCCCCCACTGAAGCAGAGTGGCAAGGGGAGAACAAAAGGACCTTGAACTACAAATCAGAGGAAATGAGTTCTGACCCTTAATGCTTATGCAACATTCGACCAATCCTTAAAGCCTAGCATGTCAGCATGATCTGACAACTGCTCTCCTTGCCAACCGCAACCTATACCACCGTCCTCTCACTGTGCTCATTGGCCAAGCTTGTTCCTGTTTCCTGTTGTGGTTCGTCTGCCTGGAGCGCTCTTACCCTAGTACCCTGACAGGACCTTTCTTGTAATTCCCATCTCCTCAGAGGGGTCTTCCCATCCCAATGCCTCTTCTCATCTAGTCTCTCTCACATCCCTTTATCACATTTTACAGAGCACTTATTACTCTCTGAGATTATCTTGTGTATCTATTTGCCTTCCTGCCTGTGTTCCTCTCTAGCATCTCAGCTCCACAAAGCCAGGGACCTCATCTCTTGTTTGATGCTGTTACTCTCACTAGTGCCTAGCACATAGTAGGCACTCAATAAATATTTGTTGAATATATTGAATGATGATGGTGAAATGAAAGAGAAAAATAGTTTTATGTGTGGGTATGAATGTGTGTATGTGCATGCATTTATTTATGCCCTGTTTTATTTCACAGAAGATTTGAAGTGGCTTATAAGAAGCACCTGGCCTCGAATCTAGGAATCAATTAATTTATCAGTTTTTTATATTTATGCCATTTTCATTGTGATAAGCTCTTTCAATTGAGGGTAAAGGGCAGAGATTTGGTCTGCACAGACTATATAAAATACCTGCTTCTTTTCTTCCTGTCCATCATACTGTTGTTATTAAGCAACTACTACAATTGCTGGTGTTTTATAAAATGAGCCACTAACTGGTTGATATAATACAAAAATATAAGAGCAAATAAGAAAGAAAGGATTAAGTAAGAAAACAAAGTATGTGTTTCGTCAACAAAAAGATCAATGAGTGTTCTTCAACTCCAGGAAACAGTATTTTTTCCAGGCTTATTCCCATAATATGTCAAACTTGGTTAGTAAATTTGCATCTTTGCCATTATTCTTGACCAATGAAGAAAAGTAAAAAGAGAGGTCAGATTAAATTTTTTAAATGACATAATTATAAGGCAAATTGCCAGATCCCAGATTGCCAGCTGTCTCTCTGCAAGAGCCCCTTTTGCCACTTGGGTGATGGAAAATATGTATTTAATTGGTGTATGGAAGGATAGCCAATCATAATTATAGTAGGAGTTAAAAGGAGTGAGAATATCATTTGAATTAGGGTCCACAGAAATCCTATTCAAATGATTTTTTTGTAAGTTGCTTATATTTATTTGTTTATTTTGGCCTTTAAGTGGGAATTTATTAGCTTACTGTTTTGAGGCTGAGAAAAATGTCCAAATCAAGGCATCATCAAGATGATGCTTTCTTCCTGAAGACCAGGTGTCGGCAGTCCTTGACTTCTCTGCCACATGGCAAGGCACATGGCAGCATCTTCTAGCCTCTCTTGTCTCTTCTGTTTTTTTGTTTTTTTTTAACAAGTCAATTTTATTGATACATATTAATAAAGCATACAGTTTATCCAAAGTGTACAATCAATGGTATTTGGTATAATCACATAATTGTGCATTCATCACTTCAATCTTTATTAAAGCATTGTCATTATTTCAATAATAATAATAATAATAAACAAAAACCAGACAAACAATAAAATTCCTCACCTCTCAATCTCTCTGTTTACCCTGCTGTTTCTGGCTATTCTTGCAATGTATTTTTGTTTTTATTTATTTTTGCTTCTTGTTTCTTCAACTGTAAATTTAGTGGGTTAGCTCTTCACACATCAACTTCTAGCTCTAAAATTGCCAAATTAATTGACAGTTCTCCTTTATTCCTCCATTTCTCTCCAGTTGGGCTTCGGAGGACCCCAGTGGGTGTCTCCAAACCTTTGATTCAAGCTTCTAAGCTAATTTAGATTTCCTAAAATGACCTGTTGTGGGCTTGGGGAGAGCAGAGAAGAAAGTGTTAAAGGGAGAGA
Source organism: Tolypeutes matacus (assembly GCA_026826555.1). Classification (NCBI taxonomy): domain Eukaryota; kingdom Metazoa; phylum Chordata; class Mammalia; order Cingulata; family Chlamyphoridae; genus Tolypeutes; species Tolypeutes matacus. The sequence continues at coordinate 24,210,622 of JAKSZT010038599.1, read as the reverse complement.
AAACAGTTTCCAATAGGAGAGGTCATGGGCAACACTACTACCTGCTGGGAATCTTCAGAAGCACATGTCATGGTCACGCCCATCTTGGGTCTCAAGTCTGACCTGTGGCTCTTGGTCAACTTGTTGGAGATTTTGCCCAAAGGATAAACATTACATGATACAAACTTATCTTTTCATGTTAAAAAGAATCTTCCAACTGATCATTTATCAGCTGTATCTTGATATTCAATCTACATGTGGGGTAGGTTGTTTTGCTTAATCATCTGTGATGCAAAATATCTCAAAGTATGGTCTATGAACCTCTAGCATCAGAATTCCCTGGTCTGTGTGTGGCTAAAATGCAGATTCCTTGGCCTCATTTCAAACCTACTGAATCAGAATCTGGTGAAAAGATTTGTTGCCCAGGGATCTGTAATTTGAACTAATTACCCAAGTGATTCTTGCTTGCCCTCAAATTTGAAAACACCCATGTGAATGAGTCAGAAATTATTCCTCTCTAACTGCCCTACTGAAAATTGCGTAGAAGCAAGGTAGACCTATACAATTCGTTAGTAGAAAAAAAGTGACATTAATATACTGAAAGAAAATTAGCTTGACCTATATAACAGGGTGATTTGCCTTTTAAAACATAGTCCTTACAGTAATTTCATTGGAATGTCTTCTTCCTAAATTTCTGTTCTTGAATTTATTTGTGAAACCTCAAAGAATTTGTGATGTGCTTGTTTTTAGCTGCTATTTAATTAAAGTAATAGATAAAATAATTTGATTCACTTCTTGATGTTCCAAAAGTGCATACTGGTATAGTTTAATTTAGTATCTAGTGGAAATATAGTGTATAATAATTTCTTTGAACACAAGTGACTTCCTCCCCCACTAAAAAAAGAAAAGAAAGGAAAGAAAGAAAATAAGCCCCTCACACTATATTTTAAAACTAACTCCGTCATTTGATGGTAGAGTCATTGGTCATACATCTATAATTCATTTTTTTAATCTATAAAGATCATCAATATTTTCATATATTCTCTTTTAGGTAACTTCATCAGCAATGTGTTTTATTGAGATAAGAGTTCTGGAACAAGGTGAAATTTTTGTGAGTCTTCTTCATTCATTATTAGAATGCATTGTGTGTGAGTATGTGTGTGTGTGTGTGTGTGTATGTGCAGCAGGACCTTCCCTGAGCTGACTCCTCTGGTTCCCTACCACCCATTCTTTCTTCTATTATAAAGTTCCCTTTATAATCAATTTCTGATTAAAGAAAAATCTTTTAAATTTCAGAAGTTTTTAAAATAAATACATAGTTACCTAGAATGTAAGTTCTATCAACCACATAACATCTATAATGTAGCAAATCATGACATATTGAACTAAGGATAAAAGTAAACAGCTTATCTAGTGATCTACCATTTTACAGTATTTTGTGTTAACTTATCTGATTCTCACATTGATTCTTCACTCTATAGACGTATTCTTTCTCAAATGCCAATCTGATCATTTCACTACAGTTGATGGGTTTTTAATGACTTCCTAATGCCCATAGAATAAAATTAAGCCTCTGCAGCATGGCAAACCTTCCTTTCTAGCCTCATTCTGTTTCAGTCAAATCAAACTGTGTGTAGTTTCCTCACTACAACATCAAAGACCACAGCTAAATGTGGAGTGTTTATTTACGCAGTTCCCTCTGGGTATAATACCCTTCCCAACATCCCAACCCCAGTTCACACCCCAGATTCACTGGGAAAAATTACTTGTACCTTACCAAGTGCACCTTAGCTCAAGTGTTATATGTTTCATGCAACCTGTCTTACCTCTCCTCTGGCAGACGTGAGATATAGTTTCATTCCACCTCTCACCAAGCAGAAGTGACCTCTCCTTTCTGCCTACTGTGATCAGGACAGGTTTACTGCATTGTTTCATATTAATGTTTTTCTCTCTTTCTAGAAGATTGTGGGCTCTTAATTTTTTTTTTTTTAATTAAAAAAATTTTTTTTTAATTTTTATTTTTTTATTACCCCACCCCACCCCCAAGATGGCTCCCTCGTCTGTTTGCTTGTTGTTTTTGCTCGTTGTTTGTGCTTGTTGTCTGCTCATTGTATTTTGCTCATTGTCTGTTTTTTCTTTAGGAGGCACTGGGAATCGAATCTGAGACTTCCCATGTGGGAGGCGAGCACTCAACTACTTAAGCCACATCTGCTCCCTGTGGGCTTTTCAAAGACAGAGTCTGAGCCTAGTTTAACTCTGGCATGTCTTCAGTGACTGGCACTTAGTAAATGCTCAGTAAATATATATTGAATGAATAAATGAATAAATGGATGAATAGATGATTGGATGGATAGCTGGATGAGTGGGTGATGGATAGATGGATGGGTGGATAGAGGGAGATAGATCTTAGTATTCCTCCAAAAGTAAGACTGATTTTGTGAGCTTCTCAAGATCATATTAATTTGAGGACTAAAATTCAAACCCAGATCTTCTAACCTAATGCTTTTTCCTCTGCACAGTATTGCCTCTTAAATTTAAAATGCCAACACTAAAAACAGCACATAAAAGGAGAGCAATAAGCTTATTTAAATTATTAAGTTGATCTTTTTAAAATAGATAGATAAAACTCATCTGATTCCTCCAACACACTTAATTGGATTTCTGTTTCCTGATGTTCCCACTATGTCTCATTTATGAAATATTTCATCAAAATTCAGTCAGGGCTCCATATGATTTTGTAATAAAGTACTAATATTAATATCATTCATGGCCAAGCAGTTATAAAAATTTGCATATTCTTCCTTTACAGCATCTCACAATGATTTCTTCCCACCCATTCTCCCCTCTACCATCCCAGAGATTGTGAAAATAGGATGGACATTAAACCTACAGAAGCCTGCATTGCCTTCTTTAGAATGGTCACTCCCTCGTTATGTGACCTTCTTCCAAATTACCTCACTTGTATGGGCCTCAACTTGCTTCTTGGCATTATATCTTCTTAAAGCACTGCTGTGAGAATGAAGTGAGGTAATATATGCCCAGTGCCTGGCATATATTAGGTAGCAAAACCTGTCAACTCTCTCCTTACTTGAATTTAGTTCATTTAAAAAAATAGATACTTGTATTTTTTTAGTATGCAATTAGATCAATTCAAAGAGTAAGTCTTGTCTTCCACAGCAGACTGACATTTCTTGAAGTCACATCTCAGTCATCCTTCCCAGAGTATCTCACATCCTAAATAAATATGTCCTGGTTGCTATCATTTTTATCAGGCATGTATCTTTCTAAAATACTTTTTAATAACTTTCATGGGTTAACATTCACTGTAAACCTCATATGAAGAAATGAGGAGAAAGCCCTTGTGTAGAACTTCAGGTGGTCACCAACAAGGTCAGGTGACCGATTAGGGCCTTTGCATGCTATGTCTTTTTGGGTGGGACTCACATGGGGAACCAGAAACAAAGCTCATTTGGCTTCACATCATCTGGCTTGTAGATTGACTCCATTCTTGATTGAGTTCTGGAGAAATGAAGCTTATAGATTGAATTACACAGTCTTCTCAGAGTCTGCTATTAGGAGTCTCATATATACTGTATTTAATTTTTGGTTTGCATATATTTGATTAGAACATTAATTTTCTGACAAATATTTACATGCATCCTCGTAGCCTAGACAATTGTTGAAGTTTTTTTAGACTGAGGATGTCCCTGCTACCTCATTCAAAAAAGGAGTCTTCCATTTATTGAGTGCCTAGTATACAACACTGCACCGAGGGCTTTATGTGTTTTTTCATTTGATTCTTACAATGACCTGTAAGCTCATTATTATCCCTACTTTACAAATTAAAAAAAAAAAAATCTGGGCTCCATGAAATTAAGAATTTGGTTCCTTAATGTAGTAAGTTGCAGAACCAGAATTGAAAGTGAGGCCTCTCTGACTCTAAAACTCCTACCCTTGTTTTCCAATGAAGAGACAAAGGATAAGAATATGGAAACAAATAAGCTGGAATGATGTGCATAAACTTTATAAGAACAAGGTCTATCATTGGCACAGGTAGTATAAAATATCACTAAACAAATACATATGTGTGTATATATCACTAGAAAATTGGAATATTTTGTGTAGAAGAGAGCCAACCAATTATAATAAAATTTTCTTTTTGGCAAGACCTATATTTGGTGAGAAAAATATATTAAAAATAAATTTTATATTGAAGATGGCTAAAGCATTTTAATTCTTAATAGCTACATTAGATTAGCCAGGATGTTTGTTACATAATTACATACATGCACACTTTGAAAGGTTCTATCTTCCCCTCCATAAATGGCTGATTCAGTTACACTGGGTGCTGAGGTCTTCTGGTTCCCCAAACTGCCCTTCAGGTTTCTGATTAATTTAAGTGTTTAACTTTCCTGTATGAAAGTGAAAACTCAATGTAGTCTACCAATAAACTGTCCAGTTCTGGGTTCTATAACTTAAGAAAAATGTGTAAAAATTTATTTCATGGGCTAAGCAATGAGAATCTTGTATGGGTTAGTAAATAAGACTCATTCATCTTGGTTGCTAAGTAAATGGGAATTATTTTAGATCATCTGCCTTGCTTCAAAAGAAATGTTCTGTCCTGGAAGTCCCAGCTCAGATCCTGCTACCCCAAAAAGTAATCATTCATTTTTGCCATTAGGAAGAATTTCCTGAAGCTTAGAAAATTGATTACTATCTCTCTTGGATATGTTAAATGATGTTTTGATTGGTGATGGAGATCATTCTCTTGTAAATATTTGATTCTCAGCTTTCTATGGATTTTAGAATACTATGAACATTGTTTAGATTCCCATTTTATTTGATTCCGGGAGTATCATTTATATGTCACATGTCTCCACAGTAGAGTTCACTAAAATTACAAGTTTCTGATTTTATTTTTCTTGATCCTTGCTTAGTTTAATTGATAAAGAGGTACCTGTGATCTTTAGTGACTTGAGTTCCTTTACAACTTTAGGGCTTGGCAGAAACAATGGACAAGTCATATGATCTTCACTTGTGCCTGGTAAGAAGACAGCCTTTTTCCAAAAATGATTCTCTGAATCATTCTCAGAAAAGTCATATTGTGTGTCCTTTTGGAGCACGCAGACACGACAGTGTTCCTAGCAGTAGCCTACAATGTAGAAATCCAAAGAAGAGAATGACTTCATCAGAATCAAAAACTTCAAGCTCAGAATTACTGAAATCTTTTAAAAAGAATTATTTTTTTTTTCATTTAATTTGAATTTTATTTGTTCTTATTGTTTTATTCAAATATACTATTTTCCATGTCATACATACTCTGGACTTATCCCATGTCAACTGAAACTTTACAGATTTTCCTTAAGAGTAAATTCTTGGGCTTCCAATTTTTTCAGATTCAAAGAAGTTTAAAACCATTTAAAGTAAGAGTATTCAAGGCTATTAAATGATAGGAACTTTTGAAACTTACATAGCCAGAACCTGCCTTGTGCCTGTAGTACCCAGACAGAGTTAGCCTGGAGAACTGTTGGCTCCAAGGCCAATCTCCACCCTCCACAGCAGGAGGCAGCAATGGAAGCATTTGTATTGGAAGAGAGGCACAGCTCTAGCAGGAAATTCACTTGAGTAATGAGAGACTGTATTCCAGGCAGCATGCAGCCCAGAATATGCTCTTTTCCTGTTACAATTTGGAGGGTTATAATTCATGCTCACATTGCTATCAGAAGTGTTTCAGAGGACATAAGGCCTGATACCATACCATTAGGCAATAACAAAAACCAGAAAACAAGAATCATAAAATCAAAAGCAATACCCTTGCAGAACCCTGTGGGACACAGAAATTTTGAATAACTGAGTTGAGAATGAAGTCTAATATGAGAAAGTAATCAGTCTCTTGTTCACAGCACATTGAACATGGACCCATTTGGAACAGTGATGTACAGTAGAGGTTAGAGGCATAGAACTAGGCCCAGTGGAAGAAGAGAAAGATCTGGACTAGGAGAGAAACAGACACAGAATCCAGGGGTCTACTGAGGAGGACTGACAGTTAACATCCGCCCACACTCCATGTTACCTGCAAATTGTTGTATAGCTATCTACATACCTAAACTATATATAATTTGTCTTATTCAGGGCTCATATTTTTTTTAACTGGTCCTTTTATAGCTCTCATCCTTAGGCAGAATCCTTTCAGGAATTTTTAAGGAGAGATGCCAAGACTAGGTGGACCCAAATGACTTTTTTTTTTTTTTTTTTAAGGAGATACCAGGGATTGAACCTAGGACCTCATACACATGAAATGCGCGCTCAACCACTGAGCTACATCCGCTCCACCTAAATGACTTTTACAGTCACCATCCTGGTTGCTAGACTGGGTAGACAAGGAAGCACTTGCTCATGTGTACACAGCACCTCCAGGTTGATTGATTAGGCCAGGGGGTGGGGAGAGGAGGACGAGGCTCATTAACTCTTCCAGACCCAGGTTGGACCCTGCCCCACATTTCCTCTGTGCATTAAGCATCTGAACATGCCTGTGTTTATTATTTCTTCTAGATTAGTAAAGGAGCAGAATACATTTTTATTCCCCACAAAAAGTGATTCTAGCAGAAGCAAGCCCTGAATCCTGGGGAACGGCTTTGGGGCTGGTGTGTGCCTTCCCGACAGAGGAGGCTATGAGGGAGCACCTGGCCAGGCAGCAAGTGTGGAATGTCTACAAGGCCAGATTCTTGGCGCGGCCTCTGAGAAGATGAAGCGGCCCCAAAGCCTCAGCTCATTTTTTGTTTATAATGAAAAATTTTGAAAGAGAGTGAAAACACAATGGAAAGGTTACTTCAATATGCACTTGGAAGTGCCTCTGTGGAGGTCATGGCATGGGGGTTATTTAATGTTGCTCAAATAAACAATGTCATACCCTAATTTGCTCAAAGCTCTAACTGGTAACGTCCCCACACCGGGAACAGCATTCACAGGCATAACTGAACCCCGATAAGTTATATGTTTATTTTACATTGAATGGTGTGTTCAAGATTTAGTTATGATAGCGATATCACCTCACATTATGAATTGTTCTCAATATATTTTTAGTCATAAAAACAGTATATAAAACTATGATTAATATGAGTTCAATAAAATGTATGGGTGTTTTTACATCACACAAAATGGAACAAAATTTTAACAATGTAATCTGTGAATGATGCTTTTTTGTTATTTTTTATTTTCTTCTTTGGGTATTTCTAGACAATATTTTAATAACAGAGATTTAAACAGAAAAATAAAGTCTTAAAGTCTTAACTCCGGGTTAATGTTTCTGTGAGATTAACTTTGCAGACTTTGAGAAACTAACACAGTAAATAAAAAGGTAAAAGTCGCTACACAGAGCTTCACGTTAAATGAAATCTGTATCTTGTCCTGGCGAGGTTAAAGCTGGTACTGTAGTTAGATACTTTAGCAGATGCTTGTTTGTGCCCTATTGTGGATTGAATTGTGTACCCCTGAAATAACATGTTGAAGCCCTAACCACTGTTACCTGTGAATTTGACCTTTTTTTTCTGAACTACGGTCTTTGCAGATGTAGTCAAGATGAGATCTTACTTATTGGGGTAGGCTCTACTCCAATATGATGAGTGTCTTTGTAAGAAGAGGAGGAGAGAAGAGAGAAGAAGGCCATGTGAAGATGGAGGCAGAAATTGGGGTAAAGTATCTACAAGCCAAGGGATGGCAGGGGTTGCCAGCAAACACCAGAATCAAGAGTAGGGAAGGGAGGAGTCTCCCTATGGGTTTCAGCTGGAGCATGGCCTTGCCGACACCTTGACTTCACACCTCCAGAATTGTGAGACAGTAAATATTTGTTTCCACCTAGATTGTGGTCCTTTTTTATGGCAGCTCAAGGAAGCTAACACATGCCCACAGCTCACCTACCCTCAGATACCACCCTCATTTCAGCTGTGCTAGACAGTTCAGACATGTTGACTGCATCCCACTTCAGTGCCCACTGTACATTTCTGCCTTAGGGCTTTCTCTGAAGCCACAGTAACTCAATCTGCAGACAGATACAGCCTAGAAATTCAGGGGACTTAATGTCTCCAGGAGAAACCCTCAAGCAAAGTAGGAATGGGGTTTTGTGGATAAGTGCCCCCCAATCTCCCAATCTTTGGTAGAACTGTGCATTCACATAATTCCTCAATGGGTCCTGTGTTAGTCACCTATCGCTGCATAACAAACTACCCCAAACTTAGTGGCTTAAAATGATGCTGTGGATCAAGCATCAGGTTGCAGCTTAATGGGTGGTTCTGGCTCAGAGTCTCTCAGGAGGCAGTCCTCGTGGTGCCCGCCAGAGCTGCAGCCATCTGAGGTTTGATTGGCTCTGGAAGCTCCACTTCCTTTGACAGGTGGTGGGAAGCTTCAACTGCAGAGGCTTCACCTCCCCATAGGGTTGGTTAATCACCACATGGCTTCCCCAAAAGTGAATGGGCTAAAGGAGAGAGAACCAGCAAACAAAATGGAAGTTGCAGTCTTTTTTTTATGCCTTAATATTGGAAATGACATTCCACCACTTCTGCTGTATGCTATTGGTCCCACAAACCAGTGATACAGTGTGGGAGGGGACTACACAGAAGAGTAAATTCCCAGAAGCAAGGAGTATTGGAGATTGGCTGCCCCTGATGTCCAGGATTGAGCCTGAGGTGCTCACAGTGCTAGCTCAACTGAAAATGCATTGTCATGTTGTCTGTCCCTTCTTCCTTCTGTCACTCTCCACAGTCCGTCATTGCAGCTTCCTGAGATCACCCTCTAAATGACTGACCTAAACCTGGCCTGACTCAGGTTCTGGTTTCAGAGGGGCCCAAGATAAGACTGAAGTCCTGGCCCCTTATGAAAAATGTCATTCAAGGCCATCCTTGAATTTTGTTAGATAAAAAAGCACCCTTTAAAAATGCTGGGGGAAAAAAATAAAGTAAGGCTGACCCCTATCAAGATTGTGTAATCAGACTCTTCCAGGCTCCGTCTCTCCAAAGAATCTTTGAATAACCAGCAAGAACTGGCAGAAACACCTTTCTCAATGCTCCAGACTGTTTTTGTTTTGTTTTTAAAGTCTACTTAGTCTTAGGGTCTCGTGGTGCCCTAGCTGGCATCTCTCCCCTCCCTCACCAGCTCATCTTTATTCTGTATTTACAATATAATTTTATTTTATTTCATTTATCTTTGTGGAAGATCCCTTAATCTCTCTAGATTTGTTTTCTCCTCTGAAACATGAGGATAATGTAACATTTAGTGAGATAGTGAAGTAGGGCACTTAGCACGGCTTCCAGCACATAGTAAATGCTCAGTAAATATTAGCCATTCATTCATTCAACAATTGTGAATTGATAAACTTATTGCTCTTGTTCTTATTATGTGTCTTTGATAACTGATAAATACTGCCAGGAAGTAACCACTGGTGATAATAGTTAAAATTGTAATACATAGACACAGATGAAATAAAATGATATCTGAGATTCACTTAAAAATATTTGGGGGGGGGGCTAGAAAAGAAAGAAAAAAACAAAAAAATTATTTGAGGGGACAGGATTGGGTAGAAGTGTAAATGAAAAAAGACTGTTGAAGCTAGGTGATAGGTTTATGAGGGTACATTATACTATTCTTTCTTTTGTATATGTTGAAATTTTCCATAATACAAAGTTTTGGTTTTTTTTTTTTCAGTACGAAGACACACACATACCAAATCAACCACTCTCAAGTGCTTAGTAAATATCACATTTCCTCAGTTAGGTCATTGTATTAGTCAGTCAAAGGGGTGCTGATGCAAAATACCAGAAATCGGTTGGTTTTTATAAAGGGTATTTATTTGGGGTAGAAGTCCACAGTTACCAGGCCATAAAGCATAAGTTACTTCTCTCACCAATGTCTATTGCCACATGTTGGAGCAAGATGGCTGCCGATGTTTGTGAGGGTCCAGGCTTCCTGGGTTCCTCTCTTCCCGGGGCTTGCTTGTCTCTGGGATCTGCTCCTCTGCTATCTCCACAAGGTCAGCTGTAGACTCTCAGGTGAATGGCTTGTCTCTATCCCAAGGCCTTTTCTCCTTCCTCACGATCAAGCTGCTCCGTCTGCTCACCTCCCCAGGCTCCAGCATCAAAACTCGAACATCAGAACTCCAACTCAAAACTATTCCAACTGTGTCCTTTGCCATACCTTTTATATTTGATTCCCCATCCACCAAGGGATGGGGCTCAACACCCTACCGATGTGTCCCAATCAATGCCCTAATCATAACTTAATCATACCCAGATTAACAGACCAGTTTACAACATAATCCAATATCTATTTTTGGAATTCATAACTATGTCAAACTGCCAAACTGCTACAGTCATTTAAATGGTTTGAAAAACAGTAGAATGAGATGATTAATCTTAAGATTCTAATGGTCACAGAAGTTGGCTTCCTGTAACATCACCGTCAATTTGACAGCCATTTTCCCACATTCTTTTAATTTTGAGCCTCAACACAAATTGTGCCCTGATATTTACCCATTTGGATCTGACCAAATAGTAAGCTGTTTATTTATATCATGCTTAGTCTATTACATAGGCATTCATAAAACTACATTTATAAAATGTGGTTCTTAAATATGGTATTCAACTCAGGTCTAAGTTATGGAGACCCGAACATTTTCGATGCAATGAAGCTACTGTAGTTTAAATTTCTATTGTGAATGGCCAATTTCTGAGAAGTGAACAGCAAAATTTTCCTGAATTATAATTTAATTTATTACTTGGATAAGAAGAAACAAATGTAAACAATAGAGGAGTTGTTGTAAAGTTGAATAGTTTCCAGTATAGAGGACTCTGAGCATTTGTAGTGGACCTCTGAAACTTAGCCTTAAAATCACTTTTCAGCTAAATGAGCATTTGTTCCACCCCTCCTGCCTCTTCTAAAATTTACTCTATCAACTGTATTCTCTTCTTAGTGCATCTGCAGTGCCTGATCTGATCTTCCCTATCTTAAAATACAACAAAACTCTTTCACCCACCCCTGTCCCTTTAAACTATCATCCTATAACTTCCCTTCTCTTTACCATCAAATTTAATAACAATAAAGAAAATAATAATAGCTACCATTTATCTAACGCTTACTGTGCACTAAATACCTGATACACATGCCCCTGCAATGAAGGACTTCTTTCAGGGACTGCCTCAGCTGCAGAGAACAGCCTTGCTCAAGGTCATGCGGCTTCCCAGGGCAACCCACTTGGAATGACTGATTGATGAGGGCTATAAAGGCCTGGCCATCTCAGCCCAACTCCCAACAACTCTGAAGAGCCCCTCTAGCTCCATCGCTCCCTGGGGGGATCAGCCCTGGGTGTCACTGGGTCTCATTACAGTTCAACTTCCTCTGCTCCCTCCTGCTTCCTTCACCTCCCTTCCACAGGTGTCAATCCCAAGAGCACTCCCTAGCAAATATCCTACATGCTACACTATCTTCTCAGAGTCTGCTTTCCAAGGAACTCAACCCGTGATAAGCTTTAGCTCTTTTATTCCCACAATTACCTGGTATATGTACAATTATCATTCCTGTTTTACAGATGGGGAAACCAAAGAGTAAGTAGGAATACCAATTACATCAGCAGTCCTGGGGCACTTGGAGTGTGAGAGAAAAATGCCAACACTTTGGAGGGCTCACTTCCAGGAGAGCCAGGTTTCGGTTAAGGCAAGGAAGTGGGACAGCTCTGATTGGAGGCAGAGTATCAGGGGGAGTTGGATTGAAAAAAGGGGCAAACTGAGAGGAGATTCAGGGGCACAAAAGTAGAGTCTTAAGGGGATAATAGGGCTGTGGAGAACTAATGGCTGGAGACTTTAGGCAATGACTTGCAGACAGAAATGAGAGGGACAGTGAGTATTGCCTGAACAGTAACTTTGAGGCTCACTTTGTCTGGGCTGAAGTCTTGTCCACCTCAAATCCCCTCCTGCTCCAGGAACACTGCCCATCCCCTGGCCTCCACACCTCCATCTGTAGGAGTGAAGACGGAACTGCAGAGCTCCACCAGAACCCTCATGCTTTCCCCTCGCTACCATCTAAATGCCTGGGAGACCCTCGGGTGAAATCCCACTGTGTTAGTCAGCGTCCATCAGAGATGCAGGACAAGCCGTAGTGATGCGCGCAATTGTGGGAGCTGGTTCAACAGTCTATATAAGCCTCTTGTGTCTGCGTTTGTCTGGTACGGGGTCTTGAGACAAGCAAGGCAGGCCAGAAAGACATGAAATGGGGAAGAGCCAAGGCCTTCCAAAAGAAGACCCCTCTACCCAACTCCACTCCTAATATACTGCATCCGCACTGGCCATCTCACTCTTCTCCTCCAAGCCTTTTCTTTTCTCTCCATCTTCTTTTATATTGTTCCTCTGCCTGGAATGCCCTTGCCTCCATGTTATTCAGCTGAATTTCCAGCCATTCTTCTGTGTCTTTCTTAAATGCTATATTCCTCAGGGAGCCTTCCATGATTGACACTTTCCCTGGCCAAATACAGTCTCTCTTCCCTATAACTTAATATTTGTCCCTGCACAAATTATAGTTATTTGTGTATCTGCTTTATTTCTCTTGTTAAATTGCAGGGTCTTTGAGGGCAGTAACCACATTTCTTGATATTGTACTCTAGAGCAATGCTTTATACCAAAAATGTGCTCAAAACTTCATTTAAACACATTCTACACTATTCAAGCTGCTCATGTCTTCTCTACCGCCTATCTAAGTAAAATGAATTTTCTGACTGTTTAAATATAACATGAAAATGGCTGGGCAAATGAGGGAATACTTGGGAGAGTCTAACGTAAATTACTGACTATTTGACGCACAGGAAATTCTCTGTGGGTAGGTTGGGGAATGTCCTGGGGGACGCTGCCATGAGCAATTGAAACTGAATCACAACAAGAGGACAAGAGGACAGGCCTAGGTACCAAACAATGTGAATAAAGCAGTGACTGCTAATGTGGGCTCCAAACCTAACGTCCCAAGGGGCAGAGATCATGAATTATGGCACTAATTTACCTTCAAGCCGCTTCTCGCATGGGCTGCTCCAGGCAGCATGTTCCATGGCAGTAGAGATGTATTTAATAATGATCAATGAGTCCCCCCAAGCAACTCTGAATAGTAAAGGATAAAATAATACATCAACAGAGGAATTAAATGCAAAGGGTGCATTTCATCCTCTTTAAGTCCAGAATCTCAGCTCTGGCCTATGCGTTCCCTCTTGATCCATCCTGCACTCTTCTCCTGACAAAAGGAGCTGCAAGTCTGACTTCATTTTTTACTCCATGCTACACAGTCTTAGAACACTGAAGTTAAATCTTTAAAACACAATTGCTGATATCAGACGGAGGGTCCCCTGATCCCAGTTTTTCTACTCTTTGTCTTATTCTTTCTTTCTCATCCATGGCACCGTTTTCACGGACCCAGTTCCTAACTGCCAACATATGGCGCCCAACGTGGGGCTCTGAAAATGAAACTTTTCTTTCAGTCAGTGCACGGACCAAGGAGCTCCTGAGAGCAGTTTTAAAAGAAAAAAGAAACAGAAAAGGAGAACAGCAGTGAATCCCCTCTAGAAGAATCAAGCCTAGAGTTGAAGATGCTGCCAAGACTTAAACTATGGACATGGTGGTTTTACATTGGATTAATTATAGGTAAAGTATTAGCAAGAAGAAGAAAAGGACTATGGTTACTGGTTCAGATGACCAGACATTGGCAGCAGTCTCCAGAATCCTAGTTCCTGTGGCATTTCCTCGACCATTAATTAAAAGGAAATAAAAGACTGATTGGACTTTTAATAGCAGAAATTTGGGGACTGATTGGCATCATAACTGCTGCAGCTGTCACTGGCACAGCCCTGCATCAAGGAGTCCAGAATCAACAATATGTTAAGGACTGGCATAAAAATGCAAGTGAGATGTGGCATAGCCAGTCTCACATTGATATGGAACTGAATAATCGTATGAATGATCTTAAAACAGCTATTATACATTTGGGTAATCAAATTTATAATTTAAACTTGTTAAGAGCTCTTAAATATGATAGGAATGAAAGTTCTTTTGTATTACTCCTTTGGAAGTGAAAAAATCATTTGATTGGATATAAGCACAATGTTTCTATAGGTATTTTAGAATTGCAAAAGAAGGCATTGAGCATGTATCAAAACGAATTGAAAGAAACCACTGGTGCAGCTGTTTCATTGGTGGAAACAAAAAACAGTTCAAATATCATTTTGGATTGGATTAGGAATTATTGTTATGTGCATTTTTATTATCAAGGGTAGAGTAATAACATATATTCATAGAAAAAATGAAGAATTAGACCAGATAAATGCATTTATGTTAAGAAACTTGGCCATGAAAAACTAATTTTGCATTATTTAGTAGAAAGATTCTACTAATAACCCCTTGATCTTAATACTAATTATCTGTACAAAAAATATTCACTTAAGGAACCTGAAGAAGCATAAATATTAATGAAATTGCCTTCCATGTAAGAGCTCAAAAGCTTGACTGGTAGTCAATGACAGGTAAGATTCTCAGAGGAGGACAACCTAAGACAGGCACAGTCACAAGAGCCTATGGAAGAAGACAAGTGTGACAGGAGGTCACCTTGTATCAGCTTATATAATAGTTCCTATGAGTTTTAACTAATAAAAAAGGGGGAAATGATGGAGTTTCAATTAAAGGCCATGACTACTGACAGAAAAGAAGTTCACCTTGGAATGTAATAAACTAGCTCTCCAGTCTCATGCTAATAGGAGTTGGGTGGGGAAACATCCTGAGCTTGTAAGATTTACAATGTCTGTGAATTGCAGGAAGGAAAAGAGGAACTGAGCCATTAACATTTAAGACTTGTTAATTTCAGTAAAATATAACTGTCAAGTATCTATTGCCCTTGCACCTGCTCACACGTATTTTCTTTGTTCTAAAGCCAATTAAAAGCCACACTTTATGAGGTGGCTGGGCTCTTCTCTCCATATCAGACGGAGGGTCCCCTGATCCCAGTTTTTCTACTCTTTGTCTTATTCTTTCTTTCTCATCCACGGCACCATTTTCACGGACCCAGTTCTTGAACGCCAACAGGGGCTGGAAGGCAGATTCCTCAGGGCAGGGTCAGTTTGGGCAGTGCATGCTGAAGTTGGGCTGGTACAAACCTCAGAGCTGGGAGGAGGTCCAGACTCCCTGAGGCAGGCCAGAGTCTGGGCAGTGCAGGCATAATTTTGCTGGTACACACTTCAAGGCTGGAAGGAGGTTCAAACTCCCTGGGACAGGCTGAGGCTGAGTGATACAAGGTTGACAAAATGTGGTCTCCACAGAGCAGGCCCTCACAGGCTTATCTGGTAAAGTCTCAGCAGAATTTAGGGTTCCAGTGTCCCCATGAGTATTATCATCATCCCATATGCCTCCATCCCAATCCTCCAGGGTCCACTCCTTTCCAATCAATGCCTTCACTTTAACCATAGATACTCTGTGGGATTGAGATTTTAGTTCCCTTTGTAACTCTGCAACTTGTACAATGAGAGTCTGAGTCTGCTTCTCAGATATCTCAAGAACTGTGGCTGCAGGAAACAAGAGTTTCTTTCAGAGCATACATAGAAACTTTTTACATCATTTGTGCAATCATTAAATTGCAAATTTGAAGACTTTAAAAAACAAAAAAATAAATAAAACACAATTGCTTCTAAATGGAGCCTTTTACTGCTGATGACATGCTAGCAAAAGGGAATTCGAGTTTTTTCACATCTCGGTCTTCATGTACTTGAGCTCTTAGGAAGGACTCAATGGAAACAATTGCAGTTGGGCTTATTTAATTGTCTACTTAGTGAGTCACTGGAATGGTTCCTTGTTTTTAGCTCTCATAGTTGCTTTCCACAAGGTATTAACTTAGTTTGTTCTCTTCCATTCTCTATAAATTGAAGCTATGACACACCAAAATTTCAATATTCAGGGTCAGTAATATATATTTAATGAAGTTAGATTTGACTGCAGTTTGGAGTGAAAACCTGGTCCAGAATGCTGTACATTTTCATTTTTCTATATTTTTTCCTATCTTACAATATTAAATGGATTTGCTACATTTTAATCACCAGCTCTTAGAATTGAAAGATACCTTAAACATTAGTGCAGGGACTTGTTCAGTACTATAGCCTGTGTATCTAGCACCTGGAATATAGCATGTGCTTAGTAAATATTTTCTGAGCAGCTTTATCTAGTTGAAACTTCCCTTGTGCAGGAATCTGTTCAACCGTTTTCCTAAAAGATGGTCCTTCATCTTCTGCTTAAACATTTTCAGTTCCAGGGAGTCCCTTTCTTTCTCCTTCCTTCCCCTCTTTCCCTCTCCTCCTTCCTTAGTTGAGCTCTTACTATGTGCCAGGCACAAACATATTCTGAGGAAAAACACATGCCCTGTCTTCATGGAATTCGTAGATTATTAGGCGAAGGAAACATTAATCAAACAGTCAAACAAAAAAACCTAAAGGCACAACCATGATAAGGAGAGTACACAGAAAGGGCAAAATGACCTCCTCCAGTTCAGGAGGCTTTGCAGGAAGGTGGAGAAACTGAGAGCTGTAGGATGAATGGGAGGTAGTTTGGTGTGAAAAAGAGGGCCACCCAGACTGAAGAACTGCATGCTCAAAGCCCCAGGGGTGGGGAGGAATGTGTTGTGCTCCAGGGACTGAGGGAAGGTCAGTATGGCTAAAGCAGGGGGAACAGGTGCAAGCTGGGCCTGGATGGGAAGGGAGGGACCAGTCCTCGAAGAGCCTTGTAGGCTGTTAGTGAACTTGGTCTTTATCCTAAGAGCACTGGGAAACCATTCAGTGGTTTTATACAAGGGGTGTCATGATCAGATTTGCTTCTCACTTTGTGCTAGACACACGTGTATGTGTGCACACAAACATGCCCATTTGCACACTAGAAAGTTCTTCCTTCTATTGACTAAAACTAGCTCCATATCACTTTCTTCCTCTGATCTTGATTTTTGTCTTCCTTCTGGAGTTCTGCAGAAACAAGCCTCCTCTTTCTTCCAGAGAGGTCTTTTTCAAACTCCAGTTCCATTTCAACTTCTTGACACCTTGACATACTCCTCTGTATATTTTACATTATTAATCTTCCTGATAAAAATGTGGTTTCTTGAGTTGAGTACAATCTTCCACAAAGTTTTAGACAATAATAGAAATGTTATTTTCTGTGATCATGACACTATATTAGAGAATAATCCATCATTTACTGTTACATATTAAGTTCGTAGTCTGCTAAACAACCACCAAAAAATTGCATCTTTTTCAGGTGCAATGCTAATAAATCAGGCCTCTAACATTTTATTTCTGCTCGGTTGATGTTTTTGAACATAAGCCAAAGAGCACTGTGTTGAGAGGAATGCAATCTGGCTTTCAGCCCTGGGTCTGCCACCAATTTGCTACACGATCCTGGGCAGGTCACATAGTCTCTCTGGGCTTCAGTTCTTTACAGAGGGGGAAACTCCTACTTTTTTATGTGTGACGGGATCCCCATTACTGACAGCATTGGGCATGCTCCACTCTCCTCACTCAAGCTTCCCCAGGGGAGGAGGGACTCAATCTGGATGAATTTGGAAAGAGAAAATGACATCCACAGCCCAATGCCTTTCTATCTCCTTCTTTGGGAGCAAGCTGGCCCATGGAAAGCCTATACACTTGCCTGGTCTGTCCATCTGTAAGTTTTACAAGGAGTCCAGTGGGGTCTTATATTAAGAAGCCCACCTGTCTGCAGATTTAAGCCAGCTTCTTCAGTATCAGCTTTATCAGGAATAAAGTTATAGCTTCATCCCCAATTGCCTTACTTCATTGTCTTATTTCTCCATTGATTCAGCATACGGTGCAATTTATTGGGCCCTCCCAAACAATGAGAGGATAACCAATGTTTATTTTCTAAAATTCCTTGTCCCTGGGACCACGACTTCACATTTATCTTGTTAAATGCCCTTAGGTTGGTTTCAGTTCATTCATCATTACAGCTAAAATTACCACTAATTGGTATCCAGTGGTCTGGAGGAGTTAACTCATGTCCTTAACCAATTAGCTAATGCTGAGGAATGACCTTGGCCCTGGAATATCCATTCCAGAGAAAGAATGCAGTACATTGGAATGTTGCCAAAGCATTATTCTCAACATCATATTAACAATTATACCGAAGTCCCCATTAGTAAAATGTCATTTCTTAGGAAGGTGCAAAATCAGATCTGCTCTGTATTCAATTGTACTCTATTCTAACTGTCATAGCAAGGTCATATGGTACAGTATTTGACATATCCCTTGATAAGTTTGTCCACCATGCCTGTCATGTAACATATGCAGAAATAATGATTCAAAATGATGGTGGTGGTAAGTTGAAGTGTTAATAGTTATTTATATTTGTCAAGTGCTTTATGTGATTCAAAGAACTTTCAACTACAATATCTCACTTGAGCTTCCCAGTAGCCCCATGCAGCAGGTAGAGCAAGAATTATTGTCTGTATTTTACAAATGAGGAAATGGAGGCTCAGAGAGGTTCTGTAATATGTCCAAAATCACACAACATATTTAGTAACAGAGTCAGAAGCAGGCTTGCAAAGACTGTCTAAAATTTTCCTCCAAAGCCTAATAGCTACTCCAATTGTGTATCATCTTCCTCCCTGTATCATCTTATGATCCTAATATAGGAGTGAATATCACATGTTCATTACCAGACTCAGTGCTCCCAGTTAGTTACCTCTTCATGCGATTTTCTGGTGTCCCTAATACCAAGCCTATCCGCGTTTTATCCCAATTTCCTCAGAACACAGGCCAGGTCGGCGCAGGCTGTTCTTTCAGCACCACACTCAGTGGAGACCCAGGAAGAGGAGATTTGACTTTTAAAGCAAAGTGGAGAAAATGTGTTTGATATCCACCTTTTCTTTTTTCTCTTTTGACTCGGTGTTATGGATGTATTATTGTTAATTCATAGTGGGGATGTCTTTAAGACCACAGGGAGATCATATCCTGGGTCTGCCAATTGTCTGGCTTAGGGCAAGTTACTTAATCTTTCTGCCTTAGTTTGGGTTCTGCTGAAAGCAGAGCCTGAGGCAAGAACTTGGGTGCAGAGGGTTTATTTCGGAGGTGATCCCAGAAAGCCGCAGTGGGAAAAGTGAGCCATGGAAAGGAGAAAAGCCAGTAAAGGGAGTGGTAAGGATTTGGTTACTGCTGTGGGCAAGTGGAGATCACAGTTATGTACTAGGGACATATTTCTTGGTAGGTTTTACATTTTGGTTGCCTAGTTATGCTAGTCTGCAGTTTGGCATCTAACTCTTAAGATAAAATATGTTTTATTCTTTGGTCTTATACTCACTAGTAGGCCCCTTATAAGTACCTTCCTCCATCTTAAAAATCTGAAATTCTTTAGGAAAAGCATGATAGGTCCAGGCTCAGTTCTATTATTTACTAGCTCTGTGACCTTGGATAAGTTACTTAGCTTTGTTTCCCTCATTCCAGCATAATAAAAACTCCAAAAATGTTAGCACTCTTTCCTTTCACTTTCTTAGTAGCAAATCCCTCTCCCTTCCATTATGCTGGAATGTCCATAAGAACAAAATAAAAATAGGCAGGACTTTTGTGTGGGTGAGGTGCCTTCCACCTCTCCCGACACTCTTCACCAAAGTCGTGTAGCAAAGAGATCTGGAAAGAATTCATATTATGCTGAAGTTAATCAGAACCACAGAAATTTACTTCCAACTCAACTTTTAACAGAGATGGCCAATGGTAACTAAAACTGCCACACAGTATCAGATGGTTTCCATTTAAAAATGACATTTGTAATGAAGTTTTTCATTATCAAGTGATGGAAACATTATAGGATGAACATTGATGCCAGGATTAGGGTGAAGGAGCATTAATAGCTGAACTGGTTAAAGAAATACACTCCAGAGTGGTTCTGTCCTTCTGGCCACTCCCCACTTTGCCAACCATCTCCAAAAGAGCACACGTGTGGGACAAATATAATTTCCTTTGAGATGACTGGTAGCTACTAGAAACAATAGACAGCATCCTTATCCAGATAGAGAGCCTAAACTGGGAATTTGGGATTAAAATAATCAACTTTCACTGCCACGTCATAACACACTCTCAGATTCTTTAGAAGTTCACAACTTTCTTGGAAACTGTGACTAGAGTTTCAGGCATGAAGAGCAACTGAAAATTGAGAGAATTTTGCCCTATTTTGAGTTCTGCAAAGTTCAATAAATTATAACCATTAAAACTTAGGATGACTAGGATAATTATACCTGACTTACCAACCTAAAAGAGTTGGAAATATCAAATTAGTGTGTTTATCTTGGTTTAAATAGTGTAATTTAAGTTAATTTTTCATATATGTCAAATGAAATTTAACTCTGATATTGCTCATGAATGTACTAAATATTTTATTCAAAAGCAATATAAGGTGATTTTGTAACTGGATTTTGTCTAGGTCCTTGGCTAAACTGCAAGAAATGAATTTCAAGAGTATGCCATGTTGATTAGGGCAGTAACTTGTTAAGGTAGGAAGGGAAGAGAAATGGGAGGAAATAACAGATCATAGGTCCCGGGTAGACAGTAAGGGGCTGAAGAGTGATAAAGAGGGCTGATTTACAGACTACAATTGCCCATTATAGATTATAAATCCCCAGGTTTTACTTGTGTGTTGATCCAGGTGGGGGCAAAGAAGGCCAGAACAGGGGTCCAAAGGCGAGAGAGAGAGAGAGAGAGAGAGAGAGAGAGAGAGAGAGAGAGAGATTTGGCCTATGCGCCTGCTTTTTAAACCATTAATTATTGTGCTCCTTTGCTAACGACATGGGAGGAGTTCCAGCTGTTTGCTGTTTTGATTGATTACCCACCCATCAATCCCCTGGGAGAGCCCAATGATAATGTCCTTGGAGAGTATCCAGGGCTTCTCCTGGCTTCCTCAGGAAACCTCATTCCGAATGGCAGAATCTGTGAATCTTCCAGCAACCATCTTGGGGGTATTGATATCCATGTAGACTTCTTGCCAGTTTCCAGATCCATCTATTGATTCCCTATTTTACTAGCCTGCTTCAACTTGATAATAGTATCTATTATTATTGTAATTGTTATCAACAGTTATAATGTCTCTCCTAAGTAATCTTTACACTGGAGAAAAGGTCGTCTTAATTTAAGAAGAACTACTTTCAAGTGTCTAGAATAATAGGAATTTGGTAAAACAAAACTCTGGGGGATCTTTGGTGAATGAAAATTTCCAAATAGTGGGGTATGGTTTAAAAGCCTGTTCGTAAATCAACTCTTTGAAACTTGGGCATTATCCCCAAATAAGTTGTTCAAGAAGTAGAATTTAATTTATGATCTCTTTACACATACACACACACATACACACACAGATCCTATTAGTCCTGTTTCTATGGAGAACCTTGACCGATCTAAAACTCCATAGTTTTTCTAATAGCTCTAAAGTTATTCTCACTGGTTCCTTTGGTAATCCTAGAAAAGATGTCAGAGTGAAAGGCAGGAGGTAGAAGCAGAGTGCTGTGCTCCTTGTGTGGATGGACAAACCAGGGCATGCCACATTTCTGTGTGCTTCCGTGCTTTTCAAGGCTCAAAACTGTTTACCTTCAGAAGGAATTTTTCTAGCAATCGGATTGATAATATTAATTTGCTTAGTAAATCTTTATTTTTTTTAATAGATGGTACCAAGTTAAATTGTACCCAACAACTATCTTCCCTGCAAATTCTGAACAAGGCTAAACTAATGAGTAATCACAAAGCATGGGCAAGTAGAAGGAAATTCACAATCTGCCTTTTCCCAGGTGCTGCGTTTAAAGAATAAGTGACCATCTGAGTTTGAGTACATGGGCAGGCAAATATGTACACATTCCTGTGTGCTGTGGCTCTATTTCTCTCCCATTATGTCTCCATAATCTTTCTGAAGAGTTAAGGCCACTCGATTTTGCTGACTGCCTTTCACATCTCTTTCCTCTTCTCCTCCGCCACTGCCTGAATGAGTGCTGAGTGTGCACACAGCTCCTGTCTCCTGGCTGACTCCTCTCCCATCCAGTCTCCCACATTGCATTAGAGTGATCCCTCTAAAACACAGGTTTTCCTATGACATGGACCCACTTGAAATTCTTGATGGCTTCTCATCACCCTCAGAGCAAATCAGTCTTAGCACAGTAAACAAGGCCCCTCCACAAACTCGCCTTAGCTCATCTCTCCAGATTCACAGCACCCATTCTTCCCACAAAGGGTGTTCACTGTTGTTCAGCCCAACGTCTTCTGCACTTTCCTACCACTGTGCCTTCTCGCCTGCTTTTCCTTCTGCCTGTAATCCCTCTTTTTACTTTGCCTAAGCTGCCTCCATAGCCTACTCCAAGGCAGAAATGATCACTCCCTTTGTTCCTTGTACTTTATATAACGCAAAACATTGCAATTTGTTAGAACATACAAATGTATGGTATTTATTTTTGTTTCCTTCTCTATATTCCAACCAAAGAAATAAGCTCTATCAAGACAGAGAATACATTTTTCCTAGAACATAAAAATTGCACACAAATGTTTGTCAAGGTAAATATTGATACCTGTTGAGTGGGATTGAATCACTTTAAATTAAGCAGGGCAGACAGTAGCCATCTGGAAGCACCTTATTAAAATCTTAATGAATTAAACTGCTGACAACACACACATATAACATCTTTCTCTAATCCCATATCTTCCAACTAATTGAAAACAATACCTTGTTTTGTGGTTGCCAATCTTGAAGTTTCTATTGTACGTTGCCCTCAACTTATATTTTGGTCACTTTGACAAAAAACAAGCTCAAAGGAGAACATTTTAAGTCTTAAATAAAATGATGAAAGAAACAATTAGAACTTCAAGAGTTGACATACATATTCATTTATTTATGAAGACTCCATTATAGAAAATAACATTTATAACATTTTATACCAATGAAAGCAGGTCCAATCTTGTGGACATCACCCATGTTAGGGCCTGGTGAAGACTCCCCAAGGGCAAAGACAGCTCATTCATTTTGGAAATGGGTTGGAAAAGGCCAACTCAGTTATTATTGCATAGTGTAAAGTTCAACGGTTGAATGAATGAACCAATTCTAGATCATACAAGAAATACTGATGAGAATTAGGGTGATTTTGGAGAACAACCTTCCTTTGTATGTGTAAGTTCTAGCGAATTGCCTGAAACATACACGTTGTTATTTTAAAGTCTTATTTTCCAAAGTTTGTTCTATAAAATGTTTTGGGATGCCCCATGAAGAAGAAGAGGAGGAAGGGAAGGGGGGGGGGGAAGAGCAAAGGAATGTAGAGAGGAAAAGAGAGAGGGAGCGAGAACAAGAAAGTGTGGTAAATCCTGTAAACAAAGTTAAACAGATTACTTTACTGCTGCGGGCCTTAATACAGCCAATCTCTAGAGAAGATGTCGTTTGGGGTGGAGTGTCCCAAACTTGTTTGACCCTGGACCCTTTTCAGGGAAAGTGTTTTAGGGGAAGCGATGCATGGAGGCACGTGACATCACTTTATCACCCATGTTTATATGTATTTGCAAATGTTTGCTGCTTGTTTCACATTTGGTAGCTATGAGTCATTTCTAACTCAGAGCAGGTGCAGTCCTTTAATGAGAGTATTTATTTTCCCCAGTTGGTGTCTTCTCCTCTGGACAATGGTAGAAAGATGAACACTGCCAGTTTTCATTGATCTGATCCTTGTTTCTATATTTTCATGTATAACACCCTCTTATATTGCAACATTCTTTATTAAGAGATATTAATATTACTCAGATAAATTCTCTCTTCCTGCTTTTGTGCCAGAACCTTTTTAAAATCAATTTTATTGATACATATTAATAAAGCATACAATCTATACAAAGTGTCAATCAATGCTATTTGGCATAATCACATGGTTGTGCATTCACCTTTTTTTTTTTTTTTTTAACATGGGTACCTTTTGCATATGTATTGACTTTTTTCCAATGATGTCAGTTCTTTGTCCCATTGTACAATCTATCCTGTGCTGCCCTTACAGAGATAGCTTGCTCTAATTGGGGTAAATCAGACTGTTCCATTCAAGAATTATTTTTAAAATTTGGATTTTTGTTTACTAAAATAGCTGTAAAAAAACTGTTGGGTAAAATTAAAGAAATAACATAGCATTATTTTCCATAAGCTATTATCATAGATTCTAGCCATTTATATTTTGTTTCTATATTAGTTTGTTCTCCTGAAATTACCTTTTGAAAACCCAGAAGACATCTTCAGATCATAACCACAGTCGTATAAAATGACTATACAAGTTCTTAATACCTTTTTTTTTCCTTTAGGGAATACTCTCCTAGATCTTATCCACTGACTTCCTTATTAACTTTTCTTTAAATGTCTATATTTATTTGGTTTATATCCATGACTAAAGGCCATGATCTCCATTTGCAGTTTGTGCTTGTTTTGTTTTGACTAAAACTTTTTTAAAAATTCTTTCTTGATTTATAGCAGGTATTCATCTATTCTTTGAAGTTATAACCTCTTCTATCATGCAACTACAATACTGGTACCAATTTATATTAGATTTTATCCACTGGTTCAGTCATAACTTTCAGGCTTCCAATCACTTATGTGTTTTACTTCCAAAGACAGGAAAATTGTGTTGTGTCCCAGGAGTGAAGACACTCTCTACTTTCAAGTGAAAATGACTTGAAGCTTCTAAAAATTCTAGTTTATTTCCCTCCTGGGGAATTTCAGAGGGGCATTGTAGCAGATGCTGTCAGTGCATTGCCAAAATTCCTCTGCCTGCCACTTCAGCATGCTCCAGCTACCTTCCAGCTGCCAGTATTTGCACCTCTTTGCCTGAGGGCTTTCCCAAAGCCATGTACTCTGCCAAGTCACAAGGTGGTAGGCTAGACCAGAGGTATAGGAATTTACACCCCAAGGGCTGACTGGACTTGGTGTATAAATACCCAACAAGCTTTCTTCTAGGGTGGTAACTCTGAGGTGTGTTTTATGCCCTTTTTCCAAGTTCCTAGAAGCACTAAGTCCCAGTTGCCCACAGTGATAGCACCTTTTACTGCTTCCTTCCCTTCCCTGTCTCACTTTCCCACTGCCCTATTTGCACACAAATCCTTGGGGAACTCGGGTATGATGTCACAGAGAAGAAGAAAGTCCCTAGTTTTAAGACCAATCAGATCCAGAAGTTATAGCTGATGAACTATAGTGGGCATAGTACCTGACACAGAGTAATTATTGTTTTATAGATGCTTTCAAATAATTGTGACTTGTGGTCCGTCCTCTCAAGGAGTACCCAATCTGTGAGAGAGGCTGCCATATGAGCCACAAGACTTGAATACTGTGTAGTTAGTGCTGTCAAGGGGGTGTGAGCATCTTCCAGTGGGAACACAGAAATGAGCCATCTGTTGGGCTGGGTGGAATCGGGCTGGAGGAGTGGTATCAGGGAAAGTATTATTGATGGAGTGACAGGGAAGTGGGAAAAGGCATTTCCAAAAGAATATAATGAACAAAGAGATTTGAACAAGCTGGGACTCCTGATATGGTGAGTAAATCAGTGGGGCTGGAGCATGTATTTGGGTATTAGGGATTGAACCATGTGCCCCATGAAGACATGTTGAAGTCCTAACCTCCATTCCTATGGATGTGAAATAATTTGTAAAGAGGATCTTTGAAGATGTTATTAGTTAAGGTGAGACCAAACTGAACCAGGGTGAACCTTAATCCAATATGACTACAGTGCTTATAAATAGAGGAAATTTGGACACAATAGGAGACAGGTCCAGGAGAAATTGCTATGTGATGGAGGCAGAGATTGGGTTGTGGATTACCTGCAAACCACCACCAGAATGCTACAGGCTTCAGAGAAAGCATGGCCCTGCCAACACCTTGATTTGGGGCTTCTAGCCTCCAAAATGGTGAGACAAATTCCTGTTGTTTAAGCCAACTAGTCTGTGGTACTTTGTTACAGAAGTCCTGGCAACCTAAGACACTGGGCAACAGTGGCTTGGATGAGATGGCGAGAGACCTCGATGCCATGCTTAGAAGGGTTAGCGTCATCCTGTAGGTGACAGCCAGCAGCATTTCTTAAGCAAAGGTGTAACATGATCAGATCTCTGAATTAGAAAGTCTTGGTTCCAGATATAGCTGGAATAACTATAGGGTGTTTAGGACAGTTCTTGGAGCTCAATACACATAGGTGAGGCAATAGAGGGTAGTGGTTAAGCATCGGGATACCCTCCCACTCACTAATTTATTGAGTCTGCTCTGTCCCTGGTATGGTTCCAAGTGCTATACATGTACCAAATCATTAAGTCTTTTGTCCTTCAGATTCTTCGTCTATACAACAGAGATAACATTTTATTTTATTATTTTAACATATTCTTACTTTATGCATATTATTTTATGATAATATTTCTTACATAGCTACTCACAGAGTAGTTACATGAGTGGATTTATGTAAACAGCTTAGAACAATGGCTGGAACATAGCAGGTGTTCAATAAATGCTATTATTACATATACCCCTCTGCTCTCAGAAGAACACTTATAAAAGGAAATCTGTGGCTTTACTTAAGTTTTCCTACACATGAGTTTAGACACACATTCCTGGAAAATAGCTGCACCCAAGTAGGTACAGCAAATAAACAGATCAAAGACAGGTAGGAGGCTGATATAATGCAATCTTACATTGTTTTACTTCCCTTATACAGCTCTAAGAATTTGAGTTCACTAAAAGAGCTGTGGTCCATAGCATACATTTGTCATATTTTTTCCATAACCCCCTATTATTAACACAGTACATCTTTGGCATTGATGCAAGAATATTATAGTATTGCTGTTAAATATAGTCTATAGGTTCTTTCACTGTATTTTTCCCATGCTTCTCCAAGTTCCTACCACCCTGCAATAGTGATGTACATCTGTTCTATTTCACAGAAGGACGTTCTTGCATTTGTACTATTAACCACAATTCTTATCCACCTCTAGGTTCACTGTGTTATTCAGTCCCTGAATTATTCTCTAACTTTCTTTAATTGACATTTACATCTCTAGATACCCTTTTCAGCCACAATCTCATTTATAAACCAGCTGCTACTCACTATAATGTGTTACCATCAACTCTATCCATTTCCACACATTTACAGTCAAGTTAATTAAAACATCTACATATATTAAGCATCAGTACTCCTTCACAGTCCTCCTCTTATCTCCTAATAACCTATACTCTAGGTTTTTAACCCCATGTGTTTATTCTTCATATTTATTTCATATTAGTGATACCATGCAGTATTTGTCCTTTCATGTCTGGATTATTTCACTTAGCATAATGTCTTCAAGATTCATCCATGTTATTATATGTGTCACAATTTCATTTCTTCTTACTGCAGCATAGTATTCCATCATGTGTATATATCACATTTTGTTTACCCATTCGTTGGTTGATGGACATTTGGGTTGTTTCCATTTTTTAGCAATTGTGAATAATGCTGCTATGAACATCTGTGTGCAGATGTCTGTTCATGTCACAGTTTTCAGCTCTTCTGGATACATTCCTAGTAAGTGAATTGCTGGATCATATGGCAGTTCCATATTTAGCTTCCTGAGGAACTGCCAAACTGTCTTCCACAAATGCTGCACCATTTTACACTCCCACCAACAGTGAAGGAGTGTTCCTATTTCTCCACATCCTCTACAGCACTAGTTTTCTTTTCTTTTCTTTTCTTTTCTTTTTTAAAAAGGCCATTCTATGCATTGTGAGATGATATCTTATTATAATTTTGATTTGCATTTCCCTAATAGATAGTGATAGTGAACATTTTGTCATGTGCTTTTTGGCCATTTGTATTTCCTCTTCAGGGAAATGTCTAAGTTTTTTGCCCATTTTAAAATTGGATTGCTTGCTCTTTTATTGTTGAGTTATATGATCTCTTTATATAGAATGGAAATCAAACCCTTATCGGATATGTGGTTTCCAAATATTTTCTCCCATTGAATGGGCTGTCTTTTCACCTTCTTCACGAAGTCCTTTGACTCACAGAAAGAGGTCCTCTTTCTTTCTTTTGGATATGGATATCCAGTTCTGCCAGCACCATTTGTTGACTAGACTGTTCTGCCCCAGCTGGGTGGGTTTGACAGGCTTGTCAAAAAATCACTTGACTGTAGATGTGAGGTTCTGTTTCTGAACCCTCTAAAATTGATCTGTTTTAAAAACCGTGTGCAGGCATTTGAAACTAATTTTTGAGTTTCTAAGAGACTATTATGGGGTGGCGGGGAGAGTATTATGAAAAACTATTAAAAACTCTTCAGCTTCATGACAAATGAGTTATTTGGGGGGTAAAGCCTACTACTGATTTGAAGTATGTTAACTAATTCAAACAAGTTAGCCAGAATATATGCATTTTGCTTGACTTTTTCGAATAAGAGGATTATAGGTCACATTCTTTTCTTAAGAATTGACTTTATTATTTTTTTCCTTGATGATATGTGTACTCTAGGAAAACAATTCACAATCCTTCCACCATGTATGATTACTGATAATCTCAGTACATACCTCCCACTCCACCTCTTTTTTTTGTACTATTGGCATCATATTATACTCTGGTCTGAAACCTGTTCACTTTCTTCTTTGAATAGTGCATCATATTACAAAAATATCTTTGACATTCACCTAACCTTCGAATTTAAAAAGGATAGGTGTGACACTGTTATAACCCAACTCCTGAAGGGCACAAGTTGGTACAGCCTCAAGACCAAAGAACACATCTGGCATTTAGTCAGGCGTAAGCTTTATTGGGACTTATGAACAAGAAAGACTCTATGATGGTGGCCAGTCAAAAAATGAATGAAGATAGAGCTCTGCAAAGAGATGAGAAAATGAGGGGTGATATATAAGGGATTTCAGAACAAGGACATTCCACAGGATATGAGAACAGAGCTTCTGCTAGGGTGAGGTCTAGTGATGTTTTCACTCCCCCTCAAGGAAGGACGTTTACCAAGGACTGCTTTGGGAAGATTATAGTTTACGATAACATCTATACATTATCTTCCCTCTGGGGAGAGTTGTTAATTTTTAACTTATGTCTAGGTTAGGCAGGCGGTTACATGCTGAGGACTTAGGGGGGCCTTGGTTCCCACAGACACATTATTTTAAATTTTGTGCTCCCTTGTGCCATATAAATAATTAATAGTAATCTTCATGCTTTAATCCTATTTATAAAAATCAAAAAACTTCAGCATCTTTTCAAAATAATATATATACACAACATTTTAAATGTTAGTAGTTTTCTTTAGAATGAAGTGCAATAAAACAATTCAGGGGGGTGGATGTGGCTCAACTGGTTGGGCGTCCGTCTCCCATATGGAGGGAACTGGGTTCGATCCCCGCGACCTCCCGGTAAAATAAATAAATAAAAATTTAAAAAAACAACAACAATTCACTTGTGTCTGTGGCCTGGAAATTGAATTACCATTCTTGACTATCCGTTTGGTTAATATTTTTATTGTTTTATATAAACGCTGGAACATTGAGTATATTAAATCTACCAAGGAAATAAGATTAGCAACTGTTATCAGTGAGGTAAGAAACGTACTTTAGAATGCCTCCATGCTAAACATATCTCTTTAATACCAACTTTACAAGAAAAACATTTAAATTCTCAACACACAGCATCAGAAATCATCTGACCCTCCATTTTGCTCATCTGGGGAACATTTCTGAGTACTACAATCAATCTGATAAGAGCAACCTCACAGACTTCTGGAATGAAATGTTTGTTAGAAAATCTGTTTAACAGGAAGTAAGCCTCTGAGTTTATGTATTAAAAAATATAGGGAAGTGGATGTGGCTCAAGCAATTCAGCTCCTGCCTACCACATGGGAGGTCCCTGGTTTGTTTGCTCGTGCCTCCTAAAGGAGACAGTGAGCTGATGTGATGCGCAGGCATGGAAACATGACACAAGATGATGCAACAAGGGACACAAGAGAAAGAACATAATGAGAGACACAACAAAGCAGGGAATGGAGGTGCCTCAAATGATTAGGCACCTCCCTCCCACATCGGAGTTCCTGGGTTCAGTTCCTGGTGCCTCCTAAAGAAACAAGGAAGACAAACAGACACAGCAAGTGCAAACAATGAGGGGGTAGGAAGAAATAAATAAATCTTTAACAACAACAACTATATATATATATATTTTTTATACATCTTTTGACCTGGCTACTAAAATGTGGTCCCAGAATCAGCAGCATTGGCATTACCTAGTTAGGAATGCAGAATTTTGGACTCTAGTCCAGATCTTTTGCATGAGAACCTGCGCTTTAACAAGATACCTGGCTGATTCATATGCACATTAGAGTTTGAAAGGCAGTGCATTGAAGGAAATGTATCCAAGCTGAGGTAGAATCTCCTTGTCTTTGATAGGGTAAGAAATGGTTTGCATGCTGATGGAAATTTCTAATTTGATGCTCCCTTCCATATTTGGAAGAATGGCTCTTTCCCTTTCACCTGATTGAGTCTCCAGACAGAGAGGGCTAGTGCCTCACATAAGAGCTATCTGACCAGTTGGGTTTGAATCCTGCCTTTACCTCTTGGTACCTCAATTTTCCCACCTGTATAAAGGGCATAATAATAGTATCTTAAACAATTGTGAGGATTTATGTTTATAAAGCTCTTAGAACAATGCTTAGCACATAGTAAGTGCTCAAAAAATATTCATTAGCATGGCTATCAAGGTCTGGTTTTTTTTTTTTTCAGTCACTGTCTTAAAATCACAAGTCTTATGCTGAGGCTGCTGCTGGCAGGATGCTACGGAGACCATTCTGAACACTCTGAGCTCAGAGAACCTATGATGGTCGAATTTGTCTGCAACTCCTTTAGCGACAGGTCTAGGCCTGACAGGGGACTGCCATTTAGTAGCTTGGTGCCAAGTGTTATAACCATAGGTTATTTATTTATTTTTGGGAGGTACTGGAGATTGAACCCAGGACTTCATACATGGGAAGCAGGCACTCAACCACTGAGCTACATCTGCTCCCCTATAACCATTGGCTATTATTTACTGACTTCTATTTCTGTAAATTCCACTCATCAAAAGTCACAGATGATTTTTAGCCAATGCTCCAAAAGGTTATTATCTCAGCCCTGTAAGAAAACAGATCTCTAAAGTCTAGGAAGAACCCACCATTAATATATCTCCTTGTTATGCTGTACACGAAAAACTCAGGGTAGGTTAAATATTAAGGCATTGCACTGTACCTTATAATGGTAGAAAAATTCAATGTGACTCCTGCTCACAAGCATGCAGAGCTACCGATTTAACATAAACCAGATTTAGCTCCACCAAAAATTTCTAACTATGCACTTCCTCACCATTATCTTTACTTGTATCTCTCCATTATCTGTACCTTCACATCCATACCATACCATCCTCCCCATCCTTATCACCCCAACATTGCCCAACCCCAGGTACCATGCATATTTTAGGATTAACTGAGAAAAGTAAAAACTAATTTTTCCAGATACTTCCTAGAAGTGTCTACCTAATGATTAGCTTTCTTTGTTTCACCTGGTATAAAAGCTGTGAGAAAAACCCTTAATGGCAAGGCAGATTTGAGACACCCCCATCTCCTGGCCTTCTGCTGGCATTAATTAACCTGTTTTCTCTCATGCCCATCTTGGTGCGGACTCCAATTCATTGGCTCTGGGCAAGAACCCAAAGGGACCCACACCGGGTTTCCTTCAGCTACATAAATTCATAGAGTTGATGGGTCAAATTCTGGTATCCCTCCACCCCTCTCAAACATAAATGACTGTGAGTAAGTAAAGATGATAGGCTGAGTGAAATGGAAATGGCAGGAATTTGTTTCTGTCCTTTACCAACCATCTTCAAGAGGGAAATGTGCCAGGCCAAGGAACACTGTATTATCAGCTGGAGTGTTGGTATCTAATCCTAACATGAGGCCTTGGATCATGTTAGCCATATTGTCTAGTTTACTGTTTCTGAAATTTTAAGTTACAAATAAAGCACTTAAGAATCTTATTAAAATGCAGATTCTAGTTCATTAGGTCTGGAGGTAAGGCACGAGATTCTGCATTTCTAACAAGCTCCCAGGGGAGGTCAGTGCTGCCAATCCACAGCTACTCCCCACCAAGGGCCTAGGCTAGAACCAATCTAAGTAGGCCAAGGAGATTCTTCTGCACCTGCCTGCCTGAGCCCTCGCCTGAATCTTGGCCCTCTAACATTAGTGATTCTCAACATTGGCTGCTTATTACAAATCCCTGGGGTCCTGAGCCCCCACCTCCAGATATTCTGAATTAATTGGTTTGGAGTACATGGGTGGAAGACAGCCAAAAAGGGAAGGGTCAACAAGAGATGCTTCTGGGAAAGCCTGAACTTTTAACCCCTCTGCATTAACAGTGAAAGTTCTCCTCAGCACTGTAGCAGCCCAACGAAATAACCTTGCACTTGACCTTGATCCAGAATTGGGTTATGGGGGTCAACAAGAGTGGGAAGACTTGAGCTCTCCACGGAGGTGAATAGTAACCACATGAAAATGGGTGTGAAACTGTTTTCAAATGTAACACTGAAACATGCTCTTGAGAAAAAAGCTAGGTTCAGGAATTCAGGAATGCTGATTTGCTCTGACTCTGGAACAGGGACAACCAGGTAAGTATTCACTTAGGGGGACACTATACCAATATATGATTCTTTTCTTTGAGGTCCTTATGTTCTAGTTAGAGAGCTAAGAAATACATGTGAACAATAAAGGATTAGCTCAACAGGCTTGGGTTGCTCAAACCATGCACATTCTTTCTTCAGAAAGAGTGGCTCTTGACCTCCTGGGAGATAACCTCTGTGCCCTTGGAATATCCTGCCTCATAAAAAGGGTTTTTATATGCCTGAGGCCTTGGCCCACATTGTACCAATTTGACCTCTGGGGAGCTGGAATTGGAGTAGCTAGGTCAGTCGCCTGCACACTGCATGCCTGCATGACTAACCCTGGACAGGAAAACTCCATTGAGCTTCCCTGGTTGGTAATCCTTTTGTGTGTGTTGTTACATATCATTACTGAGAGAATTAAGTGCTGCCATGTTTGATTCCACTGCGAAGGGATGCCTGGAAGCTTGTGCCTGGTTTCTCCCATATTTGTCCCAAGAACTTTTTCCCTTTGAGAATTTTAACTGGTATCTTTTCACTCTAATAAACCATAACTGTGAGCATAACAACTTTTCTGGGCTCTTTGAGCCTTTCTAGCCAACTATTGAGCCTAAGGTTGATCTTGGGGACTCTCAACAAAACATGTAACAAGGAACGTGGCCTGGGTTTCCCCGGAAAGCAGAGCCTGAAACAAGGATCTGCATGAGGAAGTTTTCTTGGGAAGTGATCCTGGGAAACAGAAGGAAAAGAAGGACAAAAATGACATATTAGGAAGTAGATTATCATTGTGGGTGCGTGAAGCTTGATGCAGCTTGGGACATTCTGAGGAGCTATAAAATGCTCAGAGCTGTCTTCCTGAAAGGGAATTGGAAGCATTTATCCACCCAGGCCTCCCTTCATCAAGGATTTTTCCAGAAGAGTATTAAATCCATTAAAAATTTACATTCAGGTTGTATATGTCTGGGTGTGCTCCACACTAAAACATCCAGAAAGTCCCAGAGCAGAAAACAAGAAGTACTCAGCAGAGCATGGGTGAAATGCTGTCTATTGTAACGGCTGGAGCAAAAGGTAAGCGAAGAGGATTTGGCGCATAAGAAATGTCCACCACAATCTACCCTTGAGCCACAAGATCCACTTGTGCCCTATGTTAAATCCAATCTAGAGCCTTCAAGGTTATGGAAGGTTAATAGAATAAACTATAGTCCCTACTGCTATAACTGCTTCCATGACTATGGTTGATATGTATTTATAATCTCTCTCCACTGGCAATCGTTCTAGATTCCCCTTGCCCTAAGCCTGCAACCTAAGTCAGCAAAGGGCAGGCTAGAGTAAGGGGGATCTGCTGCTACAGGAAGTGAGCACCCAGAACCTGTGACGGGAACTGCAAGAAATGTCCTGTATTTACAGTAAAATTCAAACCGTCTGGTTCTGTTGTGAGTTGCTATTACTGAAGGGAATATGCTGTATCCCTTATCTGTTTTGAGGCAAGCAAGAAGATTGAAAACTATTGATCTAGAAAGCACCCAGTATTTGAGATCTTGACTTAAATTTTAAATTTTATAGAAAGTAAAGAAAATTCTACAACTGGTCATTAAATATGTACAAATGATCATTAGTAATTTATGAGACAAGGACATACTTTTTATGCCTATATGAGAATTTTATCTTGTCATTTTCTTAGTAACTGCTAGAATCCCATTTCATAACACTAGTTATAAGGCCCTTAATTTATTACAGTGGTCTAGTTATATTAAGACAACTGGAATGAAAATTTAATATCCTCCCATTTTAAATAAGATCATTAGAGAAGCTTGGATTTAAGAAATGCTTCAGGAAAAAAAATCCACAAACACACATATATACACAAAAGAGTACTACTCTCTGGTTTTAATTAATTTCCTCTTTAAGAAGTTAAAACTCAGTTTGATGTCAGGTCTACATTTGGCAAATGAAACTAATGAAATCAAGAATTTAGTCTTGTTTTTTCTTTCCTCTAAAAAAATTAAGCAAATCTATCCAAAGAAGTCAGGAAATATTTACACTATACTGACAGTGTTTTTCCTTGAGAAAGTTACTCACCTTTCCTGAGCTTTATTTTTCTCATCTGTAAAATGTGTATAATAATTCTGCAGACTTTTGACATTCCCACATGCTTCACCTTGGAGATCTTGTGAAACCACAAACTTATGACTATTATTAGATAGCATAACTTCCCTCACAGAATTTAGTCAATTGTTACTGAGCTCACTTGCTTAGCCACTGTGCTAGCCTGTTGCCACTCGTAAGTGTGGCGCAATCTGGACGGTGGGGCTTATAAGATAAGAAATGTTCATCCAAAACGCAGTTGGAATGAAAATATCTGTTATTGGTTTGTTTTGCTGCTTCCAATTTAACATCTCTTGGTTACAACCTCTGTTCCTCTATATGCAACTAAATCTTGTCTTGGACATGACACATCCATGAGAAATGCCCAAATATGAATATTAAAAATGAATCTTAGGGGAGCAGGTGTAGCTCAGTGGTTGAGCATGTGCTTCATGTGTACAAGATTCGGGTTCAATCCCCAGTACCTCCTTAAAAAATAAAAAGGGATCTTAGACTGGACTTTTGATACTTTGAAAGAAATATCAAAGGCTTCTCAAGGTTCCTACTTAAAAGTATATGAAAGTTACTAGAAGTATATTTGCATCTAGTAACTCAATGATTTGAACTTGAAATTCCTCAAAAAGATTGGAAAAAAATAAATAATTTTTAAATAATGGCTGCCAAAGAAAGGAAACTTTAAATACCTAAATTTGCAAAAAGTCTATTCATAAAACGAACTTTTATCAGCTATAAAATTCTACTTTTAAATTACTTGTATTCACGTACAAAGGCATTTGGAAATGAAAATTCCATTGGTGTTGCTATTTTTAATATAATGCTTGGTAGGGATATAATTTTCAGGTACTTTTGTGATGTTTAAGAGTCCTTCACTTGGACAGATGCTGGGTTTGGAGACTGTCTAGAGCCACTTATATTTATCTTAATCACTTACAGTCCAACTGAGTTTAAATTAAGTGCAGTTCATGAATCGAGAAGTGTACAAGGTAAAGTTAAGTAATTCAGGGTGCTTGGAGTGTGTCATTTTTTGGTTTTTAAGACTCAAAAGTAGTCAGATGAATTTCAAGATTTCACAATTAACAACTAAAAAAAGTAACACTTCAATTCTAGCTTAGACTTAGAAAATCAAAATGACGCCCATGAAATCACATCCTTGCAAATTTGAAGATCACAAAATGAAATCATCCATCAAACCTTGGAAAGAAAGGAAACATTAGCCACTTGATAGCTTTGTAAGTTTTAAATGAGTACTATGTGTGCTTGGAAATGAGAGTCTGGCTGTCAAAGCTACTGACAGGCAATGAGAGCTTTCTCTTCTCTGTCCCAAGAGAATACTAATCATTCTTAGGGATAATGTTTAGAATTTACTTTGGATTGTCCTCTAACATAATAAAAATGGTCAGTTATCTTGTGTGACTGGGTATAGATGGTGTCATTTTGGGGGGATGTCCCTACTATGGTTTTAAAAAAGCAATGGTTATAGATGAGAATGCTAATATTTGGCTTGTGTGATGTCACTATTAAGAGAAGTAAAGAAAAATGATAATATATTAAAAGTCTATTTCCCAAGGCAATGTTTCTTACTCATTTACTCTATCATTTGGGGCAAGTCATTTAGTTTCCTTAAGATATTGAAAAGAATGTTAATGATTTAATAAAGTTTCATTATAATGGCTTTAAGTAGTTTCCATGCTCCTGGGATAATGAAAGTGCCCAGAGAGATTAAAAAAAAAAGTTGAGTTGTTTATGAATTCTTCTATTTTCCCCACCCCCCACTGGTCCTCTTGAAGAAAGATGGTGTAACTGACACAATCACGATATCACAAGAATAAATATACAACTAAATCATCCATTTAGTCAGAAAAGCTCTAGACGGCAAGATCTTCTCACTCTGAGATAGTTTTCTCTCTGAAAAAAATTAAATCATAAAACAAGAAGGCTGTTATATTACTGACAGTATCAATGTTATTCTCTTCTACAAGAAAGTTAATTTGAAACTGAATATAAGGCATTGATAACTTTATTAATTTTTAATGCACTGAGGCAGTTATTTGCTAAGTAGTACCCAAGAAATAGAAATTCTGGAATGAAATACTGTGACTAGTTCAATAGCTTAAGTATCTGATTCCTTGAAAACTTTATTTTTTCAGCTTTTTAATTTTGAACTCTTATGAAGTATTTCAAACACACACAGAATTGGAGATAATGGTTCAGTGAAGCCCAGGTTTCCTTCCTCCAGCTATGAAATCATCATTTTATTCCTGCCCTTCCCTTGCCACCCCTCACCGCCAATGGATTATTATGAAGCAAATTCCAGATAGTATATAATTTCATTTGTTAAAATTTCAGCATTATTTCTAAAAGATAAGTACACTTTATAAAACATGTAATTACAATGCAATTATCACACCTTAAAAATAATAATATTGGGAGCAGACGTGGCTCAAGCGATTAAGTGCCTGCTTCCCACATGGGAGGTTCGGAGTTCGGTCCCCAGTGCCTCCTAAAAACAAATAAACAAACAACAAGCAAAACAAATGAAAAAAACAACTCAGGGGAGCCTCTGTGGCTCAGTGCTTGAGCGCCGGCTTCCCACATACAAGGTCCTGGGCTCATTGCCTGGCCCGGTACCATAAAAAAAAATAATAATAATAAATAATAATAATAATAATATGAGGAAAGCTAAAATAATAAAAGATTGATGGTACCAAAAATTGGTGAGCATGATGAGCAGGTAGAGCAACTGAAACTCTTACACACTGCTGGTAGGAGTGTAAAAAGCAAAATTACTTTTCAGTTTCTTATAAAGTTAAACATATATCTGTACTATGACCTAGCAATTTCACTCCCAGGAATTTAACTCTCAAAATAAAAACATAAATCCACAAAAAGACTTGTACAAGAATGTTCATAGCACTCATATGATTAACAGCCCCAAACTAGAAACCACCCAAATGTCCATGAACAAGAGAATGGATTAAAAAAAAAAAAAGTGGAATAGTCACACAATGGAATACTACTCAGCAATAAAAAGGATGGACTAATAATATAAGCACAACACGGATGAATCTCAAAATCATTATTTTGATTCACACCCATTAGAATGGCCATAATAAAAAAGACTGTAACAAATATTGGCAAGGATATGGAGAAACTGAAACCATTAGACATTGCTGGTGGGAATGTAAAACAGTGCAGGCATTTTGGAAACTACTTTGGCAATTTCTTAAAAAGTTAAACATAGATTTACCATATGACTCAGCAGTTTCTCTCTTAGTTTTCTACCCAAGATAAATGAAAACATATATGCACATAAAGATTTACATATGAGTTCATAGCAACATTATTCACAATAGCTAAAAAAATGTAAGCAACCCAAATGCCCATCAAATGAAGAATGGATAAACAAAATGTGGTATATCCATACAATAGAATATTATTCATTCATAAAAAGGCCGAAATATTGACATATTCCACAACATGGATGAACCTCAGAAACATTATGCTCAGTGAAAGAAGCCAGACACAAAAGATCACATAACGGGAGCAGATATGGCTCAAGTGGTTGAGCACCTGCTTCCCACATTGGAGGTCCTGGGTTCAGTTTTGGTGCTTCTGAAAACAAACAAACAAAAATCCAACTCAGGGGAGCCAATGTGATTCACATTGGTTGAGTGCCAGCTCCCCATGTACGGGGTCCTGGGTGTTCAATGCCCAGCCAGGTACCTCCAAAACAACAACAGCAACAACAAATGACAAATTGTATGGTTCAATTTATACGAAATATCCAGAAAGGCAAACATATAGAGTCAGAAATAGATTCATGGTTGCTGAGGTTGGGAGTGGGAACCTGAGCTTAAGGGATCTTTTTAGGGCCATGGAAATATTCTAAAACCAGATTATAAGGATGCTTGCACAGTTTGGTAAACTTACCAAAAGTTGTTAAATTGTACACTTAAAATGGGTGGACTTAATGATATGTAAATTATACCCTAATAAGGTAAAAAAGCAACATTATTTTGAGTTAAAGAGCCAGACACAAAAGTACATCAGTATATCATTCCATTTATATGATGTCCAAGAGCAGGCAAAATTGATCTAATGGTGCTAGCAATTAGAAAGTGGTTGTCCTGATGTCGGAGGAGGGAGTTATTGACTGGAAAGAAGCAGAAGAGAACTTTTTTGCAATGATGGAAATGTTCTATATCTACATCAAATCAACATCTATACCTGCACCTCTACCTACTCCTTCACATACACCTATGTCTACAGCTTTATCTTGTTTTGGTGGTAGTTGCCCAAAGGGATACAATTGTCAAAACTTTCATAGTGAACACTTAGGATCTGTGCATTTATTGTATTCAAATTATGTTTTGATTAAAATCATAACAATAATTCCTTAATATCACCAAATATCTATTTTTTATAATTTATTTGTTTGAATTTGTATCCAGACAAATTCTACACATTGCCCTTGAATGGTATGTCTCCCAAGTCTCTCTTTTCCCCCCTCAAGAAAAATAACAGGGAAGCGGATGTGGCTCAAGCGATTGGGCTCCCATCTACCATATAGGAGGTCCAGGGTTCGATTCCCGGGGCCTCCTGGTGAAAGGAAACTGATACATTTGGTGAGCTGGCCCAGGTCGAGAGCTGGTCTGCATGGAGTGCTGGCCCATGCAGAGTGCTGGCCCCCGCAGGAGTGCTGGCTCACGCAAGGAGCTGGCACAGTAAGATGATGCAACAAAAAGAGACACAGAAGAGAGACAATAAGAGATGCAGTAGACCAGGGAGCTGAGGTGGCACAAGAGATTGAGCACCTCTCTCCACTCCACAAGATCCCAGGATCGATTCCCAGTGCCACCTAAAGAGAAGACAAACAGACACAGAAGAACACACAGAGAGCAGACAGCGAGAGCAAAACAATGCGGGGGGGGGGGGATAAATAAATAAAAATAAATCTTAAAAAAAAAAAAAGAAGAATAAAGTTCATTTCTTGGCAGTATGTATTTTGCACATGCACTTAGCTTATCTATGTTTTCAGTACTTTATTGAGAAATAATTCACATAAAATGCAACATCGTCAGTGTACAGCTCAGTGATCTTTTAAATATATACATGTATTTTTTTAATTAGAAAAGTAATTTAACCACATTGTAAAACATGAAAATGAGAGAAAAAAATTAAAACATGATCACAATCACCATTTTAGTGTAGGTCTTTTTATCTTTTTTTTTTTTTAAGCTGCTTCTTTAGCAAGATATATACAAAGTACAGTACCTATTATTATTCCACAGAGAGGCATATACTGCTGAGGAAACGGTCAAATTTGAAGCTAAAAGTTTTAGTAATGGAATCATCTTGAATTTTGAAGCCCCTAAGCATACTATCTGCTATTCTTCTATCATGTCTACATCCAAGTGACCCATTACTAAACAATAAGAAAAGGGTACACGTAGGCATCAGTGTTACGCTGATTCACCAGTCTTCTGATAGACTGATTTATTTCTCTAGGGTATACCCAGACCTGCTCAAATTCTCCTGAGAATTGCAAAAAGTCTTTGTTTTGGACTCAAGGGAGAAAAAATACTATATTATTCTATCCACAGACCCATGCTCACTTTCCAGGATAGTTTTTCAATTGACAGAGGGTTGCACTAGTCTTTTTCCTTTGATGTTTTCAAGTTCTAAACTAAGTATGTTTTCTTGAAAAAGAAATTATGCCCCAGCATATGTTTTGATCTAAACTTATTGTAAATTGATTATTGAAATTCCATAGGTGGGCTTTTTTTAAAGATTTCTTATTTATTTATTTATTTATCCACACCCCCTCGTTGTTTTTGTATTTGCTGTATCTGTTTTATTGTGTGCGGGTCTTCTCTTTTTTTAGGAGCACCAGAACTGAACCCAGGACATCCCATGTGGTACCGCCTGAGCCACATCTGCTTCCTGAGCCAAAACTGCTTGCAGTTTTCATGTAGCACTTGAGGCACTGAGTTTTCTATGGTCCAGTGAAAATCCATGTAAATGCCAGGTTTTGTTGAGAAAGAATAAACTATGATAAATTATGGGAACCTTGGGGTTTGGCTTTTATTTTTACAAATAACTTTTTTTCCCCTGGTTTGCAATAGGGCATGATATTTCTATGTGTGTGCTCTTTTGGGGGGTAGGGAGTGCTATTCCATCTCCTGGGATGTAATGAGATGCAATTGATCTGTCAGCAAAAACTGCCTTCGGAGGCTGCAAATATAGTAAAATCAAATCAAAGTAAACCAGATTATCCTAAAGTGATTTTTGAATAAAAATGTCTATCCCATTTTCTAAACTGCTTTGAAAATAATACCAAAGGGATGAAAACACAATCAAGGACAATCTAATAGTCTTAAAAGTTTATGAGAGGGGAGCGGATGTGGCTCAAGTGGTTGAGAATATGTTTCCCACAAGGGAGGTCCTAGGTTCAGTTCCTGATGCCTCCTAAAAACAAGCAACAAGCAAACAAATGGAAAAAAAGAAAAACCAACAACTCAGGGGAGCCGATGTGGCTCAGTGGTTAAGCACCAGCTTCCCACATACAAGGTCCCAGGTTCAAGCCCCAGCTCTGGTACTTCAAAAAAAAGTTTATGAGAGGGAGTCGGTGTAGCTCAGCAGTTGAGTGCCTGCTTCCCATGTATGAGGTCCTGGCTTCAATCTCTTGTACCTCCAAAAAAATCCAATTAGATAATAGACAAAAGACGTGAACAGACATTTAACCAAAGAGGACATACAGATAGCAAATAATTACATGGAAAGATGTTCAACATCATTAGCCACTAGGGAAATGCTAATTAAAACCACAAGATTTCACTACAGACCTATCAGAATGGCTAAAATAAAAGACAGTGATACGACCAAATGCTGGCAAGGATACAGACAAATTGTATCACTCATTACATTGGGAATGTAAAATGGTACAGCCACTCTGGAAGGTAGTGTGTCAGTGTCTTATAACACTAAAACAGCAACAGCACTCTTGGGCATTTATCTCAGAGAGGTGAAGACATATGTCAACATATCAACACAAAAACTTGGTCAAGAATATTCACAGCAGCTTTATAATCCCAAAGTGGAAACCATCCAAATGTTCTTCAATAGGTAGGTTTAAATGAAATACTACACAGCTATAAAAAGGAATGGATTATTCATACACTCAACAATTTGGATAGATCTCAAGGGAATTATGTTGAGTGAAAAAGAGCCAATCTCAGAAGTGTGATTCCTTTTAAGTAACATTCTTGAAATAACGGAAGTATGGAGATGAAGAACAGATTTGTGGTTGCCACTGATGTGGAGAGGGTGCTAAGTGTGGCTATAAAAGGGTAACATGAGGGAGCCTTGTGGTGATGGAACTGTTGTGTCTCTTTGTTGTGGTGGTCACAAGAATCTACATGCCTGATGAAATTGTATAGAACTATACACACACACACACAAATGAATGCACATAAGACTGGTGAAATCTAAATTAACTCTACAAATTGTACCAATGTCAACTTCCTGGTTTTGATTCTGTGCTATAGTTATGAAATTCATCACCATTGGGGAAAACTAAGCAAAGGGTACACGGGACCTCTCTGTAATTTTTTTTTTTTTTTCTTTTGCAACTCCCTGTGAATATATAATTATTCAAAGAAAAAGTTAAAAACATTTTCATGAAAGCTTGGGTTATGCAAATATTAAGAAGTCTGGATTGATAGAAAAGGTTATTCTAGTAATTAATTCCATTTCCTCCTCCTGCCTTTCAGAAGAATAAGTGGGTCTAGATGTGAAAGGTTCATTGAAGAAAACAATTTCTCTTCTTTATTATGTCTGTTCCTCCTATTCTACACATTGCCACTCCTTATCATGAAATACAAAAAGATGGCATAAAACTTTAGAAGTTTTCAAAACCTCTTCTTCTATTTGAAGACTTCTCTTCCTTCTTCTTTTGCTTATCGTACCAACATACTAAACTTTATTGTGTTTATTCTGTGGCAATCACTATTGCAAAAATTAGGCACTCAACTTAAATGAAAGAAAAATGGGAAATTTTGGTATTATACTCTGTATTAGTCAGCCAAAGGGGTACTGATGCAAAATACCAGAAATCTTTTGGCTCTCATAAAGGGAATTTATTTGGGCTAGAAGCTTACAGTTACCAGACCATAAAGCATAAGTTACTTCCCTCATCAAAGTCTATTGTCACGTGTTGGGGCAAAATGGCTGCCGACATATGCGAGGTTCAGGCTTCCTGGGTTCCTCTTTTCCTGGGGCTTGTCTCTCTCTGGGCTTAAACTGCTCTGCTATCTTCACAAGGCCAGGTGTAGACCCTCAGGTGAACATCTCTGTCTCTCTCCCTGGGGCTTGATTCTCTTCGGGCTCAGCTGTTCTGCATTCTCCCATGTGTTTACTTCCCGGGCTCCAGGTCAAAAACTCCAGCATCAAACTCCAATTTCCCTTCTCTGTGGTGCAGTTTCTCTCTGAGTCCCCTCCCACCAAGGGGGTGGGGATGCCATGTCCTTCTGACGTAGCCCTATCAAAGCCTTAATCATTATTTAATCAAGTAAAAGTGAAATCTCTGAATCCAATATAACCTAATATGCCATGAGGGACAGACCAGTTTACAAACATAATCTAATATCTATTTTTGAAATTCATAAACAATATCAAACTGCCACAC
Source organism: Tolypeutes matacus (assembly GCA_026826555.1). NCBI lineage: Eukaryota > Metazoa > Chordata > Mammalia > Cingulata > Chlamyphoridae > Tolypeutes > Tolypeutes matacus. The sequence goes on along the minus strand of JAKSZT010038599.1, from coordinate 24,167,178 downwards.
ACTCTAAAGGATGGATATAGCTTTAGGCATGGCTGAATGTTGGCATGTATAGCAATCTTTCTTTCCCTCTCTTTCTCTCCTTCTCTCATTTCTTGCTCTATCTCTATCTTGAATCACTACTTGGTTTCATTCAAAGATAGTCTATCTCCATATAATCCACATTATCCTTACATATCAGATTCACAGAGAAAGACCCTTCTCTGTAGCCCCTGCACAAGTCTAGGGAGTGATCATCCCTAAATTGTGCAAGAATACCACAGAAAGAGGAAAGGTTGGTTTTCCAAATGTTGTGCAGGCAAAAAAGTCTATACCCCATTTTATAAATTAAAAGAAAACAAACCTTGAAGTCTGCAAAGGTTTAATCACTATCCTCAAGTCTTCCAGGAAATAGTTGGTGGAGCCATGATTCAAAGCTAAGTTGTCTAGCTTCATTGCTGCAGTTCTCAATCATGAGGCCATACTGTCCCCAGTAATTCTTGTTCTCCAAATTAGATGATCCCCATTCCTAACAATATATCTGTATTTACTTATTTTTCTTACCAAATGTCTTATTGACCCTTTTCTGTATCCAGGTTCTCAAATCTCCCAAATTGTCTACAACAGAATAGGATACAGGACCTAGGAAGTTTAATGTGTTATACAGTGAAAACTCACCCATAAAATTTAAGGGCATATCGCTATTTATACAGTACAGATATGCTTAATTATTGCATCATATTATGTATAAAACTTTTGTAAATCAGATTTATTTCCTTTATTCACTTACAAACTTTGGTCCCTACTATGGGCCAAGCACAAGTAACAACATGCCTGGATAGTGCAGGCAATTTCCACGGGATATTTTTTTCCACATCAGATCTTTGGCAGAGATGTGCTCCTTTATTATTTTACTTGGTCAGTGGGGAGTTTTCTTTTTCCTTCTTTCACTAAGATAATAGAACAATGTGAAAGAAAATGTACATTTTAAAAAATGACAATAGAAATTAAAAACCCTGACTGAGATTTTTCATTCTAGTAAAGGGAGACAGATGATAAACCAGTAAACAAGTGTGTGTGTTAGTGTGTGTGTGTATGCATAGTATGGTATATCAGATGGTAATAAATGCTAAGGAGAAAAAAATATACCAGCGTAAAGGAGGTAGGAAGTGCACAGAGGCAGGAAGGGACTATTCGTTCTCAAATGATCAAGGGAGGAAGATGTCATATCTGCCTGGAATGATTTTCCCAATATAGAATTAACTCAATATTCCTAAAGATCTTTATTAAAAGGTAAACTAATAATGATGTGGTGGCATGGAATAGGGATTGGAGGCACTTCCTTGATATACTTTTTAAGGAAATAAAAATACAGTAGGATAGAAAGGTGAGATGAAAGATGTTCAAGGTGATTTTAATTAATCAACTAGAATCGCTACAAACTGTCAGCAGTTGAACCAATAGACATTTAACATATAGATACTTCTGTTTCATCAATTAGGGATTGTTTCATCACTAAATACTATATATTTATAATACCTATGTTTTCTATGTTCTAAATACCCTAAAGAGAAGGAAGCAGGGAAATAGTTTTATTCTGTTAGACTAAAAGCTACTCTGAAGTAGGACCCAAATTCTTTTTGGTGCTTCTGTGGGTAAGTGATAATTGTTCCTCAATATTTTACTTAATGTGTGTGGCTGCCAGAGGGACCAATTTAGTTTTTAAATCCATTCCTTATTTTGTGTTTTTTATTTACCACTTTTTTCCTAAGCTTCCTTTTCCGCCTTGATTGCCTTTAAAAAGTTTTCTTTAATCTTCCTCACTCCCACATTTGTTTGGAAATTATACCTATTACCATTATTCAATGTTTCATTTTAAACTTTTAACATGCCTCTAGGACTTTATTATTATTTCCATAACTACATATATTTTTCATTCTACTTGGTATTTTTGTAAATCTCTTTCCTTTTTCATGGTGTCTCACTCTTTTCTGTGGGGTGCTATTCTTCCTTTAATCTCTTTATCACTTTAAACATGCTCGTTGTGTATTTCCTGTTATATCGTTCCTTTATCTCAAGTCCTTGATGTGGTTAATCCCATTTCTTATATCTGCTAACTCTTCTTCACTGGAGTTTCTTTGTAGGGTATGTAATTTTGATCACAAGGTTATCTTCTGTGGAAGTTTGTTTCTCCTTCCTAATGAGTCCATGAGCCATAAGTTGTAAAAGTGTTGTAAAAGTGATGCTTACACGCTGGCTTTCATTTTCTTCTATCAATTACTCCAGGGGTTTTTCTGTTCCAGGTTGAATCTTTATATTTAATTCTGAACTTGGGGAATGCCACATCATAAAGGCAATAAGAAAATTGAACTCCACATGTATGGATGGTGTAGGCGATTTCCAACAGGATATTTTTCCCCATCAGATCTTTGGCAGATCTTTGTCATCTTACTTGGCCAGTGGGAAGTTTTCTTTCACTAAGTGAGTAGTTCTTCCAGAGCCCTTGCAGGGCTTTATGCAAAGGTATTAGATCAAGTTCCTTGTTTAACCAGGTCCTTAGTGCCCATGTCCTGTCTATTATTCCCCCTTTTCCTGTTCCCCAGACCCAACTGCTGAGGCTTTAGAGTCTCTCTTCATTTCTGGCACCTGGTGATTTTTCCACCTACTTTTTTACTGGACTTTTTTGTCAATGATACTTGCTTCTGGCTTCCTAGGCTGCCTTAGGGTAACAGGACTGTGTACAAAGTTACACATTTCTAAACAAAGTAATAGGTTTGTGAAGGTTGGACATTCAGTGAAAATTCTTCATTGTGTTTCTCCTGACCTGATTCAGAAACTTTAGGAATTACAAATTCTCTTTGAGGGGAGGCAGATGTGACTCAAGTGATTGAGCTCCCACCTCCTACATGGGAGGTCCAGGGTTCGTTCCTGGTGCCTCCTGGAGAAAACAGCAAGACAGCGAGCTGGCATGCAGCGCGTGGTGAGCTGACACGACAAGATGACGCAACAAGAGACAAAAAGAAGAAAGACAATGAGAAACACAACAAACCAGGGAGCTGAGGTGGCTCAAGCAATTGAGCTCCTCTCTCCCACATGGGATTTCCTAGGTTTGGTTCCTGGTGCCTCCTAAAGAGAAGGCGAGCAGACACAGAGAGAGCATACTACAAAGGGACAGAGAGAAAAGACAGCAAGTACTAAGTTCCATGAAGAATATGAACAGTGTCATGAAAGAGAAAACTAGGGGTGACCTTCTTAGAAACCTATTCAGTTAAGACAATGATTGCCTTAACTCAATTTTTTCAGTTTTCTGAGTAGTAAAATATATTATTTTATCTCTTTCTGTTTTTTCCCTTTAAGCTGTTTAAAAACTCTTAGATTAGGGTTGAAACCCAGTAAAATTGAAAGTGGCTTACATCTGAAGTCACATTAATGACCAGTGATTAATTTTTTTTTTTTTTTTTTTTTTTTAGAAAAAGGGGTTTGATTACAGAAGGAAAGAATAAACTACTAAAAATTGGTTAAATTTATTCTTCTAGGAAACTTCTTTTATTTCTTAAAATAATATCAACTAGTATTTAATCTAGAGCAATATAACATACACGCACATACAACTTCCAGCATCTTACATATGCATGGTCCACTTAAAAATCAGAGCTAAAGTTATTTGAGACACTAAAGATAAAATGAATAGTGATTGACAAAAAAAATGAATAGTGGTTAACAATTTTATGACACTAACTGAAATGTGACTAATTTTTATATATTTTTATATTCAGAAGCTCATTCCAGTTCTTTCAATTTAGCTTCTTATTTTTTAAAGAACAAATTATGCCAAAATTTTTCTTTATTTCTTTCAATTACCTTTGACCAAATACAATAAATTTTTTTATCTAAACATGTCTATTTAAGGAATGTATGTATTTTTCATAAACACCAGATGAACTTAAAAAATATAATAATGTTTTGATTTCATTTTTTAAATTGAATGAAAACCTGTCTGGCTATAATAAATGGTTATACAATATAGTGTGTGGAAATAATAAAAATAACTTTGTCCTTGTATTTTTATAGCTATCATTTAATTTTAGGTTCTGTTTTTATAAAACTCATAAGTCTGGAAGTATCTGTTTTTCTGCCAGCTGATGTGATTCATAAATATGCCAGGAAATTCTAATAAAACTTTCATTAGGATGTATTAATATTTTAATTTCAATTTAAGGAACAGAGAAAAAATTCTGCCTTCAACAGATTGGAATTTTTTTGACATCATATTTCAAAGTAGCTATAACATTGTTGCTTTTCTATAATGGCTTTACTCTCAGAATAGCTATTGTGTGAAAATATGGCCTTTTGAACACTGATATAACTTCAAAGAGGTATTAACTCTGCTTTTATTTTAAAATTTATCTTATTGCTTTTCGCCAAAGGAATTTATCACTGGAGGCCCTCTGAGATAAACCCATTCTGCTTTCTGACTTGTTCAACCTTCCCTGTCTTGTGTTTAAAGAATTCACCAACAAAATCCCCATCCACAAAGTGCCTCTTGACCTCAGGAGACTGAAGAGATAAAACCTGGCTCCTTCCACAAAATTCATTAGCAAGATTGGCTCTTTTGAACTTTCATATATATCTTGTGTGTGTGTTGTTTTTTTGTTGTTTTTTTTTTTTCATACAAATTTTTTATTCCCATAAGCTTCCCAGTCTGTGTCACCATCACCATATGCATTGGATGAACCCAAAACAACCTCAGCTGGGAAGGACTTTTAATAACTTTGCTTATTATTCCTGTAAACTATTTAAAATTAATTTTATCAAGTAATTAGAGAAAACAAGAAAATGCTTCCCTCTCCTGGTAAGATTGTTGTATTTCTTACAATTAGGTAAGCTGCTGTATCTTCGTTAGGACAAAGCTAATTATCCATGACAGGAAATCTTAAGAAAAGTAGATTATTTGGTTTGTAGGTTTCCATTTCTTGTAGTCATTGTACAATTGAAGGAAACCCCACAGGGGCCCCTCTGGGTTCTTTCCTGGAGCAGATGAATTGGAGTCCACACTGGGATAGTCATGAGAAAAAGAAGGTTTATTAATGCAGGGAGAAGAACAAGAGATGGGGGTGTCTCAAATCTGCCTTCCTAAACAAGGGGGAGCAGGGATTTTTATGGATTCAAACCATAAAGGGGAGGGGAGGGTGGAGTGGTTAGCATCACAATGGTAAGTATACTCAAGGGTGAGTTTTGAAATAATCATAAACAAGGGTAAAGTCAGTCTATGACAGGGGTACTTAACCTTTTTTGTTCCATGGACCCCTTTGCCAGTCAGGTGAAAACCACGGACCCCTTACTAAGTCCACACTATCCTGCGTATTATTTAATAAATATATCACACCTGCACCAACACGTCCCCACAAGAATAATGTTTTTTTTGAATTTCAATTCAAGTTCATGGACCCCTTGTTAAGAACCCCTGGTCTAGGGAGTTTCAACAATTTCAGTTATTAACTTTTGGCTATTTTTAATAAACTGGAAAACTAAGAAAAAAATCTATATAATGTTTTAATAATCATTATCATTTCTTAATTCTTAACTCTGTTACAGTTTCAGGCTTCATTTTTGCTTCAAAACAAACTGGGCATTTTGCTTATCAACTAAGCAACTAAAACTATTTTAACGTTAAGTTTTGGAGGACAGGACTGCCTCAATAAAGAAACCAAGGTGGTGCTGGATTTGAATCACTGTAGTTCAATTTTGTTGTCTGTTAGAAGAAAGTTTCCCCTGGGGTGATTTCTCAGTACAGTGTTCCAAAAGTTCTTCAGAGTCAAAGAGATTTTCCTGGAAGGAGAGAGAGTGATATCTATGTAATTTGAAAGATAGATGGGGAAAGGAATAATCAAGATTATTGGAGTTACTTTAAGGCTTAGGTAACATTGGTATTCAAACAGAAGGCAAACTCAGCTATAAAACAAGAATTTCATCTAGATGTCAGAGGCATTTCTGGAGAGAGCTGAAGGGCATCCTAGTCATTAAATAATAAGTACCTATTCTCTGAATCCTGTAGGCCCCATTCATCTGGCCAGTTCCCTACAATCACCGCAAATGGCCCTCTCCCCTCATGCCTGAGCTCTGAAGCTCCACAATTTGCTTCCATCCTAAAATCTCTTTACCAGAGATCACAGCCTAAAACTGGGTCTTCAGAGTAGTTTGCTTTCAACTTCTATAACCTCAGTAGAACCTTTACTTTTTAGTATTAGGCATCCTTAAGCAAAAACTTTTCTGTACATCTCAAACTTGAAATTAGCCTGGTATTTCTAAATGGCTCATCCTGCATGAGCAAAAGCAGTAAATAGCAGGAAATTAGGAAGCTTTCTAAAGGATACCGGTGACCTTAGAGAAAATGAAACAGGACAGCATTTTGAATGCCTATAAATCTTAAGACCAACACTGGGCTTAATAAATGTTCATTGAATGAATGAATGAGCAACCTATAAAGCATTTAGACATAACAGTATCATTTCTATTTTTAAGATAATAATGTTGTTTATATTCAACAGCCACACAAAAGTGTAAAGACCATTATTCTTCATCTGGATTTTATAAGGTATTTTCTGCCCTGAAAAAATTAAAGCTAGTGACTGTAGCATGGTCATTGATGCAGACATGTCTTAGTGAATGCCTTCACCAGGTGGGAGAGGAGGATTTCATAGTTACCAAGAACATCCAGTTAGTAAATATCAAAATTTGGATACTTCATGCTTCAAACAGATGAACTTTGCCTGTGCTAAATTGCAAAGACTACCACCACCCAACCCAACATGTCATCATCATCTCTGGCTTGGACTTCTTTTTTTATTTTTTGAAGGGTGATATAGTTGATGAAATTCACCCTTTTAAAGTATACAATTTAGTGGTTTTAAGTATATATACAAGGTTGTGCAACCATCACCAATATCTAATTCCTGAACATTTTCATCACCGCCCCCCCCCCAAAAAATAACCTTGTGCCTATTAGCAGTCACTCCCCATTCCTCCTACCCTCAGCCCCACTAACTTACTTTCTGTCTCTATACATCCGCCTATTCTGGATGTTACATATAAATGAGGTCATACAAAATGTAACCTTTTGTGTCTCTCTTCTTTCACTTAGCATAAATTTTCAAGGTTCATCCATGTTGTAGCATGCCTGAGAACTTCATTGCTTTTTATGGCTCTGGCCTGGACTTCTGCAATGTCCTCCAAGCTGGTCTCCTACTTCCACTGGAGTCTCCCACAGTTTCCCCTGAAGGCAGCGTGACCGTTTTCAAATATAAATCAGATCATCTTACTCTCCTACTTAACACCCTCTAAAGACCTCCCATTTTACTTAGAGAAAAATGTGAACTCCTTGCCGTGGTCTCCAAGGCCCTTCGATGACTATCTCGCTTGACCTCAGCTCCCAACCCTCTACTTATTCACTCTGTGCCAATTACACTGGACTTCCTTCCTCTCCTTGAACCTTTCAGGCTTATTTCTGCCTCAGGGTCTTTGCACTTCATGGTCCCTTGCCTAGGACTCTTTTCCTACAGGTCTTTGCACAGCTGATTTCTTCTCATCTTTCAGGATTCAAATATTACCTCCTCAGACAGAGGCCTTCCTGTGCCAAGTATCTTTCCCCCAGTACCCAGTCACCTTCTATTATTTCATTGCTCTGTTTTATTTGTTTATAGCACTTATCACTATCTGAAATTAGTTTTTTAAAATGTTTTGCTTGTTTATTGTCTGCCTGAAAATCTGTCAACTGTAGGAGGACAGAGACCTTAACTGACTCGGTTATTACTGTATCCCAAACTTCTAGAAATGAGCCTATTAATATTCATTTCATATTGGAAGGAATGAATGACTATCTTGCCGAACCCCAAGTCTTCCAGATCATGCTCCTAATTTCATTTCCTGAAGCTGAGTCTCTTTACCTATTATAAGACTTTCTTATTGCTAACTACTGCCTGACTGGATTTCCATTAATTGCTGACTTTCCCAATCTCCTGACACCCCATCAGTTTCACTTTCCTTCAGGAAGATTTTTCTGGACATTACCACAGGATAGCAGATTTTGCTCATCTTCAGGTCCATGACCTAATTGAGTCTTAATTCTTTTTTTTTTTTTTCCCTTCTTTTTTCTTTTTTAGGAGGCACCAAAAACCAAACCTGGGACCTCCCATGTGGGAGGTGAGTGCTCAACTGCATGAGCCACATCTGCTCCTTCATTCTTACACATTGCAAATAGAAAGCAAAATCCAGTTGCCAATTTGTGGTCAACAATGCCAGAAACAAGTGAGAAGAATCATAGTTGTACCAAGAATCAAATTTTCCATCTGGAACAGAGCAAGAGGAAATGTTTTAGATGCTGCACTACACCTATATACTGATGAACAAGGTAGAGCTCAGTTTAAATGAACATAAACTTTTAGGGACAGACTGCAATTTTTATACCTAAACTGACAAAGTTCCACTGCTGAGATCTGGGTCTAGCTTCTTTGAAGTGTCTGTTGAATATGCTTCCATTTAGTCATTGCTGGAATCTTCAACCTTTGTTCCTAGGGAAATAAAATGCCTATATCATCCCCATTCTACCATCATCCATCTTCTGTTATTATCCAGGTCAAATAGTGACATGATCATTAGTCTGCAAGTCTTTTCTTACATGTGTATTTGAAAATAACAACTCTCATAAAGGGAGTGGAGGAGAAGCCATAAATACGGAGAAATATTTGCCATATGGTTCATAATAAAGGTTCTAGAATGCATAAGGTGTTCCTATAATTAGTAAGAAGAAAACTAAAAACCCAGTGGGGAGGGGGGATGGGCAAAAAAAAAATCAACCAGCAATTCACGGAAGAGGAAGCAATAATAGAGAATACACTAGTGAAAAGTACTCCACCTTATTATAAATTGAGAATTGCAAATTACATCCACAATGAAAAACCACACTCATCAGGCTGGAAACTTTTTTGCAAGGATCTACAGCAATGGAAACTTCATTCACTGCTGGTTGTAATGTAAACTGGTACAACACTTCAGAAAACAATTTAAAGTAGAGTTTAACTAGATCATCCCCTATGACCTAATAACTCTACTCCTAAATATATGCCCTAGAAAATCCTTGCACATGTGCACCATTTCAGAACACCCTGGTTCATGTAGAAAAAGCTTGTAATGCATGAGGGTTTTGTTGTTGTTTGTTTTTAATTTTTTTTTTTCCTGACCCACTGAGGGCATAAAAATCACTTGAGCTGCTGTTCCAGGTTTCTCTGTTTTTGTGGATATCCTACACCTCACAGACTGTTGAGACCACTGAATTCTCAGCCCACCTACAGGAAACACACGGAAGACAATGGGAGACCAGATCATTCATCTGCCTACATCCGCCTATATCCTTCTTTCATTCATATTCTTTGCACTACTTTTTTGCTACTTTGGGAATGAATCAAAGTACAAGCAATCTTGAATCAAATCTATTCTTGCCCACCGTTGAATCTGTACTAGACCTTGTAATCTGGTCTTGCTCATATGTCTCATGAACATAAAGCACTTAAAAATGGTAGTCATTATTTTTCACTTTATGTTTCAGGCTGAGAGAACATCCCAGGGCTTTATTCCTGCCTCCCTTTGTATTTCTAAAAGAACACTCTCCTAGTCTGCCTTGTAATACAGCTATTTGAGTATGCGTTCGAGGTCCTTTATCAAATTGTAATTTCCTTTAAAGACGGCCCTACAGTTATTAAATGATGTATCCCTCAATAGTATGCCTTGCTTGTAATGGTTTGCACATTACATGCCCAATACATGAAACTGCCTGTTTTAGGGGTGAAGCATCCTGGCAGAAGAGAATGACCAGAAGCTTCCTCATGCTCATAAATCCTTGGGTAAATTGTTTCATTTCTCTAAGCATCATAAAATGAGAATCCTAATCTACACCCCAGAGATGCCATGAATATTAAATGAAATTACATGGGAAAGTGATTAAAGATGCCCCTTTAGAAATGTTAACATTCGTCCTTTTTCAGTGTTCCTACCCTTTCTAAGGAGATCAGATAAGATCAGTTTTCTCTGTTTCAATAGAATGAAATTAGAAGGTCAGGTAATGCCCAGGTCGTTTCCACCTTGGGAGTAGAGAGAAGTATGGAGCATGGTGGAAGTACATGTCAGGACAGAAGTCAGAAGACAACAGCTGGAGAGTGACAGCAGTAGAAATCATTAGAAAAGAAGTTACCTTAGGCTTGGAAATCCTGTAGGACAGTTAGAGACCTTTCTTCTAGGCCTGTTAGAAAGGTCTGTGTGGTCCCAGCAGTCCTATCTTCTGGACCCTTTATTAACAATCAATTGCATTCCCCTAAATGGCCTCAGTCCGCACAGGAATTTGGGGCATGGTCAACAATATCAAAATCACCGTTGAACCAACACTGCCCCAATATGCACCGGCCATTGTGCTTGGAGCTGGGGATAAATCGGTAAACAAAACAGGTCCTTGGACAGAGGTGCGTACGCGGACTACTAGAGCTCTGGAAGAGAAGACACCGCACAGTCCAGTGGGATAAAGGGCTTCTGGGGAAGGATGAACGAGCGTCCCAAGCTGACAGAAGGAAGAGAGCGGCGCCACTACCAAGTTTAAAAACCCCAAATTCCCAGACTGTTGGAACAGCAGTCATCACTTTCCGGCTCCTACTCATATCATTCCAAAGAAGGGAATGGAAGCGTTTTGTTTCAATTCCATTCTCCACTATCTCAGAGAGATCAAATGCGTGGGACCCTGAGTCAGAAACTCGGGCCCGGGGGCGCAGGTCCGGCGGTGGGATGGAGCGGGGGTGGGAAATGGGTCCCGGGTGACGCGAGGGAGGCGGGGGGCGGTGGGTGCCGAGGTGACGCGCAAGGGGACGGTGTCGCCTCAGCTCACGTGTCCTGGGGATTTAAAAGTTGGCGGCGGGCGAGGAGATCAGTTCAGCTGCGGGGACTGGGGACCCGCGCGCCTGGGGCGTGGAGGCACTGCCAGAGCAGCGGGGCGACGGGAGTCTGCGGGCGCCCGCGGGCACCGAGATGCCGCGCCCCGCGAGCCGCCGCCCGGGGCGGCCCTCTGCACAGGTGGCCGCGGCGTCCGCGCTCCTGCTGCTGCTCACCTGCTGCGCGGGCGCCTGCCAAGGTAAGAGCGCAGCGCGCGTCTCCCGGCACGGGCGAGCCGCTTCTGGCGTATCCCCCTGGCTCCACTCCCTGCTCTCTCTTCCTTTCTCTCCCCCTTCTTTTGGTATCGGGTCTTGCCTTCCTCTGGTGCCGCGGGGCTTCCTGGCTTCTTCTTGACTTCGCAGCTTGGCGACGGACGCGGGTCGAAGCCCGGAGGTAGCCATGCTTTTTTTTTTTTTTTTTAAAGCTTTGCAGCAAGTTCTCTTAGCTTCCCTCTGCTATCCTGTAAAGGTGGGCGGATTGTCATCATAATTCATAATCGTGGGGATTTAAAATCCTTGCTTTCAGAGCATGGTGCGAGCCCTCAATTGGAAATGAGGAAACCGAAGCTATTATTCTTTTCATAATCCATTTAATTTTTTTATCGTTGTCCATTCGTTGTTTTGGTTTTCTCAGTTCCTTGCGGCATTGGAGTGCGGAGGGGGAAGCTCCCTTGCTTGAAAAGGAAGATAAGTTGGCTTCGAAATCTAAGCAGTCAGAAGCTGGGAGCCCTAAACCTTCTATCACATAGCCTACAGTGATGCAACATGATTTAGGCAAAGTAATGTTAATCTTTTTCAACTTAAACATTTTTATTGGTAACATTAAGATGGTAATAGTTACCTACCTTTTTAAGGAAGCAGATAATTACAGTTTTAAAAGTGGCTTTGCTATGTAAAACAAATGTCCTTTTCATGCTTGTTACATGCCATAGGCTTGCTGTGATTTTGCATAAGTGAGAGGGAACAACTACTTTGGGGGATGCAGGGTGGAAGCAGCAGGTGGAGTGAAAGCTGGCTCCTTTTTAAAAGACCAGTTGTGGGTGTCATTTCCAAAAAAAGCATAACTGCTGACTGACCAATGAGTTTATAAACCTCCCAATATTTTTCAAATGGATGAGATGCCTCCTTCATTACCCATGGGCCCCTAGACTGCCCTTTTGTCTTCTTTTCCTCTCAGACCTGTTCATGATACTTAAAACCTAATTTTATCTCTCTACAAATGTAGTGGGGATGGGGAGAGGGTGAGTACACAGCATGATCTACCCTACCCCCGGGCCCCTAAAGATGGCAGTGAAAAGGAAGCACAACAAACATAAATAAGCAAACTCATAGATAAACTACCAAGATGAATCATTATGGCGGATGCAACTGGGTGTACCTAAGAACAACAGAACAGTTGCCACAAAGCCAGAGGTGGGAAATAGTGCCCAAAAGTCCAGTGTCCTTAGCAAAAATGAGTTAACAGAACATACAATACTGTAAAATTTCAATAAAACTCAATATATATATATATATATATTTTTTTTTTTTTTTAAAAAGAGCATACAATAGCCACGAGCAGATAAAAAGCAGTCACAGATTTGGTGGATGGAAGCACTTTACTATACAAAGAATATTATTGAAATAAAGAAGGAAATTTCCAAAATGAGGGACATATTTTGGATATTTGCAACAAATTGTCACCTGATTTTGCCTGTGACCATAAGTTATCAAGTGCCCAGGATTATATTAAGGAGTGCCATTTCCTATTCTAGCTACAGCTCATTAAATAAGTCTTAAAATTCAGTGAGCAGAAAAACAAAACAAAACAAAAAATTCCATCAGCCGTAACAATTTCTCACTGCCCAACCCTACACTGGTTAAGTATTAGCAAGGAGAAAAGAAAATTGGTGTCACTTTTTAAATAATCAAATCTTTTTTTTTTTTTTTTGCACATGGTGTATTTACAAATATACAAGTTGTCTGACCAGATTATTTGCCTCAGTTATTTTGTACAGTGTAAGACTGAAGATTCCACTTTACCAGATAGTACTGAAGTATAAAGATCATGATGAAACTGATTGATTGAAACAACACAGTTTTGATGCTGGAGTAGAATGTAGAGACACACTCTCTGCCAATATTTGGGAGGCTGATTTAAGTACTGCTTTTTTATAGTATAAATTTAGTCCAGATCCAGGGTATTTGGGGGGTGGGGGAGTCACGTTGCCTTTAGTTTAAAAATAGACAATAGTTAAAAATAGGGAGCAGATGTGGCTCAAATGCTTGGGCCTCCGTCTCCCATATGGAGGGACCTGGGTTCAATCCCCAGGATCTCCTGGTAAAATAAAAATAAATAAATAAATAAAAATAATACTTCCCCCTTATGTCTGGTTTGTCATAGGATATTAGTGGTTTTCTATAACCTATAGAAAAATACAAATTTATACAAATTTTTACAAAATAAAAAATTTTGACTTCTCTAGCTTTTTTACAGATCGTGTTTACATGTTTAGTTTAAGGTCTGCAAACGCCCTTTTGATTTTATGTAAGTGCTTGGAACTAAGGCATATTCACACATGCAAGCTGGGGGCCCTGGACGGCTGCAAGCTCTTCAGTCTTGGTGAGGCAGTGTGGCCTAACACAAGTGTGCCTGAGGTGGGAGCTTCAACTTTTACCAGGAGTAAAAGGAGCATGAAGGATATAAAATTACATTCTTTAAACAGGAACGCCATGTCAAAAAGAGATTTTAAAAGGCATAATGAGTGGAGAAATCAAAAGTACATGTAGGTGAAGAGTGAACCCAAAGTGTTCCAGTGGAATTCCTTCCCTTTTTCCTTGCATCTTATTTGGCTCTGGTTCAATCAAATACTGCTTCTCTCTCCATTCCTCTTCCTTTTTCAAAGCTGTTTGTGTTTGATACCAATAGATAGATAGTACATCCAAGTTGTAAGGAATGAGCCTCACGGCTTTTCAGATTGTTGTCAAGAGAACATTCTGTTCATTTCCCCCTTTTAGAAGTTTTCAGACTTTTTTTTTTTTTTTTTTTTTTTTAAAGCTTAGGCCTGAAGTATTTATTTGAGCTGCTTTGTTCTGTTGTGGATGAAGCATGCCCCATTTCTTTCCACAGCGCAGTGCTCTGTCCTCTGGCTATTCAAAGTGTTACCCCTGAACCAGTAGCATCATTATCACTGGGGAATGCAGACTCTTGTCCCCTACCCTGATGTCCCGAACCAGAATCTCATTCAGCAAGATCACCATGCACATTTGTAAGCACAGGCAAATTTGAGGAGCACAGCTTTATTTCTTCCTGAAAACAGAATGAGCTCAGAGTATGATCCACCAGACTTCTGTGATTTTGGGATACACTCTTGTGCTAGGGTAAGGAATATGTAATTGAGAACTGTGTAAGATCTTTTACCACCTTGAATACTGGTCCCATGAAAGGAGATTCATTCAGGTTCTGAAATAAGGCAACTTTCTGCTATGGACGATATGCCACCTGGTAAGTTACTTCTATCCTCCTAAAACTCAGTACCACAGATTTAATTAGTAGTGCTATTAACAGAATCTAAATAAAATAATAGTAAAACTTTGTGTGAACTTAAGGGAAGACTTTACTGAAAGGCAAAAAACCATCTGTCAGGATTTGGAGTCAACGGGACTTGGTTTGAAATCTCCCTCTGCTACTTATCTATTCATGTGACCTTGAACAAATTCATCCTTTCTTGCCTTAGTTTCTTCATCTTAAAATCAGGAAAGGTTTTGTGAGGGTGAAAGGGCATAATGCCTGTGCAGTGCTTAGGACAGGGCTGGCCTTAAGCAGATGCTCAATCAATGTTAGGTGCTTTCTTACTATGGAAAAAAAAAGTTCCTTCTCTAATCCTGTTTTTTTTAAAGCATTTAATTTTGCTACATTTGATATCTTATAAAAATTTAGTGTTTCACCACAGGATATTTTTTTGTTTTTAGTAAAGATAAATATACAGATAAAAGAAGAAAAGTTGTAATTACATATAAATATTAATTTAAAAACTCAAAATGCTAAGATAATATTATAATTTATATAGCGTGAGTTAGAAAATTAAACTTAGAGAAAATATTCTTTTATTTTAATAAGGCTCTGACAAGTAATTCGTTCTTTTTTTAAAGAACTTTATTAATATATAATTAAATACCGTAAAATTCACCTGTTTTGAGTATAGAATTCATTGGTTTTTAGTAGACTTACAGAGTTGTACAACTATCATGACAATACAATTTTAGAATATTTCCATCTCCCTCAAAGGGATCAGTTGTATCCATTTGCAGTCAATCTCCATTCCCACCTCCAGCCCCAGGCAAACCCTAATCTACTTTCTATCTCTATAGATATGTTTTTCCTGGATATTTCATGTAAAAAGAATCAGAAGCCAAATGGTCTTTTACATCTGGCTTCTTTCACTTAGCATATTGTTTCTGAAGTTCATCCATGTTGTAGCATATATCACTAGTACATTCCTTTTTTACAACCAAATAGTATTCCATTGTGAAGATATATCACATTTTATTTATCCATTCACCAGTTGATGGACATTTAGATTGTTTCCAGTTTGGTCTTTTTTTTTTTTTTTTAATAAGATTATTTTATTTATTTATTTCTCCCCAACCTTTCATTGTTTGCATTTGCTGTGTCTGTTTGTTGTGCGCTGGTCT
Source organism: Tolypeutes matacus (assembly GCA_026826555.1). NCBI lineage: Eukaryota > Metazoa > Chordata > Mammalia > Cingulata > Chlamyphoridae > Tolypeutes > Tolypeutes matacus. Next base: position 24,151,561 of record JAKSZT010038599.1, on the reverse strand, counting down.
TCTTTTTAGGATGCACCGGGGACCGAACTTGGGACCTCCCATGTGAGAGAGAGGCACCTAATTGCTTGAGCCACCTCTGCTCCCTGCTTTCTTGTATCTTTCATTATGTTTTCCTCCTTGTGTCTCTTGTTGTGTCTCTTGTTGTGTCAGCTTGCTGTGCCAGCCCATCACATCAGCTCACTGTCTTGCTTGTCCTCCCCAGGAGACACTGGGAACCGAACCCGGAACCTCCCATGTTGCCACAATTGCTTGAGCCACATCTGCTTCTCTCCATTTTGGTGTTTTATGAATAATACTGCTGTGAACATTCTGGTACAAGTTTTTGAGTATAAATATACATAATTCTTTTAAAGTTTATTTAATAATTATGTTTCCTTATAGTAAGTCAAAAGCTGAAATTTCTACTTGAAATATGGTAATGATTACAGTGAAAAATGATAATAACATCTGAAAAGGAATTAAATGTAAATATTTCATTTTAAAAGAAAAACTATAAAGTTAACATGTGGTATAACTTTTTATTTTTAGGTGGTACAATATTATCTCAAGGATTACAGCCTGAAAAAGAATTACAGCTGTGGAATGAGGTAAAGAATTTTCCTCACACAAATTAGTGGAAACTTTACCTTTTTTGAAATTATCAGGATAAATGAAATAATATAATTGAGGTTTAGGACAACTTGATTTTACCAACATTCTGATATCAAAATATTCAGAATTACTATCTATGTTAAATATAAAAGAAGTGAAAAAACCCACAAAAATATACAGTAAATGGTAAAGTAAGACAGCAGAAATAAGTTCAAATAATAGGGTAATAACAGTATATGTGAATGTGTTAAAACATGCCACTTAAATGATAGAGACTCTCAGATTGGATTTTTAAAAATGATTCACAATATGTTGTATCGAGTCACATTTAAAACAGAAAACAAAAAATAATAAGCATAAAAGAATGCAAAATGAGAGTGTCTAATAAAGTAGGATTCGAAAGCAAAACCATCACAACAAACAAGAAGGGATGTTATAAGCTGGTAAAAGGAACAACAGCAAGATGATAAAATCATCATGAACATATTAACAGCGCAATCCAAAATGTATATAATAATTGATAGAACTTCAGGGAGAAATAGATAACTGTTATAGTTGGAGATTTTAATACATCTCTCTCAAAAACTGATAGTTAAAGAAGATAATACATATGTAGATGTATCAAAGACCTAATGATACAATTTATAAATATAAGCTTTTAGAATTTTTTTTCATTTTGCAAATAATTTAATCAATAACAATGACAATACATTTTCATCAGGAAGTCGTTTTTTGTAGGCAATCTAAAAAGTAAATATATATATATATATATATATTTTTTTTTTTTTTTTTTGAGGTACTGGGCCTGGGTACCTCAACTGCTTGAGCCACATCCACTCCCCTAAAAAGTATATTTTTGTCCCATGCTCTTTAGGAGACCATATGATTATTTTAAAGGTCTCTGTTTTCCATTTTATCAAAATCATTTTCATGCTTCATATCTAATTTATAGAAATATTTTTTCAAATCTTCACTAAATAGAATACACATTCTTTTTGAGTATATTTGGAGATTTTTAAAAAATATAGACCATATGTTTGTTAGAACACAAAGAAAGCTTTCATAAATCAGCAAAAATTCATTTCAAAGTTTACCAGTTGTTATGCAATAAAATTAGAAGTAACAAAAGTGTAACCGAAATATCCCACCTGGATATTTGGAAAATAAATATCATTTTGGTAAATAACCATGTATTACCATAAAGGAAATAATAAAATATTTAGAACTGAACGACATAAAAACTTTTAAAGTCAAAATTTGCAGGCTATAGCTAAAGCAATATCTAGAGGGAAATTTTAGCTTCATATATCTTTACCAGGAAAGAAGAAAATATGAAAACAAGTAAGATAAGCATTCAGCTAAAAAATATGGAAAAAATAGCAATAAGGGTAATTCAAAGAGATGAGAAGGAAGTAAATAGTAAAAATAAGGGCAGACTGAATTTTGGAGAGAGAGGGAGAACAAACTGACAATATTAACAAAATGGTAAGTTGGTTCTTTGAAAAGATTAATATGTTAGACCTCTGCAATATTGATTTTAAAAGGTAGAGGGGAATATAAAGGTAAGATATAGACTGAAAATGGGTAGGCAACCTAGAAAAACAGAGATTTAAAAAAATGTGTTTTAAAGGTATTATGAATAGCTATGTGGTAATAACTTGGAAAACTTAGATGAAATGGATAAATTCCTAAAAATATATATCTAATGCCAAAAATGTACAAAAGTCATACAAAAAGCATTGAAAAAATGAAATTAGAATAGGAAGAAAAGCCATGGAACTTATTAGTTGAGTTAGAGCTCTTCTCTTCCTACTCTTGCTTATTTCTCCTTTCCTTATACTATTTGGCTAGGGCCTCCAGTTGCCTGTTATATACAGCAAGTGTCTCTAAAGCTTCTCCAGAGAGTATAAATTTGCTGTAGAATTTTTATGTATAACCTTTACCTAGTTAAGGAAGTTCTCTTCTTTTTCGGTCTTGCTAAGAGTTTTGTTAATCCTAAATAAATTTTGAAATTAACTACTTTGCATCAATATTGAGATAAGCAATGCACCTTTTCTTCTTTACTCTATAGTCATGATGAATTACATTAATTTCCTGCCATTGAACCATTAGAAATAATATGAGAGTTCAGAAGGTCATTATGGTGCCCATATACTAGAAGCAATAACATTTCTCTGCACCAAGAAAAACTAACATGAAAATATAGTTAAAAAATAATCTACCATTCACAGTGGCAACAAAAAGTATAAATATTTAGGAATTAACCTAACCAAAAATACACAGAGCTCTATGGAGAAAAAAAATTAGCTATAATAAAGGAAGTAGAAGGTGATCTGAATATATGGAGAAACATTCTTTGCTCCAAGATGGAACAATTTAATGTAATTAAAAATATCATTTCTCCCCAAATTAATCCATTAAACCAATATAATTCCAATCAGAATTCCATTTAGGTTTTGTTTAGAAACTTCACAGATTTAACCTTAAATTGATACGGGAAAATAAAGATCCAGAAATAGCTAAGGAAATTTTAAATATAAAGACCTTAGAGGGCCCTATCAGATATCAAGATACACTATAAAACTATAATAATAAAACAGTATGTAATGGCATGAGAACAGATAAAAGAACCAATTGAACCGAGACTATAACCTGGAGACTAGCAGACACTCTTGGTGCTCGGGACTCTTTATCTGCTTGGCATATGCTTGGGGCAGGCCAGAAGTGCCTGGGAGTAAAGACCCCCACAACTGAGCGCATTGCTCAATTGGTGACCTAAGGTAGTTAGTGGACAAATCCCTTAGCTGCCTTGCCCCTCAGTTGGGATAACTCTGAATCATGATCTACGCTGTTTTCCGGAGTTCCTCAGAGATCAAACCCTATTTGCCCACAGTAGTAGCCTGCTCTATAACATATACTTTATGAGCTTCCTTTTCTTCCCTGTTTTACTTCTCCACTCTTATACCAGTGCTTCTTGGATCACCACCAAATAATTTACTTATATTCATCTCCTTATCTCAAGGCCTATTTCTGAGAGGAACCCAATTAAAGACAGAAACGCACATACATAAAGTTACTCTACAATAAAAGTAACACTAAAGTTACTTTTAACTTTTCACTTTTTTTGGGAAAAGAACAAATTGTTTGATGAATATGAGTTGGGAAAACTAAAAGTAACACCCTATAGAAATAGGTAAGGTAAAACTGAATAGTTAGATCCCCACCAATTCCCCAGACTAGGTACACAGAGGCCACTGCCCTGCCTCTCACCCCTACCCATGCCCCACTGCCCCCTCATGTCTCCCCCTCCTCCTCCCACCCTGGGCTCTGAAGCCAGAAAACCCAAGAGGGAATGACTGAGACCATCTACCCACCTGCATAAGAGGAAAGATAAGATGACCAGGGCCCATGCACTAAACAGTCTTGAACAGAATAGAAATTCAAAGTCAATTACAAGGGTCTCTGCATTGGTAGGATATCAAAATACAAGCAAGAAAGATATAAACAAGTTGAAGAATAATTTAGAAGACAGATTGGATATTACTGTATAATAGACATTAATTTTAGCTTGACATCATCTGTATTTCTGTGGTCTTTGGAAAAATATTTTAGATGATAATGCTGGAAGAAAACAAAATAGAGTTGAAAAGCACTGTAAATTCTTTTACAGAAAAATGTATATTTAAAGAAATTAAAATGCTAAGAACACATAGTTAACTTTTCTGCCATAAGTTGTAAAAATTATACAACCTATATATAGAGTCCTAACCGTTTTCAAATAGATTCACAAATGGACTGCGCAGAGTTCTCAAAAGCATCTGGTAACACTCAAAACCACTAGGGCCATAAGCTGAGTAAAGTGAACAAATGCCGGCTCAAATAGGTGAGTAGTATCACTGAGCCTTTCAAAGAAATGAGAACAAAAATTTTGCATTTATCCTAATTTTATTAATTGTTTTGTTATTCTGATGATATTTTTCAAATGATGTTTATGCACCAGTTAGTTTCTTTTGAGGTTCAAGGGTTCACACTGTTCAGGGACATGGGCCACCTCAACACATATGGGCACCGTGGTCTGTGGGTGGACATCATTCACCTTGGGCATGCAATGTCTTCAGATACCTAAGCACCACAAATCTTTCAGGAAAAAACCCTACTGCTGCAAAGAAGATAACATTTGGGGAAGCAGATGTAGCTCAAGTGGTTGAGTGCCTGCTTCCCATGTACAAGGTCCTGGGCTCAATCCCAAGTATCTCCTTAAAAAAAAAAAAAAAAGATAACATTTGGAGGTGATATATTCAGCATTGATCAAATCTCACAGCTTAAAAAAGGCATCTTTGGCTTTCCCCCTCTGAATCGACTTCTTTTTTCTTCTACAACTTCAATTTAATTCAAGAATATTTATTGAGCACTTACCCTGTTCAAGTTAGATATGACATAGCCTCTGCCCTCAAAGTTTATCCGTGTGTGTGTGTGTGTGTGTGTGTCATGTCTTTGTGTGTATGATCTCAGTTTCTGTGGTATGGAAGAGGGAGCAGGTGAGTGGATACAGGGGACAAGATGAGTAAAATAATTCCCCAAATATTTGTGATATGTAGAGAAGATGACAAGTTCTATGAGGATAAAAAGTAGGGAGACATAAGCCTATGTTTTTCTGAAACTTGGTATACCTTTGTTATTTTCTAGGGAATCATGTATCTTAGGGCATGTTCAACTTGGAAGCCATAAAAAGCTTGAGAAATTATGACTTGTAGAGTATAATTCCCCCCTCAGTTTAGTGGGAGAATAGAATTAAACTGCTCCACGAAGAATTCAGGGACTGAAAGGGACACCTAAGATGTTATGCCATAAACAGGACTCAACCTCAATCATCCCAGGCAGATGAGAATCAGTACCATTTTCCCCAGCCTCATTTAAAAGGCCATTCACCAAAGAAATAAATACTCTCAACAATTCCAGACACCCAACTTACTGCTCAACTCTTTATCACAGTTTTTTTTAAAATGATTAATATAAATTCCTTATACTACAGTTTAAAATCTGTCTCTCAAGTTGTCTTTTTAGGATAAAGGCTGAGAACAGCTAATTGTCATCTGTAGTTCAATAAACCTTCATTATAAAATACCCCCCTTTTCTAATGCTGAATCCGTAATACAGAACTCATAGAGACTGTCCATGTCCTATAAGTGTTTTTATTGTTATAGTTATGTTAATTTAGGTGATATGATTAGAGTAGAGTGTTAAAAAAGAGCCACATGATAACAGAGTGCTTCTTAGTTTCAAGGCCACTCTTGGGTCACATTTTTCACATTTCTCAAGGTGAATAATACCTGAAGTTTTTTCCCTCCATGTTTGAAGCTTCTTTTTGCTGTCTGATACCTGTCAACTTTATTGGGAACATATACCCCTGTGGCTAGGAGAGGGAAATACCAATTCCAGAACTTTGTTTAAAAGTTTAAGAGGCTCCTGTCTCCCTAATAAAGAGTCCTAAACTCAATTAATGTTAAATAAGTAACTTGACTTTGTAAAATCTGTTAAATTAATAAAGTCTCATTCTGTCCATGTTCTACTATTTTCTGTCTATTTCCAGGGTATAACTGGCATTATTGTTTTCCACAGATAAATGATGCTTGTTCATCTTACCTGTCCAATGATTCTCAGCCTCAGGTAATTCCAACTGGAGGTATTTTGTCAAAACGTAGGCATTTGTATCATTCTACAATACTCTATTTCTCCATTTGGACCTTTTCCTACTTCATGAACTCATTAAAACATGTTAACATATTAGAAATTATTACATCATCTGCAGGTAAGAATCAGTGCTATGGGCTTAAATGTTGTCAAGTGCTAGGGCCTTTATCCCTAAATAAAATAGATTTGAAGATAATAGACATAGTTTGGAAATTGTAGAATGTCAAATTAAAATGTGAATTTCAAAATCAAATTCTGTGTTAAATTTAAAATAATGTATTGCTGTATTTGGGAGCTTAATATAGCTCTCCTCCAATTGAGTTTGAAACCCATTGAAAGACTTATGGAGATAAAAGTATCATCATTATAACTGAAAAGTCAGTTGGTGCATGTGGCTTTATATCTGATACCAAGGGTGTTTGTTGAAACTACCTCCATAATTAAACTTACTTTGCAAGTGTCAGACCGTGACTCTGGGTCTCTTGACAGAGTCAGGTTCTCTGCCACAGAGCAGAGATCAGACAAGAAGAGCAGACCAAAGAGCTGGCTTCCAAAGAGAAAAGGGTTGGACTGAGCAAGCCCAATTTCCTCCTCCCAATTCAGCTATCAGATGATTCATTCCTCTTCCCAAAGGAAAGTTGAGGGAGGGTTGGGGAGAGAGGCCAAGAGTATTGGTCTAACTCCTATGTGGAAACATGAGGAGTGGGAAATGGTGTGTCCTCCTTACACTGTTCTTACTGGAAGAAGGACACAGATATAGCAGAGCGCAGGTATAGGAGAGCTAGTTGTGGTGCCTTGACTTCCTAATCAATCACCTCAGTGTCCTGAACACAGAAGAGGGCTAGGTAGAGGCTTCTGGCTCTGCCTCTTTCAGAGCAGTTAGCTGAGTGCCTGGGGTGCTCCTTCTCCATGGTCTGGCCAAGGTGCCATGCTATCTTCCTCTCACATAGTCCTTCCAGAGTGCCATCCCAGCCTGCTTGGAGAAACAGCCTTGTGCAGTCTGCTATATCATTCAAACCCATTCCTCAGTGTGCAGAGCATCACTTGCAGGAAGTTTAGAGACATTAGATGGTAAAGAAAGACCAGGATCAAGATAGATGACAATTATAAAGAATATTTCAATTTACTCAAGGAATGTTGACTAGCATTACATGGGATGGATATTAATCAGCAGACCAGCTTTTGTGTTGTATTTAAAATTCAGGAACACGCCTGGAGTCACTTTGATTTCTACTGTACTAGGAGGATGAATTTTAGAACGCTCATCCAAACACCATCAAGAATAAACTACTGGATTTGGATCCTGTGTACCTTTTAAGAAGGTCTTGGTAAATTTACTACTGAATCTTTTGCGTTAACTGATACAATTTAAAAACATCATCAATTTTCACATTAACTATTATTTTATTATTTATGTGATTATCTGAGCAATAGTTCAAAATATTTTTACCAAATAGAAAATAAAGGATCATAAAAGGTCCATAAATTTAAAAGGTACTACATTTTTAGTATAAGAAAAATCTTAAAGGAATAGTTGTAGCTCAGTGAATAATGGTTTCTTGTAAAGAGGAGCTGGAAAAAGGCATTAGTTTTGAAACTTTTCCTCTCAAATCTTGTTGCCCAGCCTCATCCTGCTTAGAAGCCACTTTCTAAAGAGAAGCTCCTAGTTCTGAATTCTTCTTCGATTTGAGATACCTCTTCAACACATGACATCGCTGGATTTTTTTTTTATTATTTTGCATTTTGTGGCATTTTCTAAATGGATCATAGAAAGAGTTGTGGGGGATTTATATCCAAATTTTTATGGGGGGGGGAACCATCTGTAAGGGGAAGAAATGAGAAAGGAGGTATCAGTGTTCACACTCTTTCTCTCATCCAACTCCCAACTGTAAGTTCCACAATCAGGATCAATGCAGCCCAAGAATATCTACTGGTGCAAAGACGTAGTTCCTAGGCTGTAGTCTATCATCTACTATCCATGCGGACAATCTCTCAGAACCTCATTTCTATCCTCTCTACATGAGAATAACCATTCCTGTCTCATATACCTCACAGCTATGTCGTAAGGACAGAAAGGGATTATGCATATGAGAGTGTTTTTGTAATTGATTGAAGCACTCCATAAATATGAGCCATTAAATGTTATTAATAAATATCTCAACAACTTGCATGGCAGGCACATAAATAGAAGGGAACAAAGCAGACCTCTGATACTACGAAGGATGTGCAGAAAAACTGTCATGAATCCAGCTATATTCCTAACTACAGCCAACCAAGCAAAACATGCACAGTTCAAAGCGTGAGAATATTAACAGCCCTGAAGGATCCTTTTCACTCTTGATGTGACATATCATCTAAGAGTGGCTGCAGCTATAAATCAAACTTTACAAGTCACACGTTTGTTTTTAATTGGTAGCAGATCCCTCCCTTTTTTTTTTTTTTTTTTTTAATCATAATAAACTTTACTTTTAGAAGTTTAAATTTACAGAAAAAATTACACCAAAAGTATAGGGAGTTCCCAAATGTGTGGGAGCCCCCCACACACACACACATTTGTAATGCTACTATTTTTGACTAAATGCTGTGTACCTGGCACTGTACTCAGAATTTTACCTACATTAAATCCTTATAATAACTCTCTGCAGTGATGTTTTCATCCCTGATTTATGGCTGAAGAAACTGAAATTTAGAGAGGTTAGATAACCAGCCCAAGGCAGCACAGCTAACAAATAGTAGAAGTTGAATTTGCACTGCCATAGAGTTGCAGGCTATCCAACTTCATAGGCCTATGGTTTTAATTATATTGCCCCCCCCCACTGTTCCTGTTCCTCGTTACTCCCAAAATGCATTTATTAAGTAATCAATTGTTCATGGTATTTCTGTACTACATGCTGTGCAAAGCAGGTTTTGCCCCTGCTTGTCCATTTTTGCTGCTCCTCACCACACCCAGCTGGCTACTATCCACAAGAGCCCTGCCCTGCTTCTGTACCGAATGCTTTGAAAAACCTGATCCTGGGGTGTGCAGTCAGCAGCCTAGAAGGGTGGTACTCAGATTAGGTTCACCACACAGGACTTCTTCACCTCCAACTCCCATTGTTGCAAGCAATTGCAGGATTTTCAAATTAGCCAATAATGAGTAATATTCAGCCAGGCTCCCAGCTTCGGCATGTAGACACAGACTTTGCTACAAGCTGGGAAAAATAATCCTTCTTGTGGCACTGCCCTGGTTACTCAGTCATAGGATTTCATAAAATGTCAGCAAATACTGAGAACTATGTATCTGGACTCCAGTGGAAGCCTTAAGCAGTGCATATGTACAGTATATAACATCTGTTTGGAAGAAAGATTTAACTTTTAGCAGCCAAGTTTTTAAAGAAATCAGAGGATTCTAAGAGTTTCAGTGGGCTGCAAGAAGCATCCTATTCTGGGTAGTTGGAATATTCCTGTGCTCTTAACATTGTACAGTTATATCCTCGGTGCAAATGCTATGAAACCAGAAACATGGCCCATCTTCTCATTTCCATTAGGCATCCAATGCATTGAAGGACATTTGCTTTATAATTATGGAGATTCTATCAAAGCCTCAGGTAAGGTCAAATAATGTTTTGTTTGTAGGCAGATATCTGCTTGGTGATTTCTTTTTTTTTTTTTTTTTTATTATGGGTAAAAATCAAAATTCTCACAATACATACAAACATTTGCAAAATGATATATAAATATATATGCATATATGTGTATTTGCTTATAAAAATGTTATTTATATATATATATACATATATTTTTAAGAGGTGCTTAGATTACCCAAAATATTACACGGAACCCACTGGGATTCCCATGTTGCCCACCTCCCACATCTCCCACAGTGTGGCCCACCACCCTCAATGAACTTACACATCCTGGAGCCTTGCCACCAACCATAGACCACAGTTCACATTGTAGACCACACTCTCTCCCACTCAGTTCTGAGTGGTGTGTGCTGATTTAAAATGGCCTACATCCGTTGCCACAACAGTACTCAGGATAACCTCCAACTCCCAAAGAAGCCCCTGTATTTCAACTGCTCATCCCCTCCCTACCCCAAAAGTGTCAAGTGGCCACTGGCTCCACCTCATTGTTATAATTTCTTGCATTGCTAGAATCACCATATGTGAACAAGAGAATACCATCAAGTCCACTCTAGTCCATAGTTCTTCCCCCAATCCTGAGGGGACTGGGATGGTGATGTCCACTCCAACTCCAAGTGAGAGAGGTTTTATATCCCATGGATATGGTGGGTAGGATGATCCTGCCTGCAGATGCAGGCCCTCTCCATTCCCTGGGATGGCCATTGCCCATCGTTGTCTCCTCACCAGGTGACTTGGATGAGTCCATTGAGCTGTAGGGTAGGAGTTGCAGCACCATGCTCGGTGATTTCTTGGAATTCCTCCTAGAAGAAGATATGCCCAAGAAGCATGTTAAGAGGAAGCTAGGAGAGAATGATTTATTTAGGATAAGAAACAGATACTTCAGTTCCTCTGATGGCTGAGTACTTAGGGTCATATCCCAATTACAGTCATCTAACTGGGAAATCATATGTCCCCTATTAGTATAAGATGTGTTCCAGTTCTGATTAAAGTCATGTTGGCCCTATTTTTCTCCCCGATTCATACTACAAATGGAGAACAGATACATCTTTCTCAAGCTGCTAAGCATATCTGATATGGCTTGGAGGTTAGGACATCATAATTTGTTGGAGAGAAAGACAATAAGAATGCAAGTAGAAACCAATTATATTGTCAATAAGACTTTGAAATTGTATAATTACTGTGGTGTCTTGACTTCTTAACAAAATTACTTGATTCTTCTGGGAGAACGTTTTTTCCTGAAGTGAGGATAGGTGAGAACTTGAAAAACAGTATAATTCACTATATCACATTTTATATTTTGGATGAACTTATTTTAAAACTACCCTATTAAGGAGTAAGAGTCTTAGGTTTAGAATTATATTTTTTATTAGCCAATTCTAATTTCACCTTTGATTATTGTACAGTCTGATTTCCATACATTCTATATACAATAATAAAAAATAGTAATTTGAAAACATAGGTGTTTTCTGAAACTAAATAAGCATTTACAATATATTTTTTCAAGTGTTTTGTAATGATATTTTCTAAAAAACTTAACTGATTTCCTAATTTACATAAAAGACAGGTGTATTGACAATGGTGTTTGTGCATGATCTTGCTTTTGTTTTAAAGTCAGATGAGAACAAGAAAGAACAACAATGACAAAAAAGGAATGATGTGATTCCTTCTTCCCCTCCCTGCACCGGAATGGCTCTCTCATCTGTTTGCTTGTTGTTTTTGCTCATTGATTTTTGCTTGTTGTTTGCACTGGTTGTCTGCTCATTGTTTTTGGGTGTTTTTTTTTTTTTTTTTTTTTTGCTCGCTGTTTTTTGCTCGTTGTCTGCTCGTTGTCTGTTTGTTTTTTCTTTAGGAGGCACTGGGAATCAAACCCGGGACCTCCCGTGTGGGAGGTGGTCATTCAACTGCTTGAGCCACATCCACTCTCCATGACTCCCTTTTAAAACCAGATTTTTGGAAAGAGAGAGGAATATAGAAAAGTTCATGGAAGAAAGCAAAAATAACTCATAATCTTATCATTTACTGATAATAACTACAGATGTTTTCATGTGATTCCTTTGAGTCTTTTTCTCTGAATATTCTATCATGTGATTATATCGTAACTTCCCATTCTACCACTGTTGAACATTTAGGATGTTTCCAACTTTTTTTGTAACTGTAATGAATAATGCTGCAGTAAAGATCTTTATCCACATCTCTAATTATAAACATTAATTATTTTTAGAGTAACGTGTGTTTAACTAATTGAGTCATGTAACAAATGTGCCATGTTTTTTTAAAATTTTGTGTAAAATATCTTCTTTCAGCAGAAACCAGATGGAAAAGATAATACCAAAAGGGTAAGGTTTTTTTTCCATAAATATATACACAAAAATAATAAAGGAAACCACTAATCTTCTACAACAAAACTCACTGCTTTTTTTTTTTTTTTTTACAGTTCCTATTTCATTATTCAAAGACACAGAAGTTGGGTAATTCAAATGTTGTGGTAAGTTGTAGAACTACTTCCTATGAGTTATCAACAGTATTTTTTTTTTTTTAAACAAACAGTTTTGAACAGCTAGTAACACTAGCTCAAAATTCATTTTTTTACTTTAAAAGTTTATATGCAGATGAACAAATAGAATTCAATATTTATTATACATTTAATTTACTCTATGTCAATAATTACATATATTGATTCATTTGTTCATTCACTCAACACTTATTTACTAAGCATCTACTATGTTCTAGGCACAACTCTAGGTACTAGAAATACAGCAATATGTCAAACAGAAAATTAAAAAAAGAAATCCCTTCTTTCATGGAATTTATATTTTAGATCCCCACCCCCACCCTCCAAAAAGCAAATAAATAAGACACACTGTTTCAGATTGCAATTATTAGAAGGGAAAATCCAAAGGCATTTTAAGAATTGTTTTTAAGATGATTGTCAAAAATACAATAAAATCTGACAAGAAATATCCTCTTCCTAAATTCTCATTGTTTATGTATTCAATCTGACAATTTACTAAGATTAGTCAGAAACCAGTAACTTTAATTCAGTTCACTTCCAAATCGTGTTTTAGTGGAGATTTCTCTTTTTTTGTACAAATGGACTTTAAAAATTCTAACCTACTTTGGTGTTTCAGTTTAGAATATCTAGTCATTATTTGACTATTAATATTCTTTCTAAGCTTGTGACTCACTAGAATGGATCAATTTAGGGAATGAAGAGAATGGTGCATTTTAAACATGAGCACCTGTGGAAAGGTAACTGCAAACATAAATTCAGTTTTAAATGTTTATCACTTTGAATATTCTTACATAAAAGGAGTTGCCAGTTAGGTTATATTGGCTTTAAATGAAATAAAAGCTGTGTTGATTAACAGATAACCATTATATAGGGTTTCAAGTAACCCATTTGATAAAAAGAATTACTATTGAGAAGGCTCAATTCAAGCATGTCTTTAAAATGAAACCTTATCAGGGTAGCTACACGTTTCAAATGTGCTTTCATTTTCTTCTGCTTGGCATCTTTACATTTTTAAAAATATATATCTTAGTCACATTTTTCACTATCAACATTGTCATTTTTGTGTCCCCTGTTGTCTTGCCCCGTATGTTTCAATTTTATATATAATATATAATTTATAAAGGATTTTATAATTTATAAAGGATTTTATTATTTTCAAGATAAACATTTTCATAATAGAAGACTGATTCTCACAGAGTTGGTTTCATCTATTCCAAATCATTTTGGTTATAAAACTGCTCTTTGCCTCTCAGACATGGAGTAAGATGTTTTTACTCACTGCTGATGGCGGAGATGAGGCTCCTGGGAAAGTTTCTTCAACATAATGACAAAGATCCTAGCATACAACTACCAAATGTTATTCCCTTGGTCTTACCACAGTTCTTTGAAGTGCTCATAAAGGACTGTCTTAGATAACATCTTTTTCATTTTATGTCAGGAGCAAGTATAGTGGGTAAAAACTAAAACTAAAACAAATAAACAGACAGGAAACCGTCTTTATGCCCAATGCTGTGAAGCCATTGAGCTCATCACGTGTGTGTGTTCGTGTCCTCTCAGTCGTCTGTCGTGCATCCGTTGCTGCAGCTCGTTCCTCAACTGCACGAGAGAAGAATGAAGAGATTCAAAATGGACGTATGTAATATAATTTGCATGCTTGCTTTGCCACTGTATGTGGGGGCAGTCCTTTCTGTTAATTCCCGGTATGGTAGTTTATAAAACTTTTAAGGATAAGCCCCACACAACCACCTTGTTCGCCAATGTGCAAGCATCTATTTGCAGAGGCGTTTTCATACTTAGGGAGAAAAGAATTCTTCCTCCATCACAACATGCCCTTCTAACTCAAGCTGCAGGCAGTAAGGAAAACTGGGATTACACTCCCTTCCAAGGACAATGGCCCGCCCTCCTAGTGAGAAAACCTATTCTTGATTGAAGAAAGGATGCTGTAGCATGTCTAGTCATTAGGTGGGAATAAGAGAACAAATAAAGGGTAATGTACTGCCTCTCTGTATCCAGGTTAGCAAATATGAAGTATTAAAATGTTAGTGAGGCTTGTGAAGTAAGTATATCAGAAACTAAATGAAGACATTTTGTTTTTGCAAAATTAACAAAAATATGGCCCAAATCTATTAAAATGAATATAACTGAGTCAACACATTTTAAACTAGAAATTAAGGAGTTTTTATTGTCATTTCCAAAGAATCCTGACTCTTCTAATAATGAAAGTTTCTAGGTATTGTTTTTAAGTAATGCCATACATTTTTGTAACATATTGGAGTTTTCAGTCTTACCTCATTTTATTCTTTCAGTGGCTCTATTAAATGGATAATACAAGTATTGCTACACCTTGTTTAAAAAAAGGGAAAATAAGTCAGGATAGTTAAAAAGGGTTCCCAAAATCTTACTAGGTGAGATTAGAGAATACAACACAGTCTGCTGACCTCTAATCTAGTCAACTACCTTTTTCACTATGCTGTTCCCTTTGTAGTTTAATCTTTGATGTTACTATATTACTGAAAATTGAATTCAGGTCAAACTTTTAATTCAAATACTATATTAACTTCATTTTTCTTAAAGTGTCACCAAAGTCTTCAAATAGTTTTAAAAATGCATACAGCTTAGGCAAATAAAGTCCTAAAAATTTGTTCTTATGGTCATTATTTCATCCTTAAATGCTTCACCTTAAACTAAGCCTTCATCAAGGAAGACATTACCTGCTGGCAACTTTAAGGAGAAATGTAAGCAGTTGTGGTAGTTCCTTAAAATTTTAGAATTTCCAGTATGAAAAGTAATATAAGCTTTTTTTGAATTGCTTTTTAAAAGTTTGACTTAGGAATGGTGTAAGGTTTGGGTTTAAAACAATTTATCAGTTTGACTACGTTACTGCAGTGTGATCATTTTCACAATCAAAGCACGTCTTGTGGCCAGTTTGGTACTTTGTCTGAAATTCCTTCCTAGGGTAAGACTTTCTATATTTCCAGACAACTGGCTGAAAGTGTAAAGTATGACTTGATAGTATATTTGTTCATATGCTAAAAGTCAATTTGGTCAATCCTAAAAGTATTTTGCAGCAAGCCAAGTTTACCAGGAATCTCTGAAAGAAAAAAATGCAAGAGATGAATAGAAAAAAAGAGACAAAAATACAGTAGAGTACTAGCTTTGCTGAACCTGTCCCCTAACTTTAAAACATATTTTTGATAGTAAAGTATTCTAAGTTCTTGAAGAAAATGAGTTTTCCCGTCATTGTGCATTCAAACATAAGAAAAAAAATTGTTTGCTTTACATCATCCCCTTTCATCCCCCACATCTTTTTATATCTCCTATCCCAAATTCCTTTAATATATTGCTTTATCTTCAATGATAAGACTAAAAGATCTGTAGGTTTGGGTTTTGCAGCTGAAAGTTTACAATTTTCTGTACATTTTAAGTTACATATTGTTCTTTTCCTTCTTTTTCTTTCTCCTCTTTAATACAATGATAACTTTTCTTGTATAAGCATTTAAACATATAGTTTCTATGTGTACATTTTTAAATACTAATTTTTCTATCATTTAAATAATTTGGGGGTTATAATAAAGATGACAACTAGATATAAATGTTGATAATTTAATATACATTTGTTGTAAAGCAAAGATTTTGGCATTTTAATAGCTGTTGGATCCATTTCTTGAAATTTAAAAATATGATTGTACATATACTATGCAATAATTTTAAAAGGTCTTGACTGATAAATTTCATGGTGATTGCCATCCTGTAGATACTTTTATAAGTAGCTGTTAGTGAAAGTGAGGAGTTACAAAACCTAATTTTATGGAAACCATAATATGTAAATATATCATTAAGTTTAAAATGAAATTTTTTAAGAAACACTATAAAATTTATTCATTATGGATAATTGGTTTGTTTGCTTGGTATTTTTTTATTACCCCTTCTGTAAATATAATTATATTGGGAAAATCTCTTCTGAAGTGTAATTGAATAAACATAATTTCCCACAGTTGCCCCTCAATTTCAATCTACATTCCTACAGAAATATTATGTAATTCTTCTAGCTCTGACACAATTTCATTTTTTCCTTGTTCATGTGTTAACACATGGTATGTATTTTAAAGAAATTATTTCATTCTAACAAAATGTTGAAAGGTGCTTTTTATTTTTTTGTTTTATATTATTTTTGTAAAAGGTGCTCTTTAAATACAGTTAATTTATGAAGTATCTGTCATTTGTCCTACTTATTGATGAATACTCATATACCTGACAAACTTCTTGAAAATAGAATCTATTATATTGATAAGGAAATGACTTTTAAATATAATATTCTATGATATTGCTAGTTGTTGAAAATTCTCCAGGTCTAGATACAAAGATTCTTTACTGATGTGAATTACATACTCAAGTCCTTGATTCTCTTTGTTTGGTTTTGACAATAACTTAAAAATAACTTTGATCTTCCCTATACTCTCAAGAAGAATTTGCACTTATTTTTAGTGTTATATGATTTCTAATGCCCTCGTTTTCTCTTCCAGGAAGAATTCCAAGGTCCTGTTGCAAGTCGAAGTAGAGGATACTTTTTATTCAGGGTATGATTACTCTATTGAAGAAAAAAAATCGATCTATAAAAAATTGAAAAATACTTTCACTGTCCATTTCTTTACAGTGACTCATAGGTTTCAATTAATTTTTTTTTTAATCAGACAAGCAGAGAATTTATTGGGGTTAAAGCAAAGAAACAAAAGTACACCCTCAGATATGAAGGCAGGCATTCTCAAGGGAGAGAAATGCCTCAATGAAGTTTTGAAGTTTATTTATAAATAGTTGACATGAGATGTTATAGTCTGAAATTCACTTCTGTCCACTTTATTACTTTAATACCACTGAGTCTATGATCTCTTCTCTGATCCACTAGTCAGGTCTGTAAATACAGCAAGTGACCTACTTCACAGTTTAATTCCATGAGATTTCAGGTACAGGAAATTAGTGATAATTAGTAATGCTTCACTACTCCTTAAGTTCCAAGAAATCTTTACAAACTTTTTGATTCAGTAGATTGGCAGAGTTATGACTACTTTCCCAGGTTCTTTTTTTTTTTTTTTTTTTTTTTGTTTTTTTCCCAGGTTCTTAAAGAACTTAAGAATCAACTATAATAGAGACTAAGTAGACAAAACTTCATAATTGCATTTCTTTTCTGTGAAATGTGAGTTTCTTTCTAAGCAGCTATACTTTCTAAAATATTTGCATCTTTAATACATAACCAGAGGTATTTCATTCAACAACTACTTATTGAACTTCTGTTGGGTGCTGAGCAATGTACCAAGGGCTGGGAATATAGAGATAATATTCCATTCTTATGCTCTAGAAGTTTGCAGCCAAATAGAGGAAATGGATAAATAAAAAAATATAATGTGCTGTTAAACACACCTTCAATCTAGGGGCTGTGATTTCCAAAAGAAATGCATTTCACCCAGGCTGGGGAAGAGATAGAGAAGACTTTGTGGACTGAATCCCAAAGAATCAACAGCAATTGGCTGAAATATTTAGCTAAGAAATTTCATCTTTATAGTAAAGGCTAATGGGAGTATATGGTAAGATTTGCTCTTTGGAAAAATACTTCTAACAGCGAATTCGAAAGTGGATTGAAGGAAGGAGCAATTCTAATAGCAAGAAGAAATAATAATAAACAACTGTGACTTTTGTTAATTAATGTTGGTTCATATCAAGTTAAAATTGAGAATATTCATTTTTAAGTTTTAGTACCTTCAAAAAAATAAGCATAATCAAAGGGCACTTAATTCGGCATGGTCCTCAGTAGCTTCAGCATCACCTCAGAGCTTGTTAGAAATGCAATTCATCTTTCTTTCTTTTTCTCTCCCCCTTTCCTTCCTTCATTTCTGTCTTTTTCCCTTCATCCTTTGCTCCTTCCGTCCCTTCCTTCCTTCTTTCCTTTCTTCTTTCTTTTCCCTAAAAAAATAAAATAATTAAAAAAGCAAGTTGCCAAAAATCAGTTGGTCCTGTATTTGTGGCAAAAACAATAAAGCAAGATTGCAGGACTCTTGGTCCAGTGCTCTATTCATGAAGCTGGCTTCCATTCTCTCTCACACATGTTTCAGTATAGTCTGAAGACACACTTCATGCTGACCTATTTTGACCCTGTCAAACACTAAGCCTGCTAGCAGTCACTGGGGCAAAAATACCACTATTGATGGCTCTTCTTTTTCACTTGGAAACTTCCAAGCGCTCAGAAACAAACCAGCAAAGAGAGAAGTTAAATAAATATGCTCGAGAACCACACAGTACAAAGTTAGCCAATTAGCCTGAACCCGCCATCGAGATGAGATGTAACCTAATTAAATTCAACAGTCTACAAAATGATGTTGGAAAAAAAAAAAAAATGCAAATCACAAGGTTCCACCCTAGATTACTAATATCAAGTCCAGCAGGTGATTTTGATGCACATTAAAGAAACCCTGATCTAAAATTTTGTGCTGTTTTCTATGAAATTAGCTTTAATTCTTAGTTATACTGACTTATTTCTAATTCATTATTTTCCAGCCACGCAATGGAAGAAGATCAGCAGGTTTCAAGTAAAATGGTATGTATTTCACATTTCAATTAAATTTGAGAATTTCAGTTGTTTTCAAATTTTCACAAATTATGCTGAATATATTTCTATTATTTGATGGCATACATTGATATTCTATATACTACAATTTTAGGGGCAGTGAGGGGGTCCTATGATGGAAAACACTAGTATTTCAGGGGTGGACTTGCTTTGCAATTCCTCAGACTATCTCACAGTAGTAATTATTATCATCACTGATTTTATAGACACTGATCTTATTATCATTTATTGTGCAAGTAATATATGCCAGCGATTGTGTTCTGATTGTGGCAGTGTCCAAGAAAATGGACCAGAACTTACAGTCTGAGTGTATTTCTGTCTTTCAAATAACCCATACTCCAAAAGTTTATGATTTGCCAGATTTTAGAGAACTAACAAAATGTGGAAAGACATGAGAGTATGACTTCTTGGTAATCCCAGAGTTTCCAACTCAGACTTGGCACACAGTAGACACTTAATAGCTGTAGACTGGTCCCACATGTTTAATAAATATGTTAATCTTAATATCTTATTAGATTATGAGCTTTGAAATGAAACCTATGTGCTGATTAATAAATTTAAAGTGAAGAAATAAAAGTATTTTACTAGCTTTGTAAATCCTAAATCCAGATTCTATGCTGAACATACTTTGCAAATTTTCATTCATATCATTTATCTCAATCCTTAAATATATTTAGCACAAGACTGTTAAGGTTCTTAATATTTTCTCAGAAACTAAAACAAAACCCACCATCAACTAAAGAAGATATCAATACCAAAATTGCACAATACTTAGAAAGTAAGGAATAAAAACACTGAATATTAAAACTTATTGGACTGCCAAAGTCATATTCAGTGGGAAAATCAAGGCCTTAAACATGTTCAAGAAGGAAAGACTTAAAGAAGTAAGTATTTAACTCAATAAGTTAAAAAAAAAAGAATAAAAAAATGAACCTCAGGGAAGCAGAAAGGACATTATAAAATTAAGAGTACTTAATAAATTAGAAAATAGTAAAGTAGAACCAGTAAATAAAACAAAATATGATTGTTTTGGGGGAAAAAAACATAAAATAAACTAGCCTAAAATTAAGTTAACCTAATAAAAAAAAAAGGGGGGGGGAGCATAAATATACAAAAATACAAATGAAAAGGGAAATAAAAACAAATAATGAAGAAAAGAAAATCATAAAAGAGGGCTCGACAAATCTATGTGCATATAAATTTGAAAACCTGGATAAAATGAAGAATTATCTAGTAAGTAGATGCTATGAAAATTGACCTCAGAAGAAAGAAAAAAATATATAAACAGACCAATAGCCATGGGAAAAAAATGAAAACATTGTCTAGAAAACTATCTCCTGAAAAAGCACTAAGTCCAATCTCCAAATATTTTTTATGAAGTCAGTATATTATTAATACCTTCCAAAATTTTTAAAAAAGGAAACTGTCAATCCTATTTATAAATACAATGCAAAAGGTTAAAATAAATACTAGTAAATAATATTCATCAATATATTTATAGAATCATATGAACACACCAAGGTTTGTCTCAGCAACCCAAGGGATGACTCAGTATTAGGAAGCCTATTAAAATATTTTCACCATTAAAAGGAAAATTATATTGTCTCAATAGAGACTCTTGGTAAAGTACCACATCAATTTCTATTGTTTATTGTTCTATAGGAGATCCTATAGAAAGATTAATCCTTTTTTTGATAGTACTAATATAAAAATCTCAAAGTAAATAGCAGGGTTGATAGTGAAACATTTCAGAGCATTCCCACTGATGTCAGGAACAAGACAAATTAACATAGTTTTGGGTTTTTTTACTTAATTTTGTACATTGAATAATTGAAAGTATAAACAATTAAAAACCAAAAAGTAAACACAGATGAATAAATATATACATGTCTCAATTAAATGTAACGGATACATATAAAATTTTTTTTGAATCAAACAATATGCTACACAATATATTTGGTTCATAGTAACGCATTCATAATGGATAAACAAACTGTGGTCTTTTCACATGATGGAATATTATGCAGCTGTAAGAAGAAATGAAGTCGTAAAGCATATGACAACATAGATGAACCTGGAGGACATTATGTTGAGCGAAGCAAGCCAGACACAAAAGGACAAATACTGTATGAATATAGTTTTTAATGCACTAGCCAATTCAGTTAGACAAGAAATAAATAAAAGATACAAATACTAGAAAAGTGAAAGAAAAAAATTTATGTATCAGTAAGGCATAATTAGCAACTTGAATTTTCAAACTATGTTTGGTATTGACTCCTGTTTCAGAAAAAGCCTGATAAGTTATTTTCTCATCAGTAATATTAGAATTTTTTTTTTTTTGCTTTTCAAGGATTAATAACAGACTTAACAGAAAAGAAACCCTACCTTTTAATATTACAAATGTACACAGGCATTTACAAAATATAAATAAACATTGTTTAATACTAAATGGAAACAAATGTCTGTGACTCTAACAACAAGCTGTTAGAGTGCTCATGATGTAAAATGGAATTTAATCCAAGATTTGATCAATTTAGTAAAAAATTGAAGGTGAGAAAAATACCTTGATTTGGATTGTTTCCAAGATTAAGGTCTAATAGACTAATTCACTCTGGATTTCATTTTATTTTGCTAGTAAATAGTTCAATAATCAGGTTTTATTTTCCTTGTCTCATCTGACTATCTAAGTTAGTACACTGTCCTGAGTGTTTATTTACTTAGAAAGTGATTAAGCATGATGACTTAATTGCAAACACACATGAAATTTTACTGGCATCAATAAGCTTTAGGAAATCATTGCATATAATAAAATACTGTAAACTTTTGAAAAATGTAGGCATGCGGAGTAAGTATTCCATCAGAGACAGATTAAATGATACGTAGTTAGGAATATACAGAATGCAGAACAGCTGGGAAATATCTCAGATATCAATTTCATCATACTATGACAAAATATTTATAGACATGCCTATAAACAAACATGCACACTTTCACACCCTTACACTTCACTCTAATTCAGTTTTTTCTTTTTTTACAGGATGCCAACTAATTTTCCACAGAAGAAATGTCATGGTATACAGAATGTACCGACATTTTGTTTTCTTCTCAAAAACAATTCCTGCCAATTTTACCATGTTTGAGAATCCCTGTGTTGTAAACATTCTCAGTGAAAGTTGGTTAAGATTGTAAATGTTTAATTCCTTGAAAATAAAAAAGTATCATAAAATGTTTTTTTCTTAATGTTGTAATGAAATTCTTTGTAGTAAATCTGTAAATAGTGATGTTATTCAGATCCTTGGGGCTTTTGACAGAACTGATAACACTGATGCTCTTTTGTTATTTTTATTAAAGAGACTCAGTAGAGAGTTGTTTTGTTTTGTTTTGTTTTTGAGGTACCGGGGGCCAGGGATTGAACCTGGGACCTCATATGTGGCAAGCGGGCACTCAACCACTGAGCCACATCAACTCACCTGAGTTGGATTTTTTGTTTGTTTGCTTGTTTGTTTGTTTAGGAGTCACTGGGAACCAAACCCAGGACCTCCCATGTGGGAAGCAGGCACTCAACCGCTTAAGCCACATCCGCTCCCCTATAGTTGAGGTTTTTTTAAAATTTATTTTTAAAGAAGCTTTAGATTACATAAATGTTATATAGAAAATATAGGGGATTCCCATAGGCCCTACTCCTCTTCCTCCCACAATTTTCCACATTAACAACATCCTTTATTAGTGTGGTATATTTGTTACAATTGATGGACATATATTGAAGCATTGCTACTACCTGTGGACTATAGTTTACATTACAGTTTATACTCTGTCCACACAATTTTGTAGGTTATGACAAAATATACAATGGCCTGCATCCATCATTGCAACGTCATGCAGGACAATTCCAATATCCCAAAAATGCCCCTATATTGCACCTATTCTTCTCTCTCCCTCCCCTCAGAGCCTCTGGTGGCCACTACCTTTATATCAATGATAAAATTTCTTCCATTGCTAGAATGATGAGTCTATAGTAGAATAATAATAAATCTACTTTAGTCCATTATTCATTCCCCAATCTTGAGGATTTGGGGATGGTGATGCCCACACTGCTTCTAATTGAGAGGGGGCTTAGATCCCATGGGGCAGATGGATGGAACTATCTTGCTTGCAGTTGCAGACACTCTCTGTTCCTTGGGATGGACATTGTCCATCATTATCTCCTTGTTAATTGTCCTGGTTGAGTCCAATGAACTGGAGAGTAGGTGTTGCATAGAGTTGAGTTTTAATGAGCTATTTTAGTTTATCCTATTTGGATTTTTGTCCGTGACAAAATTACCCACTCCTATAAATGACCAGAAATTCCAGTAGCTAACTTAGAATGTGAATAGTAATACTACACTAGTTTGAGGAATTAGGTCATAATCCATCCAATAGTCCAAAATGATTTACTTTATACACTGTAAAATGGATTTCTGATAGCTACATATATATCAGGGGCTGGTTTTTCTACCAACAAGTAATATTCAGTTCATCTTAAAATAAGTTGTTTCACCTTGCAACATCCAAAGGGCAAATAGGTCTTGTCTATTACTAGAAAGAAAATAATCTTACTAACAGAGGATCATGAACATATTTGGAGAACTTTTTACATCAAGTCAGTGTTTAGTGGGCACATAATTAACCTCAGATGGATTTTAAGTTTATCACACCCCAGGTTCTCCTTGTTTTTCCCTTGACCTCCCTCTTCAACCTCCACTTTCTCCATCTGTCAGATTGCTGGCTCATTAAAGAGGGGGTGGATCGGATTTTGGATTGTCAAAATGAAAAAAGGGAGTTGAATATTAATTTAAGCAGCAGTTCCCAGAACCTCTCAGAAGCTCAGAGAGATTTGGTCCACTTGAATTTTTAAGTGCTCCCAGGATCTAAAAAAAAAGAACTACTAAAACATGGTTACAAAAATTGTAATGTTTTTACATGTTTACATTGAACAAATTAAAATCTTGTGCACAAAATGCCAGATATGGGCTACATGGAACCTAAGATTTATATTAATCATTAACTGGTCTCTACAGGAGTGGCTCAATGCTGAATCCAAGTTTAAAACTGTGTCATTAAAAACATTTTCCTTCTTTAACAATCCTGTGACTATATCTCTGAAAGTGTGTATAACCTTAATTGGTGATAGCACCAAATGTTTTCCCCAAGTTCCTGGCAGCTCCCAGTAAACATCCTTAACCTAAACACAAGGAACTCAACTGTCTAGGTTTCCTACTTAAGGCAAGAGTTCCTGTCTCTTAAGGCAGAGGGTTTTTTACGGTGAGGGTGGGGATACTATTTGAGAACTTGATGAAAACTCTGGTCCTTAACTCCAGAAAAAAAAAAAAAAAAAAAAAATACACACATGCAACAAAATTATGTGCACCATTGGGAGCCAGGGATTTGGTATCCCCTAATATCTATCCAAGTATCTGTGTGGACTCCAGGTTAAGGATCCCTCTGAAGAGTTCTCTCAGAATTTTACTTTTCCATGAAGACAGGCTCTGGCGTTGAAGGGTACCAGAGGCTCGAAAACTGGTTGACTTTGTGGAGGAATCCAGCACCAACACCACACCACAAACAGGAAAGGTACCGCTACAGAGAGAGATGCTCTTGGATCAGGTGCCTCAATACCCACAACCACCCCTGTGCTATGCCTCTGAGTTGCCCGGCAACAGAGCTGCACAGGGCGCACGCGCCTAAGGGCCCTTGTTCTCCCCTTCCCCCTCCCTGCCAGCGTTAGAAACCGCTAGGACTTCGGCGGGGCGCTCTTCCCGCCTAAAATTGGCTTCAGGTCTGGTAGTCTGAGTTTGGAGAGCCTCGCCAGAAGCCAGACCACGCGGGCGCGAGACGGGAGGCGGGGAACACCATGCAGGTGAGGGTCCCGGCCCAATGGGCAAGCTTTGGGACATCCGGCTGGGTCTCCGGCTGGCCTGAGAGACAGAAGTGGCGAGGGCGGACCACAGGGACCGGGTTCTAACATATGTTCTTGGTAAGGGCTAAATATTGTGTGCATATGTATCTAGATTTGAGGGAAATGCAAATTAACTCTAGGAAATCACCATGCCTTCTACTTTTTTCAACATTCAAGATTTCTGTGTGTCTCTAGAGGTAGAGTTCATAGTTTTGGGGATTGCTTTCACAAAAAAGCAAGGAAAAAAAATGTTTACTTTCCAACTTACAGAAGACAGCATCATCCCTCCTGTTCCCCCAAATGATAAGCACTGTGATTTTTCTTATTTTACATATTTAACTTTGATATACTTATATACTAACATAATTTATTACAATATTTTGAACACAGTTTCTATATAATTTGGTTGGATAATCGTTTTTGTGTTAATAATTGATTGCTAGCAAGTACATTTTTATGCAATGTGCGGAAACATTGAAGATTTGTCCTGGTGTGTATCTGCTCTTCAGGAAATGGGCTGAAATGAAATTGAGAGTGAAGTCAACAGCACATTAACCTTACTTACTCGTTTGGTTATTCATTGGCTTATTCAACTACAATTTATTCAGTACTTGTGTTTTAGATATGGTTCTGTTTTAAAAGAGCTTACTATGAGGCAGTAAAAGGGAGACAGATAAAACTATTTATGGTATGATTAAATGGCATAATAATTTGAACAAAGAAATTGCTGTGCCTGTTTCTATCAGATAAAATTTCTTAGATAATTTCTAAAAGTTAAGGTAAAAACAAAATTTGGAGCGTTTATGGTTACATTAAATCCCATTGAACTAACTCCTAGATCAGTTAGGGAAGAACAGCTAAAGAGGTGTGAATAAAAAATATGGCTTCATGAATATTAAAAAAAAAGTGTTTTAAGAAGAAAAGGATGAGTACAAATATGAGAGTGTTCTCTCATGACCTATAACAAATGTACAGTACTAATACATGGTGTTAATAATAAGGGGGATGGAAAAATATACCAAATGTACACTATGGACCATAGTTAGTAGTAATAACTATGATGTCCTTTCATAATCTGTGACAAATGTTCCACAACAATTTAAGGTGTTGGTGGAGGGGTGTTGTATGGTGTGGCAGTTTCAGAGTATTTTATGAATCCCAAATAGAGAAGATTATGTTTGTAAACTAATCTGTTCCTCTGGTGTGATACCTTTTGATTGCATTGAATTCAGCTGAGGGGACTTGATTAGATTACTTGACAAGATCATATTAGAGTTTTTGATCGGACTACCTAGTAAGGCATAACTCAGGTTGGGTCTCCGCCCCCTTGCTGGGCTGATATAAACAGAAACACAGAGAAAGACTGACTGAGACAGACACAGGAAGAGAGAGCTTTGTCATTTTTGATCCTACCATGTGATGGAAAGGAGAAAGCTCAAACAGCTGAGGCCCTAGGGAGAGATGAGCTATTTGCCACATAGCTTACAGCTGAAATTGTGACGAGAGCAGAATGGCCGAGACTAATATAGTTGATGTGTTATAAACATAAAATGGGCTGGACCAATAGAGGACATAAATGACTAGGAGCTTTGAGGAACTCTCACAATCCACAATATTGTTCCTTTGGAGGTTTTCTGATCTTATAGAGAATGTTTCCCTCCAAACAAACAAGTGAGAGGTTGAGCCCAGAATGACTGGGGGGTAAGGAGACTGTCATTTGGGTGGTAATATTAAGGACCCAGGATTGGGGTCACTAGGATGAGATCAACAGAAGTAGGATCAAGGGCTGGATTAGCAAAGAATTGACGAGGTAGAGAGCTCTTTTGTACCAACAGGCAGCAAAGAAGTGTCCTGAGGCCAGAGGACTAAAGCAACACCATGACCTTTGGAATAGCATTAAGTAATGGACATTGAGGCTGAAACTTCCTCAAGGAGCAAAAATTCTCTACTGATGCTTAAGAGGCTTAGAGACTGAGGAACAGTACCCATCTAGCTGATAACAGAAGCAAACATTTTTTTCTTTAAAAAATTGTTATTGAGGTATATCATTCATACATGAACAGTGGCAAATTCTTTTTGAAGGAAAGCCTCATTAAGTTGGGTCTAGAAAACAAATATGACCTCAGAAAGACTACCAAACTCACAAGAAGACTAGCCACTGAGTGAATGTTAAATAGAGGCAAGAAACAATAGATTTAGATAACCAAGGATTGCATGTGTTGGAATTTTCAGACACAGAATATAAAATACCTGTTATGAAGTGTTTAAAGGAATAGAGAATGAAATTATAAAAATGTGATTATATAGGAAACCATAAAGAATTAACAGATAAATAGGAATTTCTATAAATGGAAACTATAATCATTGAAATAAAAAAACTGAATTTGTAAATATTAGTTATTTATTGCTAAATATCCCCAAATATAGCATCTTAAAACAACAAATATTTATTATCTCACAGTTGTGTGAGGGTCAGGAATTTGGGAGCAGCTTAGATTGGTGATTCTGGCTAAGGCTCTCATGTGAGATTACAATCAGTATGTCAACAAGAACTGCAGTGTATACTTTAAAGATGGCTCACTTACATGGCTGTTGGCAGGAGGCCTCAGTTCCCCATCACATGGACTTTTTCAGTAGAGCTGCTTGAGTGTCCTCATGGCATGACATGGCAACTGGCTTATCCTATAAAAAGTGCTGAGAGAAAGTGGGGAGTGGGGAAGGAGGAAGATGTAACGCCTTTTATGACTTATTCTCGGAAGTCATACACCATCACTTTCGTCATATTTTCAGTTCATCAGAAATGATACATTAGGTCTAGCCTACACTCAAGAGGAATGGAATTAAGCTTCACATCTCAAAAGAATATCAAATAATTTGTGAACTTATTTTAAAACCATCACAATAGATTAAAGAGCAGATTAGATATAGTTGAGTGCCTGGGGCATTCCACAATCACAGGGCACAGGGTGACCGAAAGTGACCATTTTAATGGATGGAGATGCCAGAGGTCAAAATTATAGGCTGGTAGAGTGGTGGGAAGGATGGGGGGAAATCTCATAAAGGAAATAAATGCAGATCCCTAAATTCTGTGTATATAATCCACCCAAATCCTTGACTGTCTGCTAAACTTCATATATGTGTGAGAAACTCCAAGGTGTCTGGCAAGAAGTAGCTGCTGGAAGCTGAAAAAATTAAATTGAACAAGTGAAATAGTTTGATATTTGAGCCCAGTCAAGTTATGCCTGTGAGTACAAATATCAGCATACTTTAGAGGAACACATAGAATCATGAGTCTGTATGACATGTTCTCAATGTCTAGTATACAATAAAAATAGACAAGCTGGTTAGCATGACCTTGTTAATAGACAAGGAAAGAGACAGAAAATGACACATACTGAAAGGCAAAAGCAGTGAAAAAAATGATTCTGAGATTATCCATATGTTGTAATTAACAAACAAGGAATTTAAAATTGTTAAAATATATTCAAGGACTTAAAGGTAAATATAGCCATAATGATTGAATAGATGAGGAAATCCCAACTGATAAATAGAAATTATAATAACTATTGGAAATTCTATAACTGAAAAAATCAACAACTGAAATAAAATATTCACTGGATGTGCTTAACAGCAGTTGGGAGATGGCAGAAGAGTGAGTGAATTAAAGATAGATTAATAGAAATTAACCAACTTGAAGGAAAAGATTAAAGAAAAATGAAGAGAGATTCACTGACAATATTAAGCAAGCTAGTGTACATATATCTGGAATCCTTGAAGGAGGAGAAAGAGGATAAGGCAGAAAAAATTTAAAGAAATGATGGACAAATTTTTTCCAAATTTGGAGAAAACAGATTTATAGCTCTAAGCACTTCAGTGAACCCTAAGCAGGATAAATAAAAATAATACCATGCCAGGACACATCATAGTCAAACTGCTGAAATCCAAAGACAAAATCTTAAAAACGCAAGAGATAAAAAGACATATTATATACATGGGGAACAATAATATGATTGATACCTGCCTTTTCATCAGAAACAGCAGAGGTCAAAAAGCTTTAAATGATTGAAAATGCTGGAAGGAGAGGGCAACTGTTAAACCAAAAGTATTTATCTAAAACTTTCCTTCAAAAACTGAAGAAAACATAAAGACATTTTCAGGTATATGAAAACAGAGAGTTAGTTGGAAGCAGACCTGCAGTATAAGAAATGCTAAAGAAAAGTTTAGGGGTTTGGGTGTAGGGTTGAGGGGGAAAGGAAATGATACCAGATGGAAAACTAGATCCTACAAGAAGGAATGAAGGACACCATAGATGGGTGAATATGCAGGTAAATATTTAAAACTAAATATATTTTTCTCCTCTTGTTTTTTAAAAGATATATAGCTGTTTAAGGCAAATATGTAGCACTGTATGATGGGGTTTCAAAGATATGAAATATATTTAATCGATTTTTTCTCATTAATATTCTGTATTGTATATTTATCATTTCATCAATTTCTGTTCTCATCTTTATTATTTCCTTACTTCTACCTTTGGTTTATTTTGATGTCCTTTTCTCAATATTTAAGGTATATGCTTAGATCATTAATTTTAAAGCTTTTCTTCCTCTGTAAGGTATTTAATTAAGGTATTCATAAATCCTTTTATGAACTGCTTTAGTTGCAGTTCATCTTTTTTGAAATGTAGCTTTATTGTTATTATTTAGTTCTGAACACCTTTTAATTCCCATTGTGATTTCTTTATTGACCTGTGGGTTGTTTAGAAGTTTGTGTCTTTTTTTTTTTTAGGAGGTACTGGGGATCAAACCTGGGATCTCGTACATGGGAAGCATGTACTCAACCACTTGAGCCACATCTGCTCCTCTACTTTGTTTCTTAAATTCTGAATATAGATGACCCTCTAATTATCTATTTGTTATTGGTTTCTGTTTTTTAGTCGCTGTGGTGGGTTGAATTGTGTGCCCTAGTGAGGACATGTTCTTGGTCTTGGTCCACATTCTGATGGCTGTGGACCATTGTAAGTAAGATCTCTTCAAATGTTACTTCAGTTAAGGTACGACCCAAATGAATCAGGTGGAACTTTAATCTGGATTACTGGAATACTGTATAAGCATAGTGAAAGTCAGAGAAGCCACTGGAAGCAGCCCAAAGCTAGAAGTTAACAGAACCCAGAACAGAAAGGATAAGACACTGCCATGTCCATTGCAATGTGATGGAAGAGCCAAGGAACCCCAAGACTGCCTGTCAACCAGAACATACTTACCCTGTAAGGAAGGAAGCCTTCTAGCCTCTGCAACTGAGCCAATGAATTCCTATTGTTAAGCCAACCCATTTTATGGTATTTATTTTAGCAGCTAGGATCTAAAATGGTCACTGTGCCCAGATTTGTGCAGCTTTTATCAATTTCTCAGCCTCTTGATCTATTCCAAAATTGTCATTTGATCTGAGGGAAGTGAGTACAAATGCAGAAATTGTCTTTCTGGTCTCCTTTTCCTCCAGGAATTTGTCTACATTATTCTCTCCACTGCCTTCTAGGCTCTCCAATGCCTCCAGATTGATTTCCCACCTATTTTTCCAGTTTTTCTGGTTTTCAGCAGGAAGTTTGATCTGAATTTCCTAGTAGTATGGCATTACCAAGACGGTAAGTCCTTTTCTTTCTTTTTTTTTTTTTTTTTTAGGAGGTACTGGGGATTGAACCCGGGACCTCATATATGGGAAGCAGGCACCCCATGATTTTGGCGACTTTTAACTGTTCCAAGATTGATAGAAATAGTGGAGATTGGAAGACTTCAAGGATAGAGGAACCATTAAAAGACATAGTACGGAAAAAAAAACCTTTAGCCAAAGAATATAAAGAAAGGAGAAATATAAGATACTGCTTACATTAGTTGTCTTTGCTGCATAACAAATTACCACAAATTTGGTTGTTTAAGAAATATTTCACAGTTTTTGTGGGTCAAGAATCCAGACATGGCTTTGCTGGATTCCTATACTTCAGGGTCTCCGATAAGGCTGCAATCAAAGTGCTAGCCAGAGGTCAAGTCCCATTTGAATTTATAATAGGAGAAGTATCCACTTCTAAGCTCACTTACATGATGGGTGGCAGGATTCAGTTCTTTTATGGCTATTAAAACTGAAGACCTCAGTTCCTAGCTGGATTTTGGCTAGAGTCTACCCTCATTTCTCTGTCACAGGGCCTTTCCATAGGGAAGTTTACAACATGGCAGCTTGTTTCATCAAGTCATCAAGGGAGTGTCTGCTAGCAAAAATGGAAGTTAGAATCTTATGGAATATTATCACAGAAATGACACTACCCACCTTTGCCTTATCCTACTGGTTAGAAGCAAATCATAGGTACCACCCATATTCAGTGGGAGAGAATTACACAGAAATATGAATACCAGGAAGTGGAGATAATTTGAGGTCATCTTGGAATCTTATCAACCACAGTGTTCATTCATGTCCAGAAATTCTCCGTTCCTCTTGAAATATCAGAGAATATGAACAGCAGACTAAACAGACAATAGCTAGTATATGGTATACAGCTTCTGGAGTAGCAGCAAATAAAAGACCACAGCTTATGTAACAAGGAAAAAGGGTTAATGTTCATAGAAACAAATGATGGCTAGACAGAAATTAAACTGTGAAAAGAATCCTAAGACTCTTAATCCTAAGGCCTAAGATATCATCCATGAGTGAGAGTCCTACAAAGCTGTATTGCTGCAAATAGAAGCACGTTCACCTTTAGATCTTGAATGATTATGTAGAAAAAGAAACAAAACAGTATTTTTTAATTGGTTTTGTCCACTGTAACCATCTGAGAATTTTCTGTGACTTGAGTTTACCCCTTAATATTTAATGTATGCTTTCTAAATTGATTTTTTATTAAACTTCTCAGTATAACTTTGAGGGTAAAGGATATATCTTCATTATCAAAGGATATAGTCCCATTAGTGCAGGGAAGTAGGAAAAGTAAGCTGCTCTGCTCTATATTTTAAAACTAATTATCTTGGTAATTAGTTTAGTATTTGTAGAGTTTGTGAGTAATTGCATACATTAAAGTGCTACATGTCAGTTTTATTTAAATTTTTAAAATTTTTTAAAGATTTATTTTATTTATTTATTTCTTCCCCCTCATTGTTGGTGCTATGTAGCAGTTTGGTATTATTTATGAATTCCAAAAATAGATACTGGATTATGTTTGTAAATTGGTCTGTTCCTCTGGATACATTAGATTGTACTGGTTTCAGAGGTTTCACTCTTACTTGATTAAATTATGATTAAGACTTTGATTAGACCACATCAGTAGGACATTGAGTCCTCACCCCTATGGTGGGCAGGAACTCACAGAGAAAAAGACAAGGCAGAGAAGTTAGTTGGAGTTTTGATCCTGGAGCCCAGGAAGTAAGCACAAAGAGAAGCAGATATGTGAGAAGGCTCCATTAGACATGGCAGAGGCCCTGGGAAGAGAGATGAGCCATTCGCTTGATAGTCTACAGCTGGCCTTGTGGAGAGAGCAGAGCAGCTGAGCCTGATGAGAAACGAGCCCCTGGAGAGAGACAAGACTTATCCCAGCCTGCAGCTGAGATTGGAAGAAGCCGGGACCATAGAGCTGTGGGAGGAAGAGGAAGACTGAATCCTTGCAGACATCGCCTGCCATCTTGCATCAACACATGGCAATAGACTCTGGGTGAGAAAGTACCTCTAACGGTACCTTGAGTTGGACTCTTTAGGGCCTTGTGACTGTAAGCTTCTACTCCAAATAAATACCCTTTATAAATGCCAACATATTTCTGGTACTTTGCATCAGCACCCCTTGGCTCACTAATACAGCTCGCTGTCTGCTCTCTGTGTCTGTTTATTGTGTGCTCTCTGTGTCTGTTGTCTTCTTCCTTTTTTTTTTTTTTTAGGAGGCACTGGGAACCAAACCCAGGACTTCCCATGTAGGAAGGAGGCACCCAATTGCTTGAGCCACCTCCGCTCCTGCTTGTTGTGTCTCTCATTGTGTTTCCTTGTTTGTTTCCTTATTGAATCATCTTGTTGCGTCAGCTCGCCACACCAGTCTGTCACGTCAGCTTGCTGTCTTGCTCATCTTCTTTAGGAGGCACTGGGAACTGAACCCCAGACCTCCTGTGTGGTAGGCAGGCGCCCAACTCCTTAGCCACATCCACTTCCCTACATGTCACTTTTACACATACATATTAAAATATACAAGTATTTTAATAGCTTTTCTAATATTTTTCTGTATAGGATCCAAATGAAGATACAGAATGGAATGAAATTTTAAGAGATTTCGGCATTCTTCCTCCAAAAGAAGAACCAAAAGATGAAATTGAAGAAATGGTTTTACGTTTACAGAAAGAAGCAATGGGTAAAGTTGTGCCTTTGATGGGAGGATATAATACGGAGGATATAATACGGTTACAGTAGTGATAGTGTATTTCATGAACTTAGAGGGAGAGAGAACATTAAAGATCATTTAATTTAAATTCCACCCATACTTTTTCAAATTCAGGTGCTGACACGTAAAATTGCTAAATGGTGTGTTGAAGATCACATTCACCTTAATAACAGAGCTGAAATATTCTGGTATCTAACTTGGTAAACTTTTTTTCCCCCACTATATCCCTCTACCTCATGATTTTCTTCTATTTTGAAATTTCTATATAATATTATTATTTATCAGGGCTTCTGGGTATTGGAGGAAATCTAAATTTATGGGATCTAATTTATTTTCACACACATATATATATATATATATATTTTTTTTTTTTTTTCTTACCGGGAGGTCCCGGGGATCGAACCCGGGTCCCTCCATATGGGAGACAGATGCCCAACCAGTTGAGCCACATCCGACCCCCTTCACATATATTTTTAAGTGTAATCCTACAGTTCTGAAAATGTTGAGCGAGTGATGGATATTATTTTTTCTAGATAAGTGACTATAAAGTAAAAATAGTTTTTAAGCAATTCAATCTACCAATTTATGTTGTTTTAGTTAAACCATATGAAAAAATGACTCTTGCACAGTTGGAAGAAGCTGAAGATGAATTTGATGAAGAAGATATGCGAGCTATTGAAATATATAGGTACAGTGATTCATTTGGATTACTTACAAGTTTTTGAATGAAGAAGTATTGTAACAGTGAAACTAAATACAAATCCCTATTTCACCTATAGAATAGATAAGTCATAGAACAAAACTAATTTTTAAGTGACATTTTACAACAATCTGTCTTTACATAACATGGAATAACTTAATTTTTTCCTCTTTTGTCTTGGCTTAGCTAAAAAATTATTCAGTAATATGCTGCAGAATATCACCAAGTTATAGATGAGTTAAGGGGAAAATATCAAATGGTCAATAAAAAGAGGACCATA
This sequence comes from Tolypeutes matacus, assembly GCA_026826555.1. Classification (NCBI taxonomy): domain Eukaryota; kingdom Metazoa; phylum Chordata; class Mammalia; order Cingulata; family Chlamyphoridae; genus Tolypeutes; species Tolypeutes matacus. The sequence continues at coordinate 24,117,212 of JAKSZT010038599.1, read as the reverse complement.
ATTTTCCTTCTAGCATGATATTTGACAAGGGTTTCTACAGAAAATTATATTCTCACAGAGGTAAAGGAGGTATCTACCTATCCCTCCAAAATTATGGGCTGGAGTGGGTTTGCTGTGAGGGCAGATGTCAAAGATAGCAGTGCTTTGGGGATTTTGAATCATGTGGAGAGGTAAGGATGCTGAGCCTGAAAAACTTATTGAGACAACAGCCTTAGAAAGTGTGTAGTTTTAAGTTCAGAGGTACCCCTTAGTTCAGTGAAGAAGTAAAAGCAAATAATCTCTTTTGAAATAATTTTTTAATTTTAATTTTTAAAGAAGCTTTAGATTACATAAATGTTACATCCAAAATATAGGGAATTCCCATATACCTCACCCTTCTCCCCTCCCACACTTTTTGCCATTAACAACATCTTTCATTAGTGTGGTACATTTGTTACAATTGATGAACATATATTGAAGTATTGCTGCTAACCATGATCTATAGATTACATTATGGTTTACATTTTGCACTACACAATTTTATAGGTTTTGACAAAATGTATAATGGCCTATATCCATCATTGCAATGTCATGCAGAATAATTTCAATGTCCCATAAATGCCCCATGTTATACCTATTCTTCCCTCTCCCTCCCCTCAGAACCTCTGGTGACCACTGCCTTTATATCAGTGTTGCAAGGTCTTCCATTACTAGAATAATGAGTCTACTTTAGTCCATAGTTGCATTCCCCCCCTTACATTTGTTTATTCTTCAATCTTGAGGAACAAGTCACCTCTTGAAGAAGGTTTCCCACTTAGGCCCTAGGACCTCCACTGATAAAGATCATTCAGTGAGCTCCGAATAGCAAATCTACCAAGTACACAATAAGGTAAGCTACCATGGGTGAGAATCAGCAGAAAGGAATTTAGGTTCCTGAAGATGACAGATAGTGTGGTTATCAGAACTGAAAATGAAGAAAAACTATATGAAATGCCTAAAGAAATAGAGATGTGATCATAAAGATGAGTATGCATCAGAAGACTATGAGGTGGGAAGTGGATGTGAGTCAAGAAGTTGGGCGCCTGCCTACCAAATGGGAGGTCCTGGTGCCTCCTAAAGAAGATGAGCAAGACAGCAAGCTAACGCAATGGGCTGGCGCGGTGAGCTGACACAACAAGATGATGCAACAAAAAGACACAACAAGGAAACACAATGAGAGACAGAACAAGCAGGGAGTGGAAGTGGCTCAAGAGATTGGGTGCCTCCCTCCCACAAGGGAGGTCCCGGGTTTGGTTCCCGGCACCTCCTAAAAAGAAGAGCGGACAGCAAGCGCAAACATTGGGGAGGAGAAATAAATAAATAAAATAAATCTTAAAAAAAAAAAAAGACTATGAGGTGAAAAGATGCTCAACATCACTAGCTATTAAGGAAATGCAAATCAAAACTACAGTGAAATATCTTACATCCATTGGACTGGCGGCTATTAAAAAAACAGAGAACTACAAGTGTTGGAGAGGATTTGGAGGAAAGGGAATCCTTATCCCCTGCTGGTGGGAATGTAGAATGGTGCAGCCATTGTGGAGGACAGTTTGGTGGTCCCTCAGGAAGCTAAATATAGAACTGCCATGTGATCCAGCAATCCCACTGCTGGGTATATATCCAGAAGAATTAAAAACAGGGACACGAACAGATATATGCACACTAATGTTCATAGTGGCATAATTCACTATTGCCAAAAGTTGGAAACAACCCAAATGTCCATCAGCAGATGAATGGATAAGCACATTGTAGTATATACATGCAATGGAATATTACTCAACTGTAAGAAGGAATGCAGTATTAACACTCGGGATACCATGGATGACTCTTGAAGACCTTATGATGAGTGAAATAAGCCAGTCGCTGAAGGACAAATAATACATGACCTCACTGATATGAATTAAGCAAATTGAGCAGACTCTCAGAGCTACAGTCTGGAAGATATGTTTACAGGAGACAAAGGGAGTAGAGGATTGTGAGCCAATGCCCATATGGGCAAAATCTATGATAAGGTAGAAGGGTGTAGTTGTGCAATGGATGGCATGACAGTGGTGCAATGATGCTAGGGTTCAGTGGTGCTGGTCTGTGAGGGGGCTGGGTGGAGGGAGTTGGACTATCCATGGAACCTGGGGGAGGGTCAGGGGAAGGAGAAGGTGAACTCTGGGGATTTGCAGGTCTGTGGTTAAAACTACAATGATGGGGAAGCGGCTGTGGCTCAATCAGTGGGGCTCCCGTTTGCCATGTGGGAAGCCCCGGGTTCGGTTCCCGGGGCCTCCTGGTGAGGGCGGACCCGCCCGCACGGCGTGGTTGGCTGACCCAGTGAGCACAGGCAGCAGGGGGGGGATAAATGAATAAATAAATAAAATCTTAAAAAAAAAAAACAAAAAAAAACTACAATGATGGGAATGTTCTTTTGGCAAATATGGCAGGGGAGGGTTACTGGTGTAGGGTTTTGAATGTGGCAGGGCATACAGGACAGTGAGCATCTGGGGCAGGCTTCTAGAGAGTGTGGGAGTGTTCATCTTGTCATAGTGTGTTATATCAGTGGGTGGAGACCCACACAATAAACCAGATAATATTAAACTCCTATCCTGGGGAGTCCTGCTGTGTTCTCAAATAGAGGAGCATGATTCTCTAGAGAACATAGGTAGTGCCCAATAAAAGAAAACAGACCAATATATCAAGCTCTCGATATTATTGCAAGTAACTATGAATCTTATTCTTCAAAAAGTGCATCTTTTCACTTTTTCACCTATGGTTACCATAGGTCCCGAGGGGAGGGGGAGGGAAGAATAGAATAGATGGAACATAGGGCATTTTTAGGGTATTAGAATTGTTTTGCATGATCTTACAGTAATGGATACAGGCCATTTTAAATTTTGTCAAAGTTTATAAAAGTGTATGGTCCAAAATGCAAATCATAATGTAAACTATTGACCATGGTTAGTAGCATTGCTTCAATATTTGTACAATTGTAATAAAAGTACCATCCACATGTAAAATGTTATTAATAGGGGAGAGGGGAAAAGGGGGAAGGTGTTGGGTATATGAGAATCCCCTATATTTTGTATGTGACTTTTCTGTAACCTAAAGCTTCTTTGAAGATAAAATGAAAAAAAATAAGATACTGGGGGAATATATGGAAGAAAATGTCACTGTATATACAAGACAACAGATCTTACAGTAATGAAAGACATAATGTCTAAATTTTTTTTTTATTTCAAATAAAAAATTTTTTGCATTTTGTTATTTTAAAAAATATTAATTCATTCTCCTAATTTTATTTGGTTATTTTGTTGGCTTCATTTTTGGAGAGGTTTTGGATCACAGTAGGGCCACAACTATGGCGGGGGAGGATCATTGGTGTGGGGTGTCAGTGATGGGAGGATGCATGGGAGGGAGTTTACCTGGGGCATACCTCTAAGCCATATGAATGTGTTCAAGTGTTCGTGAGACATTGTCACGGTGGGTGGAGAGCCACACAATAACCAAAAGAATATTGAGTCCCCATCCCAGGGAGCTCTGCTACATTCTCTAATGGGACTGCAAGAATCCCCCAGTACAGGGGCAGTGCCTAGTGAAGGAGGACTGACCATTGTGACCAGCCCATGATATTGATGATTGTACTTATGAACCTTTTGTTTTGAAATTGAAACTTAGCTTAGTATTATATGTTGCCTAAGAGTTACCTCCTGAGGGCTTTCTTGTTGCTCAAATGTGGCCTCTCTTTAAGCAAAACTCAGCATATAAATGCACTACCTTCACCCCAGCATGGGACATGACTCCCAGGGATGAGCCTCCCTGGCCCCGAGGGATTATTACCAAGTGCCAACTAGCATTGCATCTGGAAAAAGACCTTGACCAAAAGGGGGGAAGGGTAAAGGGTAAAGACAAATGACTTTCTATGGCTAAGAAATTTCACAATGAGTCGGGAGGTCATACCAGAGGTTATGCTTATGCATGTCTCAGCAGAATCTCATTGACTGCCATAGAAAATATTGCCTCAAATAGCAGGGCTCCTGAGGGTTCTAGAGACATCCAGAAACTATAGTCAGAGCAAACAGCTCAGGAGTTTGGTGCCCTGCCAGTAGACCTTACTTTGGAATTTATGCTCCCCAGTATGAAAGAGTTGGACTCATTTGTGGTTTCCCTACACAAAGCTCTTCTGACCCTTCTATTTGAACCTATGGTTAGTACTATACTTGATGAGTATATGACCAAGAGACTTAAATCTTTGGTCCATCCATGTGCCAGTTGGGCCCTGAATCTCAGCAGAGTTGCAACATCTACTCTCCAGTTCACTGGACTCACCCAGGACAACTAACAAGGAGATGATGATGATGGACAATTCCCATCCCAAAGAAAAGAGAGAGTCTGCAACTGCAACCAAGAGAGTGCCATCCATCTGCCCCATGGGATCTAAGCCCCCTCTCAATTAGAGGCAAAGTGGGCATCAACATCCCCAAATCCTCAAGATTGGGGAATGAACAATGGACTGAAGTAGACTTACTATTATTCTACTATAGACTTATTGTTATTCTAGCAATGGAAGAACTTTTATTGTTGATGTGGAGGCAGTGGCCACTGGAGGTTTTGAGGAGAGGGAGAGGGAAAAATAAGTGTAATATGGGGGCATTTTCAGGACATTGGAATTGTCCTGCATGATGTTGCAATGAAGGATACAGGCCATTATACATTGTCATAACTTACAAAATTGTGCAGGACAAAATGTTAACTATAATGTAAGCTATAATCCACAGTTAGTGGCAATGCTTCAGTATGTGTTGATCAATTGTAACAAATGTACCACACTAATGAACAATGTTAATGTGGGAAAGTATGGAAGGGGTAAGGAGTGGGGTATATGAGAATCCCCTGTATTTTTAATGTAGCATTTATGTAATCTAAAATATCTTTTTAAAAAATTTGGTATTTTAAAAAGAAAGGCTATGAGGGAGCTTCTGGTCAACCAAGAGGGCAGCATAAGACACTCTAGTGTGCTCTTCCCCAAGACAGTTTGAACTAGCAAAATTGGGCAGAGCCATCTTCCTCAAAACTGCGGAAAACTGGGCAAGTGCTAAATCAAGAAAACACAGCTTTAAAAGTGGTAGGAGAAGCCCATGGCACCCTTGCTGGTATCTACACACATACTCCTAACATGGTGTAAAGCCAACTTAGGCTTCCATGTAGGTCCTTGGCAAAATTCTGCGGGGGGGTGGGCAGTGTAACCGCTATGTGCATATTGTGGTGCCTCTATGTTGGTGCCTGTCTATCAGGTGGCACCCTGAAAGAGTGAACCAGGAAACTCACCTCTGGCTCACTCTCCCAGAACTTGTCCTGCAGGCAAAAGCAGCTTGCAGACAGCTAAAGCAATATAAGAAACTATTAAATCAATGTGGCCTGGAGCAAAGGTTTAACTGCTTTAAGTCATACACTGGAGCATCTGAGAGGTGAAATTTCATAGGGAATAGAGGAACATTCAAATTCCTGTAAATGGGGAATTCCTAAGGTCAGAAGCAAGCACAAGCACTGGACAAGATGCGGAATCAGAAAAGATGGAAGAGGACCCAGCACTTCACATTCACTTCAGTCTGATTCTCTTGATAGAAGGACTAAACTATGGAGGAGACCACCAGCCAGCACAAAGCCAATTTACAAAGAATGTGAAGGGTTTTTTTGTGTTGGTTGGTTGGTTTGTGTTATCTCCTGGTACTCAAGGAAATCCCTATCATATCACTAGTTGTATCCAAACTTAAGGAACAGGGCTCAAGGACTAAATCCCAGAGTTAACCCTTTATTCCCCCTCCATGAGATGGCTCCCTCATCTGTCTGCTTGCTGTCTGCTCACTGTGTCTGCTCACTGTGTTTGCTCATCTGCTTATCTTCTTTAGGAGGCACCGGGAACCAAACCCAGGATCTCCCATGTGGGAGGTGGGTGCCCAACCACTTGAGCCACATCTGCTCCCTGCTCATTGTGTCAGCTCATTGCATCAGCTCACCTTCTTTAGGAGGCACCAGGAACCAAACCCAGGACCTCCCATGTGGGAGGCAGGTCTCCAACTGCTTGAGCCACATCTACTCCCCCAGAGTTAACCCTTAAAAATATTTAAGTGTACAGTGTGTAACAAAAGATTATAAGACAAACAGAAATGATGGCCCACCTAAAGGAACACATATAAAAATCCAGAAACTGTCAATGATGAAAACCAGATGTTGGACATACCAAAGAACTTTTAAAAATGATCCTCAGTATGCTCAAGGAGATTAAGGAAACCACATAGGATGTACTAAAGAATATCAGGAAAACAATGAGTGAACAATATGAGGATCTCAATAAAGAGACAGAAATTTTTAAAAGGAACCAAACAAATAATGAAATTGAAGACTACCATAATTGAAATGAAAAAATCCCAGAGGGTTTCAAGAGCAGATGGAAGCTGGCAGAAGAAACAATCAGTGAATGCAAAAGCAAGACAACTGAATTAGTTCAGACTGATGAGCAGAAAGGAAAAAATGAAAAAGGTCAATAGAGCCTACAAGATAAAGCATGTATTATGGGAGTGCCAAAGGAGAATGAGAGAGATGGGCAGAAGAAATACTCAAAGAAATAATAACAGAAAACTTCCCAAATTTAAAAAAAGATAAGAATATGCACATTCAAGAATCCTAACAAATCCCAAACAGGATAAACTCGAAGAGGTCCACACTCAGACACATAGTAGTCAAACTCTTGAATTCCAAGGACAAAGAGAGAGTTGAAAGCTGCAAGAGAAAAGCAACATGTGAATAACAGAGTCCCAATAAAATTAAGTGCCAATTTCTCATCAGAAATGATGGAAGAGAGAGAAGTGGGATGAAATATTTGAAGTGCTGAAAGAAAACAGCTGTCAACCAAGAATTATATGACCAGCAAAACTGGCTTTCAAAAATGAGGGAGAGATTAAGACATTCCTAGATAAACAAAAGCTGAGGGATTTCATCACCACTAGACCTGCCCTATAAGCAATGCTAAAGGGAGTTCTTCAGACTAAAAGAAAAGGACACTGGGCAGTAGATCAAAGTGGCATAAGGAAATAAAGACCTCTGGTAAAGGTAACTGTATAACTGCCAGCACTATTATATTGTATTTCTTTGTGTTTAGTTATACTTCTTATAGCTTCTAAAATGCAAATCATAAAAAGTAATGATAAATCTTTATCGTTTAGAATGTACAATGTATAATTCTCCCAATTAAAAATGGACAAAAGCCTTCAATAGACACTTCTTCAAAGAAGATATATGACCCAAAAGCACATGAAAATAAGCTCAACATCATTAGCCATTCAGAAAATGCCAATCAAACCACAGAGAAATACCCCATTTCACACCCATTAGAATGGCTACTATTTTAAAAAATGGAAAATAACAAGTGATGAAGAGGATGTGGAGAAATAGGAATTCTTGTTCATTCTTGTTAGGAATGTAAAATGGTGCAGCCACTATGGAAAACAGTTTAGTGGTTCCTAAGAAAGAATTACCATATGACCCGGCAATCCAATTCTGGGTATATGCCCAAAAAATTCAAAGCAGGAACTTGAACAGATATTTTCATACTGATGTTCATAGTGGGATTATTGACAAATGCTAAAAGATTGAAGCAACCCAAGTGTCCATCAACAGATGAATGGATAAGCAAAATGTATATACATAAATGAAATTCTGATACATGTGACAACATGGGGAAACCTTGAAGACATAATGTTGAGTGAAGTAATCCAGGTACCAAAGGACAAATATGGTATGAACTCAATGAGATGAAATAATAGAATAAGCAAATTCATAGAGTCAGAAATTAGAAAGCAGGTTACCAGGGTCTTGGGTGTAGGAAATGTGGAGTAATGCTTAATTGGTGCAGATTTTCTATTTTGGGTGATGGAAAGGCTTTGGTAATGGATGGTAGGGATGGTAGTACAACATTACTCATGTAATTAACAACACTGAATTATATATTTGAATGTCGTTAAAAGGGGAAATTTTGATTGTGTGTATATTCCTAAAATAAAAATTAAAAAACCCAAATAATGAACCTTAATGTAAACTATGGAGTATATTAATAGTGTACTTATAGTAATATTTCATCAGTTGTAACAAAGGTACCACACTGTGCAAAGTGTTTATATTGTGAATATTCAGGAAAAATTGTCTGTATGGAGGTGGAGGGTATGGGAACTCTATTTTCTGCATGATTTTTTTGTAAACCTACAATGTCTCTAATAAAATAAAGACCATAAGGGAGAAGGAATTCTGCCTAATATTATTGCCTCCACTCCTCCCTGACCTCATCTACACAGTCAGACTACAAACCTCAAAATTGCTCCTACTGGAATTTCCAGTCACCAACCTGCCATGCAGAATTAAGACTTAGTAGTTCCCACAATCATATGATCCAATTCCTTATAATAAATCTTTTTGTTTAAAAAAAAAAAAAAAAAAAAAAAAAAACTATCAGGAATATTTAGGCAGAAGTGAAAAAAATGGATATTTTAGAAATGTTGAAATGAAACTGCAATTTACATTTTAAATAGCAGATTAGGTACAAATGAAGAGACAATTTGTAAACTGGAAAACAAACCCAAAGAAATTATTCACAGCATAGCACAGAGAGGCAAAGAGATATACTATATAGCAGATATTAAGAGAAATGGAGACAAAATAAGAAGATCTAGTATTTGCCTTATTTGAGTTTCAGAAGAGAGAATAGAATGGAGAAGAGGCAATATTTGAAAGAAATGATGATGGTTGTGAAGTTCCAGAACTGATGAAAAACAAGTTTCCTAATACAAGAAGCAGAAATATCTTCTGAACAGGAAAAATTAAAAGAAATCCATTCCTGAGGACATTGCAATGTAAATGAAGATGACTAAGAGTATAGAAAAAGGTCAGGAGAACCCAAAGACCAAGAACAGATCACCTACAATGGAACAGTTGATAGAAAGACATACTTCTCAATAGCAAAAACAGAAGCCAGAAGATAATGAAATAAATATAGCTGCTTTCTGGTCATGTTGGTCTCCTCTTGCTAATGGACTAGTAGGCAAAAAAAAAAAAGTGTGTGTGTGGGGGGACTTACTATACTGGTAAGAGTAATTGGCCGTGAGAAGAAGGTAGGGCTGCTACAATATAATAGGCAGGGAGTGATATGTCTGACCTTTATATATGATCCATTGGGGGCATATTTTGGTACTCCTGTGCCCAGTTTCAAGTGTTAACAGAGTGAGTACAGGAACCATTATCTGATAAGGGCATAATAACTCTTGTTGTTATGGGTCACTCCACCAGCAAACCATCTAGACCAGAAGTACTAATCAGGGGTGGGGGAAATATAGAATGGATGATAGAGGATGAATAATAATGATTGTTTCTGACCAACTGCAGCATTTGAGGCTGGAATTCTACTTATTATTAGTACTTCAATAAGTTTTCTGAGAAATTGCTACCATCCCTGGGGCAGGAAACCCTAATGGGAAAGACATTGGAGACAGAAAGTCCTCACAGATTAAAATAAAGGGGGAGGGGGTGTTAAACTGAATTGCTATGAGACAGGAGGATCCCGAACTTAAAAAGTTTAAGGAAAGCAGGGCACTGGGTGAGGGAGAGAATTTAAACAAATCATAGGAGTTGGGGAGAAAATTCTGCACAAAAACAACAAATCAAGATTCCAGGAGAAAGAGCAAAGGAAAGGAAGCTTTCTCCTGGAGGTGAAACAATTACACAAAAAGTACAATCTTAAAAATTGTACTACTTACCCAAGGCAAAAATCAGATGAAGAGCCGAGAAAATCTGATCCGCTAAACATGAGCTATTCTAAAAATCTAGAATAAGTTGGACCAGGTGCCAAAGAAGAGCCTTAATATGAAGCCAATCAACAATAAAACCCTAGACAAGAAGGAAACACTGACATTCAGAGTTAACTCATCAAGATAATCTGATGCCTAGACATCAGCAAAAAATTACAAGCTATCCCCAGAAACAGAACTATATGGCTCAGTCAAGGGAACAAATGAAAACTTCAGAGAATACACAGAATTTGGAACAAGTAATCAAAGAATTTCAAACAAATCTCCTAAATCAGTGAGATGGAGGAAAATATGAATAAAGAGGTAAAGAATATTAAGAAGACAATGTGTGAGCAGAAAGAAGAATTTGAAATTATAAAAGGGAACATAAATTACGGGGATGAAAGGCACAATGGTAGAGATTAAAATACATAGAAGCATACAACAGCAGGTTTAAACAGTCAGAAGTAAGAATCAGTGAACTAGAAGACATTACAATTGAAAAACAGGCAGAAAAACAGAAAAAAAATAGAAAAAATCAATGTCTAGGGATTTGAGTGGCAGCCCAAAGTACACAAACAAATGTATCATGGGTGCCCCAGAAAAGAGAAGGAAAAAAGGGCAGAAGGAATAATTGAGGAAATAATGTCCAAAAATTCCCAACTCTTAAATGAAAGACATGAGTATACATGTCCAAGAAATGCAAATAGAATAGAATAAATCCTAATAGGCCTACTCCAAGACACATGCTAATTAGAATGTCAAATGCCAAAGATAAACAGAATTCTGAAAGTAGCAAAAGAAAAGTGATTTGTCACATACAAGGGATCCTCAATAAGTCTAAGTACCAATTTCTCATCAGAATATAAAAGATATATGTAAGTTACTGAAAGAGAAAAACTGCTAATCAAAATTTCTTTATCCAGCAAAATTGTCCTTCAAAAATCAGGGAGAGTTTTAAATATTTACAGATAAACAGAAACTGAGAGAGTTTGTCAACAAAGACCTGCCCTACAAGAATTCTGCAGGTTGAAAGGAAAAGACAGGAGAAGAGTGGCTTGGAGTAACATTAAGAAATGAAGGGGACGGATGTGGCTCAAATGGTTGGGCGTCCGTCTGCCATATGGAGGGACCTGGGTTCGTTCCCCGGGGCCTCCTTGTTAAAATTAATAAAAAAAAAAACAAATATATATATATATATATATATATATATATATATATAAAAGACACATGGGCTGCCAGGCTCTGTGTGTGCCGGTGAGCCACCAGGCCCCGGGAGCCATGCAGCAAGATGATGACGTAATAAGAGAGAGTCGCAGGGGAGAGACAAGACGAGATGCTCTGAAAGCTCCAAAAACCAGGAGCTGATGTGGTGCAGATGGCAGAACACCTCTCTCCCACATCAGAGGTCTCCAGGATCGAATCCTGGTGAAGACTGGAGGAGGAGGATGAGAAGAGATGGCAGGAAACAGACACAGAGAATTGCCCAGCGAATGGACACAAAACAGCAAATGGGGAAGGGGGGATTTAAAATGGATATAAAGTAAATAAATAAACCTTTAAAAAAAAATGAAGATTATCAGTAAGGGTAACTAAAAGAGAAAATGCAAAACCCAGTAATACTGTATCTTCAATATAAAACTCTACTCTTTAATTTCAATAAGAGTTAGAATACAATTTAGCAAGAGAAAGGCATATTTCGTGATAATGGACATACAGAATATAAAGTGGTAAAGTGGGACAAACAACATAAAAGGGGGAAACAGAGCATGGGAGCAGAAAATGTATATGCTGTTGAAGCTAATTTGGTATGTTTTCAAATTAGGTTATATATGCAGGTTGTGTAATACAAACTCCAGGGTAACCACAAAGAAAGTATTTTAAAAATATATACATCAACAGAAATGAGAAAGGGATCAGTCAGATACATTTAAAAAATCAACTATACAAAAAAGGAGGCTACAATAAAGGAAAAGATACAAACATACACACACACAAAGATATGACATATAAAAAACAAAGGACAAAGTGACTGAAGTAAGTACTGCCTTTACAGTAACAACATTGTTACTGTAAAGGCAGTACTTTGGATTAGATTAAATGGATTAAACTCCCCAATGAAAAGATATAGATTGACAGAACAGACAATAAAGCATGATCCACCTATATGTTTTATAAGAGCCTCGCTTTAGACCCCAAAATACAGATTGGAAGTGAAAGGTTGGAAAAAGATATTCCATATAATAGTACCCCCCCCAAAAAAAAAAAAAAAAAAACAACCAAACTGGGGTAGCTATATTAATATTGGACAAAATAGACTTTACATCAAAATCTGTTATAAGAGACAAAGAAAGGCACTATAGTAATGAAAGGGGAAATCCACTAAGAATAAATAACAATCATATGTATGCACCCAATCACAGTGCCCCAAAACATATGAGGCAAACACTGGCAAAACTGAAGGGAGAAATAGAAACATCTAAAATAATTGTTGGAGACTTCAGTATACCACTTTCATCAACAGAACATCTAGGCAGAAGATCAATAAGAAAACATAACTTGAATAATATGAACTAGACCACACAGATGTATACAGAACATTGCACCCCAAAACAGCAAGGTATACATTTTTCTCAAGTTCACATGGGTCATTCTCCAGGATAGACCAAAGTTGGGTCATAAAACAATCTTCAATAAATTTGAAAAGATTGAAATTATACTAAGCATCTTCTCTGACCATAATGGAATGAAGCTGGAAAGCAATAACAGGTGGAAAACTGGAAAATCCAAAAATACATGGAAGCTAAATAACACACTCTTAAACATATATTTAAGTATAGCCCTAAATGCTTATATTTAAAAAGAAGAGGGGGGGGAGCTTCTCCCACATGGGAGGTCTTGGGTTCAGTTCCTAAAGAAGACAAACAATGAGCAGACAACAAGCAGACCTTGAGTGAAAACAATGAGCAGACAATGAGCAAAAACAACAAGCAAGACGGTGAGCAGACAATGAACAAAAAAACAAATGAGCAGAGAGTGGATGTGGCTCAAGCAGTTGAGCGCTCATCTCCCACATGGGAGGTCCTGGGTTCGGTTCCAGCGCCTTCTAAAGAAAATACACATGAGCAGACAAGCAAAAATCAATGAGCACACAATGAGCAAAAACAATGAGCAAACAGACAAGGGAGCCATCTGGGGCAGAGGGGGACATATAAAAAGAAGAGCTAAAATCAAAGACCTAACGGCACACCTGGAGGGACTAGAAAATCAACAGTAAACTAGTCCCAAAACAAGCAGAAGGAAAGAAATAATAATAGTTCAGAAATAAATAAAATTGAGAATAAAAATACAATAGACCAAAATCAAAAGTAGTTTCTTTGAGAAGATCAACAAAATTGACAAACCTTAGCTAGGCTGATGAAAGAAGATACAAATAAAATCAGAAATAAAAATGTGGACGTTACTATTGAACCCACAGAAATATAAAAGCTCATATGAGGATACTATGAACAACTGTATGCCAACAAATTAGACAACCTAGATGAAATGGACAAATTCCTAGAAACACACAAGCAACCTACACTGACGCTACAAGAAAAACAGTAACTCAAAAGACCAATTACAAGAAAACAGATTGAATCAGTCATAAAAAATTCCCCAACAAAGAAAAGCCCAGGACCAACTGGCTTCACAGGTGAATTCTACCAATAATTCCATGAAGAATTATGGCACTTTCAGGAAGATGGCAGACTAGTAAGACACAGGAATCTCTACTCCTCCAGAAAAATAGCTAGAGGACAGGCTGAAACAGCCCTGAAAAAAGATCTTTTAGGGTTTAGGACAGCAGGCGAAGGCTGAACACCACCCAGAGGAGAGAGGGACAAAGGAGGGAAATTGTGATGACAGAACCGTGAGTTGAAACCAGTGGCTGCTGCTGCTGGCACCATCCCCCACACTAAAGACATTTTAGAATTTTCGGGCCTCTGGGCCTGCGACTACAGACAAAGGAGGCTCCAGGGATCTACCACCCCAGGAAAGGGGGAGAGAGGGACACAGCCTAGGGCGGACTCAGCCTCTGACCCACAAATTTGGTCTGCTGTGTCCCACAAGCCCTTCCAGCCCGGGTGAGACACACAGTGGTTTTCCCTGGGAGCCGGTGAAGTACTAGAGAAATCCAACACTCGCAATCACTCTCTCTTCTAGCTGGGACTAATTGTTGAGGATGCCCCAGGAAAGGGGAGAGAGAGGGACACAGCCTAAGGCTGACTCAGCTCTTGACTCACAAATTTGGTCTGCTGTGTCCCAGGAGTCTCTCCAGGCCAGGTGGGACTGTGCCACGGTTTGCCTTGGGAGCCAGCAAGGAGCTAAAGATAAACAAACCTCCCAACCTCCTCCTCTACTAACAGGGACTGATTGTTGAGGACTCAGAGGGAAGTGAATATATTTCCTAGCTGGGAAAAGGGAGGGGAGTGCCAGAAAAGAATGGAGAACTGCCTCAGAGAAAGTTTGAATTACAAGGCTCCTAGCCTCCAGACAGGAAGCTCTATCACATTGATCTGGTCTGTGTTGCAACAAATATACTCCGACCAGGCATTGAACTGGGAGCTTCCAAAGAGCGCCATCTCCTGGCAGACCAAGGAAGTGCATGCAAGAAAATTAAAAATAAGTAGGAGAGGTTTTTTTTTGGTCTCTATAGTCTCTCTGCCAAGGCCCTAAGGAAGCAATTCTACAACCAATTACTGGGTCCTGTGCCCAGTTTTGAGCAACGAGCAGGACAATGCTAACAATCCAGGTCAAGGCAAAAATCAAAGAGCAATGGTAACCCACAGCCTCCTGCCACTAAATCCCTACAAAAGAGAAAGAAATTGAGCATCTGGGTAACCTACGTCCTAATCAGATGCCTATATATCAGCAAAAAAACTACACACCATACTAAGAAAATAGAAGACAAGGCCCAAGAAAAGGAATACATCAAAGCCCCAGAAGAGATGCAGAATTTGAGAACAAATCAGCGAGATGTGCACAAATTTCCAAAATCAAATTAATGAATTGAAAGACAATATGTTTAAAGAGATAAATGACATCAAGAAGACACTGAGAGAATGCAAAGAAGAATTTGAAATCCTTAACAGAAAAGTAACAGAGCTCATGGAGTTGAAAGACACAATAGGTGAGATCAAAAACACATTTGAGGCATACAACAGCAGGCTCGAAATGATATAAGAAAGAATAAGTGATACCGAAGACAGAACAGCTAAAATTGAAGAGACAAAAGAACAGAGAGATAAAAGAATGGAAAAAATTGAGCAGGGGCTCAGAGAGTTGAATGACAACACAAAATGCAACAACATACGTGTCATGGGAGTTGCAGAAGGAGAAGAGAAGGGAAAAGGGGCAGAAAGAGAATTTGAGGAAATAATAGCTGAAAATTTCCCAACTCTCATGAAAGAAATGAACTTACATGTCCAAGAAGCATACTGTACCCCAATCAGAATAAATCCAAATAGACCTACTCCAAGACACTACTACTTAGAATGTCAAATGTCAAAGATAAAGAGAAAATTCTCAGAGCAGCAAGGGAGAAGCAAACCATCATGTACAAGGACATCCAGTAAGACTTAGTGCAGATTTCTCTTCAGAAACCATGGAGAAGAGAAGACAGTGGTATGATACAATTAGGAAACTGAAAGAGAAAAACTGCCAGCTGAGAATTCTTTATCCAGCAAAACTGTACTTCAGATATGAAGGTGAGTATAAAATATTCACAAACAAGCAGAAACTAAGACAGTTTGCAAAAAAGAATCCACCTTTGCAGGAAATATTAAAGGAAGCCTTAGAACCAGAAAGAAAAAGACAGGAGAGACAGGCTTGGAGGAGAGTATAGAAGAAAAAATAGCAGAAAGGATAACCAAAAGAAAAAAAAGAGAGAGAGTGACAGACAAAAATAAGATGACATATGAAAACTATGAATAAAATTGGGCAAGTAAATAGTGCATTTACAGTACTATCATTGAATGTGAATGGATTAAACTCCCCAATGAAAAGACACAGGCTGATAGAATGGATAAAAACACATGAGCCATCCATATTCTGCCTGCAAGAAACTCACCTTAGACACAGGTATACAAACTGTGTCAAAGTGAAAGGTTGGAAAAAAATACTCCATGCAAACAGTAACTAGAAAAGAGCAGGGGTAGCTATACTAATATCAGACAAAACAAACTTTAAATGCAAAAAAGTTATGAGATACAGAGAGCCATTATATATTAATAAAAGGGACAATCCACCAGGAAGATATAACAGTGATAAATATCTATGCACCTAACCAGGGAGCCCCAAAATACATGAGGCAAACTCTGGCAAAACTGAAGAGAGAAATAGACATTTCTACAATAATCATTGGAGACTTCAATTTGCCACTCACATCATTAGATAGAACACCTAGACACAAGATCAACAAGGAAATAGAGAACTTGAACAATGTGATAAACGAGTTAGACCTAACAGACATATACAGAACACTGCATCCAAACTCAGCAGGTTATACATTCTTCTGAAGTGCCCATGGATCTTTCTCCAGGGTAGACCACATGTTAGGTCACAATAAAGCTCTCAATAAATATAAAAAGATTGAAATTATACAAAGCACCTTCTCATATCATAATGGAATAAAACTGGAAATCAATAATAGGAAAAAAGTAAATTTGAAAATGTGTGGAGGCTAAACAATGCACTCCTAAAGAATCAGTGGATCAAAGAAGAAATTGCAAGTGAAATCAGTAAATATATTGAGAGAAATGAAAATGAGAACACAATATATCAAAACTTATGAGATACAGGGAAGGCAGTCTTGAAAGGGAAATTTATAGCCCTAAATGCCTATATTATAAAAGAAGAAAGAGCTAAACTCAAAGATTTACCTGAACAACTAGAGAAACTAGAAAAAGAATAGCAAAACAATCCCAAAGCAAGCAGAAGTAAAGAAATAATAAAGATTAGAGCAGAAATAAAAGAAAATGAGAACAACAACAACAACAACAAAAAAAAAAAACAATAGTGAAAATCAAAACCAAAAGCTGGTTCTATGAGATGATCAATAAAATTGACAAACCCCTAGCTAGACTAACAAAGAAAAAAAGAGAAAAAAATGCAAATAAATACAATCAGAAATTAAAGGTGGGAAGTTAAAAATGACCCCACAGAAATAAAAAGAATCATAAGAGTATATTATGAGAAAATATATGCCAACAAACTAGACAACCTAGATGAAATGGACAAATTCCTAGAAATGCACAACCAACCTACACTGATGTTACAAGAAACACAAGAACTTAACAAAGCAATCACATTTAAGGAGATTGAATCTATCATCAAAAATCTCCCAACAGGACAACCAGCAAGATGGCAGCAGAGTAAAGAACTCCGAGAATCAACTCCTGCTACAGGGCAGTTGGTAATCACTCAGAGCTACCTAGAGCACTTGCTTGGGACCTCCGGGAGACCAGAAGTGCATCCTGCAACATCCTTGAAAGAATGGAAGGAGGAGACTGCCCATCTGCAGAGAAGATTTGTAAATAGAGCACTCCACGCCACTGAGGCTGGTGCCCATCCTCCAATGGAGGCACAAGCCACCTCAGGAGCTGTTCTGCAGCTGGAATCGAAAGCTCCACTTCCCAAAGTGGGGGAGGAAGAGACGATTGGGCACCAACTTCAGCTACTGATTAGTAAATTCGGTGGGCTAAAATATAAAATCCTAAGAATAGCTAAAGTTTGAACCTGTCCAAGTTGGACAGACACCGGTAGCCGCCATCTTAACTCCGCACCTGACATGAGAGGAAGCAGGGCTGACTGAAAATCACAGTGCTGGTAGGGACCAGCTTTTTTCCATCTAGATCAGATTGCTGCTCTAGCCTAAGCCCCAGGCCACCTTGGGCAGGGAGGAAGCTGGGAGAAGCTGCACCAGCCTCTCTGGGAAATTACATGCCACACCGTGGAGGCCGATGATCATCCTACTTTGGTAGCATAAGCTATCCCAGGAGCTATTCTGTGGCAGGAATTGGAAGCTCCATTTCCCAAAAACAGGGAAATCTGTTGGCCACTGATTTCAGCTACTGATTAGTAAATTCGGCTGGCTAAAGTATAACCCTAAGAACAGCTAAAGTTTGAGCCTGTCCAAGTCAGAAGGAGGCTGGTAGCCACCAATTTGACTCTACTCCCAGCATGAGGGGAAGCCGGGCTGACTGAAAATCACAGTGATGGTAGAGACTCGTCTCTTTCACCCAGATTGGCTTGCAGCCCTAGCCTAGGCTGCAGCCCCACCTCTAGCAAGGAGGAAGCTGACGGGCCCTGCACCAGCCTATCCAGGTAACTGCAGGTACATTTAGCTGGCACAGACTGAATAATCAGAATTATACTGAGGCAACTGTGGTCATCTTGGACCTGTACTGCATAGTTTGCTGCCCACACCTGCAGCTCCATCCCTGCCCCAGGCAAGGGAAAAAGGGGTGTGAAGCTTCATCAGTCTTCTGGGCAACTACAGTCTAGGCCTACATGACTTGGATTATTCCACACAGCTATGGTTCTGTCTCTAACCCCAGGCAAAGGAGAAAGTTGGGATAAGCTTCATTGGTCTTTGGGGCAATAACGGTAGCTTGAACCTCCACAGCTTATAGCACCAACTACATCCTTGGCTCCTACTACACAACCAGCAAGGGAGAAGGGCAGGAAGCCCTAAACTAAAGAGAAAAACTGCACCCAGAATAAATACTCTAGTAAGCCAGATGCCTAGACACCAACAAAAAATTACAATCCACACAAAGAAGCAGGAATATACGGCCCAGTTAAAGGAAGAAGATAAGCCTTCAGATTTCATAAAAGAGTTGAGAGAACTAATCATAGATGTTTAAACAAATTTCCTTAATAAATTCAATGAGATGGCTAAAGAAATTAAGGATATTAAGAAGACATTGGATGAGCACAAAGAAAAATTTGAAAGTATACATAGAAAAATAGCAGCTCTTATAGGCATGAAAGGTACAATAAATGAAATTAAAAATACACTGGAATCATGTAATAGCAGATTTGAGGAGGCAGAAGAAAGGATTGGTGAGCTTGAAGAAATGGCCTCTGAAAGTGAACATACAAAAGAACAGATGAAGAAAAGATTGGAAAAACTTGAACAAGGTCTCAGGGAACTAAAGGACAGCAAGAGATGTGCAAACATACATGTCATGGGTATCCCAGAGGGAGAAGAGAAGGGAAAAGGAGAAGAAGGAATATTTGAAGAAATAATGGTAGAAAATTTCCCAACTCTATTGAAGGACATAGATATCCATGTCCAAGAAGCACGATGTACTCCCATCTGAAAAAATCCTAATAGAACAACTCTGAGACACATACTAATTAGAATGTCAAATACCAAAGACAAAAAGAGAATTCTGAGAGCAGCACGAGAAAAGCATAAGAGATACCCAATAAGATTAAGTGCTGATTTCTCACCAGAAACCATGGATGCAAGAAGACAGTGGTATGAAATATTTAAGATACTTCAAGAGAAAAACTTCCAGCTAAGAATCTTATATCCAGCAAAATTGTCTTTCAAAAATGAGGGTGCGTTTAGAATATTCACAGATAAACAGAACTGAGAGAGTTTGTAACCAATAGACCTGCTTTGCAGGAAATACTAAAGGGTGTGCTACAGCCTGAAAAGTAAAGACAGGAGAGAGAGGCCTGGAAGAGAATCTAGAAATGAAGATTATATCAATAAAGTAACTAAAAGCATCAAAAGAGTGGTGAAAATAAAATATGACAGATAAAACCCAAATAGTAAGGCATAAACTTAACCAACTATTTAAAGTACTTGTTTCAGAAAACTACAACTCATTGTTGAAAGAAATTTTAAAAAGATAATTGGAAGAATATTCCATGCTCACAGATTGGAAAACTCAATGTCATTAAGATGTCAGTTCTACTCAAATTGATATACAGATTCAATGCAATCCCGATAAAAATTCCACCAGTATTTTTTAAACGAATGGAAAACATGATTATCAAATTTATTTGGAAGGGTAAAGGGTCCTGAATAGCCAGAAACATCTTTAAAAGGAGAGGGAAAGTTGGGGGACTCTCATTTCCAGACTTTGGTTCGTATTACCTAGTCACAGTGATAAAAACAGCATGGTGCTGGCATAAAGACAGACACGTGGACTGATGGAACCAAATTGATGGTTAAAAAAACAGACCCTCACATCTATGGTCAAGTGATTTTTGATTAGCCTTTCAGGCCTGCCCAGCTCAGGCAGAGCAGTCCATTCAACAAATGGTGCTGAGAAAATTGGATATCTATAGCAAAAGAGGGAAGGAGGACCCCTATCTCATACCCTGTAAAAAAATTAAATCAAAATGAATCAAATACCTAAATATAAAAGTAAGAACCATAAAACTTCTGGAAGAAAATGTAGGAAAATATCTTTGGGACCTGGTGGTAGGTGGTGGATTCTTGGGGGAGATGGGAGGAGGACTGAGATGGACTACTGATGTTTAATGTATGTAGAAGCTTTAATTGGCTTTGCTGTGGAAGTATGGAAATGTATAGAGTTGATGGTAACCCATTATAATGATGACAGCTGGTTTGTAAATGGGGATGCAGCTGGAAATGGTAGTCTAGGGATGTAGATACCAGTTGACAGAGAGCTGGAGAGTAGTCTAGGGACTGAATAGCACAGTAAACCCAGAGGTGGATGAGAATAGTGGTTGATGGTACAGATGCTGGAGTGTCCTTTGTGGGCTGGAGCAGATGTGAATTGGTATTGTGGGGTGGTGGGAGTGTGGAGAAGCATGGGAGAGGTGAAACTGGAGTTACCTATGGAGTGTGGTTAACAGTAATAAGTAATATTCTTGCATCTATGCTGAAGATGTGCTGTGTCGATGATGGGAGAGTATGGAAAAAGTGTGTCAAATGTACGCTGTGGACCTGGTAATAATCGGATGATATTATCTCATAGTCTGTGGCAAGTGTTCCACCAGGATGTGGCGTGTTGGTGGAGGGATGTTGTTTGGGAGTTCTGCATGTGTGCATGATTGTTTTGTAAGTTTAGAAGTTCTGTCATAAAAATATATTTAAAAAGTGATGGTGAGGTGGGTGGAAGAGAAGTGTAGGATAGGGACTATAGTTAGTGGTAAGATTTTAACAATATTCTTTCATGGTTTGTAGCAGATGTCTCACGACAGTGCGAGGTGTTGTTGGAAGGTTGATGTATGGGACCCCTGTATGATGTTATGGGTGTTTGCTTTTTGGGTTCATGACTTTTGTTGTATGCCTGTTGTTTATGTATATTCATGTATAAATGATATAAAAAATTATAATAGGGTGGGTTGGGGGACAATACTCTGGTTAGTAGTAATATTCTGAGGATGCTCTTTAATCATTAGTTAAAAATATTTAACAACAATGCAAGTTACTGGTGGTAGGGTGAGGTATGAGAGCCCTGTATGATGTTAAGTATGTTTGTTTTGTAACTTTACAACTATTACTATATACTTATTGTTTATGTATGTTCATGTATGAGTGATATACTTCAATAAATTTTAAAAATTAAATTAAAAAAAAAATCTCCCAGCAATGAAAAATCCAGGACCAGATGGCTTCACAGGTGAATTCTACCAAGCATTTCAAAAAGAATTAACACCAATCCTGTTTAAACTCTTCTGAAAAATTGAAGAGGAGGGAAAATTACCCAACACATTTTATGAAGCCAACATATCACCCTAATACCAAAGCCAGATAAAGATACTACAAGAAAAGAAAATTAAAGGCCAATCTTTCTAATGAACATAGATGCAAAAATTCTCAACAAAATACTTGCAAATTGAATCCAACACCATATCAAAAGACTTATACATCATGACCAAGTGGGATTTATTCCTGGTATGCAGGGCTGGTTCGACATAAGAAAATCAATCAATGTAATACACCACATTAACAAATTGAAGGAAAAAACCACATGATCATATCAATCGACGCAGAAAAAGCATTTGATAAAATCCAGCATCCTTTTTTGATAAAAACACTTCAAAAGATAGGAATTAAAGGAAAATTCCTCAAAATAATAAAAGGTATATATGAAAAACCCATAGCCAACATCATACTCAATGGGGAAAGGTTGAAAGCTTTCCCTCTAAGATCAGGAACAAGACAAGGATGCCCACTGTCACCATTGTTATTCAATATTGTACTAGAAGTACTAGCTAGGGCAATTAGACAAGGGAAAAAAAAGGGGGGGGGCATCCAAATAGTAAAAGAGGAAGTAAAACTCTCACTGTTTACAGATGACATGATCCTATACTTAGAAAATCCTGAAGTATCCACAACAAAGCTATTTGAGCTAATAAATGAGTTCAACAAAGTGGCAGGATACAAGATCAACATGCAAAAATCAGAAATGTTTTTGTATGCTGGTACTGAAACATCTGAGGAGGAAATCAGGGGGGAAATTCCATTTTCAATAGCAACAAAAAGACTCAAATACCTAGGAATTAATTTAACCAAAGAAATACAGGACCTATATGCAGGAAACTACAAAACAATGCTAAAAGAATTTTAAAAAGACCTAAACAAATGGAAAGACATTCCATGTTCATGGATTGGAAGAATAAATGTTGTGAAGATGTCAGTCTTACCCAAACTGATTCCAAAAATATTTGGAAATCACATATCTGGTAAGGGTTTAACATCCAGGATATATAAAGAGATGTTACAACAAAACAATAAAAAGACAAATGACCCAATTAAAAAATGGTCAAAAGACATGAATAGACTTTTGTCCATAGAAGAAATACAAATGGCAAAAAAAAAAAAAAAAACACATGAAGAAATACTCAACATCACTAATGATTAAGGAATCTGTAAAGATTCAATGCAAAACAATCAAAATCCTAACAGCTTACTTTACAGAATTAGAGAAGGCAATTACCAAACTCATTTGGAAGGGTAAATGCACCAGAATAGCCAAAAGCATTCTAAAAAAGAAGAGCGACATGGGAGGAATTTCACTGCCTGACCTTGAAACTTATTACAAAGCTGCAGTGGTCAAAACAGCATGGTACTGGCATAAAGATAGACACACCAATCAGTGGAATAGAATTGAGAACCCAGAAATAAACCCTCACCTATGCAGTCAACTGGCTTTTGACAAACCTACCAAGTTCATGTCAACGGGACAAAACAGTCTCTTCAACAAACGGTGTTGGAAAAACTGGATATCTATAACCAAAAGAATGATAGAGGACCCCTATCTTACCCCCTATACAAGAATCAACTCGAAGTGGATCAAAGATCTAAATATAAAAGCCAGGACCATAAAACTACTAGAAGAAAATGTAGGGAAACATCTTCAAGACCTTGTGGTAGGTGGTGGTTTCTTGGACCTTACACCCAAAGCACGTGCAACAAAAGAAAAAATAGATAAACGGGACCTCCTCAAAATTAAACACTTTTGCACCTCACAGGACTTTGTCAAAGGGTGAAAAGGCAGCCAACTCAATGGGAAAAAATATTTGGAAATCACATATCTGGTAAGGGTTTAACATCCAGGATATATAAAGAGATGTTACAACAAAACAATAAAAAGACAAATGACCCAATTAAAAAATGGTCAAAAGACATGAATAGACTTTTGTCCATAGAAGAAATACAAATGGCAAAAAAAAAAAAAAAACACATGAAGAAATACTCAACATCACTAATGATTAGGGAAATGCAAATCAAAAGTACAATGAGATATCATTTCACATCTATCAGAATGGCCACTATTAAAAAGACAGAGAACTACAGGTGTTGGAGAGGATGTGGAGAAACAGAAACACTTATTCACTGTTGGTGGGAATGCAGAATGGTACAGCCACTGTGGAGGACTATTTAGCAGTTCCTAAAGAAGTTGAATATAGACATGCCTTGTGACCCTGCAATACCACTACTGGGTATATACCCTGAAGAACTGAGAGCAGTGACACAAACAGACATCTACACACTGATGTTCACAGCAACATTATTCACGATTGCCAAAAGCTGGAAACACCCTAGGTGTCCATCAACGGATGAATGGATAAACAAACTGTGGTGTATTCACACGATGGAATATTTTGCAGCTGTAAGAAGACATGAAGCCATAAAGCATATGACAACATTGATGAACTTGGAGGACATTATGTGGAGCGAAGGAAGCTAGACGCAAAAGGACAAATACTGTATGATTGCATTACTGTGAACCAAATATATTGTGTAACATATTGTTTGATTTAAAAAATTATATGTATTTAGTACATTTGAGAAATGTATGTATTTATTCATCATGCTTACTTTTTAGTTTTTAGTTGTTTATATTTTCAATTATTAAATGTGCAAAATAAAGTTTAAAAAAATACCAATCCTGCTCAAACTTTTCCAAAAAATTAAAGAGGAAACACTACCTACCTCATTCTATGAGACCAACATTACCCTAATACCAAATCTAGACAAGCTGGCACTACCATTGTGCCTTGTCCTGTGCTTGAGTGCCCACAACTGCAGCTCAGGGGAAAAAAGATATGCTGATGGTGCCTTGATTTGGACACTTTCATGGCCTCAGAACTGTAAGCTTCAAACCTATTAAGTTCCCATTGTAAAAGCCAACCCATTTCTGGTATATTGCTTCCAGCTGCTCTTTAGGAAACAAATACTTTCCTTCTAAGATTTGGAACAAGACAGTGATGCCCACTGTGACAGTTTGAATTTTGAAAATCCCAAAAAGCAAAAGATTATGTGTATGTGAGACCCATTTGACTGAATTATGTCAGTGGGATGTGATTCATATTGAATCTCTGCCCTCTTTCTGGGTTTGATATAAAGGGAGACACAGATAAACAAAGGGAGCTGCCATGTTTGATGGAGCCTTGTGAGAGAGGTTTTGCTCACAGCTGAGCCTCAAAGAGAAAAGCCCTATGCCAGGTGACAGCGGACTAGAGGATTGCTTAATCATGAAGTCCCCAACAGGCTGGGCCCCCAGAGCAGTTCAAGAGGAGATGAGCCCTGCTATATGCCTATAGCTCACAGCTGAATTTGGGAAGAAAGGAGAGTAGCTGAGACTGATATAGGAAGCCTGGGAGGAGACAATTCCTATGCCTGGTTGCCCTCAGCTGAGTTCCGACATCGGCAGAGATCAGGGGCCATCTTGCTTCAACACATGGCAGCTGATTTGGTGGGAAAGCATCTCTTATGGTGCCTTGAGTTTGACTTTTCATGGCCTTGGAACTGTAAGCCTTTACCACAATTAAATCTCCTTTATAAAAGCCAAGCCATTTCTGGTACTGTGCATCAGCAGTCCTTTGGCAAACCAAAACATCCACTGTCACCACTTATTCAACATTGTACTGAAACTTCTAGGCAGAACAGTTAGGCAAGAAAAAGAAATAAAAGACATCCAAATTGGAAAGGAAGAAGTAAAACTTTCACTGTTTGCAGATGATATGATCCTAAATAAAGTCCAGCTAGAGCTAATAAACACATTCAGCAAAGTGGGGGAAATACAAGATGAACATTGACAAATCAGTAGTGTTTCTATGCATGAGTAATGAGCAATCTGAGGAGGAAGTCAAGAAAAGAATTTCCACTTACAATAGCAATAAAAAGAATCAAATATCTAGGATTAAATTTAACCAAGGTTGTAAAGGCCTTGTACACAGAAAACTATACATCATTGCTAAAAGAAATCAAAGCAGACCTAAATAAATGGAAGGGAATTCTGTGTTCATGGATTGGAAATATCATTTCTACCCAAAATGATTTACAGATTTGATGCAATCCCAATCAAAATTCTAAAGCTTATTTTGCAGAAATGGAAAAACCAATGTTCAAATTTATTTGGATGAGTAAGGGCCCCAGAAGAGCCAAAAACATTTTGAAAGAAAAAAAAACAAAGTTGTCAGACTCACACTTTCTGACTTTAAAGCTTATTGCAAAGCTACAGTGGTCAAAACAACATTGTACTGGCACAAGGATAGATATATTGACCAAAGTTCATATCTATCCTTTCATATCTATGATCAATTGATTGTTTTTTTCATAAGATATAATCTTTTTAAAAAGATACTTAGATTACATAAATGTTACATAAAAAATATAGGCGATTGCTATATGCCCTGCTTCCAACACCTCCCATATTTTCCCACATTAACAACATCCTTCATTAGTGTGGTACATTCATTGCAATTGATTAACACATTTTGGAGCATTGCCAGTAAGCACATATTATAGTTTACATTATAGTTTACACTCTCTCCCACACAATTCTGTAGGTTATGGCAAGATGTATAATGGCTCTGTTGTTGCAGTGTCATTCAGGGCAATTCCCAAGTCCTGAAAATTCCCGTTTTTCCCTCTTTCTGCCTTCAGAACTTCCAGTGGTCACAGCCTCCACATCAATGATATAATGTCTTCCATTGGTAGAATCACAATAAGTCTACAGTAGAATACCAGTCTACTTTAGTCCATAGTTCATTCCCCAGCCCTGAGGATTCTGGGATGGAGATGCCCACCCCACCTCTAATTGAGAGGGGGCTTCAGTCCCCTACGGCTGATGGATGGGGTTGTCTTGCTTGACATTGTGGACTCTTCTCAGTTCCTTGGTATGGTGGTTATCCATAAGCTCCTCCTTGTTAGTTGTCCTGGATGAGCCCAATGAACTGGAGAGTAGGTGTTACAATTCAGTTGAGATTCAGGGCCCAGCTGGCACATGGACCACCCAAAGATTTAAGTCTCTTGGATGAACACTTACCAACTCTAGTACTAATTATAGGTTCAAATAGAAGTGACAGTAGATTCGTGTGTAGGGAAACCACAACTGAGTCCAACTCTGTCACATTGGGGAGCATAAATTCCAAAGGAGGGCCCACTGGCAAGGCACCAAACTCTTGAGTTATCTACCCTGACTATAATGTCTGGACATCTTCAGAGCCCTCAGGAGCCCTGCTATTTGGATCAATGAGATCCTGCTGAGATGTGCATAAGCATACCCTCTAGAATGACCTCCCGACTCACTTTGAAGTCTCTTAGCCATATAAAATCATTTGTCTTTACCTTTTCCCCCTTTTGGTCAAGGTCTTTTTCCAGTTGCATTGCTAGTTGGTGCTTGGTAGTAATCCCTTGATGCCAGGGAGGTTCATTCCTGGGGGTCATGTCCCATGCTGGGGGAAGTTATTGCATTTATATGCTGAGTTTGGCTTAGAGAGAGGCCACATTTGAGCAACAAGGAGGCTTTCAGGAAGTAACTCTTAGGCACCCTATAATACTGGGCTAAGTTTCAATTTCAAGGGTAAAGGTTCATAAGCACAGTCATCAATATTGATTTTTTAATATGTATTTTTATTAGATAAGTTGTGAGCTTACAAAACAATAATATGCAGAATTCCCATACACCCCACCTCCACCAACACCTGACATTGTTGTGGAACATTTTTACAGATTATGAAAGAACATCATCAGAGTATTACCACTGACTGTAGTCCTTAGCTTACATTTGGTATATTTTTTTCCATGCACCCCTATTATTAACACTATATATTAATATTGTACATTTGGTATAGTTGATGAGAGAACACTCTCATATTTGTACTGTTAATCACAGTCCATCTTCTCCTGCATGGTTCACTATGTTATACAGTCCAATACCTTGTACAGTCTATCCAAAGTATACACTCAATGGCTCTCACTTTTACCACAGAGTTGTGCAGTCATTGCCTCATTAAATTTTTGAACATTTTCCTTATTCAAAAAGCAAAAATCCCCTACCCCCCTATTATTGACCCTTAGCATTGTATAGTACTTTGATTGACATTGATGCAATAATATTACAATATTGGCTGTTAACTATAGTCCATAAGTTACATTAATTGTATTTTTTCATGCATCACCATATTCTTACAACCTTGTAATAGTGTAATAGTGATGTTCATTTGTTCTAGTTCATAGAAGAACATTCTTGTATTTGTACTATTAACCACAGTCTTCTTCCACCTCCAGGTCCACTATGTTATTCAGTCCTTAAATTATTCTCTAGCTTTCTTTCAAATGACATTTACATCCCTAGACTTCGCCTTTCAGCCACATTTACATTTATAAAACAGACGAGTTAATTATACTCACTGTAATATGTTACCACCAACTCTATCCATTTCCACACTGTTACAGTCAGGCTAATTAAAAATTCTACATACGTTAAGCATCAGTACCCATTCTCAGCTCTCCTCCTATCTCCTACTAACCTATACTCTAGGTTTTAACTCCATATGTTCTTCATATTTAGTTCATATTAGTGAGACCATACGATATTTGTCTTTTTCTGTCTGGCTTATTTCACTCAGCATAATGTCCTCAAGTTTCACCCATGTTATAATATGTGTCCCAATTGCATTTCTTCTTACAGCAGCATAGTATTCCATCATTGTATATACCACATTTTGTTTATCCATTCATCAGCTTACGGATATTTGGGTTGTTTCCCTCTTTTGGCAATTGTGAATAATGCCGCTATGAAGATCCACATGCAAATGTCTGTTCATGTCCCTTTTTTCAGTTCTAATGGATATATTCCTAGTAGAGGGATTTCCATATCAGATGGCAGTTTTGTATTTAGCTTCCAGTGGGACCCCCAAACTGTCTTCCACAGATGCTGTACCATTCTACATTCCCACTAACAGTGAAGGAATGTTCTTTATTCCTCCACATCCTTTCTGCACTTGTTTTCTGTTTTTTTGTTTTGTTTTGTCTGGGTTTGTTGTTGTTGTTGTTGTTGTTGTTGTTGTTTAATAATGGCCATTCTATGAGTGTGAGATGATATCTCATTGAAGTTTGGATTTGTATTTCCCTAATAACTAGTGATATTGGACATTTTTTTCACGTGCTTTTTCACCATTTGAATTTCCTCTTTGGAGAAATGTAATTTTAAGTCTTTTGCCCATTTTTAATTGGATTGGTTGCTCTTTTATTGTTGAGTTATATGATTTCTTTATATGGCATGGAAATCAAACTCTTATTGGATATATGGTTTCCAAATATGTCTCCCATTGAGTGGGCTTACTTTTCATTTTCTTGACAAAGTGCTTTGAAGCACTTATCCAATTTTTTTTCCATTGTTCATGCTTTGGCTTTAAGGTTTAAAAAACCCCACCTACCACCAGGTCTTGTAGATGTTTCCTTACATTTTCTTCTAGGAGTTTTATGGTTCTAGCTTTTATATTTAGGTTTTGATCCATTTTAATGATAAATTTATTAATATGTATCAACAAAATTGATTTAAAAGTATACTGGAGGTATATAACAGCCGATATGAAGAGGCAGAAGAAAGCTTGAAGACAAGGCCTCCAGAAGTGAGCATACAAAAGAACAGATAAAGAAGAGATTGGAAGAAATTGAACAGGATCTCAGGGAACTAAATAACAGCAAGAGACGTCCAAATGTACATGCCATGGGTGTCCCAGAAGGAGATGGAAAGGGAAAGGGAGAAAAGGAATATTTGAAGAAATAATGGTAGAGAATTTCCTAACCCCATTGAAGGGCATAGAGATCCATGTCCAAGAAGCACAATGTACTCTCATCTGAATAAACCTGAATAGACCTACTTGTGGAGACACATACTAATCAGAATGTCAAATGCCATAGATAAGGAGAGAATTCTGAGAGCAGCAAGAGAAAGGCAATTCATCACATACAAGGGATGCCCAAAAGATTAAGTGCTGATTTCTCATCAGAAACCACAGAGGCAAGGAGGCAGTGACATGATGTATTTAAGATACTGAAAGAGAAAGACTGCCAGCCAAGCATCATACATCTGGCAAAACTGTCTTTCAAAAATGAGGGCTAGTTTAAAAATATTCACAGATAAATAGAAACGGAGAGAGTTTGTAACCCAGAGGCTGGCTTTGAAGGCAATACTAAAGGGAGTGCTATAGCCTGAAAAGAAAAGACAGGAGAGAGAGGCTTGGAAGTGATTCCAGAAATGAAGTTTATATCAGTAAAAGTAAAAGTGTAAAAATAGTGGTGAAAATAAAATATGAACAGATAAAGCCCAAATTTCAAAATGGGTGAAATAAGGACTGCCTTTACAGTAATAACTTTGAACGTTAATGGATTAAACTCCCCAATCAAAAGACACAGACTGGTGAAATGGATAGGGAAATATGAGCCATCAATATGTTGTCTATATGAGACTCACCTTAGACCCAAGGATACAATAGACTGAAATTGAGAGGCTGGAAAAAGATAAACCATGCATGCAGTAATTGAAAAACAAAAAAACAATCTGGAATAGTTATTCTTATATCAGATGAAATAGAAGTTAGAAGCAAAACTGTTATTCGTGACAAGGAAGGACATTATATATTAATAAAAGGGGCAATTCACCAAGAAGAAATAATAATCACAAACATATATGCACCTAACCAGGATGTGCCATATTACAAGAGGCAAACATTGGCAAAACTGAAGGGACAAATTGATGTCTCTACAATAATAGTTGGAGACTTCAATACAGCACTCTCATCATTGGATAGAACATCTGGGCAGAGGATCAATAAAGAAACAAGAGAGTTTGAATAATATGATAAATGAACTAACCTAATAGACATATACAGAACAGTGCATCCCCAAACAAGATATACATTCTTCTCAAATGCTCATGGATCTTTCTTCAAAATAGGCCATATGTTAGGTATAAAACAGAGCTCAATAAATTCAAAAAGTTTGAAATTATACAAGACACTTTCCCTGACATAATGGAATAAAGATGAAAATCAACAACAGGCAGAAAAAGGGAAAATTAACAAATACATGGAGATTAAACAACACATTCTTAAATAATCAGTGGGTCAAAGAAGAAATTGCAAAAGAAATCAATAATTATCTCAAGAACAAATGAAAATGAGAACACAACATATCACAACATCTTCACCTATGGAATAAAGTGAAGACAGTGCTGAGAGGGAAATTTATAGCCTTTAATGCTTACATTAAAAAAGAAGAAAGAGCTAAAATGAATGATCTAACTACACAGCTGGAGGAACTAGAAAAAGAACTATCCCTATAGCAAGCAGAAGAAATGAAATAACAAAGATCAGAGCAGAAATAAATGAAATTGAGAACAAAAAAACAGTGGGGAGAATTAACAACACCAAAAGGTGGTTCAAGAAGACAAACAGGGGAGTTGATGTAGCTCAGTGTTTGAGAACCTGCTTCCCATATACAAGGTCCTGGGTTCAATTCCTGGTACCTCCTAAAAAAAAAAAAAAAAAAGAAGACTAACAAAATTGACAAACCTTTGGCTAGACTGACAAAGAAAAAAGAGAGAAGTTGCAAATAAATAAAATCAGAAAAGAAAATGGGGACATAACTACTGACCCCACAGAAATAAAAGAGATTATAAGTGGATACTGTAAACAACTATGAACCAACAAACGAGACAATGTATGTGAAATAGAAAAATTCCTAGGAAAATATGAACAACCCACACTGATCCTAGAAGAAATAGAAGACCTCAATAAACCAATCACAAGTAAAGAGATTGAAACAGTCATCAAACAACTCCCCAAAATTAAAAGCACAGGATCAGATGGCTTCACAGATGAACTTTATGAAGCATTCAAATAAGATTTAATAGTCTTACTCAACCTCTTCCAAAAAATTGAACAGTAAGGTACACTGCCAAAAACATTCTATGTAGTCATTATCATCCTAATACCAAAGGCAGATAAAGCTATTACAAAAAAAGAAAATTACAGACCCATTTCTATACTGAATATATTCTCAACAAAATACTCACAATCAAATTCAACAACACATTAAAATACTTATTTATCATGATCACATGGGTTTTATACTAGGTAAGCAAGGGTTGTTCAATACAAAATCAATTAGTGTAATACACCACATTAATAAGTCAGAGAAGAAAAATCACATGACCATCTTGATTGATGGAGAAAAGGCATTTGTCAAAATACAGCATCCTTTCTTGATAAAAATACTGCAAAAGATAGTAATTCAAGGAATTATCTCAACATGATAAAGGGCATATATGAAAAACCCACAGCTAACATTATACTCTGGTGAAAGACTGAAAGCTTTCCCATTGAGATTAGGAACAATGCAAGGATGCCCACTGTCCCCACTGTTGTTCAATATACAGCTGGAAATTCTAGCTAGAGCAATCAGGCAAGAAAAAGAAATAAAAGGCATCCAAATTGGAAAGGAAGAAGTAAAACTTTTGCTATTTGCAGATATGGTCCATACCTAGAAAGTCCCGAAAAATCTACAACAAAGCTACTAGAGCTAGTAAATGAATTCATCAGGGTGGCAGGATACAAGATTAATATGCAATAATTAGTAGTGTTTCTATACACTAGCAATGTGCAATCTGAGAAGGGAGACAGGAAAAAAATTCCGCTTACAATAATGACTAAAAGAATGAACTATTTTAGAATAAACTTAACCAAGGACATAAAGCACTTGTATGCAGAAAACTACAATGCATTGCTAAAAGAAATCAAAGAAGACCTAAATAGATGGAAGAACATTCTGTGTTCATGGGTTGGAAGACTAAATATCATTAAAATGTCATTTCTACTCAAATTGATATACAGATTCAATGCAATTCTGATAAAAATTCCAACAGCCTTTTTAAAAAGAAATGGAATCCCAGTTGTCAAATTTATTTGGAAGGATAAAGGGGCCCATATAGCCAGAAACATCTTACAAATGAAGAAAGAAGTTGGAGGACCATCACTTCCAGACTTTAAATCACGTTACTTAGCTACAGTGGTAAAATAAATAAATTCCACATGGGCATAAAGTATTCTGGATAATACTCTTTTAACAGTAGTGTGCAGATGTCATCTCCCAATCTGTACCTACTATTTTCTCTTTTCTATGGTTTCTGTTGATGCATAGGTTTTTGTTTTTTTTTTTTTAGGAGGTACTGGGGATTGAACCTGGGACCTCATACATGCGAAGCATGTGTTAGACAACTGAGCTACATCCGCTCCACAAGTCGTAGGTTTTTAATGCCTATTGAGGGAATCTATCAGCCTTTTTTCTTTATGGTTTGTCCTTTTTGTTCCTTACTTTAAAAATTCTACCCTGTTAAAAAGATCATAGAGATAGTCTTCTGTATTATATTCTAAAAGTTTTGAAGTTTTGTGATGTGCATTTAGTGTGAGTGTGTATATGTATGTGTGATGGAAGGTGAGTTTTTCTTATTTAAACAAAATAAACGTCTTTATGTATTTGCCCTTATTTCCCTTCTCTTGTACTGTACTCCTAGATTTAATTCTCTTCTTGGTGCAGTGCTTCTTCCAAGAGGATTGTCAAAGAGCATCGTTGGAAGTAAACACCAGAGAGATGGCCAAAGTGATGCCTTCTGAGGAGGGGCAGGTGGTCAGGAGGCAAGGGACTGCTCTTTTTGTTTTACATTTTTAGCTCTATTTGGCCTTTTTGACGATTTTTAGTAGTTTTTTAAATTTGTCACAAATTACATGTTCACACATAATGAGTTTGATTTCACATTGCATTTTATGCATTTGCGTTTTAGATCTTGTAGGAAGTAAAAAGTGGAGTTACAAACCAAAACTGCAGGAGTACTGGCTTTTATATTTATCCATGTCATTAACCTTACCAGAGATCCTTATTTCTTCATGTGGCGTCAATTTATTGTCTAGTGTCATTGTCTTTCAACCTGCAGAACTCTCTTAAACATGTCTGGTTCTTCCACTCCTAGTCTGCTATCCCAAGAACAACAACAACAAAAAAAGAAAGATTAAAAACAAAAAGAAAACAAGAAAAGAAAAAAAGTACTACCAGAGACAAAACCTTTATAAAAAAAAAAAAAAAAAAAGGTGTACCGCCTCACCAAATCTCTAGATAGATGCTGATGGGGAGCCAGAAGCTGCTGCTGTCAAGGCCAAAACTGAGGTCAATATTTACTGTGGACCCTCAGGAATCCACCAGATCACTGAAAAAGGGACAAAGGAAATCAACAAAAAACAAACAAAAAAGTTTTCACTAGCTCTTCATGTCCCTGTAGATGCTGGTGTTAAGTCCAGAAGGTGCTCTTCCCAGAGGACCAAAACCTAGACAATTTTCCACACTGGTCCATCAGGGTCTCCCAGATCAAAACACGCCCACCCACAAAAGAAAAAACAACAACAAAAGAGATTCATAGGCTCTTTATATCTCTGTGGATGCTGGTGCGAGGCCAAAGCTGTTGCTGCCCAGAGGGCCAAATCTGAGACTGAAACTGAGGCCAGCATTTGCACTGGGCCCTAAAGGACCTACCAGACAAGAAACATCCACAGACGGGAAAAAAAAAAGGGCAACCAAAGGTGCATTGGCTTTTTTATGTCCTAGTAGATATTGGTGGGAGGCCAGACGCTGCTGCTGTCCAGAGGGTTGAAACATGGGTCAACATCCTCCCTGTTCTTTCAGGGATCCCCCAGACTGGACTTGAACTTCAATCCAACTTTTGGAGGACAAGGTTTCCTCTGCCCACCCTGGCCCTGGCAGGTGGCTCCTGGGATCCAGGCTGCATTTCTGTAGCCACTGCTGATTCCATAGCTGCTGCAGTGAGGAATGGGACTGGTTACTGGTTCACTTTCCTTTACAAAAGGCAGCCTCTCCCTTCCTCTGGCACTCTTGTCGTTGTTCTAAATGCCTGGTCTGCTTCCAGGGTTACCACCTAGTCAATTTCCATCTCTTTTTCCAGCTCATTCATTTTTTGTGGTGGAAGGAGCGATTTGTAAAATGTATTACTCTGCCATTTTGCCAAGGCAAATGGTTTTTTAAATGAAAATAAAAATTTCTAAAACTGACTCAGTAGGAGATATGAAAGCATAATTGAGAAGATAGTCTACCCCATTATAGTTTTGTAGCTGAAATTTCTACCTTTGAAGGCATATAGATAGTCCCTATGTTTTTATAAAGATGGAAAGCTAACTGATTTATGGTAGATGACTAAAAAAACTCTGTTATCTCGAGCAGAAAAGGCTAGTACAGAAAGGAAATAATAGACCCTGGTCAATATAATCACCTAGAATTATTATTAAAGATGTATACTCCTCCTGTTAATTAACTTCATGAGGATGCAATCACCAGAATTCAGACTGTGGGAAATTCTTCTGGATAAGCAATCTGACTATCTGGTTTCCTGCAACAAGCAAATTGCTGAATATCTGAAAAATTACATTATTGACAGTGGAATTATATATTTTCACTCTTATGTTCCTCTAAATGTTTTTGTTTTTCCATCACTAAAATTTTTTTTTTGAAACTTGTGGTCTGCTGTGTACATGGCACCTGGCACTGTCCACTGTGGCCATTCTTAGAAATTATATATGCAGAAAAATTTTGTATGGCACTATTGTATTGATCATATTGTGAATCTAAGTATATATCTCACTGGAATAATTGTGAAAAAATGAGAGAAAAATGAATCAAAGGGAATCTATGGAAAAGAGAGATTTAAGATACATGAGAACCACTTGTAATATATAAATCTTATTTGGGTACTCATTTGAATAAATACATTTTTAAAATGGTGACAGTAGGGTTATTTGAACACTGAAAAGATATTTGACTTTATCAAGGAATTGTCATTGATTTAGATGTGATTATGTTATTAAATTTTTTAAAGAATTATCTTTTTATAGATATATAGTGAAATGTGTAGAGATGAAGTGCCATGATATCTTGTACTTGGTTCAAAATAGTTCAGGAGAGGGGGAGTTAGTAGGGGTAAAGATGAAAGAAGGTTGGTCATGAATTGAAATCTAATGGAAATTGATGGAGGATGTATACATGGTGGTTCTTTTACTAGTCTCTTTATTTTTGTATATGTTAATAATTGTCCATAATGCAAAGTTTAAAAATGCAAGTTCCTGAGACCAGCACCAAGAAATAATATTCACTAAATGTGGGAGTTGAAGCTGTATGTACCCCCATAAAACCATGTCCTTAAATTTAATCCATTTCCTGTGGGTGAGATCCCATTGTAAGTAGGACCTTTTCATGAGGTTACTTCAGTTAAATTGTGTCCCACCTCAATCAGAATGGGTCTCAATCTTAGTATTGGCATCCCTTATAAGAGAATGAAATTCAGAGAGAGAAAGCCACAGGAAGTAAGAAGCTGAAATTAATGAAACCCAGAATAGAAAGGAGTGAACAGGACATGCCACCGTGTGCCTTGCCATGTGACACAGGAGCCAAGGATTGCCAGTAGTCAACCCCAGAATGCTAGAGTCTTTGGGGAGAAGGCATTGCCATAATGATGCCTTGATTTGGATTTGCTTTTAGCCTCAAAACTGCAAACTAATAAATTCCCAGTGTTTAAGCCTGCCCATTTCATGGTATTTGCTTAAGCAGCCTAGGAAATTAAAACAGTACATTTGGATTGGTTATCATGAATCTGCAATTTTACTTAGTACAAAGGTGATTCTCATACAGGATGCCCACACACCCCACCTTGAAAAACATTGCTATAAACCATTCTCACTTTTGAAATATGGATACAAAAATCTTAAATATAATATTAGCCAATAACACAGTATATTAAAATAATAATATATAATTACTAATTACAGTTTATCCAAGGAATGCAAGGATGATTTGATGGTGGAAAATCTATTGATGTAATCATTGTATCAGCAGATTTACTAAGAAATTGTAGCAAACAACTCCAAAATCTCCCTGGTTTAACACAAGAAAAGTTTCTTATTCACATGAGGATGCACTGAACAGCTCTCTTCCAAGCAATGACAGGGAATCAGCGCTCTTTGATTAGGGGCTAGCTACATCATTGCAGAATCCTTTATCTTCAGGCCTGTGAACCAGGGAGACAGTGTGAAAGATGGCATAGGACATTTTAGTGATGAGTCATAGAAATGACACATATCATTTTCACTTGGCTATAATTCAGTCTTATGGTCCTAATCTAATTGCCAGGGAAGCTGGCAAATGTAGTCTTCATGTGTAAGCGCAGGAAGAGAAAACTAAATTAATGATCACCCAATAAGTCTCTGCCATAGAGACCAAAGAGAGATACTATACATGGAAGTTCCTTTATTTGCATATTCCCACATTGAAACCCAAGTCACCAAATTGTGATTTATTTTCATTTCTTTATTGTTACTTTGGATGTAAAAACAGGGGAACCTATATCCTTTCAAACTTTTTTTTATTCTTAGGAAGAGGAAAATCTGTAGTCATCTTAATAGTGCTTGTTTAAAGCAAATTCCTCATTTAAAGAAAAAATAAAAACAACAAACTATTTTGAAACATTATGAGCAAGCTAGAATAAAGGAACCTTACTTGATAAAGACTTTAACAAACATATTAATGTTACTATTAAAGATGAGAAAAGGGCAGACTCTACTGAACTTCTTACTGTATGTCCTAGCCAGTGCTTTTAGACAACATAAGGAAATGAAAAATATATTTTAAAAAGAAGAGGGAAAATGTAATTTTGCAGATGATTAGCTGTAAAATTCAAGTGAATCAACCAAGAAATTTGTTGCTAAAAGGATGAAGAAAAATCTGTTTGTAAACCTAAACATATTCACAATATATTTTTGTGGCAGATATGCTAAATTGGCTCTCTCTTTTTTAAAAAGATTTATTTATTTTTTATTTAATTTTATTTTTCTTCATTTATCCCCGCTTCCCTCAGATGGTTTTCTTGTCTGTCTGCTCATTGTTTGCTTGCCTTCTCCAGGAGGCACTGAGAACTGGGACCTCCCACATGAGAAGGGAGTGCCCAACTGCCTGAGCCACATCCACTCCCCATGAGCAGCGGTGTCTGCTGGCTGTGGCCTTTGCTTGTTGCTGTGGGGACAGAGTCTAGCTCGTTGCAGGAGGGAGGCAGGGTCTGCTCGTCTTTTAGGAGGCACCGAAACTGAACCCGGGACCTCCCATGTGGTAAGCGGGTGCCCAAGTGGTTGAACCACAACCGGTTACCAAATTGGCTCTCTTGATACATGTCTCCACTTTTCTTGGTTTATGTTCCAGTACTGAAGAAGCTAAAAAGCTGAAACTATGTTTCTTGACTCTGTTGCAGTAAGGATAATGGATCTGATTGAGGTTCTATTGGATACATTCACAAAAGACTTAAATTCAGAATTAAATTAAGTGAGGAAATGAGGTAGAACACAAAGCATCCATTTGGCTGGTCCAACCGAGCTCTTACATCACAGTTTTTAAGCCATTCATCTGGCAACTGTTTCTCAGATTGTTAGTAAGGTGGTAGGTTCCTAGAAGCAACAGTAGCTTCCTAATTCCCAGAGTAGTATGATGCTAGGGCCAACAATTGAAACAGTAGTTCCTGATTCCTCAGTTTCTGAATTGGATAAAGAAAGCTGAAAATGTCCCCTTGGCAAAACAGTTTTGCAGTGTTGTTTTGGGAGTCATTCCAGGTAGCCTGGCCTAGGGCCTGCTCCTTCCATCTTTCCGTTGAGTTTGTAAGCTCTTAATTCCCCATATGAAGCCCTTTTCTGCTTAAAATAGCTAGAGGGTTTCTGTTTATGCAACTGAATTTCAAATGATAAAATAGTTGAAGAACGTAGGCCACTGAACATTATGCGACTTCCTGATGACAAAACTAGCACGTTTATTTACCTCTTTCCTCCCCAGATTGTATTGTTATAATAAGGAAATAGGAGGAGGAGGAGGAGGGGAGGAGAAATAGAAGTAGTTTGTAATCGCACCATTAAGTAGGATACGGCGCCATCTTTGGAACAGAAACTTGAAATCTCTGAAAAATACTAAGTCAATGAAATGAATTTGAGTGAAGTTAATAATAGTGATACAGAATATTCATTGCATTCAAAGCAGAGCTCCCAAAATATCTTTGAAGTAATGGTAGGTTCTGAAGATCTGGTCTAGTAGTGGGAAAGTTAAAGGACTTAGACCTGCATGACTGTTTTGGCATTCTCCTCCAGGCTTCATTTTGCTTGGATTACTTTCTATGTAAAGTGAGGGATTTTACCTGACATGTTTCCAGTAAGGCCAGGAAAAAGCGGGGGGGGGAATTATTTCCAGCTAACTGAGTTATAGAATCACTAAATGTTAAGAAACTTGCAGTCATGTCACAAGCCATTTGGATTTGCTTCGTGAATCCAAGCATTCAACAACTAACTTATCAAAATATGTAAATTTCAAGAGAGTTGTTTAGATAAATTTTAAGGTTCTCTACGGATGAATAATTACCACGAATAAATAGCTAACATTTATTGAATGCTCACAATGTGTCATACACCCTGCTAAGAAATTTACATGTATTCTCTCCTTTTATTACTAACATTCTCATGCTGGTAGGTATTATTATCCCTCTTTACACAAAGGGAAACAGAAGCTTAGGGAGATTACTTGCCCAAGGTCATGGTGCTAGGTAAGTAGTGAAGCTGGCATTTGAATCCAGGTTAGTCTGACCTTCGGGTCCAAGATCATATTCACTCTCCTCTATTGCCTGTCTACCTGCAATAAAATTATGTTGATGTATACTTATTAACAAAGGCTTTGGACTAAAGGTTAATTTAGCATGGTAGTTAAGAGCATGCAATAATAATACCAATTTCATAGAGTTTTGTGAGGATTAAATTAGTTAATGTAAAGCACTTAAAACGGTGTCTAGCAACATAGTAAGCCCTCAATAAATCTTAGCTGTTATTCTTATGAATATTCTCCTTTATTAAGTATTTAATCTATAGATGAGAATTTGCTGGCCCAATATCTAAATTGTCTGAGGTACTTTTATCCTCCATATGTAAATAAAATCACTATATTTGATTAAAACCTAGCCTTAAAAGTAAATTTAAAACAATCAGTAGCTTAGTTCTTATACTTTGCAATACCTCTGATACAAAATCTCACATAGGGAAATTAGCATTAAAAGGCCATTAACAGTTATTCCATCATTCTTTTAAAGTGTTCGATATGTGTGTACATTACATTCATTGCCCCCAATTGTCACCATGTATGGGATAACCTTAAGAATATAAAAATCTTCTTATATAATTTAATGTCATTTTTTTTTAATTAGAGAAAAGCGGCTGCAGGAATGGAAAGCTCTTAAGGAAAGACAAAAATTTGGGGAATTAAGAGAAATTTCTGGAAATCAGTATGTGAAAGAAGTCACAAATGCAGAAAAAGATGTGTGGGTTATAATTCATCTATACAGATCAAGGTAATTACCATAGCATTTTCTCCAAATATAATACACTAATGTTTTTAAATATATATTTCTAGCTTTAAGGTTCTATAAAGCATATAACAAGAGAGTACTCAAGAAAAGAAATATATGTATAAATACACATACATATTTTTAGAGTTTTTGATAGGTTATTAGCTTTGGGAATTAAATTATGTATTTTAAGTTATTTTCACTTCTAATTTAAATAACATGTCACACTTAGAAAAATAAACACTCTTTGGCAGTTAATTTTTTTAAAAAAACTTTTTATGGAAAAGTTCGAAAGAGAAAAGTTGAAAGAATGATAAAATTTGCACGCCTAATATCTACCACTTAGACTCAACAATTTAGCATTTTGCCATATTTATGTCATACTGTGTGTGTGTGTGTGTGTGTGTTTGTGGGACCATTTCAAAGTAAATTACACACAGCATGATGTGTTTCTCCTAAGTGCTTTAGGACAGCATGCATCTTAAACATAAGGACATTCTTCTGCTTAACCACAATACCATTTTCACACCTAACAAAATTGACAATAATTCACTGATAGCATCCAATGCCTAGTCTTTGCTCAAATTTCCAAACTGACCTCAAAATGTCTTTTATAAATAACATATATATATATATAACATATATTTTTGATTAATGATCTAGCCAAGGATCATGCAGTGCATTTGGATATATCATGTCTCTTAAGTCTCTGTTTTTTTTTTATTAGAAAAAGTATAGGTTTACAGAACAATCCTGCATAAAATACAGGATTCCCGTATACTACCTTATTATTCACCCCTTTATTGGTGTGGAACATTGTTACAATTGATGATAACATATTTTTATAATTGTACTATTAACTGTATAGTCCATGGTTTAACTTAGGGGTCACTGTATGTGTAGTGTACCACCATGGATTAAAAAAATTTTTTTTCTTTTACCATATATACAATCTATTTGCCCTTTTAATCACATTCAGATATATATTTCAATGCTGTTAATTATGTTCATAGTGTTGTGCTGCCATCACCACCATCTATTACCAAAACATTTCCATCATTCCAAATAGGAACCCTGTACATTTTAAGCCTTAATTTCCCTTTCCCTATCCCTACCCTGTCCCCTGGTAACGTCTATTCTAGATTCTGATTCAATGAGTTTGTTTATTCTAATTATGTCAAATCAGTGAGATCATACAATGTTTGTCCTTTTGTGTCTGGTTTATTTCACTCAACATGATGTCTTCAAGATTCATCCATGTTGTGTCATGTATCAGGACTTCATTCCTTTTTATGGCTGTATAATGTCCTGTTGTATGTATATACCACATTTTGTTTATCCATTCATCAGTTGATGAACACTTGGGTTCTTTCCATCTTCTCGCAATTGTGAATAATGCTGTTGTGAACATCAGTGTGCAATTATCTGTTCAAGTCCCTGCTTTCAATTCTTTTGTGTATATACCTAGTAGTGGGATTGCCAGATCATATGATAATTCTATATTTAGCTTTTTGTACTTCAACTCAGAATGTATCAATGACCTACATATAAGAGCCAGATCAATAAAATTCCTAGAAGAAGATGTAGGGAAGCATCTTCAGGACCTTGTGTTAGGCAATTGTTTCTTAGATTTTAACTCCCAAAGCACAAGCAACAAAAGGAAAAATAGATAAATGGAATCTCATCAAAATTAAAAACTTTTCCTCCTTAAAGGACTTTATCATGAAATGGCAATCTATCCCATGGGAGAAAATATTTGGAAACCACATATCCAATAAAGTTTTAATAGATAGAATATATAAAGAAATCCTTCAATTTAATAAAAAGACAAACAACCTGTATTAGGGTTCTCTAGGGAACCAGAATCAACAGGAGATATCTGTAAATAGTATGAGACTTTATAAAATTCTCTCACATGATCGTGGGAATGCTCAAGTCCAGATTCCTAAGGCAGGCTGCAAACCAGGGACCCTGATGAAGGTCTGATGAAAGTCCTTGATGAGTTCCTAGAAGATGCTGGCTGTCCAAAGACGAGCTAGAAAACTCTCTCTGATTGCTGAAATCACTTCCCTTTTAAGGCATTCAACTAGATTGGATAAACATCACTCATTGCTGACGGCAATCTCCCTGGTTGATTGTCGGTGTAATCAGTCATCTATACGGTAAACTCACTGATGACTAAAGTCCATAGATGTCCTTGTATTACAGTTAGCCCAGTGCTTGCTTGATGAAACAACTGGGCACATTTACCTGGCCGAGTTGACACATTTGCCTAACCGTCACACAACCCAATTTTAAAAATGGGCAAAAGACTCAAATAGACATCTTAAGTCTCTTTTAATGGAACAATTAACCCTACATTCTCCCCCTTTCTCCTAGACAGTTCTTAAAATGCCTGGTTGTATTAAGTGTAACCCAAACATCCTCAGGCCTAATTAGCATGGTATAACAGTAAGTCTTATTAGTATCAATAAATCAAATAGCTTGTTTTGGCCTCTACCAAGGCTCTTTAAAAGACACTTGGAAAGTCCCCCTCATTCCATTTATTTCTTGGAGTCCCCAAGGAGAGATTCCACATATCTTTGTGATACATCTATATTCCTCCTTTCCTGTTCCACTGCCTCTTTG
Source organism: Tolypeutes matacus (assembly GCA_026826555.1). NCBI lineage: Eukaryota > Metazoa > Chordata > Mammalia > Cingulata > Chlamyphoridae > Tolypeutes > Tolypeutes matacus. The sequence continues at coordinate 24,074,506 of JAKSZT010038599.1, read as the reverse complement.
GAATATCCTCTCCTTACAAAGCTGCTTGAGAAAGCCTCACCACTGACTGCCATCATGCGAATGCCAGTGTACGTGTCAAGGATGGTAAACACTAGTGCACTCAAAGCTACAGCCCTTGTGAGAGAGGAGGAGTGCTGGATCCTGGCACAAGCAGGGAGAGGGGACTTTCCCCAACCTTGTGCCAAAGTGGAGCTAGATGTTCCCAGAGTTTCACAAATCTCTCATAAAGATAAGCCCTATAGTTTCTGGTGCCCACAAGCCACAAGCCTTAGGGCCACAAGCCAATCCAGGGACAGAGGCCATGACATTGTCCTCATCTCAATCTCTTACTAATGAATTTCTTGTTTGATTCCCAGATAAATGTATAGAACAATTTCATGAAAATTAGAGCCCTGCTGTGCATCAGATTATCAGTTCCCCAAATTTTGATAGGATACCATGCCTCATAAAAGAAGACAATAATCAATTAATTAATTACTCTAAGACATTACTTTTACTGCAACAAAAACTCTTGGTAGATTAATTTCTAAGGTTTTTTGTTTGTTTGTTTGTTTGTTTGTTTGTTTGTTTTTGAGATACTGGGTCCGAGGATTGAACCTGGGACCTCATATGTGGGAGGCTGGCACTCAACCACTGAGCCACATCAACTCCCCTGTGTTGGCTCCCTTGCCTGTTTGCTTGTTGTTTTGCTCATTGTTTTTCTCATTGTTTGCTCATCATTTTTTTTTTTTTTCTATTTTTTTATTTATTTATTCATTTATCCCCCCCTTGCTGCTTGTGCTCGCCGGGTCAGCCAACCACGCCGTGCGGGCGGGCCTGCCTTCACCAGGAGGCCCCGGGAACCGAACCCAGGGCCTCCCATATGGTAAACGGGAGCCCCACTGATTGAGCCACAGCCGCCTCCCCTGCTCATCATTTTTGATTGTTGTTTGCTCATTGTTTGCTCTTTTTTCTTTTCTTTGGGAGGCACTGGGAACTAAACCAGGGACCTCCCATGTGGGAAGCAGGCACTCAACTGTTTGAGCCACATCAGCTCCCTCTAGATAGTTTTTCTTTTTTTAAAGCTTTATTTATTTATGTATTTATTTCTCCCCACTGCCTCATTGTTTTGCGCTTGCTGTCTGCTCTCTGTGTGTTCTTCTGTGTCTGCTTGTCTTCTCTTTAGGTGGCACCAGGAACCTGTCCTGGGACGTTCCGGAGTGAGAGGCGCTCAACCTCTTGCGTCACCTCAGCTCCCTGGTCTGCTGCATCTCTTACTGCCTCTCTTCTGTGTCTCTTTTTTGTTGCATCACCTTGCTGCGCCAGCTCTCTGCATGGGTCAGCACTCCTGTGCGGGCCAGCTGTCCTGTGCAGGCCAGCACTTCTGCATGGGCTAGTACTCCACGCAGGCCAGCTCGCCATGTGGGCCAGCTTGCCTTTCACCAGGAGGCCCCAGGAATTGAACCCTGGACCTCCTATATGATAGATAGGAGCCCAATCGCTTAAGCCACATCTGCTTCCCCCTCTAGTTAGTTTTAAAGCTTTTTAAAAAAATCATATTCCTATTTTACCTATGCCATGTATTTGATTTAACAAATATGTAAAATGCTGCTGGTATGGGTTCCTCACAGATAAGCATGGGAAACACAGAAATTTACAAAACTGACATCTGTTCATGATAAATGTTAGATACTGAAGAAGTTCATGACATATCTTCTTTGAGACCCATTATGATTAACAGAATAGATGTTGCTTCTAAATGTCCATTTCATGGTAATAAAATTATTTAATGTTTATTTCAAGATAAATTACTAGTTTTGACAAATAATTTTCAAAAATTCATAAAAGAGTTTGGATATGTTTTAGTCTCAGCTAAGCTACTTCAAATTGTCATATGCTTTGAAAATTAACTGACAATTAATTAATTGAAAATTGACAATTACTTATTGAAAATTAATTGACAACAACCCAAATTTATAACATATATAATAAAAAATTATTTGTGTTATAAATATTTAGATTTATAAATGTTATTTAGTTTTTAACAATGGGTTTACTCATATCTTTCTCATATTGTAAAGTGAGTGTAACTGTTCAACAAATCTGTGTTTCTAGCTGCCATCTGTACATTTTATAGGAGACTGAGAATGTATGTTTTAACTAGGCTCCTAAATTCTATAATTTTAATGGCTCCTTGCCACTTAATTTATAGAGCTGAGCCACTTTTCATTCAGAGGAAGATTAACTTGCTTATGAAGCATTGGTCAGAGGGCTCTAATTCTCCCTCACCAGTGATACTCCTGGCTGAGCTTGAAGTCAGTCCTGTTTCTGGTGTTATACAATCTTAAACCTGTGTCCATATTCTAATTTTGGTCTTCTACATTATTCCTATATGTACCCATATATTTTGAACTTGAATACCATAACTAGGCCCTTAAGTTGTTTCCTAATTTCAGAGGTCTCCCTAATATTTTACAGTTCTTCTGGGGATAAGAATTCTGGCTCGTGAACCCCATTACCAAACTTCTTCCCTTAGGCATGCTGTTAGAACTATCTTCAGGAATCCGTTTTCTCCCTGCAGTGCAATTTGTTATGCCATAACTATACATGTATAATTCTATACATTTCATTGCTAGTACCAATGCCCACCTACCCTCTGCCATTCATACCACCCCACCAAACCCACAAGTGTCTGTCATACCATTGACTCAGCTCTCATTCTGACAGTAATGACAAAATTTCTCTACATTAGATAGGAATGGATCCACTTCACCTATTCAAGGAAAATTTGAATTTATAAAGTCAATTTATATATTACTTTGTGAGGAAAAATGAAATTTAAGTTAGGCAGTATATGCTTTCCTAGGATTATTTTTAGTAGCTGTAGGGCCACCCACTAAAATGAAGCAGTGTCTAGATTTGTTGCAGATTATAATGATTTAAAAACTGTATGTATAGGGGGAGGAGAGGGAGGGAGGGAGACGTATATATTGTCTTTTTGATGCAGTGGATGAAATCTACAGTGTAGAGTAAAAGCACTGAAAAAGGAATATCATTTCTACCTTTGGTAGAGGGAAGTATGAAATGTTTCATAGAGTAAGTGATGTTTGGTCTTGCCTCAGTAAAAAAGAAAGGATCCCTCACGTTTATATGGTTGGAAGAGATAGGATGGATGGGGTATTTTAGGTGGAATATAAAGGTACATAAATAAGAGGTATCATGGTGCTTTTGAGGGTCTTTAAGTAATTTGTTCTGTCTGAAGCATATGGTAGCAGGCTGAGAATAGTGCTGGAGAGGTAAGCAGGGGCCAGCCCATGGAGAGCCTTGAAGGTCCTAAAGGCAGTGAAGAGCTAGTTAAGGATTTAAGTTTGAAGAAAGAGTGGTTGTTACATGATGAGATGTTCATGCTAAGCTCCCTTTGTCAGCAGGGTCAAGGATGAATTTGGGGACCAAGACTTAAAACAGAGACCATTTAGGAGAATCTGATGCAGCTCAGATAAGAAAGGAGAGGAGTAAGGTGATGGGCAAAGAGAGGAGAGGATAGATAAGAGATAATACGGAGGTGGAATCAGTATGACTTCATCACCAATTAGGTGTTGTGGAGAAAAGGGTGATTTTTGAATTGAGTGTCAAAGTAAGAAAATACAGGAGAAAGATCAGATAGGGTGGTGGTGGTAGTGGCATTCATTAGCTGTCAATGTCATCAGAATGGTAGGATTGCCTAGTGAATGTGTCTAGAATGAGGAGAGCGCCCAGGACATAGTCGTAAGGTCCTCCTACATTTGAAGCACAGATAGAAGAAGGAAGTCAGAGAAGTAAAAAGGAAATTAATAGAAAGTGTTATCACAGGAAGCCCCAAAAGGAGAGAGTTTCAAGAAGGGTGAAGAGAACATAGAAACTTTTATTTTTTTAAAAAATCTGCTTTGTGAACAGGAGAGAGGGTAGTTATTAGGAGACACAGAATTGTAAGAGAACTTTTTTTTTTTAAGATTTAGAAACTTGAATATGTTTATATAAAGTCTAGAAAAAAGCTTTTGGAGAAAGAAAGATGGAGAAACTGGGAAATGAAAGAAGTAGAATAACCAACAAAGAAAGGTACCATAGGATATAGAAGGAGTATGGGATAAAGTAGAGGTGAGTAAGTGATGGACTAGGAGGAAAGGAACTATAATTTTTCCATTGACGAACAGAGTAATAGGAGTTAAGTGAAAGAGCAAGAAAAATTGGACGTTTGGTCACACTTCCAATCAATTTTAAAATTGTGATGAGGAATAGGTCTGGATAATGGGGACCCAGATGTGGCATTGAAGTAGGATGTCAAAGCAAAATGTGAGGGAGCAGAGTTGGCTCCAGGGATTAGGCGCCTCCCTCCCACGTCAGAGGTCCCAGGTTCCGCTCCTGAGGTCCTAGGTTCGACTCTCAGTGCCTCCTAAAGGAACAAGGAAGATGAACAGACACAGAAAGTGCAAACAATGAGGGGGGGTGGGAGAAATAAATAAATAAAATAAATCTTTTTTAAAAAGACATTTTAGGCTGTCTCTGCCTAGAGGAGCCCACATCAAATCCTGGTGCATCTTTCCATCCTCTCCCATTCCTCAGCAAGCTCTGTTCTTTTCCCCCATTTCCCAATAAATTCTTTTTATTGGCTTAACTAAAAAAAAAAATTGTGAGTGAAGTTTGTTGGAGTCAAGAAAGTCAAGCAACTTTTGAGACAAGTAACTATGAATTTGATATTCTCATTATGTAAAAATAAGCCCATGACGGTGATAAGAATTAGGATTCCCTGGTTTCAACTCAGAACTGCCAAGTATTCCCTAGAAGTGTTAGGTTTTTTCTAAGTGCCGTACAAACTGGGAACTGGCTTGAACTAAACTGATGCTACCTCAGATGTGGTTTCTCTTAGTTAGACATCACATCCCCAAGGTAGTAAGTTTCACTCCTGAGCTATAATGGCATTTGCAGTAAAAACCAACAACAAAACAAAACATTACTAGAGGTAACAATAGAGGATGATAATGATATGCTCTTACATGAAAAGCTATCTAAAGATGTTTTTTTGCCAAGGATATATTTCATTTATTTTATTAGACTGAGATGAGTAGACTTCTGTTTTTAAAGTTATCATGTGTACGGTTTCTCTTTTTTAGCATCCCAATGTGCTTGTTAGTTAACCAGCATCTTAGTCTCCTGGCAAGAAAGTTCCCAGAAACGAAATTTGTTAAAGCTATCGTGAATAGCTGTATTCAACACTACCACGACAATTGTTTACCAACAATTTTTGTTTATAAAAATGGTCAGATAGAAGGCAAATTCATTGGAATTATAGAATGTGGAGGGATAAATCTCAAGATAGAAGGTAATGAATGTTATTCTTAAAATTTGACTATAAAAATAACATGAAAACTTCCATAAGTTAACAAGTATCATGAAAGTTTATTTATTTAAAGTATAAGGTTTCTTCTTTGCTTCTACTCTCTTTTTATATACACCCCATATTAATTTTTTTTAAATAATTTTTTTTTTCCATTTAAAAATTTTATTGGGGAGCAGATGTGGCTCAAATGGTTGAGCACCTGCTTCCCACATGGGAGGTCTCAGGTTCAGTCCCTGGTGCCTCCTAAAAATAAAAACAAACAACAAGGAAACAAATGAAAAAGCCAACCCAGGGCAGTCGATGTGGCTCAGTGATTGAGTGTCAGCTTCCCACAAAGAGGTCCCAAGTTCAATTCCTGGTCCTGGTCCTCAAAAAAAAAATTATTGAAGTATATCATTCATATATGAACATACATAAACAGTAAGTGTATTTATTAAAAGTTGTGAACTTACAAAACAAACAGCATATCATCTTATGGGGCTCTCATACATCACCCCACCACCAACACCACGGTTTGTCACAAACCGTGAAAGAGCATCACCAAAACATTACTACTGACTATAGTCAGTAACTTACATTTGGTATATAAAATAATATTCTTTTCATAACACCCCCTTGCTTAGCAACCTTAATAGTTCCCTCCTTCACATAAGTTAAAAATTTACAGTTTTCTGCTTTCGAATTTCAGCACACCTATCCAACTGTATTTCTCTAAGTACAGTTATTTCTAGTTTCTGCTCCAGCCAGGATGATCTTCAGCCAATATCCCCAGAACACATCTTACTCATTTGTACCATCCACTTGGTTCCATATTCTTCTGAATATAAAATACCATACCCTCTTTTATTTTCTCTGTCTGAACCCTATTTCTTCACAGATCTCAATTTCCATTTATTCCATTATGCAATACTGGATCAAAATTCATAATCAGTCTTCATCTTCTCTTCTGAATTCCTTTAGCATGTATTCTCTATACAACTTATTTTTTGCTTAATCACATGCTATCCACTTTTGTTGATTACTCAATTCCCTGTGAGTCTCATCTCCCTAAAACAGGTGCTAGGACCATGACTCATTATTTTCTTTCATAGCACAGAGCACTTGATTTATATATTTTAACTTTATTTATATAGTTTAACTTCTTTAATGATTTTTACTTTCTAACTTAGTACCAAGGCCATATCCTTGAACTAGTAATTTCTTGGAACTGTTTTAAATCTATATTATTAAATTCAAAATCCTTTTCTCTCACCGTAACTTCCATCATGTTAAAGCCATCATGAACAGCTGTTTTCAACAATTATTTTTTTCACTCTCTCATTCCCTTAAAACCATTTTTGGCCTTAGCGAGACCTCCAAGTAATTGCTCCAGAATGCCCCCACTCTTTCCCCCTTCTTCTCTTCTCTAAAGATCCTCCTTGTTTCACCACCTTGTTTTTCCAGCTTTGATCTCAAACTTTTAATTTAAAAAAATTTAATATGGAAGAGTATAAAGAATAATATGGCAAACATTCTTGAAATCATTATCCAAAAAGAGTAAATGTATTTGTTCCTGTTTGCTTCATCTATTTATATGCTTGCTTGTTTTTGAAATAAGTATTACAGATATAGTTTGTTACCTATATTTCCATTCCTAGCCCATTCCCCTTCCTGCCTCTTTAGAGACAACTACCGTCATGAATTTAGTACATACTAAATTCATGTGTTTACACTTTACACATATATCTATAAAAATACAGATAACGTTTGTATTGTAAGTTTGACATTCAATAAATGGCATTCCATTGTAGTATGATTTTTTTTTTTTTTTGAGAGGTACCAGGAATTGAATCCAGGACCTCATTCATGGGAAGCAGGCGCTAAATCACTGAGCTACATCCACTCCGCATTGAGAGTTGTTTTTTGTTATTGTTGTTGGTTGGTTGGTTGTTTTTTAGGAAGTACTGGGATTACATCTGGAACCCCGTACTTGGGAAGCGGGGCTCAATCATTTGAGTTACATCCACTCCTCTGTAGTATGATTTTGCAATTTGCTTTAAAAGGCTCAACAACATCGTTTTCAAAACCTAACGGTTATTTCATATAAATCTGATTCAATAATTTTAATTCCTATCTAGCATTCTATCATCAGATATACCACAACTTATCATTCCTCTATTGATAGAAATTTGAATTCCTTCCAGTTTTCACAAGAATTGTGCTGTGACCATTGTTGTGTCACTTGTGAAAATATACAGGGAATTGTGGGATCATATTAGCAAATTCACTAAATATTGTCAAATTGTTTTACAGATGATAATATCAATTTATTCTCCCATTAGCAGTGTATAAGAGTTCCCATTTACCCAAATCTTGGTATTATTAGACTGTTGTTTTTTTTTTTTTTTTTTTTTTGCCAGTCTAATGGGTATGAAATATTGTCATTATTTAAATTTGTATCTCCCTAATAACGAAAGGGGTTAAGAATTTTTTTCATATGTATTTGTTATTCAGGTTTCCTCCCCTAATTGTTTATATGCCTTGCCCATTTTTTTCAGTTGTGTTGTTTTATTGATATTTATAGGAGCGTGTGTGTGTGTATAATTCTGTAAACTTCTCAAACATATTGCTAATATGTACTCAGCAACTAAGGTTTATCATTTACTTTATTTTCTCTTATTTTGAATTGCTGTAAAAGAAAATTGGCAGTCTAAAGCAGTGCTTCTCAACCAGGGGCAGTTTTGTCCCCTAGGAAGCATTTGCAATGTCTGAAGACATTTTTTGTGGTTTATATATATTCTTTCATTTTAACAAAATTTATTGAAGTATATCATTCATACATGAGCACACAAACAATAAGTATATAGTAAAAGTTGTGAACTTACAAAACTAACATGCATAACATCATGCAGGGCTCCCATACATCATCCCAACACAAATACCTTGCATTGTTGTGAAACATTTGTAGCAAATTATGAAGTAGCATCTTCAAAGTCTTACTAACTGTAGTCCATATCTTACATTTGCTGTATTTCCCCCCCCCAGCCCACTATTTTTTTTTTTTCATAAACCATACACTTTATCTAAAGTGTGCAATCAGTGGCATTTGGTGTAATCACAGGAGTTGTGCATTCATCATTTTTATCAATATTAGTTCATTTTCATTACTCCAAAAAAAAGTAAAAAACAACAAAAGACAAACCACTATCATACCCATATGTTAGCACTACTAATTACAAATCTTGTGATGTGCTTTCATCATTTCTATTCACTTGCAAACACGTACAAACAACTTTTTACCAATTCTGCACAGATTAAACCTCATCTTTCCATTCTCTAACAACATTCTATTCTCTGGTGACTTATATTCTAGATATTAACGTCATGAGTTTGCTCATTATATTTAGTTCATAATAGCCAAATCATATAATACTTTTCCTTTTGTGCCTGGCTTATTTCACTCAATATAATGACCTCCAGGTTCATCCATATTTTCATATGCTTCACGACTTCTGACAGCTGAATAATATTCCATTGTGTGTATATACTATAGTTTGTTTATCCATTAGTGAGATGATAGACACCTGTATTGTTTCCATCTTTTGGCAATTGTGAATAATGTCATTATGAACATCAGTGTGCAGATGTCTGTTCATATCACTGCTCTCAGTTCTTCTGGGTAGATACCTAGGAAAGGTATTGCTGGGTCACATCTATATGTAACTTCCATGGTGGCTGTACCATTCTATACTCCTACCAACAGTGAATAAGTGTTCCTACGTCTCCACATCCTCTCCAACACATGTAGTTTTCTGTTTTTTTAATAGTGGTCATTCTAGAAGGTGTGAAATGATATCTCATAGTAGCTTTGATTTACATTTTCCTATTATCCCATGATGTTGAACTTTTTTTTCATGTGTTTTTTCACCATTTGTATTTCTTCTTTAAAAAAAATGTCTATTCAGATCTTTTTTCCATTTTTTTAATAGGGTCATTTGTCTTTTTTTATTGTTGAGTTATAGGATCTCCTTATATATCATGGATATTAGACCCTTGTTGGATGTGTGATTTTCAAATATTTTTTGCCATTAAGTAGGCTGCATTTTTACCCTCTTTACAAAGTTCTTTGAGGTGCACAAGTGTTTAATTTTTTTCTTTTGTTGCTCGTGCTTTGGGTATATAGTACAAGAAAACACCACCTACCACAAGATCTTTAAGAGGTTTCCCTAAATTATCTTCTAGGAGTTTTATGGTCCTGGCTTTTCTTAATGTTTAGGTCTTTGATCTATTTTGGGCATACTTGTATAAGGAGTGAGATAGGGACCCTTCCTCTTTCATTCTTTTGGCTATGGATATCCAGATTTCCTAACGCCATTTGTTGAAGAGGCTGTTCTGTCCCAAAAAAGTGGACTTGGTAGGCTTATCAAAAATCAGTTTACATAGAGATGTGAGTCTATTTCTGAACTCTCAATTTGATTCCATTGATCAATGTATCTATCTTTATGACAATACCGTGCAGTTTTGACCACTGTTGCTTTGTAATAAGTTTCAAGGTCAGGCAGTGAAAGTACTCCCATGTCGCTCTTCTTTTTTAGAATGTTTTTGGCTATTTGGGTGTACTTTCCCTTTGAAATAAGTTTGGTAAATGACTTTTCTATTTCTTTAAAGTAGGCTGTTGGAATTTTGATTGCTATTGCATTGAATCTATAAATCAGTTTGGGTAAGATTGACATCTTCATGATGTTTAGTCTTGCATATCCTTCCATTTGTTTAGGTCTTCTTTGATTTCTTTTAGCATTGTTTTGTAGTTTTCTTAATATAGATACTTTATATTCCTGGTTAAATTAATTCCTAGACATTGAGTATTTTGTTGCTATTGTAAATGAAAATTTTTTTCTTGCTTTCCTTCTCAGCTTGCTCTTTACTAGTATATAGAAACACTACTGATTTTTGTGTGTTGCTCTTGTATCCTGCCACTTTGCTGAATGCATTTATTAGCTCTAATATCTTTGTTGTAGATATTTCTGGATTTTCTAAATATAGGATCATGTCATCTGCAAATAATGAGAGTTTTACTTGCTCCTTTCCAATTTGGATGCCTTTTATTTATTTATTTTTCTTGCCTAATTGCTTTAGCTAGAACTTCTGGTACAATGTTGTATAACAGTGGTGATAGTGGGCATCCTGATCTTGTTCTTTATCTTAGAGGGACTGCTTTCAACCTCTTCTCATTGAGTACAATATTGGCTGTGGGATTTTCATATATGTCCTTTATTGTGTTGAGGAACTTTCCTACTATACCTATCTTTTGAACTGTTTTGTTTTTTTTTTTAATCAAGAAAGGATGTTGGATTTTGTCAAATGCCCTTTTTACATAATTGAGATGATCATGTGGTTTTTTTCCCATAGATTTGTTAATGTGATGTATTACATTTTATTGATTTTCTTATGTTGAACTATCCTTGCTTACCAGGAATAAAATCCATTTGATCCTGATGTATAATTCTTTTAATATGCTGTTGGATTCTATTTGCAAGTATTTTCTTGAAAATTTTTGCATCTATGTTCATTAGAAAGATTGGTCTCTAATTTTCTTTTCTTGTAATACCTTTGTCTGGCTTTGGTATTAGGGTGATGTTGGCTTCATAAAATATGTTGGATAATTTTCCCTCCTTTTCAATATTTTTGGAATTTAAAGAGGATTGGTATTAATTCTTCTGTTCCTGGACTTTTCTTTGTTGGGAGATTTTTGATGACTGATTCAATCTTTTTAAATGTTTATTGAGTTCCTTTATTTCTTCTAGAGTCAGTATAGGGTGTTTGTGCATTTCTAGGAATTTGTCCATTTCATCTAGGTTGTGTAGTTTGTTGGCATATAGTTCTCATAATATCCTCTTAGGATCCTTTTTATTTCTGTGGGGTTAGTCATAATAACCCCCTTCTATTCCTGATTTTATTTGCATCTTCTCTCTCTTTTTCTTTGTTGGTCTAGCTAAGAGTTGTCAATTTTATTGATCTTCTTGAAGAACCAGCTTTTGGTTTTTCTCTATTGTTTTAAGTTCTCAATTTCATTTATTTCTGCTCTTAACTTTATTTCTTTCTTTCTCCTTGCTTTGGGATTGGTTTGCTGTTCTTTTTCTGTTTTCTCCAGGTGTTCAGTTAAGTCTCTGATTTTAGCTCTTTCTTCTTTTTTAATATAGGCATTTAGGGCTATACATTGCCCTCTCAGCACTGCCTTTGCTGTATCCCATAAGTTTTGATAAGTTGTGTTCTTGTTTTCATTTGTCTCGAGATAACTGTCTCTCTTACAATTTCTTTTTTGACCCACTGATTATTTAGGAGTGTGTTGTACAGCCTCCATATATTTGTGAATTTTCCCCATTCCCAACTATTATTGATCTCCAGCTTCATTCCATTGTGATCAGAGAAGGTGCTTTGTATAATTTCAATTTTCTTAAATTTATTGAGAGCTGTTTTATGGCCCAACACGTGGTCTATCCAGGAGAAAGATCCATGGGCACTTAAAAAGGATGTATAACCTGCTTATTTGGGGTGCAATGTTCTGTATATGTCTGTCAGGCCCAGCTTGTTTCATAGTGTTCAAGTTCTATGTTGCCTTATTCATCTTCTATCTAGTTTTTCTATCTATTGATGTGAATGGTTTGTTTTGTCCTACATCAGTATAGCTACCCCTGCTCTCTCTTGATTACTATTTGTGTGATATATCTTTTTCCAACCTTTTGCTTTCAGTCTATTTACATCTTTGGGTCTAAGCTGAGTCTCCTGCAGACAGCATATGGATGGCTCATGCTTTCTTACCCATTCTGTCAGCCTGTGTCTTTTGATTCAGGAGTTTAATTCATTAACATACAGTGTTATTACTGTAAAAGCATTACTTACTTCAGCCACTTTATCCTTTGGCTTTCATATGTTGTACCTTATTTTTGGTCATCTTTTTACCTTTTGGTTACCCTTCCTGATAGTCTCCATTTCTGCACTCTCCTCCAAGCTTCACTCTCTTTCCTTTTCTTTTCTGGCTGGAGAACTCCCTTTACTGTTTTCTACAGAGCTGGATTCTTTTTTATGAACTCTCTTTGTTCTGTTTATCTGCAAATATTTTAAACTCACCACTTTTTTTTGAGGTACCAGGGACCAGAGAGTGAACCTAGTACCTCGTATGTGGGGAGCCAGTGCTCAACCACAGAGCCACATTGGCTTCCCTGAGTTGAGTTTCTTTGTTTGTTTGTTTGTTTGTTTTGGGGTTTTTTTTAGGAGGTACTGGGAACTGAACCCGGGACCTCCCATGTGGGAAGCAGGCACTCAACTGCTTGAGCCACATCAACTCCCCACACCACATATTTGAAGGATAGTTTTCTTGGATAAAGAATTCTTGGCTGGCAGTTTTTATCTTTCAGAACCTTAATTATATTATACTACTGCCTTTTGCCTTCATGGTTTCTGAAGAGAAATCCACACAAAGACTTATTGGATGCCCCTTTTATGTGATGTTTCATTTCTCCCTTGCTGCTTTCAGGATTTTCTCTTTATCTTTGGCATTTGGCATTCTGAATATTTTCTGTTTTGGGGTATATTTATTTGGATTTCTTCTAATTGGAGTGTGCTGTGCTACCTGCACACATATATTCATGTCTTTCCTAATTGTTGGGAAATTTCTGGCCATTATTTCCTCAAATACTCTTTCTACCCCCTTTTCCTTCTCTTTTCCTTCAGGAACTCCCATAACATGTATATTGATGCGCTTCATGTTATCATTCAACTCCCTGAGCCCCTGCTCAATTTTTTCCATTTTATTCTCTTTCTCTCCTCCTTTTTTCAATTTCAGCTTTTCTGTCCTCTACATCACTGATTCTTTCTTCTATGATTTCAAATCTGCTGTTGTATGCCTCTTTTGTATTTTTAATCTCACTTATTGTGTTTTTCAGTCTCATAAGCTCTGTTATTTTTCTATCTAAGGTTTCAAATTTTTCTTGGTGCTCACTCAATGTCATCTTAATGTCTTTTATTTCTTTAGCCATGTTGTCCTTCAACTCCATTATTTGATTTAGGAGATTTGTATGAACCTCATTGATTAGTTGTTTCTAGTCCTGTGTCTCATCTGGAGCTTTGATTTGTTCCTTTGCCTGAGTCATATCTCCCTTTTTCTTAGTGTGGCTTGTAATTTTTTGCTGATGTCTAGGCATCTCATTCTGATGCTGCGTTTACTCTGATATTCAGTTTCTCTGTCTTGCCCAGGGATTTACTGTTAAGTAAGCAGCTGTGTGCTACCACTCTTCTTTGACTCATGGTTCAAGTTGTTTTTTTAGGATTGCCCGTTTAACCATTCAAACCAGGGCTAAGGACCCAGTAATGGGGTGCAGGCCAATTTCCAAGGTCCTTGGAGAGGGGTGCAGTAAAGGCACCTGATTTCCTCTTTTGTTTATTTATTATTATTCCCCTTTCTTTTTGTACACTTTTCTGTTTTACCAGCAGATGGTGCTCTTTGGCCGACCACTCTGCTTAGACCCCAGATGCTAGGGAGGATGGATTCACTGTATGCCTGTCTTGGTGAGTGATGCTGAAGCAATGCCCTTAAGGCAGGCCAAGCCTTACAAACAAAATTTCTCTGAAGTTCTCCTCCCTTGGCTGGCCACACCCTGCCTCCCTCTGCCTCTTCAACAACCAGCCCAGGACAGTAGGGATGGTGTTTGAGAAGGCAACTTATCTTTTGCTCTCTGCTGGCTCTCAGGGCAAACAATGTTGGGGCCCCACCTGGCCTGGAAGTGTGTGACCCCCCGCACCCCCAGTGCAGCAGACCAAGTTTGCTGTCCAAAATCTGAGTTTACTTTAGGCTGTGTCCCTCCTTTTCCTTTCTCTTGGGGAAGAGGACCCCTGAAACCTACTCAGTCTGCAGCTGCTGCAGTCTGCAGGCTGCTGTTTGCTCCGAGTTTGGGGAAATGGCACCAGTAGCTGCTGCTGCAGCTTTACTCATGAGATTTTTCTGTCCAGCCAAGATTCCTTTTATTTGCCCCTCTTTCTTCCGGGTGGTTTCTCGCCTTCCCCTGTTGTCCTAAGCCCCAGAGCAGCCTTCCAGACAGTCTCTACCTGTCTTCTAGCTATTTTTTCTGGGTGAGAAGTGATCCCTCTGTCTCTCTAATCCTCTGTCTTCCCAGAAGTCCCCTTATCATTTCATTGTGATTGTAGAAAAAAGTTATAATATTGGTGCAGTCAAATTTATTAAGCTTTTCATTTATCTTGTAGTTTTTGTGATTTCTTCCAAAAACTGTTCTCTATTCCCAAGGTAGAAAAATATTCTTCTATACTTTTTTCTAATAGTTTATGTTGTTTTTTGACTTAGGTCTTTAGTAACACTGGTATTTATTTTGTGTAAGATATGATGTAAGGAATGCATCTTTTTCTTTTCTATAAGAAAATCCAATTGCCCCAACCCCATTTATTAAATTTTCACTTTTTCACTCATTTTTAAAAATAGACTTTATTTTTTAGAGCAGTTTTAAGTTTGCAGAAAAATTGTGCAGAAAGTACAGAAAGTTCCCACATCCTGCATCCCCCACACTCCCACTCCTTATTCCCTACCCCACTCCCATATACAGTCTGTCCTACTATTAAATCTTTCATTTAGTATAGTACATTTTTTACATTTGATAAGCCCATATTGATACATTATTATTAACTAAAAAACATAGTTTACATTAGAATTTGCTCTTTATGTTGTACAGTTCAGTGGGTTTTACAAATGCATAATGTCATGTATCCATCATTGCAGTATCATATGGAATATTTTCACTGCCCTAAATATCCCCTGTGTTCCACCTGTTCATTCCTCCCTCTATCCCAAACCCCTAGAAACCACTGCTCTTTTGACTGTCATTATAGTTTTTCCTTTTCCAGAATGTTATGTAATTGGAATCATATACTATGTAGCTTTTTCAGACTGACTTCTTTCACTTATCCATGTGCTTTTAAGGTTCCTCCATGTCTTTTTATGGTTTGATAGCTCATTTCTTTTTATCACTAAATAATACTCCATTGTATGGATATATCACAGTTTATCCATTCACCTATCGAAGGACATCTTGGTTGCTTCCATTTTTGGCAATTATAATAAAGCTGCTATAAACATTATTAAAGCATGTATATGGCCCAGGATGTGGTCAATTTTCGTGAATGTTCCATATGATCTTAAGAAGAATGTGTATTCTGCTGTTGTTGGATGAAGTAGTCTATAAATGTCAGTTAGGTCCAGTTGCTTGATGGTGCTGTTCAGTTCAACTATATCATTACTTATTTTCTTCCTGCTGTCAGATACTGAGAGAGGGGTGTTGAAGACTCCAATTCTAATAGTGAATTTGTCTATTTCCCCTTGCAGTTTTAACTCATATATTTTGTCATTCTGTTGTTAGGTGAATACACATTCAGGACTGTTATGTCTTCTTGAAATATTGATCCTTTTATCATCATTATCCCTGATAATTTTCCTTGCTTTCTTTTTTATTTTATTCTTTTTTAATTAGAGAAATTGTAGATTTACAGAAAAATAATGCATAAAATATAGAATTCCCATAAACTTCCCTATTATTAACACCTTGCATTAGTGTGGTACATTTGTTACAATTCAAAAAAGAACATTTTTATAATTGTACTGTTAACTATAGTCTATGGTTTACATTAAGGTTCACAGTGTTGTAGAGTCCTGTGTATGATTTTAAAAAAAAAATTGTTCTAGTAACATTTACTACCTAAAATTTCCCCTTTTAATCACATTTGAATATATACTTCAGTGCTGTTAATTACATTCACAAAGTTATGCTACCATTCATCACCAGAGTTTCCCATCAACCCAAATAGAAATCTGTACAATTTAAGCAATAACTCTTCATCCTCTACCCCCATATTGGTCCATGGTAACCTATATTCTAGTTTTTGACTCCATGATTTTTTTATTCTAATTATTTCATATCAGTGAGATCATGTTTTTTTCTTTTGTGTCTGACTTATTTCATACCACATGGTGTCTTCAGGGTTCATCCATGTTCTTGCATGTTTCAGAACTTCATTCTTTTTTTATGACTGAATAATATTCCATTGTATGAATATACCGCATTTTATTTATCAGTTTTATCAGGTGAGAATATCAGTGTGTAAATACCTGTTCAAGGCCTTGTTTTCAATTCTTTGGGGTATATACCTAGAAGCGGGATTGCCAGGTCATATGGTAATTCTATTCTATTCCTAACTTTCTGAGGAACCAACAAACTATCTTCCACAGTGGCTGCACCATTTTCTGTTCCCACGAACAATGAATGAGTGTTCGTATTTCTCTACATCCTCTCTAACACTTGTAGTTTTCTGTTTTTTTTAATAGTAATGCTAGTGGGTGTGAATTGGTATCTTGTGGTTTTGATTTGCACTTGCCTAATAGCTAATGATGTTAAGCATGTTTTCATGTGCTTTTGGACCATTTGTGTATCTTCTTTGGAGAAATGTCTGTTCAAGTCTTTTGTTCGTTTTTGAAATTGGGTTATTTGTAATTTGTAAGATTTCTTTATATAGTCTGGATGTTATATCCTTGCCTGGTATGTAGTCTTCAAATATTTTCTCTCATTTTGTAAGTTGTCTTTTTATTTTCATGATTAAGTCCTTTGATACATAAAGTTTTAATTTTCGATAAGGCCCCATTTATCTATTTTTTCTTTTGCTGTTTGTGTTTTTGGTATAAATTCTAAGAATCATTA
Organism: Tolypeutes matacus; assembly: GCA_026826555.1. Classification (NCBI taxonomy): domain Eukaryota; kingdom Metazoa; phylum Chordata; class Mammalia; order Cingulata; family Chlamyphoridae; genus Tolypeutes; species Tolypeutes matacus. The sequence continues at coordinate 24,057,421 of JAKSZT010038599.1, read as the reverse complement.
CTTAACACAAGTCCTGAAAATGCTTCCTTATGTTTTTTTCTAAGAGTTTTATAGTTCTGGCTCTTATGTTTACATCTTTGATCCATTTTGAATGGATTTTTGTATATGGTGTGAGATAGAGGTCCACCTTCATTCTTTTGAATGTGAACATAGTTTTCAATCACCTTTTGTTGAAGAGATTATTCTTTCTTCCATTGAGTGGACTTGACACTCTTGTCAAAAACCATTTGGCTTTGGGAGTGGATGTAGCTTAAGTGGTTGAGTGCCTGCTTCCCATGTATGAGGTCCCGACTCTGATTCCAGGTACCTCCTAAAAACAAAACAAACAAACAAATGAAAAATCAGTTGACCTTAAATTTGAACGTTGATTTCTGAACTCTCAATTCGATTCTGTTAGTCTATTTGTCTTTCCTTGTGCCAGTACCAAGCTATTGTTTGTTTGATTGTTTGTTTGTTTGTTTACTGTGGATTTGTGATCAGGAAGTGTGGGTTCTCCAACTTTGTTCTTATTTTTCAAGATAGCTTTGACTATATGGGTCCCCTTACCCTTCCATATAAATTTGACAAAATTGATTGGCTTTTCCATTTCTGCAAAGAAGGCTGTTGGTATTTTGATTGAGATTGCATTAAATCTGTAAATCGCTTTGGGTAGAATTAATATCTTCACAATATTTAGCTTTCTAACCTATAAACAAGGAATGTGTTCCAGTTATTTAGGTCTTCTTTGATTTCTTTTAGCAATATATTGTAGTTTTCCATGTAAAACCCTTTGCATTCTTGGCTAGATTTATTCATAGAGATTGATTTTTTTAGTTGCTATTGTAAATAAAATTTTTTTCTTGATTTCTTCTTCAGATTATTCATTAGTAGTATATAGAAACACTACTGGGAGCAGTGGTTGAGTGCTGTATCACATGTGTGAGGTCCTGGGTTCAATCCCTGGTACCGCCTTAAAAAAAAAAAAAAAAAAGAAACACTACTTATTTGGACTTATTGATCTTGAACCCCACCACTTTGTGGGATTTGTTTATTAGTTTTAGTAGCTTTATTGTGAAATTTTCAGGATTTTTTGTATATTGGATCAGGTCATCTGCAAATAGTGAAAGCTTTATTTCTTCCTTTACAATTTGGATACCTTTTATTTCTTTTTCTTGCCTAATGGGTTCTGGCTAGAACTCCCATTACAATATTAACAGTAGTGACGAGTGGGCACCCTTGTCTTGCTCCTGATCTTAGAGGGAAAGCTTTCAGTCTTTCACCATTAAGTATGATGTTAGCTGTGGATTTTTCTTCTATGCCCTTTAACATGTTGAGGGCATTTTCTTCTATTAATAGTTTTCTAAGTATTTTTTATCAAGAAGGGGTGCTGGATTTTGTCAAATGCCTTTTCTGAATTAATTGAGATAATCATGTTATTTTCTTCCTTCATTCTGTTATGTAGTGTATTATATTAATTGATTTTCTTATGTTGAACCACTTTACATACCTGGGATAAATCCCACTTGATCATGGTGTATAATTCTTTTAAAATGCTGTTGGATTTGGTTTGCTAGTATTTTTGTTGTGGATTTTTGCATCTGTATTCATAGGGATATTGGTCTGTAGTTGTTTTTTTTTTTTCTTGTGGTATTTTTTTGTTTGTTTATTTTGTTTTGTTTTTGGCTTTGATATGAGGGTGATGTTGGCCTTGTAGAATGAGACAGGAAGTGTTCGTAGCTTTTGCATTTTTTTGGAAGAGCTTGATCAAGAGTTGTTAATTCTTAGAATGTTTGGTAAAATTCTCCTGTGAAGTCATTCTGGTCTTGGGCTTTTCTTTGTTGGGAGGTTTTTAAATACTGATTCAGTCTTTTTTCTAGTTATTGATTTGTTGAGAACTTCTATTTCTTCTTGAGTCAGTGTAGGTAATTTGTGTGTTTCTAGGAATTTTTCCATTTCATCTAGGTTATCTAATTTGTTGCTATACAGTTGTTCATAGTATCTTCTTATAGTCCTTTTTATTTCTGTGAGGTTGATAGTAATGTCCTCCTTTTAATTTCTGATTTTAGTTATTTGTGTCCTCTATCTCTTTTTCTTAGTCTAGGTAAATGCTTGTACATTTTATTGAACTTTTCAAAGAACCAACTTTTGGTTTTGTTGATTCTTTCTATTGTGTTTTTTTTCCCTCTCTATTTGATTTATCTCTACTCTAATCATTGTTATTTCCTTCCTTCTGCTGGCTTTGGGTTTAATATGCTCTACTTTTTCTAGATTCTCCAGTTTTGAGGTTTGGTCTCTGATTTGAGATCTTTCTTCTTTTTAATGTAAGCATTTAGAACTATCAATTTTCCTTTCAGCACTGTTTTTACTGCATCCCATAAATTTTGGTATGCTGTGCTTTCATTTTCATTCACCTCAAGATGTTTCCTAATTTCCCTTGTGATTTCCTCTTTCACCCACTGGTTGTTTAAAAGTATGTTTGTTTAATTTCTGTTTGTGACTTTTCCATTTCTCCCTCTGTTATTGATCTCTAGCTTCATTCCATTATAGGTGGAGAAGATACATTACATGATTTCAATATTCTTTAAGGATTCCTATTTGATGCTGGCTCTAGCAGTGGCTTCTGTTACAGATAAGCTGTGATTCTTTTAATCTGCCTATCTCCCTGTTGTTCTGGTGGTGATTAGTAATGTGATCTCAATTCTCTGATGGATCTAAAAAGATTGCTAATTTTCAAATTTTCAGCTTTTTTCTTTTTGTGAGGATGAGAGTGACTGCTTCCAAGCTTTCTACAAGCTGGTCTGGAAATTGGAACTACCTACTGAATTATTATATATATGTGTGTGTGTGTGTGTGTGTGTATGTGTATGTGTATATATATATTTTTTATTAAGTAGGTACCATTGATTGAACCCAGGACCTCGTAAATGCAAAGCAGGTGCTCAACCACTGAGCTACACTCTTTCCCCAGCTATGTTTTCTATCTCATTTTCCTGGTTTGAAAAAATGCTTCAATTTGTGTCTAAAGTCTTTAATATGTGCTAATGGTCTATTTGTCCATCCCTGGATGAATATAACACTTTACTTATTATTATAGCTTTATAATACTCACGTTATCTCTAGTAGGACTAATATTTTTCAAAATTTCACATGAATGTTAGAATTAGTCAAGTTTTATGAAAAATCCTATTGATTTTTAGTATAATTGCATCTTATTTATATACTAATTATTGGGAATTGATATTTTAACAATCGGGTTCCTATCCAAGAATGAGAAATATTTTGTTACCTATTTTGGTCTTCTTTCATACTTTTCAATAATATTTTGTAATTTTCCTCATAAATGTTCTGCTTGTCTATGTGGTACTTAGGAGTAAATTTGTCAGAATGATGAATTTGCAGGGGTGGGGGATTTTTGGTTATCAAATTATTTCTTATTATTTATCTATTCAGGTTTTCTCCTTTGAATATATTTTGGTAACTCATATTTTTCTTGAAATTTTCCCATTAAAATATTGGCATAAGTTTTTTTGGTAGTAGTCTCATGGTTGTAAAAAAATCTTTACCTTGATTATGTCCCATGTAAATTCTTTATGTTGTTTGGTTTCCTCCCTTCCATCCATCCATCCATCCACCCATCCATCCATCTGTTTTAGGTGTGTCTATTAGTCTCTTCAAAGGACCTGCTGTGAATTTTGTTGGTCATCCATATTGTTCTTGCTCTTCTATTTTTATTAAGGTCATTTTTTCATTATATTCCTCCACTATTTTCTTTGGGTTTACTTTATTGTTCTTTTCCTAGCTTTTTTTTTTTTTTTTCAGGTACTGGGGACCATGAATAAACCTGGGACCTCGTCTGTGGGAAGCCTGTGCTCAAGCACTGAACCACATTGGCTTCCTTGAGTTGGTTTTTTCATTTGTTTTATTTGTTATTTGTTTTTGTTTTTTTCAGGATGCACCGGGAACCAAACCCAGTACCTCCCATGTGGGAGGCGGGCGCTAAACTGCTTGAGCAATATCCACTCAGCCCTAGCTTCTTAATTTGAACTTTTAAATCACTTATTTTCAGTTATTTTGAAATAATGAACATTTTAACCATAATTTCTCCCTTTAAATATAATTTTAGCTTTATCCAATGTACATTTTGATATGTATTATTTTCATTGTCACCCAGTACTAAATATGTTAACTGTTAGCACATTAGAGTCAAATTCTCTTTCACATAGATGAGAAATTCTTTTCATTTCTTCCAAGACTTTTATCTGATTTAATGATGGATTATTTATTGCAGAACTTGAATGGAAACTCGCAGAAGTTGGAGCAATACAGACTGATTTGGAAGAAAACCCCAAAAAAGGCATTATAGATGTGATGGTATCTTCAATTAGAAACACTTCCATTTGTGATGACAATAATAGTTCAAATAGTGATAATGATGACACCAAATAGAAATATTTAATAAATCGGCTTTAAAGAGTTTATATACTGAATATTTTATTTACTAGTGCCTTTATAATCAGAGATAAAAAATTATAAATAGATTTACCTTATTTTAATTTGAATGTTAGAAATGTAACTTATGTGGCATTTAAAAAATTTCAGGTATTTCAGAATACTCATTGCCTCCAACACAACCAGAATTTGTACTGATCCCTTAATATTTTTCTGTGACTTATACTTTTTCTGATCCATATTGGCCTAAAAACATAAATATTTCAAGTCCACTGTGTTGCCCACTCATTTCCAAAGAAACCTATGAATGGAAATAAGGGAACAGAACCATGAAATTTCATTTATATCCACATGAGTTTAAGCCTATTATTTAGGGGACTTGAGTGAAAATATTTAATTTAATTTATGACTATATGCTTTTACCTTGAATTCTCTTACTCATTAAAAAAATTAACCACTGAGAATGATTCAATTTAAAGATTCTCAAAAGTACATAATAAACATCTTCCATTCATCATTATTGTTCTTAAAAGTTCTCAGTATTAAATTAGAGAATCACTGACAATTATCATTAACAGTTAAAAAATCATTAAAACAGAATGAGATGGGAATCTCTTCATTTCCAGAGAAATAGCTAGAGGACATGCTGAAACAGCCAGGAAAAAGATCTTCTAGGGTTTAGGACACCAGACAAGGCCGGACACCACCCAGAAGAGAGAGGGACAAAGGAGGGGAAACACGACGGCAAAACTGTTGAAACAAGAATCAAAGTGCAGCAGTAGCACATAGCCTCTGACCACTAAATCCCTATAAAAGAAAAAGAAATTGAGCATCTGAGTAAACTACCATCCTAATCAGATGCCTAGACATCAGCAAAAAATTACAAACCATACTAAGAAAATAGAAGACATGGCCCAAGAAAAGGGATATATCAAAGCTCCAGAAGAACACGCATGGTTTGAGACAACTAATTAACAAGAGCACACAAATTTCCAAAATCAAATTAATGAGCTGAAAGACAATATGGCTAAAGAGATAAATAACTTCAAGAACAAATTGAGCAAGCACAAAGAAGAATTTGAAACCATAAAATAGAAAAGTAACAGAGCTTATGGGAATGAAAGACACAATAGGTGAGATAAAAATAAAAAAAAAAACATTAGAGGCATACAACAGCAGACTCAAAGTCATAGAAGAAAGAATAAGTGATACCAAAGACAGAACAGCTGAAACTGAAGAGAGAAAAGAACACAAAGAGAAAAGAATGGAAAAAATTAAACAGGGAGTTGAATGACAACATGAAATACAACAATATATGTTTCATGGGAGTTCCAGAAGTAGAAGAGAAGGGAAAAGGGGCAGAAAGAGTATTTGAGGAAATAACAGTTGAAAAATTCTCATTTCGAACTTACATGTCCAAGAAGCTCTGTGTACCCCAATCAGAATAAATTCAAATAAACCTATTCCAAGACACATACTACTCAGAATGTCAAACATCAAAGATAAAGAGAAAATTCTGAGAGCAGCAGGGAAGAAGCAACCATCACATACAAGGAACGCCCAGTAAGACAGAGCAGATTTCTCATCAGAAACCATGGAGGCAAGAAGACAATAGTATGATACAATTAGGGTACTCAAAGAGAAGAAATGCCAGCCCAGAAGTGTTTTTCCAGCAAAACTGTCCTTCAAATATGAAGATGAGTATAAAATATTCACTAAGAGAGTTCATAAAAAATAATCCAACTATGCAGGAAATATTAAAGGAAGCCTTAGAGACTGAAAGAAAAGACAGGAGAGAGAGAATAGGAGGAGAGTATAGGAAAAAGAATAGCAGAAAGGATAACCAAAAGAGTAAAAAGACAAATGAAAATATGATAAAACATATGAAAACCAAAGAAGAAAATGGTAAAAGTAAATAATGCATTTACAGTAATATCACTGAATGTGAATGAATTAAATTCCCTGATCAAAAGATATAGGCTGACAGAATGGATTAAAAAAAAACATGAGCTATCCATGTGCTGCTTACAGGAGACTCATCTTAGACCCAGGGATAAAAGCTGGCTGAAAGTGAAAGGTTGGAAAAGATACTCCACACAAATAGTAACCAAAAAAAGAGCAGGGGTAATTATATTAATATCAGATAAAATAGACTTTAAAGGGAAAAAAGATATAGGAGATACAGAAGTCCATTATATATTAATAAAAGGGACAATCCACTGGGAAGAAATAACAGTCATAAATATCTATGCCCCTAACCAGGGTGCCTCAAAATACGTGAAACAAACCCTGGCAAAGCTGAAAGGAGAAATAGACATCTCTACAATAATCATTGGAGTTTTCAACACACCACTCACATCATTAGATAGAACAACTAGACAGAAGATCAAAAAGGAAACAGACACTGGAACAATATGATAAATGAGTCAGACCTAACAGACATATGCGGAGTGTTGCATCCAAACTTAGTGGGTTATACAATCTTCTAAAATGCCCATGGATCTTTCTCCAGGATAGACCACAAGTTAGGGCAACTGCAGCTCTCAATAAACATAAAAAGATTGAAATTATACAAAGCACCTTCTCAGATCATAATGGAATGAAACTGGAAATCAATAATAGACAGGAAAGAGGTAAATTCGCAAATGTGTGGAGACTAAACAACACACTCTTAAATAATCAGTGGGTCGAAGAAGAAATTGCAAGTGAAATCAATAAATATATTGTGACAAATAAAAACAAGAACACAACCTATCAAAACTTATGAGATAAAGCAAAGGCAGTCTTAAGATGGAAATTTGTAGCCTTAAACACCTATATTAAGAAAAGCTAAACTAAAAGATTTAATTGAACAACTAGAGAAACTAGAAAAAGAACAGGAATCCAATTCTAAAGCAAGCAGAAGGAAAGAAATAATAAAGATTAGAGCAGAAATAAATGAAATTAAGAACAAAAGAACAATTGAGAAAATCAACAAAACCAAAAGCTCGTTCTTTGAGAAAATAGATAAAATTGGAAAATGCTTAGCTAAACTAACAAAGAAAAAAAAAGAGACCATGCAAATAAATACAATCAGAAATGAAAGAGGGGGAATTACAACTGGCCTACAGAAATAAAAAGGATCATAAGAGGATGTTATGAGAAACTGTATGCCAACAAACTAGACAACCTAAATGAAACGGACCAGTTCCTAGAAATGCACAACCTACACTGACACTACAAGAAATACAAGATCTTAACAAACCAATCACTTTTAAAAAGATTGAATCCATCATCAAAAATCTCCCAACAAAGAGAAATCCAGGACCAGATGGCTTCACAGGTGAATTTTACCAAGCTTTTTGAAAAGAATTAACACAAATCCTGTTTAAACTCTTCTAAAAAATTGAAGAGGAGGGAAAATTATCCAACACATTTTTATTAAGCCAACATCACCCTCATACCAAAGCCAGATAAAGACACTACAAGAAAAGAAAATGACAGACTAATCTCCCTAATGAATATTGATGCAAAATTCTCAACAAAATACTTGCAAATAGAATCCAGCAGCATATCAAAAGAATCATACATCATGACCAACTGGGATTTATTCCTGGTATGCAAGGCTCGTTCAAGATAAGAAAATCAATCAATGTAATACACCATATTAACAAATTGAGGGGAAAAAAACACATGATCATCTCAATCGATGCAGAAAAGGCATTCAACAAAATCAGCATCCTTTCTTGATAAAAACACCTCACAAGAAGGGAATAGAAGGAAAATTCCTCAATATGATAAAAGGCATATATGAAAAACCCACAGCCAACATCATACTCAATGGGGAAAGTTTGAAAGCTTACCCTCTAAGACAAAGATATATACTGTCACCATTGTTATTCAATATTGTACTAGAAGTTATAGCTAGAGCAATTAGACAAGGAAAAAAAAAAATTAAAGACATCCAAATAGGAAAAGAGGAAGTAAAACTCTCACTATTTGCAGATGACATGATCTTATATTTAGAAAATTTGAAAATGTCTACAACAAACTAATTGAGCTAATAAATGAGTTCAGCAAAATGGCAACATACAATATCAACATGCAAAAATTAGTAATGTTTTTATACATTTGTATCAAACAATCTGAGGAGGAAATCAGGGGGAAAATTCCATTTACAATAGCAACAAAAAGACTCAAATACATAGGAATTAATTTAACCAAGAAAGTACAGGACCTATATGTAGAAAACTACAAAACAATGCTAAAAGAAATCAATGAAGACCTTAACAAATGGAAAGACATTTCATGTTCACAGAGTGGAACATAGATTGACTATCATGAAGATGTCATTCCTACCCAAACTGATTTATAGATTCAATGCAATATCAATCAAAATTCCAACACCTATCAGAATAGAAAAGGCAATTACCAAATTCATTTGGAAAGGAAAGTGCATCCAAATAGCCAGAAGCATTCTGAAAAAGAAGAGTGACATGGAAGGAATTTCACTGCCTGACCTTGAAATATATTACAAAGCTATGATGGTCAAAACAGCATGGTACTGGCATAAAGATAGACACAATGATCAGTGGAATAGAATTGAGAGTCCAGAAATAAACTCTTACCCATATGGTCAACTGTTTTTTGACAATCCTACCAAGTCCATGTTAACAGGACAAAACAGTCTCTTCAACAAGTGGTGCTGGGAGAACTTGGTATCTATAACCAAAAGAATGAAAGAGGATCCCTGTCTCACTCCCTATACAAGAATCAACTTTAAATGAATCAAAGACCTAAATATAAAAGCCAGGGCCATAAAAGTACTAGAAGAAAATGTAGGGAAACATCTTCAAGACCTTGTGGTAGGTGGTGGTTTCTTGGACCTTATACCCAAAGCACATGCAACCAAAGAAAAAATAGATAAATGGGACCTCCTCAAAATTAAACACTTTTGTACCTCACAGGACTTTGTCAAAAGGATGAAAAGCCAGCCAACTCAATGGGAGAAAATATTTGAAAAATCACATGACCAACAATATAAAGACAAATGACCCAAGTAAAAAATGGGCAAATGACTTGAATAGACATTTGTCCAAAGAAGAAATACAAAAGGCAAAAAAAAAAAAAAAGAAGAAGAAATGCTCAACATTACTAATTATTAGGGAAATCAAATCAAAAGTACAATGAGATATCATTTCACACCTATCAGAATGGCCACTATTAAAAAGACAGAACTACAAGTGTTGGAGAGGATTAGAGGTAGGAACACTTATTCACTGTTGGTGGGAATGCAGAATGGTACAGCCACTGTGGAGCACTGTTTGGCAGTTCCTAAAGAAGTTGAATATAGATTTGCCATGTGACTTTGCAATACTACTACTGGGTATATACCCAGAAGAACTGAGAGCAGTGACACGAACAGGCATCTGCACACCTATGTTCATAGTGATGTTATTCACGATTGCCAAAAGTTGGCAACGACCCAGGTGTCCATCAACGGATAAATGGATTAAAAAACTGTCGTGTTTTCACACAATGGAATATTATGCAGCTGTAAGAAGAAATGAAGTCATATAGCATTTGACAACATGGATGAACCTGGAGGACCTTATGTTGAGCAAAGCAAGCCAGACACAAAAGGACAAATACTGTATGATTGTATTACTGCAAACCAAATATATTGTGTAACATATTGTTTGATTTTTAAAAATTTATATGTATCCAGTACTTTTAATTGAGAAATGTATATATTTATTCATCTGTGTTTACTTTTTAGTTTTTAATTGTTTATATTTTCAATTATTAAATGTACAAAATAAAGTTAAAAAAAAAAAAAGAAATGAAGTCATAAAACATATGACAACATGGATGAACGTGGAAGACATTATGCTGAGCAAAGCAAGCCAGACACAAAAGGACAAATATTGTATGATTGTGTTACTATAAACCAAATATATTGTGTAACATATTGTATGATTCCATTTATATAAAATATAAATACAAATACTTTATAAAGATGAACTTTGATTAGTGGTTATGTAGGGCTAAGGAAGGCACGCTAACTTGTTGGAGTAATGAAAAAATTCTAAAACTTTTTGTGATGATGAATGCACAACATTGTGATTATACTAAAAACCATTGATTATACACTTTAGATAGATTGTATGGTATGTGAATATATCTGAATAAAACTGCTTAATAAATAAATAATTGTGCAAGAATAGCCAGAAATAGCAGCTATGTACAGCAAGGAAAACAGAGAGATTGAGGGATGAAGAAGTTTCTTGTTTGTCTGTTTTTTGTTTATTATTAGTAGTAGTAGTGTTGAAATAATGAATATGCACTACTAATGATTGCAGTGATGAATGCACAACTATGTGATTATACCAAATACTATTGATTGTACTCTTTGGATGAATTTTATGATTTATTAATATGTATTAATAAAATCAATTTGGAAATATAAAAAATGAAGTCGTAAAGCATATGACAACATGGATGAACCTGGAGGACACTTTGTTGAGTGAAGCAAGCTAGACACATAAGGACAAATATTGTATGAATGTGTTATTATGAACTAAATATATTGTGTAACATAGTGCATGATTCCATTTATAGAAAATGTAAATATAAATCAATTTATAAAGATGAAATTTGATTAGTGGTTATATAGGGCTAGGGAAGACATGCTAAGCGATGTGGAGTTTTTGTTTTTGGAATAATGAAATAATTCTAAAATTTTTTGTGATGATGAATACACAACATTGTGATTATACTAAAAACCATTGATTATACACTTTAGAAATATTATATGGTCTGCAAATATATCTCAATAAAATGCTTAATAAATAAATAATTGTGCAAGAATAGCCAGAAATAGCAGCTATGTTTAGCAGGGGAAACATACAGAGATAGAGAGGTGAAGAATTTTCTTGTTTGTTTTTTGTTTATTATTATTGAAATAATGAAAATGCTGTAATAATGATTGAAGTGATGAATTCACAACTGTGTGATTATACCAAATATCATTGATTTTACACTTTTAATGAATTGTATGCTTTATTAATATGTAACAATAAAATTGACTGTTAAAAAATACAGAATGACATGGTACACTTTGGATAGATTTGTATGGTATGTGAATATATTGCAATAAAACTGCTTAAAAATAAATATTTAATAACTTAAATCAAGTTAAAAGTGAACAATGCCCAATTTTTAAAAATATTTTAAAAAATCGTTTTATTTGTAGTTGTATCTTTTAGTTTTTAACCAAAGATAATATTCATTTTCAAAAACAAAAAGCATAACAAAACAAAGACACCATCAAGGACATGAAAAGGCAACTCATAGAATGGGAGAAAATATTTGTAAACCATGTATCTGACAAGGGATTTTGTACCAGAATATATAAAGAACTCTTAAAACTGAACAATAAAAAGACAAATAACTCAACTGAAAATAGGCAAAGTATCTGAATAGACATCTCTTCAAAGAAGATAAACAAATGGCCAATAATCACATGAAAAGATGTACAATATCATTAGCCATCAGAGAAGTGCAAATCAAAATGTCAATAAGATACAACCTCACACTCAAGAGGAAAGCTATAATGAAAAAGACAGACAATAACAAGTGTTGATGAGTATGTTGAGAATTTGGAACCCTCACATATTACTGGTGGGAATGTCGAATGGCGCAGACACTTTGAAAAACAATCTGGCAGTTCATCAGACAATTAAACATTGTGTTACCATTTGACCCAACAATTTCATTCCTAGACATATACTCAAGAGAAATGAAAGCTTTGTCCATGCAAAAACTGTTCATAACAGCATTATTCATAATAGCCCCAAAGTGGAAACAAACCAAATGTCTATCATCTGATGAATGGATAAATAGAACATAGTATACCCACACAATGGAATAGTATTTACCAATTAAAAGGAATGAAGTGCTGATACATACTACAACATGGATGGACTTTGAAAACATTATGCTAAGTGAAATAAGCTAGACACAAAGGAAAACATATCATGTTTCCATTTATATGATATACCTCCTGTGGCAGTTTGTTTATGAATTCCAAAAATAGATATTGGATTATGTTTGTAAACTGGTCTGTACCTGGGCGTGATTAAATTATGATTAGGGCTTTGATTGGGCCACATCAGTAGGATGTTGAAGACTCACAGAGAAAACTACACAGCAGAGAAGAGAGTTGGAGTTTTGAGCTGGAGCCTGGGAACTGAACAGACAGGAGAAGAACACAGAGGAATAGAGACTGCTCTTTAGACACAGCAGAAGCCCCCGGGGAGAGAGACAGAGCCATTCGCCTGATAGTCTACAGCTAGCCTTGTGGAGAAAACAGAGGAGCTGAGCCCAGAGAGAAATGAGCCCCAGGAAGAGAGGAACCCAGGAAGCCTGAACCCTTGCAGATATCGTTAGCCATCTTGCTCCAACACATGGCAATAGTCTTTGGTTAGGGAAGTAACTTACGCTTTATGGCCTGGTAACTGTAAGCTTCAACCCCAAATAAATACCCTTTATAAAAACCAACCAATTTCTGGTATTTTGCATCAGCACCTCTTTGGCTGACTAATACACCCCCAAAAAGATAATATCTAAAGATAAAACATAGTTGCCAGGGGCTGGAGGTGGGGTGGGGAGCAGGGATAGGGAGTGACTGCTAATGAGTACTGTGATTCGTTTTGGGGGTATTGAAATTTTTCTAAAATTGATTGTGGTATTGGTTGAACAATTATGTGAATATACTAAAAACCACTCTAAATGGGTAAATTTTATGGTATGTGAGGTAAAAGAAAAAATAATACCCACCTTTCATTCTTCATGGAGCTGTTGTGTGAGATAAGGTGAATTTCTGTCTTTAAAGTACGGGTTGCAAACTCCTGCAAGCAACAGGGGGGACACAGTCACTGTGGGGACAGGGTGGAGCTGGAGAACTCACATCCCATCTAATGTGGGCAGCGGCTGCTCAGCCTGATCTTCTGATTCTTATTTTTTTAAAAAGATGTTGAGCTATCATGTGAAATCTCCCAAAAAACAAACAAAAAACAAAACAAAAAACAGAATGACATGTAAGTTTCTAAATCATGGGAAGGAGAGGTGAGAAAAACATAATATTGTTGGTCCTACTTATGTTTTAATAGTAATCCTGAAGATTCCCATGAGAAAACAATACTAAGACACTGCAGAAGACCTGCAGGATGTTTTAATCTGCTAATGGTGAACTCCACTTTTAGAAAAAAGGGCATGGTGGTAAATTCAGCTCATAATCCTTCAGTAGCATATTTAATTCTTCTACTTTCAATTGATGACCCATAATTATGCACATGAGTATTTTCTGATGTTTGTGAGTGAATTTTGATGCTTAGATTACAAAAAATATGTTGGTGAGAATGAGGCAGTGTAACACGAAGTCAAGAAAAAGCTATTTGTGACTATTGGCTGGGGTGGGGTAGAGGTAGGGTCATATAGACTGTGGAGAGTGAAGTGGAAGGACAGTTAAATAAAGATTTGAGTAAGTTAGTGAAAATTTATTTCACCAAAGAAGGTTAAATAAGGTGGTCTAACATTGTAAAAAATTTAGGAAGACCCCCTTTCTTCTGAGATAGCAAAGAAGGGTTTGTGAAAATACACATCTTGGGACTGGAGGGAAAGTTGAGAGAGCTCATACAATGGTCTTTATTATATTATTACACACATATAAGAGAAGTAATTACCTAGTTATACTGACCCAACTCCTGAACTTCTCCTTAACAAATGGTTGGATAAATTCCTATTCAAGATAAAACATTTGTAGCAATGAAAGGAAGAACCATATTATCATAAAGTTACACTGTAAATCTAAAGCCATCTAAGGCAAACAAACATGAACATTATTTCCCCCTCTAATTGAAACCAAATGCAAAAGTTTCCCTAAATGTAATGTTTCTTAAGTAAATGCATATTTAGCTATTTTCGTTTTTTTTTTTAGTTACAACTAACAAAGTACCAACAGTATTTAAGATATCCTAATAAAAAGATACACATTTCCCTCTTAGCTCTTAATTCAGGTCCACCAGGTGGCAGCAAGTTTTTATCCACAAGCACAGTTCATGAATACTTTAACATTTGTAAAAATCATAAAATTATAGCATATTAGAAGTGGCTGGTTGAGATTCCAGCCCCATTCTCTCTCTTTCTCCCTCTCTGTCTCTTTTTCTGTCTCTCTCTCTCTCTCTCTCTCTCTCTCTCTCTCTCTCTCTCACACACAACACTCTTCTAACAAGGAATCATGCCTGCCAACACAGGTCATTACTACTTCCGTACCTATATTTATATTATATTTATACATTCTCATTTAAGTAGAGTATAAATATTTGTTGTAATGTGGGGAAACTATATATTGTATATTATGTGCCAATTTTATTTAACGTCTCAGTTTAATGGGATATACACTTAAACTTTATTTGAAATCGCCAATACTCAACTGTTATGACATACGAAACTAGAAAACTAGATATTTCATGTATTTACACCTAATACTTTTCTCTATCTCTTGCTCCCAACTGTATTCAGTTGAAACTCACTTCCCTCTTTTTGTGCCTTTTTTTCTCATACTGTTGTCCTAGAATCAGCAGTATTCCAAGGAGCTTTTTTGAAATAGAGAATATATTCTCTATTCTCTAGCCCCATCCCAGGCTAACTAAACGGAACCTGCATTTTAAAGAGATTGCCAGGTGATTGGCCTACACTGGGGTAGCAAATCCCTTAAGGACATTTTGAGTGGATTCTTTAACTCTTTCCCCCCATATTCTTGGTTATTCAAAGTCTAGCCAGTTTAAAACTCTAATCCCAGTTCTAATCCAGGTGTTCTCTGGCCAAATTTACGACTAGGAACTCTGAAGAGGGAAGGTGGGGGTTGTTTTTAACTCATTCTTGCCTTCAACTTTCAGAGGCCATCCCTTCTGGTGTTGGCAACTGAAAGGAAGAATAGGGAAAAATGGGATTCCTTTCTCTTAACTGGGTGAGTGCAATTCATTTTACATCCAAATCTTCACTAAAATTAATGGGGCACACCCGAGTTCTAGAAACCTTGAGTTAATCTCTCTCTGCATAGTTGTTTTTACACGGAAGATCAGTCTGCAGCTCTAGCTCTTCTAATCTCTGCCACTTCCCACAGGTTCTTTTACTCCAGTCCATTCTGATCAGCTATTTTGCTCCAGGTCTCTAGTCCCCTGTTAAGGCAGGTGCAGAGTATATCTATATCAACAAATCTGCCAGCAAATGAAATGCCAGTCTCCTTTTCTTACAGTCACCTCTGATTTCTCTAGCTGATTTTATTGGCTCCTTATTCATTTAGCTGGAGTAAGGGTGGGGATGTGGTGGGGTAAATAGGAAAGGAAAAGCCATAGTACTTCCCAGGAACCTAATACCATATGGCTCCAGTGATTCTCTTTTCATTCTCTTCCCAAGTGTTCTGTTTACATGGCCTGAGAGTGAGCAGTTGGAGATTTTGACTGTTGTAGAGCCAATTTTGTCCATCTTTTAGTCTTGGCTGAAGGAGGGGGTATCTGTCCCCACCTGTTGGGGACACACAGTGTTAGGTATATCTGTTATAATGTTACATATTATCGGTCCTCAAATACTCAATTACTAATATAGTGCTAGTCACCTTTTTTACTGATTTCAGTTTACATCTCCTTCATACTTTCATAAGGTCACCTCTTGACAATAATCTGCCTCCAGTCATAATTTGAGATACAAAGATGTGCAGTAAACAATTTAACCTTTCCCAAAGAGAGAGGTTTGTCCTTTGTCCACAGCTTCTGGGAAGATAATCTCTAAGTCCTTGGAATGTCATGTCTGGTAAGAGTATCTTTGTATACCTGGAGGTCTTGGGTAATGCTGAATAGCAGCTCAACCTCTGGAGAGATTGGAGACTGAGGTTAGTGGGCAGCCAGCCAGGTTTATGTGGTTCATCCCCAATAAAAACTCTGGACACCAAGGCTTAGATGAACATCCGTGGTTGGCAATATACCATGCATATTGTCACATCTTGATACCAAGAAAGTAATGCTATTCAAGATTCCATGGGCAGAGGACACTGGAAACTCCACATTTGGAAGTTTCTGGAACTCTACTCCAAGCATCTCTTCTCTTAGCTGATTTTAATCTGTATTCTTTCCCTGTGATAAATGATAACCATGAGTATAACAGTTTTCAGTAATTATGCTTTTGTGAGCCCCTCAAACTTGCTATTGGTGTCAGAGGGGAGGGTGGTCTTGTGGACTCTGTTCCCTCTAACTCTGCAAAAGTTGATCCTAAAAATCTTCTAGTATATTTTACCTTTCATTTATTCATTCAATCATTAATTCACCGCAAGCATTGAAATAGGTGCTGCATAAACAGTGATGAACAGTGATGGTTCCTACCTTCCTGGAGTTTACCATGTTGTGGTGGGGAAGATAGTTAATAATTAAGAAAAGTAACAAGTATATACATAATTTGAACTTAAAAGTATGATAGAGGAAGCACAGTGGGTACAACAAAAGAGAATAAAGGTGTGTGCTAGGGGCAAGGGAAGTGAGGGGTGGGGGGGAGACCTATTTAAATAGGCTAGTCAGATGTTTGAGACATGAAAGTGGAGAAGGAACTGGCCATGAGAAAGGGGAGGAAGAGGATCCAGGTATGTGCCAAAGTCCTGAAAACAGAAAGAGATTAGCATGGAACTGAAAGGAATTTTCTGGGTGGGAATGTTATAGGAACAGAATAGGGTAGGATATGAGGTTGGAGAGGTACATAGGGGCCAGGTCAAATAGGGTAATGTGGTCATAGTTAGGAATTTGAATGTAATGGGAAATGATAAGAGTTTTAACTAGGAACATTATTTCCTTTATATTTTAAGAAGATAAGTCTGTGGAGAACATATTGAAGAGAGGCATCCAAGATATTTGAAGAAGAGTCTTCAAGTAGACAGTTGTACATATGTGTATGGTGCCCAAAGGAGAGGTTTAGGTTGGAGTTATACATCTGTGAGTCATGGGTAATTTCAACCATTCCAAGGGTTTCAGCAACAATTTTAAAAAATATATAGTAATAGTTAAACCACCATATTCACCATCAAATCTTTATAATTTATATTTGTTCATCACAAGTCTCTGAAACATTTATTTTTCTTACTTTACATCTAAGTATCCTGAAGCTCAGAGACATTACCCAACTTGCTCACCTTACTATTAGACTCAGAATTTAAGCCCAGACTTTTTTTTTTTATTTAAATATGCTTAAATTACATAAATGTTATACAAAAATTACAGGGATTCCCATGTTCCCCACCTCTCACACCTCCCATAACATCCCACATAAACATCTTTCATTAGTGTGGCACATCACCTGCAATGGATATACACATCCTGGGGTTTTGCCACTAAGCATGGACCATAGTTCACATTGTAGACTACACTCTCTCCCACACAGTTCTGCATGTTATATGCTGATGTAAAATGGCCTATATCTGTCATTGTAATGTCACTCAGGATAATTCCCAAGTCCCAAAAAAGCCCCTGTATTACAACTGCTTTTCCCTTCCCTGCCCCAAAAGTGTCCAGTGGTCACTGGCTCTACCTTACTGTTGTAGTTTCTTCCATTGCTTGAATCACAATATGTCTACAACAGAATACCATTAAGTCCACTCTAGTCCATAGCTCTTCCCCCAATCCTGAGGAGTTTGGGATGGTGATGTCCACTCCACCTCCAAGTGAGAGGGGGCCCATATCCCATGGATATGATGGATGGGATTATCCTGCCTGCAGCTGCAGGCTCTCTCCATTCCCTGGGATGGCCGTTGTTCATCATTGTCTCCTCACCAGGTGACTTGGGTGAGTCCATTGAGCTGTAGAGTAGGAGTTGCAGCTCCACCAAGATTCCAGGCACAGCTGGCACATGGGCAGGCCAGAGGCTCCAGTCTCTGGAAGTATACCTACAAACTCCAGCATCACATATAGGTTTGAATAGAAGGGACTGATGAACCATGTGCAGGGAGGACTTATTTGAGTCTAACTCTGTCACTTTCAGGAGCACAGATTCCAAAGTAGAGCCCACTGATAGCGCATCAATCTCTACAAAATCCATAATACCACTTTATATTATTGTACTTTCCACTATTTTAACAGGACCAGAAAAAATATGGATAATTGACTAAATCATGCAGTTTTAAAAAAAAAATACCTTATACTCTCTTTTATGCATATCCTAAACTTCCTATATGCCAACTTACCTTAACTAGGGTGGTAAATGAAAGGATGGATGCGTCAGGTATTATGAGAGAATAGACAGGACTTTGTGCCTGATGGGACATGGGGAAAAATTTGAGCAAAAGAGTTGTGAGAATTACATAAATGGGAACATTAGTGATAGTAACTGCTAACACTTATATATAGGATTTCTAATGTACCAAGTACTATTCTTATATTGCAGATATGTAGCATGTGTGTGTGTAACTTATATTAACTCTTGTAGTCCTCTCAATTTCCCTATGAGATGAGATTGTTATTATCTCCATTTTACAGGTGTGGAAACTGAAGGAGAGAGAATAAACTTGTTCAAAGTCATGCCAATAATTGAATGGGGTGGCGGGGGTGGGGTGAGGGGTATGCCTGGGATTTAAATCCAGGCAGTTTAGTTCCTGATTCTGTTCTCTTTACCACAACCCGTATTGCCTCTATCAAGATATCAACTGGGGGGGGGGGGCAGATGTAGCTCAGTGGTTGAGCACCTGCTTCCCATGTACAAGGTCCTAGGTTCCATTCCCCAGGACCTCCTAAATGCAAAAGAAATGGGGAAAAAAAAAAAAACAAAACAACTCTCATTGGGGAGTGGATGTAGCTCAGTGGTTGAGTGCCAGCTTCCCACATAGGAGTAGGATGTCCTGGGTTCAATCTCCGGTACCTTAAAAAAAAAAAAAAAAAAAAAAAGCTAACTGGGAGAGTCATTTGTAAGGGAGTTGAGAATGTTTAGTTTAAATGATAGCGAGGCATACAAGAAGGAAGAGAATATTTGAATTACATAAATTGTTTAAGGAAAGCATTGTCGGGGGACATAAATTTAGGATTTATGAAACTGTGAAGGGCTTTTTAAAAAAATGGAAATGTGGAATCTGGAAAGGTAATTAGAAATATCTGATAGTTTTCTTGGAGAGAATATGAGAAGGAAGAGTTGTGAACTAAACCATGGGAAATGTTCAAGCAGTGGGACTGAGCAGAAACTTAGATTATCAACAGGACTTAGTAAATAATTAACTACAGTAAGTGGGAGAGGAAGGAGCCAAAGATGAACATGGGTTGGTCCTGGTGACCAAGAGGACAATGAATGGCTCCAATAAAAAGGACAAAATTATTTTTGAAAATGAGTTCTAGATGACACAGAATATAAGGTGGGATCACTGTCTTAGAATAAAATCCAGACTTCCACATCCTAGGAAAAACATTCAAACCTTTTTTTTTTTTTTTTTTTTAACCGGGAGGTCCCGGGGATCGAACCCGGGTCCCTCCATATGGGAGACAGATGCCCAACCAGTGGAGCCACATCCGACCCCTCAAACCTTTCTTACTGACTGTAATCTCTATCTCCCAAGTATTATTTCCTTTGCATCTTGCTCCCATCATCAGGACTCTTGGTTTCAAGTAACAGAAGACTTGTCTCCAAATAAACTAACACATGAAAGTAATTTATTGGCTAAATTTAATGGAAATTTCCAGAGGCATCTATCAAATCCACATTGGATTCAAGGTATCAAACATGTCTCCAAGCCAGATCTTTTGATGCTGTTTATTTTCATGTTTCCTTTTTTCTCGGAATGTGTTGGTGGCAAGATGGTTGCCAGTAGCTCCAGGCCTCTATCCTCTAGGATTTAAATCCACTAGAAAAGAGAGAGCACTTTTCTAGATAATGCCAGTCTAAGGCAGAGGATTAACTCAAATATGCTTACCGCCCCCCGCCCCTACGCAGACCATATGGACCGAGAGCAGGGAAAGGACAGCTCTCTAAAGGAAATGATCAGAATAGGGAATGAATACTGACCTGGCAAAAATGTGTACTAAAATCCCTTCTGCTATATGATGGATTAAATTAACAAATTATGTTTACTCTCCCCACAGAAAAGTCGTCAGGCGAAGGAATCAGGGATGTAAGTTCCCCTATTTTGATCTTTTTTCTGAGCATACAACAAGTGTTAAAAAATGTTTACCGAGGTGAGTTACCTTGAAGGATTTTATAACCGAAACACTAAATTTTAGTTTTTGAAAGATGGCTTCTATTTCAAACCCAAACATGTAAATTCCTAGGAATTAGGACTGTAAAGACCTCTTTTCCAGTTATTTAGAAGCACATTCCCAAGTGGACCGAGTGTGTCTGATCCATCAACGGAATAATATTCCCTCTAAATTAGTAAGTATTCATACACTGTTCTAACGAGGCAACCCGTACAACTTAGGGTCCTGGATCAGTCCCCATTTTCCATTATATTTTCACCTGGCCTTTAACAGCCAGGGGAAAACTCCAAATACATCCAGACCTCCTTTAGCCTCTCGGCTCCAGCCGAGGGCGCATGTCCACTCTTCCTCAGACCCTCTCCCCACGTAAGAAGCGGCCGGAGCCGCGCTCCTCCAAGAGGTGGGGAACGGATACAGTATAGTTACCATCGCCCCCAGCCGTTACAAGGAAAGTCATTCGTCGGCCAAAACTCGAAAAATCTTTCCTGGCGTCCGCAAAGTGTTTTGCTTGTTAAGGAGAGAGGATCCCTTTCCTGGCCTCCAGATCCCTGTTCCAGCAGGAAGCTCTTCCTCCTCCGCGCTCTCGGCATCCAGGGTGAAAGCCAAAATCGCCCTGACCTAACACTAACGCTCCCCCGACCGGCCGCACCCTCCACTCGAACAGGCCCCGCCTCCCCGGCTTTCCAGTAACCGGCGCCCGCCTGCCCGGTGCGGGGAGGCGGGCGCCAGGTCGGGGAACGTAGTTATAGCCGCTGACCGCGCAAACGCGCGGCTCAAGGGAGCGGGAGTCTCCTCTGGCGCCTGGGATTCCCTCGCACGGCTTCGCGCTGCCTAACTGGGCAAGTCGCATGCGCACCGAGACTCGCCGGGGAAAGGGTGAGGGGAGGGGCGATCGGAGAGCTCCGGCCAGTTGTCGGAGCCCGCGGGGATCACTGACGACGCATGCGCCGGGAGGGAGCGCAATCACAGACTCAGCTTGCGGCTACCGGTTTAAAAAAAGGAAACCCCGGAGAGCACGAGCGAAATTTGGCTGCCAACGCGTGCGCACTCCCGGTGAGTGGCGCCGCACCGGGTGGGCCCGGGGCCTCATGTCCGCCGGTAGGTTTACCTCTGCAGCGCATGCGTACTCCTGGTGCCGGTGGAGGAGGGGAAGGGAAGGGAGGGGGAGGAGGAGCGGGCGGCTGTAGCGGTGAATTTTGGGGGGGCGTAGGCGGGGGGCGCAGCTCAGCCCCAGGTGCTGGTGGCGCTGGGAGCCGCGGGGTCTCCAGGACGCAGCCGGGTTAGAGGTACCGAGTTACTGCAACCAGACTCCAGGGTAGTGGAGGGAAGAAGCCGGAGCCACCGCAAGCCACACGGTGAGGGCGCGGGGAAGAGGAGGGAGCGGGGGACCGCGTATGTGGGACTCGGGGGCGGCGGCCACGGGAGGGGAAGGCGAGAGCTGAAGCCCAAGTTTTGCTTGTCGCCCTGGTGTGTCTTTTTTTCGGGAGTTGGGGCAAAGGCCCTCTCTTGCAAGGGGCCCTCCTGGACAGCTGGGGTTACCTGCGGGGCAGGGGTGGGATTGGGGTGCACAGCGGGGCCGGGTGGCCTGAGGGCGCCCGCGGCTGCGGCAGATTCCAGCGGCCGGACGGCCTGGGAACACGGGGACCTGGTGCCGAGAGGGCTCTCGCCGGGGACCCGCTAGGCCTTGTGACCCACTTTATTCCTGTCACAACTCGGGCACGTTTGGAGCGGGGCCCAATGGGGCGCCGGGGTGGCCAGCTCCTCCGGGGAACCCCCGCCCTCCCGGCGCCCGGGCCGCGCGCCGCGGTCCCCAGTCCGAGCGGCTGCCGCCGACTCGCTTGTGCTGGTTCCGTTAGTGGTCGTGGTTCCGGGGCTCGATCCTTGGAGAAGGCGCTGCGCCGCAAGTTGGGCTGGAGCGACTGGGCCAATTCCAGGGCTTGCCGCGCGGCACCAGGTTTCCCTCCTTCCCTCGACTCGCGCCTCCCGGCAGTCTGTCACTGCCGTGGTTGGCTTTTCTAGATCCCTTTCCATATCTGCGAAGCTGGCTGGGTTCTTCTTCTGTAGATGGTCCTGGCATTCTGGCCCCCGGTGTGTAGCGCCGCAGAGTTAATATTCTTGAAAGAACGCTTTTCGTTAGGGTAGAAGTCGTCCTATAGATAATAGAGGGTAGAATCTCGAAAGATAAAAGCCTTGGCCTCTGACCTGGCAGATGAAAGATCGAATCAGGTTGTGATTTCTTGCTATTGGAATGCCTTGCTCTATGACCTTAAGGCGTTCTAGCTTTTTAAAATCAATGTTTTCTTTTACAATGAAAGAAAAGCACAAAAAGTAAAACTTTTACAGTTACTATTGGTTTGAGCAGATCCCCCAAATTAAATTAAAGGTAATTTTTCTTGAAGGTTGCATTCTAATTTGTAGGTTTGTTTTTAAGTGATCAGAGGAGAAAATTGTGGAATATTTTCCCTCTACCTGTTTGAAAATAATCATTCTAAAAACGATGTAATTTAGAGAGCGAGCTCTTTGCTCTGAAACATCATTTGACATCTCACATCTGGTTTGATTTCAAATCTTGGGAGAAGGTAACTAATTCAAGTGTTCAGTAGTAGATTGAACAAAATTTCATTAAAGGTTAGCCAGAAGAAGGTAGGCTGAAAGTTGTGGTAGAACTAGTAGTGATTAATTATAAAAAAGAATGAGGAAGCTTTTTGTCTACTGACATGGAAAGATCTCCAAAATATGTTATTAAGTTAAAAAAGGAAGGTGTAGAACAATGAGAACAGTGTGCTACTTTTAGCATTAAAAAGGTGGATGGGGTAGGGGGTGGTAAGAATATAAACTTGAGTTTGCTCTTCTAAGAATAAAGAAACTGAAGATACTGGAAAACTTAACACGGCAGGAGAGAAAGAGAATTAGCCTGATGAGGGAAGGATGGGAAATGAGACAATACTATATATGTCTTTGTATTTAAAATTTTTTCTGAATATATTATGGATTCAGAAACTACATTAAACAAAAATCCTCCTCCCCAAAATAATTTATGTGGGTTTTTTTGGTCCCTAATTTATGGTGATTTGACCATTTTCAAAGTGATTTCTCTTAATATTTTTTAGAAAAATGAACTGAAATTAAAAGAAAGAGTTTAGAATAAGTTAGATGGTTATTTACACTTTAGTTCTTAAGATGCTGGGGTCCAGACAATTTTAACTTTTAAAGATGTTTTTTGCCTTGCTAAAATATTTCAAGACACTGTTTACATTTGGTATTATGACTAGATTATGCTATTTTCAGAGTATGGTTTGTGTTCTTCCCTTTCCCCCTTTCAGGAGTCAAAATTGTATAAAAGTTTACTTTTTTGTTTTTTAAATCCAAATTTGTCAGGTCAAACACTTGGAGAATATGGACACTCCATTAAAATGATGATAAACTTGATTGTCCAAGTAGTTTGTTTTTCAGGTTGGGAAACTTTTTTTCTAAGGAAATCAGACGTGAATCCCAGTGAAATATAAATATGTATGTGTATATGGTTACTTCTTATGAAGATATAAAATAAAATTGAGAGGCAGTGGTCTGTTAGTGCGAAAGTTAAATTTTTAAAAAATGATTATGCATTTCTATAAGCATGGTATTAATGATTTATTTTAAAAGTCTGCTAGCCTGACCTTTATATTAAGGTTAAGATCTAAAAGGAGTTTGTTTAGAGTAGTTATACTCTTGGGGGTGTGTGGGGGCTGAATACTCAAACTCCCTCTGGTGGCTAATATTGTGGAATCAAATTAGAGAATAGTGAATAGTGGGTGATAGTTGCCGTGGGTATTTTTAGTAATGTTACCAATATTTCTTTTTTATTTCGTAGAATAGGAAAATTGTATTAATAGACGAATTGTGTTATTTCTGTTAAATCTGTAGGTCTCTAGTGGCCAGACTTCTGCTAAATGGCGTTTGTTTTTCATTTACACTCTATATGGGTCTATTCAATCTTTTTACAAAATGGAATCACATTTTAAAATATTACTTAAAACTTTTTTAAAACTATAAAAATAAATTTAAGCTCATAAAAAATAAAAACAATACAACATATATAATTAGTGAAAACCCTCTTCACACTCTTCTACTTCTATTTCACATCCCTCCCCAAAGATAATCACTGTTAACATTTTGGCGTGTAACCTTCCAGATCATTTTTAGTACATTTACAGATATGTCCTGTTTAATTTTGACTGTTGTCTTGGTTGATTGTTCTGCCATTTTGACTCTATTGTGGGTTCTGTTACTACCCACAGGGCAGCAAAATTACCTGGAGTATGTCAGAAAGTTTAAAATATGGTATACAACTTAGGACATACCCATCTTTTTTTTTTTTTTCCCCCACATACCCATCTTTTCACTTGTGAGGGCCCTTTACAGAGAGACCTTTACAGAGCTTACAGTGAGGTCATACTGATATGCGCTTTCAATATCTTATGTAGATTGAATTCAGCATAAAATATAAAGTCTTGGATTCCATGACTTTTATAGGACTATTTAAAGTCCAAGTTCTAATATTTTCTTTGAGTGTTGACTTGGTCGTGACTCATGGATTAAACTTTCATTTTATTTTCCTATACATGCAGACCACTAGGAAAGCCCCCTGGATTAAATCAACCTCTAGAGGTTCTCTGAAGTGAACCTAGGCAGATTCTGTCTAGGGGATACTGGTTGACTTGAGTGGAATCCAACTTTAGAAGGGTAAAAGGGAGAGGAGCCCTTTGTTCTAGCTTGTACTTAACTGACAGCAGACAAATAGTATGTCTCTCCTGCTACCCCGGCCGGCTTCCCCTTTCTAATGGTTTCCAGAGGTTTTTTGCTTTTTCTAAACCAAGCTACAAAGAATTATCTAGCCTTAATTCTTTTTAGGTGGTACAGTGCAGAAAGTTCAAAGTATTAATCAAGATTCTCCACTGGACAATGTGAGACAAAGAAAAAGATGCAGTAGAATTCACCCTGCCCTCCATGGGTTTGAAATCTACAATTAAAAGAACATGCACATAATAACACGAGATTAGATTACAGAAGAAAGGTATACTTACATAAGGCTCCTAAGGGGCATACTTTTCCTTTTTTTTTTTTTTTTTTTACTTTCTTTCTTTTGTAGTGGTAGAGGAGAGAGGGAGATTATATATATATTAACCTTTTAAATGCTTCAGAAAGGATGAAACAAACTTAGAATGCTCAAATCTTGTCTCTTAATGTAAGGAGTTATTTGTATCCTTATAGCAGGTATCCATCCATGAGACTGATAGTTTTAGTTTAGTTTTTTGTTTTTTTTTTTTTAACTTTCTCATTGGAAAGAGCCATATGATATTTTATTTGCTAATTATAAAAATAGCTTCTCAAATTTCAGAATGATTAGAAATATTAAATTAGGAAATTTGTCAGTTAACTATTATCTGCCATCTAATACCTCAGGCCGAGTTAGCATTAAAAGTAAATTGTGGTTAAAATGGGAAGTTTTAGGTTGTTTATAGGTTACCAGAATGTAAACAACACATATAATTGTAAAAACAAAAACAGACAAAAAAAGTGTTTCCTCCTATCTCATGCTTTCCTCAAAGCACATATTTAACATTTCCCCCCACCACTACATTTTCCGTTTGATATTTTGTCAAATAAACTGTTTGCTATAAACATTTTAAATTATGAAAACAAACAACATTTTGGGAGGGAAATGTACAAATTCCACACTGTTATAAAACTACCTTTTATTGTTTGTGTCTTTTTCCTTCCAGTTCTTTGTAAATGAATAAAGTAAAATATTTTTTTAAAGTGTAGTTTCTTGTAGGCATTATACAAATAGACATTCCATTTTCTCCTTTTCTGAATCTAAATTTCTAGAGGACTTGCAGTATGAAGTATTTATGGAACACTTTTAAGTGTTAAAGCAATTTAATTCTTACTAATCGTCTGTAATTATAATTAAGGCATTTATATTTATAGGTTGCTTTACAACATTGGTTAATCATTTTTATAGCCTTCTTAGGTAGATTAGATGGATAACTTAAGTGAATTTGGCGGGTAAAGAGATTCCTGTTTTTCTGTGTTTTATATTATGCAAATGTTAAAATATCTAAGCTCACTCTCTTTAGTATGAACTCTTAGTTATGACTTGTTTTAGTTGTGTATCTCACAATGAGTAATTCTGTTTATTTAAAGGCTTCAAAGTCTACAAAAAGAAATCACTTGTAAAAAATAAATTTTTATGAATTGCTTTTGATTTTTATAGTACAATGTTTAGGATATCATGTACCTTTTATTTTTCAGAAATTTTATTTTCAGTTTTATATTAATAAGTTCTGAATAGTAAGATGAAAATTCCTATCTTTCAAAGAATTTATATTTTATCATGTACTTTAATTTTTCTCATACCAAGTAGTAGAAAATGAAAATACAGATTGATTCATGTTCAAACTTTTTTTTTTTTTTTAAGTTTTAATTATTTTTTGCCCCCCCCCCCCCCTCATTGTTTTGGGCTCGTTGTCTGCTCTCTGTGTGTTCTTCTGTGTCTGCTTGTCTTCTCTTTAGGTGGCACTGGGAACCGATTCTGGGACCTTCTGGAGTGGGAGAGAGGCACTCAATCTCTTATGCCACCTCAGCTCCCTGGTCTGCTGCATCTCTTATTATTTTTCCTCTGTGTCTCTTTTTGTTGCGTCATCTTGCTGTGCCACCTCTCTGTGCGGGCCAGCTTTCTGTGCAGGCTAGCACTCCTGTGTAGGCCTACTCACTGCTTGGGCCGGCTTGCCTTTCACCAGGAGGCCCCGGAAATCGAACCCTGGACCTCCTATATGTTAGACAGGAGCCCAATCACTTGAGCCACATCCGTTTCCCTCAAATGTTTTTGAATTAAGAAAAAAACAATAAAAACAAAACAAAAGAATGGGGGCTATACCAATGAAGTTTAAACCATATACCTAGCTAATAATTTATCATCTATATTAAAATATGGCTTTAATGTAAATAGTTACCTTAATTTCTTTCTTAGTGTCTTTTCCTCCAGTTATAAAAATCACATACTCCTAATGTAGAAAGCTTCAGAAACACAAAAAAAGCACGGATTAAATTTTAAAATATCACTAGAAGTCCACCGCCAACAGAGGACTGCTGGTACTCTAGAATATGTTTTTCCTGAATTTTATTTAGCCTTTATATAAGTGGAGTATATACACTTATATATATATGATGTTTACAAAAATGGGCTCATAATGCATCTACTGTTGTTCAGACTGTTCTATTTATACTTAAAATACGAATATTTTCCCATGACAATATTTGTTGATTTATGACATTTTTAATGTCCACTTAGTATTCTTATCTATGCTCATGCAATAATTTACTTACTGATCTTTTCATGTTGGACCCTTGAGTTCAGATTGTTCTATTGACTTAATATATGATGAATATTTTCCCATGTCACCATGTCAATATTTATTGATTTATGACATTTTTAATGTCCACATAGTATTCTCATCCATGCTCATGCAATAATTTACTTCCTGATCTTTTCATGTTGGACACTTAAGTTGTTTTCAGTAAATAATTCTGTCACTTTAAAAGTGACAGGGAGCGGCTGTGGCTCCTGCCTCCCACAAGGGAGGTTCCAGGTTTGGTTTGGTGTCTCCTGAAAAACAAAAACAAAACAAAACAAAAAAACACAGCAAAAACAATGAAAAAACCAACTCAGGGAAACCAATGTGTCTTAGTGGTTGAGTGCCAGCTTCCCACATATGAGGTTCTGGGTTCATTCCCCAACCCTATGTACCTCAGAAAAAAAAGAGTAAGCATTAGTAATCCTGTAGAGTTGATGTTTGAAAAAATTTCAATAGGATAGTCTTCCAAAGAATTATATTGATACTAATTTGTATTGATTTTGTAGAAACTTTGTTTTTTGTTGAAAAACATACCTTAAGGGTATGATAAGTTATTTAATAGTGATCCATTATGATGAAGTGAACCCATGGTTTTTATAATGGTATAATTTTTCTATAATGTGTTTTACTGTGAATTGTATTAACCTAACTACATTTAAAGACCATAAATTATTTGGATAGCAATGCTTTTGTGCAAGCCTTCTAAATAGTAAAGGGAATATATGAAGCAGTGTTCACACAAAATTTGAGTTACAACATTTTTTACAGTGGTTTTAAGTTTAATCGAGTTGTTTTTTTTTTTTTTTTTTAAAGATTTTATTTTTTTATTTATTCATTCATCCCCCCCTTGCTGCTTGTGCTCGCTGGGTCAGCTAACCACGCCGTGCGGGCGGGCTTGCCTTCACCAGGAGGCCCCGGGAACCGAACCCGGGGCCTCCCATATGGTAAACGGGAGCCCTACTGATTGAGCCACAGCCGCTTCCGAGTTGTTGTTTTTTAATTGCTCCAAAATACTTCCTTAAATGGAAACTCTAAATACCAAGAAAAAATCCTTTACCACCCAAAGGATTGACATGGACTTTTTGTAGGATTTCTATGACATTTTATTCAACTCCTAGATATGTAATATTTAACATGTGCCACATCATCCAGTTTAAATTTGGGGGGAAAAAACCACATTAAACTCTTTTTCAAGAGGAAATAGATATGATCTTAAAGTTTAATGCAGTAGTTTTAACGTGTCTTCTGTTGTCTTTTCTGGAATCTATACATTGTAATGTTTTTATGGGTATTAATTTTGATCGTGATTGCCTTTTACTTTTTTATTCTCTTTCCTTGAGGATTTTAGAAGTTTATCTCCTCTATTTATTGAAGTAAATGATCAGATAATTAAAATCTGATTTTATTCTGAATAGGGTTTATTATTTATTGCATGAAATTTAATAATAAAGACAGCAAACTACCTTAACAAGTCTTTAAGTCCCTATGCTTACTTATTTAATTTTAGCATGATGTAGTCATTAAAAGCACAGGGCTATATACAGCTTGCGTGGTGCTCAACTTTTGGATCTACCACTCTTTGACTTGGACAAGCTATGTTGCCTCTTGTTGCCGCAGTTTCTCATCTGTACATTGGAGATAATACTAGTTCATAATATTATGTCAGCATTAAATAAAAGAATACATGTAAAATTACTTAGAACATTGAGCATTTAGCACATAGTTAAGTGTTCAGTAAAATGTAAGCAATTATTATTCCTGTTTGGTTGTTTTAATAGTGTGTGTACTTTCAAAATGACTCTTACCTTTTCTTTTTGTCCCAATTTAAATGTATTTATCACAGAGAAGTGCCCAGTGAATGGACACAAAACAGCAAACGGAGGGGGAGGGGTGTTTAAAATGGATAAAGTAAATAAATAAATAAATCTTTTTTTTTTTTTAATGTATTTATTTGCTGCTTAGAGTTTTCTTTTTATATGGAGAACTTGACCTTTTTATATGACTTAGAATATTTTAAAAATTTATTGGAACGTGTTTCCAAATGCATGGTATTGTATATTTCTTTGAAATCCCTTTGCCAAGAAAATTTTGATTCATGAAGCTTATTGATTTTCTTCTATGTTTTCTTCAACTATTTTAGTTGAAATAATATTAATAGAAGTTATTTAGAAAAATCCCACAAGTTAAAATGAATAAATGTTATGACAAATTTTATTTTCCAACTTTATTGTAAAGTTCAATAGCAATTTCACAAAATTTTATTAGAAGCAAGAAGAAAAATGAGTGAAACATTAGACAGTGGAAAAGTCTACGTCTGACTTTTACCTAGTACTTTTTGTCTCCATCAGAAATGGTGATGATAAATGTATTTATAACTAAAATTATCTTTTATCATATATTATGTGAAATAAGTATACTTTTTTAGCTTCTTTTTAAGCTTGATCACATTCTTCTATTTTTCTGTAAATATGTTACTTCATTGAACTTGATCGTTACTAAACTCTATAATACTGGGTTTTTTTTCTTTTGAAAATAGTTTTGTAGTATTTGTAAAAGTGATTCATGTTTATTATAAAAGAGTTAAAGCACTAAAAACTATAAAGAAAATCTGAGAAAAATCACCTCTAAATTCCCAGGGATAAGCCTTGTTAATAATTTTTTCAGCATTTTCACCAAAGGCATTTATGTATGTGTATTTTGTCTACAGTTTTATAGCAAGTGGAATATACGTGGTTTCATAAACTTTTCCATGTTTTCAGGATCTTTACTGGTGAACAAATATGTATTTCATTATTTTAATCTAGTCTATCTTAGGTATTTATTTCATTTACATTTAATGCAATTGTTGATATAGTTGAGTGTATAATTATCTTCTTAATGTTTCCTGTCCGTCCCCCCCCCGCCTTTTTTTTTTTGGAGGTACTGGTGCTGGGGATTGAACCTGGGAATTTTATGTGGGAAGCCAGCACTTAACCATTGAGCTGCATCCACTCTGCCTAGTCATCTCTTTTACATTCTATTTTATCCTTCTTTTTTTGGCTTTCATTTAAGTTAGTTAAATTTGTTTTCATTATTCCATTTTCCCTGTATTGACTTGTTAGTTCTATATTCTTTTCACTGTTTTTTTAATTTTTTAGCAGTTTTTCCAGAGGTTACAACATGGATCCTCCTTGACTTTTTAGTCTAACACAAATTACTACTTTCTCATTGCCCAGTAATACCAGTTCCTTACAACACTTTAACTCCTACCCCTTCCTAACTTTTTGCATTATTGTCATGCATTTTATTAAATGTGTTTTAAACCCCAGAAGACATTATTAGTATGGTTTTGAATAATTTTTATTCATATCTCCCCTCTCCAGGGCTATTCATTCTTTCCTGCATTTATTTCTGAGATCATTTTCCTTTTCTCTGAATAATTTCCTTTAATACGTATTTTAATATTGGCCTATCTACTGACATTGACTTTTTCCATTTTTGTTTGTCTGAAAATATCTTAATTTCACCTTCTTGTTTGAAGACATTTCCACTGGGTATAGAATTCTAAGTTGTTAATTATTTCCTGTCACCATCTTTTAAAATATTTTGGGGAGTGGAAATATTTAAATATTTCAATCAAATTTTAAATATTTCACCACAACATTCCCCCAAGTTTTCCTTATTCTTTTTTTTTTTTTTTTTTTTCCCTATTTTTATTGTATAATTATATATTTTTTTTTTTTTTTTTTTAAACAATTGATGAAACAATATTGTAATATTTATACTGTTAACTCTAGTCCATAGTTTACATGAGGGTTCGCTGTTGTACAATCCTATGTTGTTTTTTTATTTTTTAAAAAATATTTATCCCTCCCCCCTACACTGTCTGCTCTCTGTGTCTGTTCGTTGTCTGCTCACTGTGTCTTGCTTGTCTTCTTTTAGGAGGCACTGGGAACCGAACCCAGGACCTCCCATGTGGGAGGGAAGTGCCCAATTGCTTGAGCCACATTTGCTCCCTGCTTTTTGTGTGTCTCATTGTGTCTCCTCATTGCATCATCTCATTGCAACATCTCATTGTGTCAGCTTGCCATGCCAGCCCTTCGTGTCCGCTCACTGTCTTGCTCTTCTTCTTTAGGCGGTACTGGGATCCAAACCTGGGACCTCCCATGTGGGAGGCGGGCACCCAACTGCTTGAACCACATCCATTCCCCATTTTTTAATTTTATGTTATTAAATACACATTCAAATGTGTAATTCAGTGGTGAAAATACATTCACAATGATGGTGTGCTAATGTCACCATCATCCATTATCAAAATTTTTCCATTACCCCAGATAGAAACTACCAATTAAGCATTAACTCCTCATTCCCTTCTTCTTCCCTGGCCCCTGGTAACCTGTATTCTAGTTTCTGACTCTTTGAATTTGTTTATTATTATTATTTCTTAGCAGTGAGATCATGTAATATTTGTCTTTTTGTGTCTGACTTGTTTCATTCAACATGATGTCTTTAAGGTTCATCCATGTTGTCACATGTATCAGAACTCCATTCCTTTATATAGCTGAATGATGTTCCATGGTGTATATATGTGTGTGTGTGTATAATGTGTGTGAGTATGTGTGCATACATGATACACATTATACACACACCGTATTTTGTTTATCCATTCATCTGTTGATAGAGTTTTATAGATTTTTAATAGATTCCCATTCTCTTGAACGTACTAATTATAATTATTTTAAGTGCTTGTCTATTAATTACAATATATGCATCACTCATTGGTCTGCTTTTTTTTTTTTTTTTCCTCCCTTGGTTATTGGTCATATGGTTGTATGCATCTGTCTTTTTATATGCCTGCTGGGTTTAAGGAATTTGTCTAGTTCGTCTAAGTTGTTGCATTTACTAGTGTATAGTTGTTAATAATATTCCCTGCCAAGGGGTATGGGGTTTTTCTTTTTGGAGTAATTGTTCTAAAATTTTTTGTGGCGATGAATGCACAACATTGTGATTTATTAAAAGCCATTGATTATATACTTTGGATAGATTGTATGGTATGTGAATATATCTTAATAATTAACGACTTAATAAATAAATGAATGTGCAAGAATAGCCAGAAATAGCAGCTCTGTACAGCAGGGGAAGCAGAGAGATGGAGAGGTGAAGAATTTTCTAGTTTATTTGTGTGTCTGTTTTTTGTTTATTATTATTATCAAAATAATGAAAATGCTCTAATAATGACTGAAGTGATGAATACACAACTATGTGATTATACCAGATACCACTGAGTGTACACTTTGGATGAATTGTATGCTTTATTAATATGTATCAATAAAATTGATTTGTTTATAAACAAAAAAAATATTCCCTTATCCTTTTCGTATCATAGAATAATAGTCTAACGCATATATAATCTTGTGATTCAGCATCATTCCTGATGTTGGTAATTTATGTCATCTTTTTTTGTGTTCGGTCTGGCTAAAGGTTTATCAATTTTATTGAGATTCTCATAGTATCAGCTTTTGGTTTAACTGACTTTTCTCTAGTTTTTCTGATTTTATTTCCTTGATTTCTGCCCTTATCTTTATTATTTCCTTCCTTGTGCTTATTTTGGGGTTACTTTGTTCTTCTTTTTCAAGTTTCTTAAGGTAGAACCTGAGACCATTGATTTATGACCTTGCATTTTTTCTAATATAGATGTGCTACACAGTTCCTTCTAAATACTCCTTTAGCGACATCCCACACATTTTGATATATTACCTTTTCATTTTTATTAAGTTCCCAATATTTTCTAATTTCCCTTTGGTATCTTCTTTGTTGTCTTTTCCTTTATTTAAAAGTGTGTTAGTTTCCAAATATTTAAGAATTTTTCAGAGATGTTTTAAAAATTAATTCTATTATGGTCAGAGAACATACTTTGTATGACTTGAATCCATTTAAATTTATTGAGATTTATTTTATGGTCCAGAATATTGCCTATCTTGGTTAAATGTTCTGGGTGCACTTGAAAAGAATATTTATCTGCTGTTGTTGGGTGGAGTGTTCTATAAATGTCAATTAGGTCAAGTTGGTTGATTGTGTTATTCATGCCTCATAATTTTTTATTGAATGCCAGATATTCTGTATTAAAAAACACACACACAAAGTAAGCATTACCAGCTGATGGTATGTTCTGCCAGGGAGGGGTCACCTTTTTTTCTTCCAAACGGATATGATAGGGAGCCAATCACCTTAATTTATATTTAAATTAAATTAAATATAATTTAACCCATAACTTGATTGCTAGTTATGCTGGTACTCTACCTCTGATTTGCCCTTATTTCTAGGGTGTGGTTGTCCAGGGCTTTCAGTTCAAAGCCTCCTGATCTTTGTCTCCTTAGCACTGCTAAAAGGTAGGAAATTTCACTTTATCTTTCAGAGTTTTGGGTTAAATATTTAGCCTCTCACCTGGCACCACTTTAAAATTCAGCATATGTTCTGATGGAGATACCAGCCATGCGCTTGAGGTCTCTGCAGTGTCTAATTTTTTTACTCTAGCCCTTGCGTGAATGCCAAAAGCTCTGCTGGCATCTCTGCTCCACAGCAGCAGTCTTCTGCACAGGTCAAGCCTCTAACTGATAGACATAATCAGGAAATATTCCCAGGGAAAAGACAGATTTGGAAATCTCCCCACCCCCCATGCCCCCATGTTTCCACAGCTTTCTACTACCGTTTAAAATGTGAGTTTTTAAAATAATTTTATTTAGCTTTTCTTGTTCTCAGCAAGAATAATGGCCTGCTGCAAACTACTCCATCCTACCTAGATGTGGACAACTCCCTATTTTTTAAAGCAACACAGAATGCTCAATTTTTAGGAGCCATTTTGTTTTAAGTGTTATTCTTTTAGACATTATATAGTTGTAATTTGTCTTTTAACTAGTTTTGTTTTTTTTTTTAAGTGAGTTTTATTAAGGTATGGTTTGTATATGTTAAAATTCACACATTGGAAATGTACTTTGAGTTTTGATAAACATACACATTCCAGTAACCATCACCACGATCAATACATAGAAATCTCTTTCACCCTGAAAAGTTTTCTCTCCATATCCCCATCCCCTGGCAACCACTAATGTGCTATCTGTAAATATAGTTTTGCATTTTCTATGTTGTAATGTAAATGGAATCACGTAGTGTGTGCTCTTCTGAGTCTAGCTTTTACTTAGCATAATGTTTTTGACAATCATGTTTGTCAGTAGTTTGTCCTTTTTTATTGCTGAATACTATTATCTTCATTGAGAAATTGCACAATCTGTTATCTAACAGCCAAGCCAGTCAGTGGGCTTTTTGGGTTGTTTCCATTTTGGGCGCTATTATAAACAAAACTGCTAAACATTTGTGGACAGTTTCCATTTCACTTGTGCAAACATTTAGGAATGGAATTGATGGGTTGTATGGTAATTGTATGTTTACTTTTATAAGAAACTGACAAACTTTTAAAAACTGGCTGTACTGTTTTATATTTCCATTAGCATTTTGTGAGTTCCAGTTTTTCCACATTCTTGCCAACACTTGGTATTATCGTTATTTTAAAATTCCAGCCATTGTAGTGGATGTATAATAGTATATCTCATGGTTTTGATTGCATTTCCTTAATGCCTAATGATGTTGAGCATCTTTTCATCTGTTTATTGGTCCTTTGTATATTTTCTTTTGCTCATTTAAAAAATTGGGTTGTCTGCTTACCGAGATGTAAGAGTTCTTTAAAATGTATTCTGATGCAAGTTTCTTTGCCAGATACTGGAATTGTGAAAATTATCTCCCAGTCTGTGGGTTGCCTTTTTTTCTTAATGGTGTTGTTTCAAGAAAGAGGTTTTAATGTAGGTGAATTCCAATTTATTACTTCTTATCCTTCATATTTTTTGTGTCCTATGTAAGAAATATTTGCCTACTTGAAGGATTTTCTCATGTTTTCTTATAGAAGTTTGTTGTTTTAGCATTTATATTTAAGTCTATGATTCATTTAAAGTTAATTTTTTGTATGCTATGAGGTAAGGGTTGAGTCTTAATTTTTTTTTTTCCCATATGAATATCTAGTTTTTCCAGCACCATTTGTTGAAAAGATTATCCTTTCTCCACAGACTTACCTTGCCACTTTTGTCAAAACTCAATTTACCATATATGTGTGGGTCTTTTTCTGGACTCTGTTCTCTGTACTATCTATCTATGTATTGCTTATCCTTATATCAGTGACATAGTGCGTTAGGTGATGTAAGTCCTTCAACTTTGTATTTCTTTTTTTTTTTTTTTTTTAATAAAGATTTTATTTATTTATTCATTTATCCCCCCCTTGCTGCCCGTGTCCGCTGGGTCAGCCAACCACGCCGTGCGGGCGGGCTCGCCCCCACCAGGAGGCCCCGGGAACCGAACCCAGGGCCTCCCATATGGCAAACGGGAGCCCTACTGATTGAGCCACAGCCGCTTCCCAACTTTGTATTTCTTTTTCAAAATTGTTTTAGCTCTTTTAGGTACTTTGCGTTTCATGTAAACTTTAAAATCAACTTGTCACTTTATACAAACATATATGGGGGGGGGGCTGTAATTGGGATTATATTAAATCTATAGATCAGTTTAGAGAAAGTTGATATTTGAAAACCGAGTCTTTTGATCTCTGTATACAATATACCTCTCCATTCATGTAGGTCTTTGATTTCTTGTAGAAGTGCTTTGTGGTTTTTTACCATACTTTTAATACAGGACTTTATCCTAATCATTTAGCAGGTACTTACTGAATAATGTCTATTGTGTGCCAGACATTATTTTAATTTTTCAGAAAAGAAGGGGAGAGAAAATAGGTTGAATAAGTATGCTAAGTATGTCAATTGCTTTTTCTGTAATAGCTAAGAGTCAATAGCTTTTAAAATCGACAAATGTAGTATTAGAATTATGCAGCAGAAAGGTAAACAGTAAGAAAGATAATGATTCTGATTAAAATCTAGTGATGGGAAGGGGGGAAGGTAAAGGAAATAAACACAATTTATCATAGCTTATAATAGAGAGCTAACAAGCAACAGGTAAAGAAATAGAAGATTAAGTATATAAGGTGATTATAAAGGTGTACCCTAGTACAAAAATAATCCTTACTAAAATATCACAACTGTATGCAAACTATAAAGTAAAGATGGAATTAAATGAGACAAAGACGAGTACTTTATGATGCTCAAGTTTATAATTTATAATGAGGAAATACCAAATATCTGTATACAAATAACAAATATTAATATTCAAAAGACAAAAGAGATACTGGAGACTTATTCAAAAAATCCTTAGTGGTGGAAGACTTTAATTGACCTCTCTGAAACCATAATGTATCAAAATAAAAAAATAAAGCTATCGAATACCAAAATAACACTATAGAGTACCTAAATAACCCAATTAATAAGCAAACTTTAATGGATAGACTGACACCTACAGTAAAAAATAGACATTATACCCTCTAAGTACCCATGGAACATACCAAAAATAATTGATCATAATACCAAATCATAAAGCAAATTTTAGTGTATTACAGAAAAGGAGTAATAATATAGAGCTGCATTATTTAATTTGGTAGCCCTATTCACATGTAGCTATTTAAATTAATTAAAATTTAAAGTTAAAATTAAATAAAATTTACAGTTCTGTTTCTCAGTCATACTAGCTACGTTTAAAGTGTTCAGTAGCATCACCTTTGGGATGAGATAGGAAGAGGGGAGGTTAAGGACAGTATAGTGAACTTAATCCTCATCTCTTAATGCAGGGAGTTAGTTAATAAATGTAATTTGAAGTTAATCAAGAATTAAGGCAGTCATGTTAACTATAATTATGGAGATAAAAAACCCACAAAGAAAGTGGTAGAAGTGATTGTTTCTAGGGAGTAGGACTGTAGTTAGGAAAGAGCTGGGCAGGATGAGCTTTCTCATACTATTTGACTTTTAAAACTGATAGCATGTATCACCTCAGTAATACGTAAATTTTAAGAAACTAATAGTTTCTAGACTGCTTTTATTTTTTATATCGTTTATCTTTGCACAATAGTTTCTTATCCAATAAATAATGCATGTAATTTCATTCTTTTCATAAACTGAAATACATTCATTATCTTTCAATTTAATTTGTTATAATTTATACTGAAAATGTTAAATTTTTTTCAGGCACTAATAACCTTTTTTGTAAGTGAGGATAGCAAGCAGTTCTCTGTGACCTTGGGCATGTACTATCTGTCTTTTCATTTACAAAAATATTTGATTTCAGTAGTTAATAAAAGAGTCACAGAAAATATTGGCATCACCTTAAAATTTTAATCTAGATAAACATCTAGAACAAAAAGCACTTAAATGGGTCAGGAAATAAAATCAAAACCTATATCAAAGTTTCTAAGGACTTGTGAAATATTTTAAAGGTAATTTCTCTCGGAATTTCTAGGATATTTTAGTACAGTAAAATTAGAGTGACATCTTCAACAAGGACATCTGACAAGTAATTATATGAAGTTTTGCTGCTTATATAATTATTTAAGATGCCATTTTATGCCACAATATTCACAACTTGTGGCTGTAGTTATTATCTAGTTCCAGAATATATATCTATCTTTTTGCAGAGTCACTATGATAGAGGAAGTATAGATAAGGGATAGGGCAAAAAAGAGGTTTTGCTCTGTAATCTGAGAATATTATTTGAAAGCATCCAGTATACAATCTGATTTATTAAATGGGAGCAATGCTTTTTTTTCCCATTTTCCCAAATAGACTGGTCAAGACAGTTTTTACAGCTTGGCACTCACTCTGAAAAGGTCAAATTATTGTAGCCTGATGATTCAAGTAAGCTTTGCACATGAAAAGTAAAATTGAGCATGTAAGGATTAAATCTAAACACTTAGCTGATAGAAATAGCATTATACAGCAAATCTTCAAAAAGGCCAAAAAATAAAAAAAATAATAAATCCCTAATTAAGTAGAAAATTCTGGGAATGTGGTGTAACCATTTATTTTCCTAATGGCCTAAAAGTCTTGCCCTCCAAATAGTTGTTTCCCCTGCAACTTTCTAATTAAATATTTTAGAAATGCATTAGGACAGTTTTATGTCTTGAAATAATTTAAATCTTTTTAATTAAGACTGAAATCTTTATGATTATTCTTAAATAAGTCACAAAGTGCTTATAGAAGTGTAGAGGATTTTATGCTTGTTTACTGACTTCAAGATACACTCTAGAAATTTGCTATTCAGTAAACCCTGATGTTTACATGTTTGCCTGTATCCTTAACTATTAATGCTTATATTTTAAATATTGTGGTAAAATATAGATAACATAAAATTCATTTTAACCATTTTCAAATGTACAATTCTGTGATATTAAGTATATTGACAGTTTTGTCACCACTATCCATTTCCAGAACATTTTCATCTGAAACAGAAATCCATATCCATTAAGCAATAACTCCCCATATCCCCTTCCTCTGCCCTGGTAACCACTATTCTGCTTTCTGTCTCTATGAATTTGCTGATTCTAAGTGTTTCATATAAGAGAAATAATCCAATATTTGTCCTTTTGTGCCTGGCTTTTTTTTTTCATTCAACATGATGTCTTCAAGGTTCATATTGCAGTATTCATCAGAAATTCAATCCTTTTTATGGTTGAATAATATTCCATTGTATGAATATACCACATTTTGTTTATCTTTTCATCCATTGATAGATACTTGGGTTGCTTCCACCTTTTGGCCTCGATTAATGCTGCTTGAATATGAATGGACAAATCCAAGTCCTTGTTTTCAATTCTTTTAGATATATAGCTAGAAGTAGGATTGCTGGGTCATACGGTAATTATCTGTTTAGCTTCTGAAGAATCACCGAACTGTTTTCCACAGCAGCTGCACCATTTTATATTCCCACCAAGAATGTACAAGGGTTTCTATTTCTCTGCATACTTGTCAACACTTATTATTTTGTTTTCTGAATAATAGCCATCCTATTGATGAAGTCCAATTTATCTACATGCAGAAGAATGAAATTAGGCCCCAACCTTACACCATATACAAAGTCAACTAAAAATGGATCAAGGACCTAAATAAAAGAGCTAAAAATGTAAAACCTATAGGCCAAATCTTTATGACCTGGGATTTGGTAATGGATTCATAGATATGACACTAAAAACACAAGCAACAAAAGAAACAATAAATTTTATTTCATCAAAATCAAAACTTCTGTACATTGAAGGAAATTATCAAGAAAGTTAAAAGAGAACCTACAGAATGGGAGAAAATAATTCCAAACCGTGTATCGGATAAGGGCTTGTGATATCCAGAATATATAAAGAATTCTTACAACTCAATAACAAAAAGATAAATCCAAGTCCCTGGGCAAAGGACTTGAATTGATATTTCTCCGAAGAAGGGGTACAAATGGTCAATAAACACCTGAAAAGATGCTCAGTATCATTAGCTTTTAGGGAAATGTGAATTAAAACCATAGTGAGATAACACTTCACACCCACAAGAGTGGCTATTATTTAAAAAAGAGAAAATAACAAGTTTTGGAGAGGATGTGGGGAAATTGGAACTCTGGTGCATTGTTGGTGGGAATGTAAAATGGTGTAGCCACTCTGGAAAGCAATATGACATTTCCCAAAAACTAAATATAGAATTACCATTATACCCAGCATTCCCACTTCTACGTATATACCCAGAGAGAGTGAAAATACAGTCACAAACAGATCCTTGTACACCAGTGTTTATAGTAGCATTCGTCACAATAGTCAAAAGCTGGAAACAGCCCAACTGTCCATCAACAAATGAATGTATAAACAAAATGTGGTACATAAATACAATGGAATATTATTTGGCCATTAAGAAAAGATGAAGTTGTGAGGCATGCTGCAACATAGAAGAACCTTAACAAGCAAGGTACGTAAGGACAATAGTTGTATGATATCATTTATAAGAGATGACTAGAAATAGCAAATTCACAGATACAGTAAGATTAGAGATTACATGGAAGAAGCCGGATGGAGAGGCTGTTTGTTAAAAAAAAAAAAAAGGCCTTAATAATATGAAAAGATTTTTTGAATTATAACCAAAATAGATGACTTTTAATATATTCTAATTGGTATCTTGGGAATTTTCAGCCTAAAAGAGCTTCAATTTGCTGTACCTATAAAGCTTCAAAATGAAAGTAAATTTGAAAAAAATTTAAACTTCTTTGACATTACATTTTAAATCCTGGTAAGTAAGATGAGGATGCTATGATTTCTATTCATTTCTTCAGCTTGCCTTTTCTACTCCATTTCATTCCCTGTCTTTTCTATTTGATCAGGTTGGTAACGTTTACATTCTGTTCTGCAATGAGAATTAAGACTTCAGGCTTTGTTGGTAAGTTGATTCTAAAAACTTTACACAATAAACTGCAGTTAATCATTGTACTAGGGTTATTTTTCTTTCTGAGTCCAAAATCATAATGCTGGTGGGACTGAAAAAATTAGGTATTTGATGTAAAGATATGGTTGATGATCTTTTCTTGTCTTTCATCAGTTCAAAATCATGCCACTAATTTGCTTTGTACTCTATTCATCTTTTACCCCTACAGTTTATAATTGCCTGTATCTTCTTTTTTTTTTTTTGAGAAGTTTTGAGTTCCTTACATTGTTAGTGACACATTTGTTACAAATGATGAAAGAACATCGTCTTACTCCTATTTATAATCCATAGTTTATAGATTATATTTGATGTATTTTTCCTACAAACCATCCCATTGCTAACACCATGTATTAGTATTGTATATTTGTTATAGTTCATGAGAGAACATTCTCATATTTGTATTGTTAATCACAGTCCATCATTCACCACGGGGCTCACTGTATTCTATGGTCCCCTGCCTTGTACAGTCCATCCAAAGTATACATTAACTGGCTCTCAGTTTCATCACAGAGTTGTGCTGTCACCAGCTTAGTCCATTTCAGAACATTTTCATTACTCCTAAAGGAAAAATCCCATACTCCCTTATAGGCCCCACCCCCCATTATTGACCCTTAGCATTGATATAGAATCTTCTTTGCCATTGCTATAAAAATATTACAATATTACTGTTAATGAGAGTTTATACATTACATTAGTTGGATTTTTCCCATGTGTGTCCATATTCTTAATACCTTGTAATACAGGAACATTCTTGTATTTGTACTATTAACCACAGTCATCATCCACCACCGAAATCATTGTATCTTACAGTCCTTAGATCATCTTCCAGCTTTCTTTCAATTGACATTAACGTCCCTAGACTACCCTTTTCAGCCACAATCACATTTATAAATCAGCAGTGTTGTTTATACTCACTATA
Source organism: Tolypeutes matacus (assembly GCA_026826555.1). Lineage (NCBI taxonomy): Eukaryota > Metazoa > Chordata > Mammalia > Cingulata > Chlamyphoridae > Tolypeutes > Tolypeutes matacus. The sequence continues at coordinate 24,015,015 of JAKSZT010038599.1, read as the reverse complement.
ATGCAGGAATTCTTAGCCCTTTTTGTTCCACGGACCCCTTTGCCAGTCAGGTGAAAACCACGGACCCCTTACTAAGTCCACACTATCCTGTGTATTATTTAATGAACATATCACACCAACACGTACCCACAAGAATAATTTTTTTTTTGAATTTCAGCTCAAGCTCATGGACCCCTTGGTAAGATCCCCTGTTAATGTGTTACCATCAGCTCTAACCATTTCCCCACATCTACAATCTCCCTTATTAAAGATTCTACTTGGATTCAGCATCAGCTCCCCCTTCTCAACCCACATTCTAGCTATAGTTTAACTCCATGAGTTTACTCATCATATTTAGTTCATGTTAGAGAGCCCATACAATATTTGTCCTTTTGTGTCTGGCTTATTTCACTCAACATAATGCCCTCAAGATTCATCTATGTTGTCATATGCATCCTGATTTCACCTTATTTATCCATTCATTGGTTGATGGTCACTTGGGTTGTTTCCATCTTTTAACAATTGTGCATAATGCTGCTGTGAACATTGGTGTGCAAATGCCTGTTCACATCCTTGCTTTCATTTCTTCTGAAAATATTCCTAGTAGTGGGATTGCAGGTATGGGGCTGTATAACACAGCCAGCCTTGTGGTGAATGATGGGCTGTGGTTAATGTCAATGAGAACGTTCTTTCATGAACTATTTCAAATATACAATACTAATGCATGAATACATGGTGTTAATAAGAGGGGGGTTTTTGGGAAAAATACAACAACTATGCCTGTATCTTCTTGATAAATAAATACATGATTTCCCCATATCCTACATTTCCTGCTTGAATCGTAGTATCTATTATTCTGTTGGATGGAATCCCTGTTGTGGATTTAATCAAACTATCTGAACTTTACATTACATTTTTAAAAATACAGATAAAAATTTAATAGATTTCATTTAAGGATTTTTAAGGTATACTAATTGGTATTAAAATACTACCTTATGATTAAAACAACTGATGAAATAATCTACAAGTATTTAGAGGTAAAGCAGCATGATGTATGCAACTTAACTCTCAAATGGTTTAGAAAATGTTTATGTATATATTGTAAATCAAATTGTGCAAAATATGAACACTTAGTGAATCTGAGTAAAGGATATATAGGAGAGCTCTTTGAACTAATTTTATAACTGTCTATTTTGTATGTTTTTTTTTTGTTTCATTTTGTTTTTTATTTTGTTTTTTGTTTTGTTTTAAGGAGATACTGGGTATTGAACCTGGGAACCTCATACATGGGAATCAGGCACTCAACCACTGAGCTATGTCTGCTCCCCCTTATAACTGTTCTTTAGGTTTGAAATTATTTCCAAGTAAAATTTTATAAATTGTTTAGCAGTTTCACAAAAAATTGGAAATTATGTCCAATTACTATACTGTTACTTTTAAATTCTAATTTACCTCCTTTAAAAATACAGGAAGCTGATGTGTCTTGAGCAGTTGAGTGCCCACCTCCCACACGGAAGGTCCTGGGTTCAGTTCCCAGTGCCTCCTAAAAACAACAACAACAGAAAAAAAAACAAGCAAAAAATGAAAAAAACAACTCAAGGAAGCCAGTGTGGCTCAGTGGTTGATTTATTTATTTACTTATTTAAGATTTATTTATTTACTTTTTATTTATTTCCCACCCTCCACCTCCTGCTTGTTGTTAACAAACAAACAAAAATACACTTTTAGTCCATGTATTTTTATTTCAAAATGCTTTCACACATACTTTGTTTACATGATGATACTATTATTAAATAGTACTTTTCTTTTGGGTGGTTTATGATAATTATAAGGTCATCAATGCAGATGCCCTGTTCTCTGATTCTTCAATAGATTTAATAAGTTAATGATTTAAATATTTTATAAAATAATTTTAACTGCTTTATAATAATGTGGAAATAAAATGAAATAGGCATTTGCAAATGTAAAAAATTTTATGCAAAGATAAGGTTTGTATTAGTATTCTTGCATATTATTTTGTCAGTTGTTTTAATCATAAGGTAATATTTTAATACCAATTAGTATATCTTATATATTTTTTTAAAGATTTATTTATTTATTTATTCCCCACCCCCACCCCCTGTTGTTTTTGTGCTTGCTGTCTGCTCTGTGTGTCCATTTGCTGTGTTTTTCCGTGTCTGCTTGTCTTCTCTTTAGGCAGCACTGGAAACTGATTCTGGGACCTTCCGGAGTGGGAGAGAAGTATTCAATCTCTTGGACTACCTCAGCTCCCTGGTCTGGTGTGCCTCTTATTGTCTCTCCTCTGTGTCTCTTTTTGTTCTGTCGTCTTGCTGCACCAGCTCTCTGCTCAGGCCAGCACTCCTGTGTGGGCCAGCTTGCTTTCACCAGGAGTCCCTGAGAATCGAACTCTGGCCCTCCTATATGGTAGACGGGAGCCCAGTCGCTTCAGCCACATCTGCTTTCCTAGTATACTGTATTTTATTTTTTTTTAAGATTTATTTATTTACTTTTTATTTATTTCCCACCCCCCACCTCCTGCTTCCTGTCAGTGTCCTTTTGCTGGGTGATCCTCTGTGTCTGTTTCCTGCCTTCTCTTTTCATCCTTCTCCAGTCTTCACTGGGATTCGATCCTAGGGACCTCCTATGTGGGAGAGAGGCACTCTGCCATCTGTGCCACCTCATGTCCTGGTTTCTGGCGCATCTGTTCTTGTCTTGGCTCTCTCCTGTGTCTCTCCCCTGCTGTGTCATCATCTTTCAGCATGGCTCATCGGGGCCTGGCTCGCCACGCACGAGCACGTGGGCTGGTGGCTTGCCTGCACGCCTTCTATTTTTATTTTACCAGGAGGTCCTGGGGAGCATATCCGGGTCCTTCCATATGCAGACGGATGCCCAACCACTTGAGCCACATCCGCTTCCCCTTATTATACTTTAAAAATCCTTAAATACAATCTATTAAATTTTCATCTATTTTATATTTTTTAAAATATAAAGTTCGCAGCTAGTTTCTTTAAAATATATTGTGTCTATTTAGCTCCATGAATATGCTCTCCTTGTTTTTAAATGTGGATGTGTATTTATTATCATAAATTTATTAAATTTTGAAGATTTAAGAATAAGGACCTATTATATCAAGAAGGTATTATTAATAACTGTAGGCAGTTTGTAGCATTTACCTTGTTTCAAGCATTATATACTAAGCACTATTCATTTAATAATTCATCTAATTTTCATAGTCTAGAGATGATACACTGCCTTTATTTGCTGTGTTTTGAATTCTATCTTAAACTGAGCTTAGAGGCCTCAAAAGGCTCACCTGTTCTGTTTTTCTTCATATATAGATTTTTTAATTGCATATTTTGTAGGTTTAAAGAAAAATCATGCAGAAAATAAAGTTTCCCATATACCCTCTTGTATTAGTCTGCCAAAGGGGTGCCAATGCAAAGTACCAGAATTCTGTTGGCTTTTATAATGGGGATTTATTTGCAGGTAAAAGCTTATAGTTCTAAGTCCAAATCAAAGCATCAGCAGAGATGCTTTCTTACCAAAGTCAGCTACTGTTGATCCTGTGTGTTGCCACATACTGAAGCAAGATGGCCGCCACCTCTGTGAGGTTTCTCCTTCTTCTTTGGGCTTCCTCTTCCTCTTGGACTCCATGGGCCCAACCCCTTGAGGCTTCATGCTTAAGTGATCTGTAACCCCCTGTCTCCTGGCATAGGATTTGTTTCTTTCTGGGCCTCCTGTATCAGTCTTGGCTGTTCTGGTCTCTTTCTAGAGTCAGCTGTAAACTATCAGGCAAATGGCTCATCTCTCCTTGGGGCCTCAGCTGTTTGAGACTTCTCAAAACAGAGAGCTCTTTCTTCCTGTGTGTGTCTGTGTGAGTGGCCATTTATATCAGACCCAGCAAAGGTATAGGGACTCAATCTGAGTCAGGCCCTACTGATGTGGTGGAATCAAAACTCTAATCTTAACAGGTAATCTAATCAAAGACACCTCAGCTGAAATTAACGCAATCGAAGGATAACACACCTAGAGGAATAGATTAGTTTACATATATTGGGGGACATGGGTTATCATATATTCCAAGGTAAAGCCTACTGACAGAGTACTGATTTCCTGGGGTTGTCTCCCATTCCTATAGTGTCTAGATGTCTTTAGAGTCCCCAGGAGCACCTCTGCTTGAGGCACTGTTTACTGTGGCAGTCAGTGAGAGCCTCCTGAGATGTGCATAAGCGTAACTTCTGGAATGTTCTCCCAACTCACTTTGAAATCTCTTAGCCATGAAAACTCGTTTGTATTTAATATTTTTCCCTTTTGGTCTAGGTCTTTCTCCAAATGCATCATTAGTTGACACTTAGTATTAATCCCTTGGTGCTAGGAAGGCTAATCCCTGGAAGTAGTGTCCCACATCGAGGGGAAAGCAGTGAATTTATATGCTGAGTTTGGCTTAGAGAGAGCCCACATTTGAGCAACAAGGAGGCCCTCAGGAGGTAACTTTTAGGCAGAATATATTACCAAGCCAAATTTTGATTTACAGTAACAAGGTTTATAAGTATAAGCATCAATATCAAGGGCCTGACACATTTTTGTCCATTTTTAAATTGACTTTTTGTTGTTGAGTTCTCAGAATTCTTTATATATTCTGATTATTAAACCCTTATGAGATATGTGGTTTCCAAATACTTTCTTCCATTATTTAGGTTGTCTCTTCACTTTCATGTTTGAGTCCTTTGATGCACAAAGGTTTTTAATTTTGATGAAGTCTCAATTTTCTATCTTTTGTTGCTTGTTGTTTTGGTGTGAAGTCTAAGAAACCATTGACTAACACAAGGTCCTGAAGATGTTTCCCTATGTTTTCTTTTAGGAGTTATACAGTTTTGGTTTAATATTTAGGTCTTTGTTATATTTTAAGTTAATTTTTATATATCATGTTGAGTTAGGGATCCACCTTAATTGTATTACAGATGGATATCCAGTTTTCCCAGTTTAGTAACCTAGTCACAAATAAATTGGCTAAAGAACAAATATTGTATGATATGAAATAATTAGAATAAACAAATTCATGAAGCCAGAAAGTAGAATAATTACTTACTGTAGGCCACAATGGGGTAGGGAGTGAGAAGATAATGTTTAATTTGTACAGAGATTTTGTTTTGGGTAATGGAAATACCTTGGTAATGGATGGTGGTGATGTTAGCACGACATTGTGAATGTAATTTACACCGCTAAGTTCTATATTTCAATGTGATTAACAGGAGAAACATATGTTACTAGAATAAAGTTTAAAAATAAAAAAACCATAGGATTGTACAACACGAATCCTAATATAAGCTATGGAGTATAGTTAATAGTAAAATTATAATACTGTTTCATCAGTTGGAACATAACATACCACACTAAAGTGTTAATAATGAGAAGAACTCTGTGTGTGTGCGCGCGTGTGTGTGTGAATAATGAGAAGAACTGTGTGGGTGTGTATATGCGAACTCTGCATTGCTTGCATGACTTTTCTGTAACTCATAACTTCTCTAATTTAAAAAGGGGGGAGGGTGGCAATCAAGTGGCCATAGATATCAGGGTTTATTTCTGAACTCTCCGTTCAGTTCCATTGTTCTATATGTTGATCCTTTTGCCAGTCCATGCTATTTTGATTCCTGTGCCTTTGTAATAAGTTTTAAGATTGAGAAGTGTGAATCCTTCAACTTCATTCATTTTTTTTTAAAGATGGTTTTGGCTATTTGGGTCCCTTACCTTTCCATATAAATTTGATGATTGGCTTTCCATTTCTGCAAAGTAGGCTGTTGGAATTTTAATTGGGATTATGTTGAATCTGTAAATAGCTTTGGGTAGAATTGACATCTTAATAATATTTAGTCTTCCAATTCATGAATACTGAATGTCCTTCTCTTTATTTAGGCCTTCTTTGATTTCTTTTAGCATTGTTTTATAGTTTTCCCTGTACAAATTCTTTACATCCTTGGTTAAATTTATTCCTAGATATTTTATTCTTTTAGTTGCTCTTGTAAAATGGAATTTTTTTTCTTGATTTCCTCTTTAGATTTTTCATTACTAGTGTATAGAAACTACTGACTTACGCATGTTCATCCTGTACCCCACCACTTTGCTGAATTTATTTGCTTTAGTAGCTTTGTTGTGAATTTTTCAGGATTTTCCATATATATAAGATCATGTCATCTTGTAAATAGCTAAATTTTTACCTCTTCCTTTCCGGCTTGGATGCCCTTTTATTTCTTTTTCTTGCATAATAATTCCACTCTGGTTACAACTTCCAATACCATGTTGAATAAAAGTAGTGACAGTTGGCATTTTTGTCTTATTCATGATCTTAGGTGGAAAGGTTTCAGTCTTTCACCATTAAGTATGATGTTAGTTGTAGGTTTTTTATCTATGCCTTTTTTCATGTAGAAGTTTTCTTCTATTCTTGTTTCTATTTCATCTGAGTTATCTAATTTGTTGTCAAACAGTTATTCATAATATACTCATATGATCCTTTTTATTTCTGTGGGGTCAGTTGCAATGCCACCCTTTCATATCTGATTTTAGTTATTTGTCTCCTCACTGGTTTGTTCTTTGTCAATCAGTGGTTTCATTGTTTATATCTTTATATTTTCTATTTAATTTATCTCCACTGTAATCTTTGTTATTTCTTTCCTTTTGCTCACTTTGGGTTTATTTTACTTTTCTTTTTCTAAATCCTCCAGTTGTTAGTTTAGTTCTCTTACATGTGATCTTCTTTTAAAATATAAGTATTTAGGGTTACACATTTGCCCTTCAGCACTGCCTTCGCTGCATCCCGTAAGTTTTGCCATGTTATGTTTTCATTTTCATTTGCCTCAAGATATTTCAAATTTCCCTTTTGATTTCTTCTTTATCCCATTGGTATTTTTTTTAAATCCATTTTATTAACGCATATTCATAATAAACCATACAATTCACCTAAGGAGTACAATAAATGGTATTTGGTATAATTACAGAGTTGTGCATTTATCACTGCAATCAATATTCGAGCATTTTCATTACTCCAAAAAAAGAAAAAGAAAAAAAAAAACTAAAAACAAAAACAAACGAATACCATAAAACCCTACACTTTAGTAGTAACCTCTCAATCTCTCTATCCTTGCCCTGCCATACATAACTGCTAATCTATTTTCATCTCTGTAATTTATTTGTATTTACATTTTGCATCGATGGGGTTAAACAATTTGTCATTCTTTTTGTCTAATTTCTTTCACTTAGCATGCTTCCTTTTTTTTTTTTTCTTTTTTTTTAAACTATTGATAGAAGATTATTAATATATTAGTATACACTACTGTCCATAGTTTTGGTTGTATTTTTGCCCAACCATCTATCACCCTGGTATTAATTTTTTTTTTTTTTTTTTTTTTTCCTTAAAGAGGTACTGGGGGTTGAACCCAGGACCTTGTACATAGGACGCAGGCACTCAGCCACTGAGCTACATCTGCTCCCCAATGAAAGTTTGTTTTTTTCATTTGTTTTGTTTTTAGTAGGTCCTGGAGATCGAACCCAAGACCTTACATGGGAAGCAAGTGCTCAACCACTTGAGCTATATCCGTTCACCATGGTATTAACTTTTTCTAACCTCTTTTAATTTCTTCTTCGACCCATTGGCTTTTTAAGAGGGCATTCACATATTTGTAAATTTGTGAATTTACAAATTCTCAATTTTCCACATATTTGTAAATTTTACACATCTCCCACTGTTACTGATTTCTAACTTCATTCCATTTTGATTGGAGAAGATACACTGTATGATTTCAATATTTTTGAATTAATTGAGTCTTGTTTTGAGAGCTAACATATGGTCTGTCCTAAAGAATGGCCCATGTGAACTTAGAGAAGAATATGTGTTCTGCTGCTCTTGGGTAAATTGTTCCATCTATGACTGTTAAGTCTAGTTGGTTTAGAGTATCGTTCTAATCTTCTATTTCTTTATTGCTCTTCTGTCTAGATCAGGAGTTCTTAAAAAGGGGTCTGTGAGTTTGAATTGAAATTCAAAAAAGCATTATTCTTATGGGGACATGTTGGTGCGGGTGTTATATATTTATTAAATAATATACAGTATAGTGAGGACTTACTAAGGGACCTGTGGTTTTCACCTGACTGGCAAAGGGGTCTGTGGAAGAAAAAAGATTAAAAACCCCTGCTTTACAACAAGGAAATCTACCTGAGAAAAAGAGAGACACTGCATAATAATAAAGGATGAATTTTCTAAGAAGAAATAGCAGTCTTAATTACAAATTTCACAAAGCAAAAATTAATAGACCTGGAAGGAGAATAAATAAATCTATAAGTATACTTGGGTCTTCAGTACTCCTTTCAGTAATAGATAGGACAAGTAGACAGAAAATCAGCAAGGATATATAAGACCTAATCAATTCTATCAACAAACTTGACTTAATTGATATTAAGAACAGCATAATACACATTCTTCTCAAGTGCACGTGGAACATTTACCAAGATAGAACAAATCCTGGGTCATACAACAAATCTTAACAGATTTAAAAGAATTAAAATCATACAAAGTATATTCTCTGACCACAATGGAATTAAACCAGAAATCAACAGCAGAGAGATACCTAGAATACTTTCTCAAATATTTGGAAATTAAATAAAGACATTTCTAAGTGACCTTTTGGTCAACAAGAAATCTCAAAGGAAATTAGAAATTTTTGGACTGAGTCAAAATGAAAACAAAACATGTCAAAATTTATAGGAGGCAGCTAAAACATACCTTGGGTGGAAATGCCTATATTAGAAAAGAAGGAAGGTCTCAAATCAATATAAGCTTATACCTTAAAAAATTAGGGAAAAAAAAAAAAAGCAAAATATACCTAATGCAAGCGAAAGGAAGAATGTAATAAAGATAATGGGCAGAAATGAATGAAATTGAAAAAAGAAGAAGATAGAGAAAATCAGTGACACCAAATGAAAGCTGATTCTTCACAAAGATGAATAAAATTGATAAACCTATAATGAGACTGACCAGAAATTTTAAAAGAGAAAAGATAAAAATGATCAACATCAGTAAAGAAAGAGGATATCAATATAGATTTTGGAGATATTTAAAGGCTAATAAGAGAATACCATTAGCAGTCCAGTCCCTGTAAATTTGATAACTTATATGCAATGGAGTAATTCCTTGAAAGATACAAACTACCAAAACTCACTTAAGAAGAAGTAGATAACCCGAAAGATGCTATACTTATTAAAAGAATTGAAACTTTTTTTTTTTAAGCAAATCAATTTCAGTGATACTTAATTAATAAAGCATACAGATCATCCAAACTGTACAATCAATGGTATTTGGTATAATCACATTGTGCATTCATCACTTCAATCATTATTAGAGCATTTTCATTATTTCAATAATAATAATAGACAAAAAACAGATGCACAAACAAGAAAATTCTTCACCTCTCCATCTCTCTGCTTCCCCTGATATACAGAGCTGCTATTTCTGGCTGATATTGTACATTTATTTATTTATTTATTAAGCAAGTTTATTGAGATATATCCACATACCATAATATCTATCTAAAGTATGTAATCAGTGGCTTTTAGTATAATCACAACGTTGTACATTCTTCATCAAAAAAAATTTTAGAATTATTTCATTACTCCAAAAAGAAAAACTCTACACCCCTTAGCTTGCCTTCCCTTATCTCTGCAGAAACACTACTCAAATTTTGTCTTTAAAAATTGATTTATATTTACATTTTATATGAATGGAATCATACAATATGTTACACAATATATTTAGCTCATAATAACGCAGTCTTTCAGTATTTGTCCTTTTGTGTCTGACTTGCTTCGCTCAACATAAGGTCCTCCAGGTTCATCCATGTTGTCATATGTTTTACGACATCATTTCTTCTTACAGCTTGTGAATACGCCACAATTTGTTTATACATTCGTTGGTTAACGGACACCTGGATTGTTTCCAACTTTTGGCAATCGTGAATAACACCTCTATGAACATAGGTGTGCAGATTTCTGTTTGTTTTACTGCTCTCAGTTCTTCTGAGTGTATACCCAGTAGGGGTATTGCAGGGTCACGTGGCAAATCTCTTTTTTTTTTTTTTTTTTTTTTTTTTTTACCGGGGGAGGTACCGGGGATCGAACCCCGGTCTCTCCATATGGTAGACGGACGCCGAACCTCTTGAGCCACATCCGTTTCCCTTTTCTCTCTCTCTCTCTCTTTTTTTTTTTTTTTTTTTTGTCATGTGGCAAATCTATATCACCTTTAGGAACTGCCAAAGCTGTCCTCTACAGTGGCTGTACCATTCTGCATTCCCACCAACAGTGAATAAGGGTTCCTATCTCTACATCCTCTTCAACACTTGTATTTCTCAGTCTTTTTAATAGTGGCCCTTCTGATGGGTGTGAAATATGTCTTTGGAGTTTTGATGTTGGCTTCATAAAATGTGTTGTGTAATTTTCCCTCCTCTTCAATTTTTTTGAAGAGTTTAAAGAGGATTGATGTTAATTCTTTTTGAAACGCTTGGTAGAATTCACCTGTGAAGCCATCTGGTTCTGGACTCTTCTTTGTTGGAGATTTTTGAGGACAGATTCAACCTCTTTAAATGTGATTGGTTTGTTAAGTTCTTTTATTTCTTGTAGTGTCAGTGTAAGTTTTTTGTGCATTTCTAGGAATTGGTCCATTTCATCTAGGTTGTCTAGTTTGTTGGCATACAGTTTTTCATATGTTCTTATGATCCTTTTTATTTCTGTGGGGTCAGTCATATCTTCCCCACTTTCATTTCTGATTGTATTTATTTGCATGTTCTCTTTTGTTATTCTAGCTAGGGGTTTGTCAAATTTTTTATCTTCTCACAGAAACAGCTTTTGGTTTTGTTGACTTTCTCTATTTTTTTTGTTGTTTTCAATTTCATTTATTTCTGCTTTAATCTATATTATTTCTTTCCTTCTGCTTGCTTTGGCATTGGTTTGCTGTTGTTTTTCTAGTTTCTCTAGTTGTTCATTTAAAACTTTGAGTTTAGCTCTTCTTTTTTAATATAGGTGTTGAGGTCTATAAATTTCCCTCTCAAGACTGCCTTCGCTGTATTCCATAAGTTTTGATAAGTTGTGTTCTCATTTTCATTTGTCTCAATATATTTACTGATTTCACTTGCAATTTCTTCTTTGACCCACTGATTATTTAGGAATGTGTTGTTTAGCCTCCACACATTTGCGAATTTACCTCTTTTCTGTCTGTTACTGATTTACAGTTTCATTTCATTATGATCTGAGAAGGTGCTTTGTATAATTTCAGTCTTTTTATACTTTTTGAGAGCTGCATTGTGCCCTAACTTGTGGTCTATCCTGGAGAAAATCCATGGACACTTGAGAAGAATGTATAACCTGCTGAGTTTGGATACCACGTTCAGTGTATGTCTGTTAGGTCTAACTCGTTTATTGTATTGTTCAGGTTCTCTGTTTCTTTGTTGATCTTCTGTCTAGTTGGTCTGTCCAATGATGTGAGTGGTGTTGTGTTGAAATCTCCAACGATTATTGTAAATATATCTCTTTCTCCCTACAGTATTGCCAGAGTATGCCTCATGTATTTTGGGGCACTCTGGAAGTTGCATAGATATTTATGACTCATATCCTGGTGGATTGTCCCTTTTATTAATATAATATGGCCTCTGTATCTCTTATAACTTTTTTGCATTTGAAGTCTCTTTTGTCCAATATTAGTTTATCTACCCCTGTTCTTTTTTGGTTACTATTTGCATGGAGCATCTTTTTCCAACCTTTCACTTTCAGGCCATTTGTATCACTGGGTCTAAGGTGAGTCTCTTGTAAGTAGCATATGGATGGCTTTTTTTTTTTTTTTTTTTTTTTTTAATCCATTCTGTCAGTCTATATCTTTTGATTGGGGAGTTTACTCCATTCACATTCATTGATATTACTATAGTCTCCTCCAAGCTTCTTTCTCCTGTCTTTTTCTTTCAGGCCTAAGGCTTCCTTTAATATTTCTTGCAAAGATGGATTATTTTTTATGAACTCTCTTAGTGTCTGTGAATATTTTATACTCACCATCATATTTAAAGGACAGTTTTGCTGGATAAAGACTTCTTGGATGGCAGTTTTTCTCTTTGAGTATCCTAATTGTATCATACGACTGTCTTCTTGCCTCCATGGTTTCTGATGAGAAATCCACTCTGTCTTACTGGGCGTCCCTTGTATGTGATAGTTTGCTTCTCCCTTGCTGCTCTCAGACTTTTCTCTTTATTTTTGATGTTTGGCATTCTGAGTAGTTGTGTCTTGGAGTAGGTCTGTTCAGATTTATTCTGATTGGGGTACGCTGCACTTTTTGGATATGTAAGTTCATTTCTTTCATGAGATTTGGGAAATTTTCAGCTATTATTTCCTCAAATACTCTTTCTGTTCCTTTTCCCTTTTCTTCTCCTTCTGGAACTCCCATGACACATGTGTTGTTGAGTTCCGTGTTGTCATTCAACTCTCTGAGGCCCTGTTCAATTTTTTCCATTCTTTTCTCTCTTTGTTTTTTTTCTCCCTTCAGTTTCAGCTGTTCTGTCTTTGGTATCACTTATTCCTTCTTCTATCACTTTGAGTCTGCTGTTGTATGCCATTAATGTGTTTTTTGATCTCATCTATTGTGTCTTTTATTCCCATAAACTCTCTTCTATTCAAGGTGTCAAATTCTTCTTTGTGCTTGCTCAGTGTATTCTTGATGTCGTTTATCTCTTTAGCCATATTGTCTTTCAGCTCATTAATTTGATTTTGGAAATGTGTGTGCATCTTGTTAGTTTTCTCAAATCCTGCATCTCTTCTGGAACTTTGCTATATATATATATCTTTTCTTGGGCCACATCTTCTATTTTCTTGGAGTGTCTCGTAATTTTTTGCTGATGTCTAAGTATCTGATTAGTATGGTAGTTTACTCAGATGTTCATTTTCTCTCTCTTTTGTAGGGATTCAGTTGTGGGAGGCTGTGTGTTATTGCTGTTCTTTGATTCTTGGTTCAACCTGGATTGTTAGGATTGTTCCTGTTAGTTGCTCAAAACTGGGCTCTGAACCCAGTGATGAGTTGCAGACCTACTTCCTAGGGCCTTGAGTAGGGAAGCTATAAAGACTGGAAAAAGCATTTCTTACTTACTTTTAATTTTCTCACATTCACTTCCTTGGCCTGCTAGCAGGTGGCATTCTTTGGCAGCCTTCTTAGTTCAATGCCTGTTAAGAGTGTGTTTCCTTCAACAGGGACTGGATCATTGTGATAGAATTTCCTGCTGGTCTGCGTCCTCAACAAGTAGAGAGGGAGATTGGGATAGTAGGGTCTTTTTAGTCCTATATCTCTTTAGTCCAGAGCTGGCTCCCAAGGCAAACAATGGCGTGATCCCATCCATCCTGGAAGGTCTCCTGGGACACAGCAGATCAAATTTGTGGGTCAAAAGCTGAGTCAGCCTTAGGCTGTGTCCCTCTCTCTCCCTTTTCCTGGGGGGGAGGGGGGTGGATTCCTGGAGCCTCCTTTGTCTGTAGCCAGCCCAGAGTCCTGAGAATTCTAAAGTGTCTTGGGGGGGGGCGGTTCCTGGCAGTAGCAGCTTATGGGTTTTTTTTTTTTTGTTTTTTTTTTAAAGATTTTATTTATTTATTCATTTATGCCCCCCTTACTGCTTGTGCTCGCTGGGTCAGCTAACCACGCCGTGCGGGCGGGCTTGCCTTCACCAGGAGGCCCCGGGAACCGAACCCGGGGCCTCCCATATGATAAACGGGAGCCCTGCTGATTGAGCCATAGCCGCTTCCCCGAGCAGCTTCTGGTTTTAACTCACAGTTTTGCCGTCGCCATTCTTTTCCTTTGTCCCTCTCTCTTCTGGGCGGTGTCCAGCCTCCACCAGGTATCCTAAACCCTAGAATATTTTTTTCCAGTCTGTTTCAGCCTGTCCTGCAGCTATTTTTCTGGGAAAGAAGAGCGTCCTGTGTTTTTCTAGTCAGCCATCTTCAGAAACTGTTGTTTAAAATCTTCCAACTCTACATCCAGATGGAGTCACTGGCACCTCCTATCAAGCATTTAAAAATGGAAGAAATAATGCCAGTTCAATATAATATCTTCCAGAAAATAGAAAAAAAGAGAATACTTTAAAACTTATTTTTTGAGGCCAGCATTCTGCCAATACCAAAATCAGACAAATGCATTATAAGAAAACAGGACTACAGATAAATGTCCCGCATTAACATAGACACAAAAATACTCAACAAAATAATAGCAAATTAAATCCAGCATTATATTAAAGCTAAAATACAACCCTGTGGGGTTTACATTGTAAATGCAACATTGGTTCAGTCAGTGTAATCCACAGTATTAACAGACTTAAGAAGAGAATTTACATGACCTTGTTTCCCCATCAAGTGCAAAAAAAGTATTAGTCAAAATTCAATGCCCATACTAGATTTAAAATATCTCACCAAACATGGAATAGAAGGGAACATCCTTATTCTTATAAAGGTAACCTATAAGATAGCTAAACATCTTAATAGTGAAAGACCAAATGCTGTCCCCCTAATATCAGAAAGAAAAAAAGGATATTTGCTTCTACCATTCCTATTCAGTATCAAACCTGAAGCCCCAGCCAGTGCAATAAGGGAAGGAAAAAAAAAAAAGGAAGAAAAAGAGAGGGAAACAAAACAACTCTATATTTTCATAGGATTGTTTACATAGAAAATGTCAAGGAATCTACAATAAGGCTCATAGAACTTAAAAGTATGTTTAGTAAGGTTGCAGATAACACAGTCAGTACACAAAAATTAATGATATTTCCACATATTATCAATGAACATTGTAAATCAGAAGTAAAAAGTACTTTTTACAATAACACCAAAAATGCAAACACATAGGTATAAATATAGGTAGGACAAACAAACCTGAGGGAAATGTTCAAAAACAGACCTGTACTACAAGAAATGCTAAAGGAATGAAAATACTTGGAATAATAAATATTGGAAGACCTGATGCTTTTCAGATGTTTCTCCTCAAATTGATGGTCAGTGCAATCCCATTCAAAATCCCAGGAGGATATTTTTTCTATATCTACAAGCTGAACCTAAAATTTATATGGAACCAGAAATGAACTAGAGTAATCAAAACAGTTTTGGAAAAGAAAACAAAAGTTGGAGGACACAAACTACCTAATTGTAAATCTTATTAAAGACTACAGTAATAAAATAATGTGGCTATAGCAGCATTATTCACAGAATAATGTACAAAAAAGTGGAAGAAAAAAAAACCAAGCATCCATCAACAAGTGAATGGATTAACAAAATATGGTGCACACAAACATAATGGAATATTACTTGGCCATAAGAAAGAAGGAAGTTCTGAGACTTAAGACAACATGGAAGAACCTTGAAAACATTATGCTCAGTGAAATAAGCAAGAAATATAAGGACAAATATTGTATGATGTTACTTAAAAGAGATGGCTATAAATAGCAAATTTGCAGACAGAAATGTCTATTCAAGTCTTTGGCCCATTTTTTTAACTGGTGTATCTTTTTGTTGAATTGTAGCAATTCTTTATAATTTCTGGATATTGAGTCAGGTATATGGTTTGCAGTTATTTTCCCTCATTCTATAGGTTGTCTTTTCACTTTCTTGATAGTGTCCTTTGATGGACAAAAGTTTTTAATTTTGATAAAGTACATTTTATTATTTTTCTGTTGTTGCTTGTGCTTTTGGTGTCATGTCTAAGATCACTATCAAAACCAAGGTTATGAACGTTCTCCCTATGTTTTCTCCTAGTAGTTTTATGGTTTTCATACTTATGTATAGGTCCTTGACCCATTTAGAGTTTCTTTTTGTATGTTGTATGAAGTGTCTAACTTCATTCTTTTGCATGTGGATGTCCTGTTTCCCAACACCAGCTTTTTTGAAGAGGTATTTCTTTCCTAATTAATGTACTTGGTACCCTATACATGTGTAGATTCATTTCTGAACTCTCCATTCTATTCCCTTGGTCTATATGTCTATCTTATTTATGCCAGTACCACACTGTTTTGATTGCTGTGACTTTGTAGTAAGTTTTGAGATCAGGAAGTGTAAGACCTCCAACTTTGTTCTTCCTTTGCAATATTGATTTGGCTAATTCAGGGCCCCTTGAGATTCCATATTAATTTGAGGATCGACTTTTCCATTTCTGCAAAAAAGGCTGCTGGGAGTTTGATAGATACTGCTTTGAATCTGTAGATAGCTTTGGATAATATTGACATCTTAATATTAAATCTTTCTATCCATGAACATGGGATGTCTTGCCATTTGTTTAGGTCTTCTTTTATTTCTTTCAGCAATGTTTTATAGTTTTCAGTGTACAAGTGTTTTTCCTCCTTAGTTAAATTTATTCATAGGCATTTTGTTCTTTTTTGAGCTATTTTTTTTAAACATAGCTGGAAAGCTGATGATGAGGACATGATGATTGGTCATGGTGGCTAAGATTTGTTGATTACTACTGTTTGTCAGGCACTGTTCTAAGAGTTTTGTATGAATAGTCATATTTCAACCTCACAGCAACCCTTTGAAGGCTTAAGAGTAGTAGTATCCTTATTTTATAGATGAGGAAACTAAAAACAGTACCTTGCCTGAAGTGATATAGATAAGAAAGTTGGAAGTCTGATTACAGCATTAGTATTAACCACATTTTATAAAATGTTCATAACTAGTTATAAAATATATATACTAAAATGTATTGGTTTGTAGAGAAAACATTCCTTTTAAGGTCAGTCTCCCCATTGTTTTCCCACTCAGAGATTATGAGCTTTTGATACTCCTTCCTCTTTCATGTTTCTTCAGCCTCTTTCTTGTTTTTGCTCAGTCAGTATTTAACCATGTTCCAATTCTCACGTTCTTTAAAAAACAAAAATTCTCTTTTAATTGTACTTTCATTTCCATCTCTTTGTTCTTTTCCTTTTCCTTTACAGTCGGATTTCTTAATTTTAGAAGAATATATTCACTGTCTCTTTGCATTCATCTTTTAACCCACTCAATTCTGGTAGCTTCTGCCGCCATTCCATAAAAGCCACTTTCACGATGATTGTTTTAAACCATGGTCAAAAATTCTTTGGTACTCTTCCAGTTGAGAAATGGGGTCCATGTCCTTTTCCCTTTGATCTGGGTGGGCTTGTGATTGCCTCAACCAGTAGAGTAGGGTGGAGGTGATTCTGCAAGACTTCTGAGTTTAAATGTGAAAGGTCACACAGCTTCACTTGCTTCTCATTGGGTGCTCACTCTGGGAATCCAGCTGCCATGTAAGAAATCACCTACCCTGAGACCATTGTGCTGAAGAGGCTGCATGTAGGCATTCTAGTCAACAGTCCCAACTAAGTCCAGCCTTCTAGCCATTTGTGTGTAGGCACCAGACATAAGTAAAACCTGTTTTGGACCTTCCAAACCAGCCATTAGCCAGCTGAGTACCACTGAGTGATCTTGCTTAATGTCACTATGAACAGAAGAACCACCTAATTCTTGATCTACAATAATCCTTGAAATATAATAAAAAGGCTATTGTTTTAAGCCACTGAGTTTGGAATGGTTTGTTTTGTACCAGTAGATAATCAGAACACTCAACAGATTTACCAATATATAAACCACCATCATTTCTCATTTGGCTTGGCACATTAACTCTTTCTCTTCCAAGTCTTTCTCCACATAGTAGCCAGAGTGACCTCCTTAAAATATAAGTCAGGTTTTATATTAACACATGATTATAAACACATGATTGTGTTTATAGTGGTTTTCCTGTTTCTAATAGTTCTTGTCTTATGTATAAAGTGGGTTTTTGTTTGTTTTTAAATGAGAATTTCCAGAGCTGTTGAGGTTGTACTTTTTTATGCTGCTAGTGGGAATGTGAATTGTTTTAACCTGCAAACAGTTTGGTGTTGTGTCACAAAAGTCTTAAAAATGTTCATAGCCTTTGATTTGGTAATTCTATTTATGGGAAATTTTCTGAAGAAATAGTCTTCAATATTATATACATGAAAAAAGTTTTATGTAGAAATACATTTAGCACCATGTGATGCTAGTAAAAAATGGAAGTATGTAGGTGTCTACATAGGGAATGATTTAGAAATTCATAGTACATCTATGGGATGTGATTATGAAACTTTTAAAATATCTATGACTAATAAATGGAGGAATGAAAGAATTAAAGGTTTACTTTTGCTATGCAAAATGATTTGATGGACTCAATCAATGATAATCATTTGTAATTAAAGTCACAGTATGTTCCTTCTGATGGACGAATACATCACCATCTATGAAATAATCTTGCCAAAAAAAAAAAAAAAACAAATCTGAATCTGATCAGTTCTTTAGGTACAACCGTGAATTTATTCAGAGATTCAATCAGTAAAATTCAGATTGTGAATAACTCCATAGGACAAACAAAATAGTTTCTTCTCAAATAGCAAGGAAAAAGAAAAATGGAGTGGGAACTTAAAAAATTAAAAGAGATTTAAGAGGAGCTGGTGTAACTCAGTGGTTAAGGACCTGCTCCACATGTATGAGGTCCCGGGTTCAATCCCTGGGTACCTCCTTAAAAAATAAAAATTAGAAATTTAAGAGACATACCAGCAGGTGGCAATGTTTGGACCTTACTTGAATTCTCATTGAAAGAAATTGGCAAAAATTTCTGAATGAGCTAGAAATTTCAATGCTCACTGAATATTTGGTATTAAAGGGTTAATTTTTCTTAGATAAAAATCTTTTTAGATATAATAATGAAATTGTGGTTATGTCTTTTAAAAGACTCCTCATCTTTTAAAGCTAGATACTGAAATCTTTACAGATGAAATTAGAAGATGTTTTGGTTTTTTCAGTGTAATATGGAAGAGGAGGTAATGAGTAGATTGTCTAGAGCTAATAACAGTTGAAGCTGAATGATGGATACATGGTGATTCTCTATATTATTCTTGCTGCTATTATGTTTGACATTTTACATAATATAAAAATTAAATACAAAATTCTGAATTTTATAGTAATGAAAATATTTCTTTAAAAATAATGTTAAATGAAGAAAAATCCATATAGCTTATATTTGGGTGGTTAGTATTTTTTCTACTTTGAATATTTTTGTAAATTAACATCTACTTTAGCATTGAGAGGAAAAAGGTTTTATGAGTAATAAGGTAGAATAATATGTTTTCTGTTTTGAGGGGGTATTTCAAGCTTTTTTCTGAAAGCTAGATTAAAATTGCTGTAAGAGGAGGAAGATCATAAATCCTGTTTTGTCCAGTATAGTCCTTTTTATGCCTATTGTCCCAGCTTAATTATTAATAGAGCTACTTTTCATTCCCAGGATCCCTGTTTGGATGATAAACTGTATGGTCATCCACAGTAAGAGGTACCTGTTCAGCATATAACCCTTTTCTTTAATGTTTTCTACCCCTTCTTCTTTGGCCATGTCAGACATTTAAGAACTGGTAGGCATAACATCTTTAGTTCTAATCCCTTTATAGTTGTGATTCTGAGTTTTGTCCTTCAGGTGACATTTGGCAATGTCTATAGGCAATTTTGTTCACAACTGGGGAGAGGGGTGCTACTGGCATCTAGTGAGTAGAGGCTAGGATGCTGCTAAACATTCTATGATTCACAGAGCTGCCCTTCACAACAAAGTGTTATCCAGCCCAAAATGTCAGTAGTGCTGAAGTTGAGAATCTTACATTATCAAATTGAATGTTTCTGATTCAAGAATCTCACTTAACCCTTAAGTTATCGTTAAAATCAATTTATCATTATTAATTTAGATTTGTTATTCACTCTCAGTTTCTTATACCCTTCACTTTCCTCTCTTGAGATTTTTATTCTCATCGAACTCATCCTTAATTAAAAAGATTTCTTTAAGTATAGCATTCAGATGGTATTCTTTCCAAGCTATTTCATGAATAGAAAAAGAAGTTTCTTTACCTGGATATCAGTCTTAGATCGCAATATTCTCAAGTCCTGTGTCTTCTGTCTCAATGATGTGTCTCTTTTTAAAAAGTTAAAAGGCATACAAAGAAACAGGAAAGTGTGGCTCAATCATAGGAAAGAAAAGAAATTGACAGAAAGCACCTGTGACAGTTTGAAACTTTTGTGAAATCCCAGAAAAAATAATGTTCTTGGAGCTAATCCATTCCTGTGGGTGTGGAACCCTTTGATTGGGTTGAATTCATTTGATTGGAGTACTTCAGTGAGGTGCGACCCAGAGTGGGTCTCAGCTTTCTTGTTGGAGTCCTGTATAAATGGGGGAAATACAAAGAGACACAGAGAAGGAGAGCTGCCATTTTACCCTGCCATGTGAGAGAGGACTCCAGAATCACCTACAGCTGCACATAGAGAAACCCCAAGAGGCTGAGAGAGAGGCCAGAGGCTAGAATCATTTCCGAAATTAAAGAGGTGTAGGCTGGGGAGAGATGAACCATATGCCTGATCACCCACAGCTGAGCTTGGGGAGAAAGTTAGTCTGGAGGAGAAAGCAGAGTCTGGCCACCATTTTGCCTTGCCATGTGGCAGGACTCTAGGATCTACCAGCAGCTGACCTTGGTGAGCCAGCATCTCTGATGATGCCTTGATTTGGACATTTTCACAGCCTCAGAACTGTAAGATTTTATCCTAATAAGTTCCCTTTATCAAAGCCAACCCATTTCTGGTATTTTGGCATTGGCAGCCTGTGGCTTTAAATCAGTTGTGAAAATAGAAGAGGAGCGAACGCTTCCTTAACTCATTCTGTGGGACCAGCAGTAACACCCTGATACCAAAGCCAGGCAAATACAACACTAGAAAAGAAAACTACAGACCAGTATCCCTTAGGAATATAGATGCAGAAATCCTTAACAAACTACTAACAAACTGAATCCAACAGCACGTGAAAAGAATTGTATCTCAAGACCAAGTGGAATTTTTTCCAGGAATACAAAGGTGATTCAACATATGAAAATCAATCAATGTAATATACCACATAAGTGAAGGGGGGAAAAATACATGATTATCTCAGTTGAGGCAGAAAAACTATTTGACAAAACCTATCACCCATTAATGATAAAAACACTTGGACAAATAGGAATAGAAGGTAATCTTCTAAAAATGACAAAGAGCACTTGTGAGACACCCACAGCTAATGGTAAGAGACTGAAAGTTTTCCACCTAAGATTAGGAATAAGTCAAGGATGTCTACTTTCACCACCAACAGTCAACAAGGTCCTAGCCAGAGCAATTGGTCAAGAAAAAGAAATTTAAAAAGCTTCCAAATAGGAAAAAAGAAGTAAAACTCCCTTTATTTGTAAATGACATGATTCTATATATAGAAAATTCCAAAGAATCCACAAAAAGTTATTAGGACTAGTAAACAAATTCACTAATGTTGCATGGTACAAGAGCAACAGGCAACAATCAGTTATGTTTCTATACACCAGCAATGAACAAGCTGAACAGGAAATTAAGAAAATAAATGTATGATACTGCTGTTCTTATGGGTTGGGTAGATAAGAGTTAAAGCTGTAAAACTCGTTAAAAACATAAGGGTAACTCCTCATAACCTTGGATTTGGCAGTGGATTCTTAGATACGATACCATATCAAAAGAAAAAGATAAATGACTTTGTCAAAATTAAAGACTATTTGTATATCAGAGGATATTACCAAAAAAAATGGAAAGACAACCGAAAGAATGGGAGAAAATATTTTCAAATAATATATCTGATAGCGGTCTAGTATCCAGAATATATAAAGAATTCTTACAACCTAATAACAAGACAAATTGATTTAAAAATGGACAAAGACTTAAACAAATATTTCTTAAAAGAAGATATGCAGATGACCAAGCCATGAAAAAGATGCTCAATACCATTAGTCATTAGGGAAATGCAAATCAAATCATAATGAGATACCACTTCACCAGTAGGATGGTTATAATAATAATAATAAAAAAGGAAAATAAGTATTGGTGAGGGGGAAGCAGATGTGGCTTAAGTGATTGGGCTCCTGCCTACCACATGGGAGGTCCCTGGTTCGATTCCCAGTGCCTCCTAAAGAATATAGCGAGCTGGCACGACAGGCAGGTGCAGCAAGCTGCACAACAAGATGACACGACAAGAGACACAAGAAAATCATGAGAGACCAAAAAAGCAGGGAGCAGAGGTTCCCGGTGCCTCCTAAAGAGAATGAGCAGGTCAGCAAGCTGACGCAGCAAGAGACACAAGAGGAAAACATAATGAGAGACACAAATAATCAGGGAATGGAGGTGGCTTAAGTGATTAGGCACTTCCCTCCCACATTGGAGATCCCGGGTTCAGTTCCTGGTACCTCCTAAAGAAACAAAGACGAACAGACACAGCAAATGAAACAATGAGGAGGTGGGTAGAGATAAATAAAAATAAATCTTAAAAAAATATATATATATATTGCATGAAAAAAAAAAGTATTGGTGAGGATGCTGAGAAATTGACCATTGTAGAATACACTTTAGCAGTTCCTGAAGAAGAGAATTACGTGAAGAATAGAATTACCATATGACCCAGCAACTCCACTCCTAGTTGTCTACCCAAAAGAATTGAAAACAAGGACTCAAACAAATGCCTGTACACAAATGTGCACAGTGGCATTCACAGTATACCCCAAAATGGATACAACTGAAGGGTCCATGAAGAGATGAATGGATAAACAAAATGTGTATATCCTTACAATGGGATATTAGTCAGCCATAAGTAGGAGTGAAGTTCTGATAACATGCTATGTTGTAGAAGAACCTGTAAAACATGTTGAGTAAAAGAAGCCAGACACAAAATACCATATATTTTATTATTTCATTTAAATGAAATATCTAAAATAGGTAAATCCATTGAGACAGAAGGCAAGTTGGTGGTTGCCAGATATTTGGGGTAGGAGTCAGTGGCTGCTGATTGCTTAATAGGTATGGGGTTTTCTGTTGGAGTGATGAAAATGTTTTTGAACTAGATACAGATTGGTGATTGTACAACATTGTGAATGTACTAAAAACCAATAAATTGAACACTTTAAAATGGTTAGTTTTATGTCATGTGAATTACACTTCAATAAAAAGCAAATAAAAACTAAAAATAAAACAAAGGATGGCATTAAAAAAAAATTTTTTTTTATTGTGGTACTATATATTATACCATATAACATTTCCCATTTTAACCTCTTTCAAGTATTCAATTCAGTGGTGTCAATTACATTCCCAATGTTTTGTTACCTTTGCCACCATTCATTACCAAAACTTTTGCATCACCTCAGAAACTTTACCCATTAAGCATTATATAAACTTAAATTTTTATTCATTTTGTTTTATTTTTACATTTTTAAACTTTTATTATAATTTTCAAGCATCTGCAAAAGTAGAAAGAATAGTTTTATGAAACCCAGATGTCAGTCATCCAGTGTCAACAATTTTGCCATGCTAATTTTTGTCTCTCCTACTTTTTAAAAAATCATTAACAAAGTTGTGAGCCCACAAAACAATCATGTACACTATACAGGATTCCCATGCATCACCCTACCACCATCACCTTACATTATTGTGACATTTATTACAAATGATGAGAGCATATCATCACAATATTACTGCTACCTATAGCCCATAGCTTATACTTGGTGTATTTTTCCCACAGACTATCCTATTATTAACACTACATATTAGTATTGTATATTTGTTATAGTTCCTGAGAGAACATTCATGATTCAGTTTGGCCTTATTCAGATAGTATCTGTTTATTAATATCCTGTTTATTAATAAGTTCACACACATAGGTCTGGGGGTTAGGACTTAAGCATGTCTTTGGGGGGGAGCATGATTCAATCTGCCATAGAGATAGAGGGGAAAGGTTCTGAAATGGGAATTTGGAGGGTCTGTGATTATTAGTAATGGTGCATTCTAGAGTGTCACCAGGGGAATGAGTGGGAGATAAGGTATTGTACAAGATTGTTCTAGGCAAGGAGATCAAGGAACTGACTAACCAAGATGTCAGTAGAATCATCTATGTAGATATTAAAATCACCAAAAACTATGGCAAAGGTATTAGAGAGAATAATGCCTCTTGGGGAATGTCAGGGCTTGTTCTGGGAGTTTGTGAATGGCTACAACAAGGAGGGGATAATAGTTGACATAATCTGATGACAAAAACTGGCTGGAGATTTTGGGAAGGAAGAATAATTTAGAAATGACATTAGGAGCAAGACATCCTTCTGACCTCCAGGGCCATGTCTCAGATAAAGGGACATGTGGCAGAGAAAACAGTCATCTTTGAAAAGAGCTGGAACTAGACTGTAAGTTTTAGAAGAGGATGGGGTTTCAGGTGGCACATGAAAGTTGAAAAGATTGTGCAGAAACAGTATTGAAGAAATGGGATATTTTGCTGGTGACATATATCTGGAGCATGCAGTGAAAAGGTTTTGGAAATGGGGAAAGGAAGGGAAAAGGCTCAGACCAGGCGATGGGGGATGATTTAGGAATTTTGCATGTCTCCTGTTGAGACTGACATAAAAGGAATGTGGGGCCTAATGGGATTAGTCTTGATACTCTTGAGAAAGTTGAAAGAGAGCAGGGTTATGAGAGGCAGATTTATCCAGAATAGGAAGAGCTTTAGAGCATGTATTAATTTTATATTGTTGCTGTAACGTAATAGCTTAACACAGATTTATTATCTTACAGTTCTGCAGCTCAGAATTCTGACTTGGATCTCACTAAAATCAAGCATTATTATTTAGGACTGATTCATTTGGGAGGCTCATGTGGGGGAATTGATTTTCTTGCCTTTGCCTATTTCTAGAGGCCTCTCGTGTTCCTTGGCTTGTGGCCACTTCCATCTTTAAAGCCAGCAATGTTGCATCTTTCTGACCTTTTTAATCTCACATCTCTCTCTGACCACAGCAGGGAAAAATCCTCTTCTTTAAATAATGGAATGATAGGTTCACGTTGGGCCCACCTGGATAATCTTCCTCCCTCAAGATCATTCACCTTAATCACATCTCCAGAGTCCCTTTTCCCCCTTTCAGCTCTTTATTCCTTTTTTTTCCTCTTAGGTACTGGTCTGGGGATTGAACCCAGGATCTCCCATGTGGGAAGCAGGCGCTCAACTGCCTGAGCCACATCTGCTCCCCTCTTCATTCCTTTGTATTGCTGAATAGTGTTCCATTGTATGAATACACTACATTTTGTTTATGCATTCATCAGTTGATGAACTTTGGGTGGTTTCTATTTTTTGAACTATTATGAATAAGGCTGCTGTGAACATGCATGTACAAGTCTTGTGTGAATGTATGTTCATTTCGTTTGGGTATGTAATATACCTAGGAGTGGAATTGCTGGGTCATATGGTAACTCTATTGTTAAGTTGGGTTTTTTAACTTTTTATTTTGAAATATTTTCAAAATTACAGGACAGTTACAAAAACAATACAAATCTAATACATAGAACTTCAACAAGCCCCTACTCATTCCCCCACACCCAAATACCCAAATCTACAAATTTTAATATTTTGCTACATTTGCTGTATCCTTTCTTTCTTTCCTTCCTTCTTTCCTTTCTTCCATCTGTCTCTCAATCTATTTCTCATCACCTGAGTACAGGCTGCACACATCATGTTTCCTGATTACGCCATGTACATTTCCGCAGAATAAAGATGCTCACTTATGTAACCACCTTAAGTGCAGTTATCCAGTTCAAGAAATTTAACATTGATGTAAAGCTTACAGTATATATTCCAGTTTTTTTATATGTCCTAATAATGACCCTTTGAGCCTTTTCTCCTCCCTTGTTAGATTCCTTCCAGGATGATATATTGCATTTAATTGGCATTATCTCTTTAGTTGCTTTTTTTTTTTAATTGTGGAAATATATATATATACAACATAAACTTTCCCACTTCAACCTCTCCAAAGCATACTATTCAATAGGGATTAATTTTATCGTACCCTCACAGCTTTCCATTACTAAAACTTTCCCATCTCCCCCCAAAAAAATGCTACACCCATTATGTATTAACTTCCCATTCCCCCTGCAGGGGGAATTTCTGTCTATAAGCTTGCATATTCTATAGTATTTTCAGTGTAGTTACCATGGGGCTTAAATTTAACATCTTAAATCTATAATCATTTTGTTTGCTTTGATACCAATTTAAATTCAATAGTATACACAAACTATATTCCATACCTACTTATCCTCAACTTTATGTAATTCTTGTCACACATTACTTGCTTATACAGTATGAGTCCAAACCACGGATTTATCATTACCTTTTATGCATTTGCCTTTTAGATACTGTAGGAAGTAAAAAGTGAATTTACATATCAAAAATACAATTGTACTGACATTTTTTATATTTATCTGTGTCATTGCTCTCACTGAATAACTTTATTTATTCATGTAGCTTCAATCTATTGTCAATTGTCCTTTCAACCTGCAGAACTCTCTTTAGCATGTTGCAAGGGCCACTGTAGTGGTGATGTACTCCCTCAGCTTTTATTTATCTTGGAATGTCTTAATCTCTCAGTGCTGAAAGACAGTTTTGCCAGAAATAGAAATTGGGATTGTTAAATTTTTGCTTTGAGCACTTTAAGTATGTCATCCCACTGCCTTTTTGCCTCCATGGTGTCCATTGAGAAATCAGCACTCAATCTTACTGAGGCTGTCGTTTTTGTAATGTGTTGCTTTTCTGTTGTGGCTTTCAGAATTCTCACTTTATCTTTGGCATTTGATTGTTTTATTATTACATGGTATGGTGTGAAACTGTTTGGGTTTATCCTGTTTGAAGTTTGATGAGTGTTTTGGATGTGAATATACGTGGCTTTCATTAAATTTGGGGAGTTTTAGTCATCGTTGCCTAGAATATTCTCTCTACCCCTTTCTCTCTTTCTGCGCCTCAGACTGTGATTTCAGTTGTCTTAATCTTCACATTCATTGATTGTTTCTTCTGCCAGTGCCAGTCCTTTGTTGAACCCCTCTCCTCTCTAGGGAATTTTTAATTTCTGCAACTGTGGTCTTCAGCTCTATTTGATTCATTTTCATAATTTCCATTTCTCTTTGAGTTTATATGTCATTTTTCTGATTTCCTTTAGTTTTTGGTCCATGTTTTCCTTTAGTTCTTTGAGCATGTTTAGGGCAAGTTTTTGTTTTGTTTGTTTTTTAGTTAGGCCAGTAGTTTATTAAGTAAGTGGGAGAAGAGAATAGAAACGGGAGAAAATAACAGATTACAGGTCCCCAGGTGTAGTTGCAGGCTGCTCCAGGCAGAGAGAGAGAGAGATTTAGCTTGTGCATTACTTTTTTTTTTTTTTTTTTTAAAGATTTTATTTATTTATTCATTTATCCCCCCCTTGCTGCTTGTGCTCACTGGGTCAGCTAACCACGCCATGCGGGCGGGCTTGCCTTCACCAGGAGGCCCCGGGAACCGAACCCGGGGCCTCCCATATGGTAAACGGGAGCCCTACTGATTGAGCCACAGCTGCTTCCCTGTGCGTTACTTTTTAAACCATTAATTATTCCTTCCCTTGCTAATGATCAGGAGAGGTTGTCCAAGCCATTTGCTGTTTTGATTGATTACCCTACCTGTCAATTCCCCCCCCACACACACACACACACACATACCCGGGGGTGTTCTCAAGGTCCCTTGAGAATATCCAGGGCTTTACCTTGACCCTGGACGAAATCTCATTCCAAATGGGGGAGTCTCACGGGTTCTTCCAGCAGCTTTCTCATGGAGTAGGACCAGTTTTTTAAAGTCTTTGTCTCTGGTAAGCGGCTGTGGCTCAATCAGTAGGGCTCCCGTTTACCATATGGGAGGCCATGGAACCGAGGCCTCCCGGTGAAGGCAAGCCCGCCCACGCGGCGTGGTTAGCTGACCCAGCAAGCACAAGCAGCAAGGGGGGGATAAATGAATAAATAAATAAAATCTTTAAAAAAAAAAAAAAAGTCTTTGTCTGATAAGTCCAGGTCTAGTCCTCCTCATTGATGGTATCTAATGCTTTAATCTTCTTTGCCTGGGCCATCACTTCCTGTTTCTTTTTATGTTTTGTATCCTTTTGTTGAAACTTGGACATTTTTATATCTTAAATGTGTTTTTGCTGGAATTTAGTCTCTGAAGCTTCTATTCCTTAAACTTGCGTTCAGCTAGTGCTATGACAGCTTTTCTGGAAAGCCAGGGGCTACCAAGAAGAAAATAAAAAAGGAAAAAAAGAAAACATCTTTCCTAGTCTTTGCAGATTGACCTGTGTGAGTGCTCTCCTTCAGGACTTATCCATACAGTGAGTTTAGAGAATAGCTTTTGGCCAAAGCATCAGGGCCTCTGTGATCCTTTTTGTGCATGCATCTTGTCTTGGGCATGCACTTGTAGCTGTAGGAATTCCCTCATTTACACAGTTCCGAATGTCCCCTCTTTTCTAGGAAACAGTTTCCTCCTGATTCCAGACACTGCACTGTGTGTCCTGCAGTCAGCCTTCCCTTGCCCCAGGCAACACTAATTGACTACTCTCCCACAGAATTACAGCCCAGTAAGCTGCCTTCTACATTTAGGCGAGCCCCTCAGGCCACCACCAGACAGATTGGGACAGACATACGTGCTCCCAGTATGTGGACAAAGGTTACTCCGCTCCCTCCAGAATGGGGGCCAGAGAGCTGCACTGGAAGCACAGGCCAACTCTGCACCAATCCGGTGAGGGTTGTTGGAATGCCCAGCCAGGGTGCCACAAGATCCTACCGCTTTTAAGTAGGCATTTTCTTGATTTATCTCTTGCCCTATTATTGTAATCCTTTTACTATCTTCTAGGGCTTTGAGGAAGAGTTTTCTGCCAATTCTTTTTTTTTTTTTTTTTGGTCTTTAAAATTTTAAATTTTTGCTCATATGCTTTTGTTCAAATATAGATGCTCCATGAATGTTATTAAAATATATTCTACTCAGATACAAATGCAACATCTGGACTCTTGTGATTAGATTTCTTAAATGTATCATGGTGATCTCTACATCAAGTAGATTAAAATTTAAATCATAACTGGGAGATTCTTGGGAATGTATAGACCCCATAATGTATTTTTTAAATATATTTTTATCGGAGAAGTTGTGAACTTAAGAAACAATCATGCACATGCGGAATTCCCATACAACACCCCTCCCACCAACAAACTACATTGTTGTGGAACATTTTTTACAGATTATGAGATTATATTATCATACTATTACTACTAACTACAATCTATAGTACACATTTGGTATATTTTTTCCATACCCCTCTATTATTAACACAGTACATCTTTGGCATTGATGCAAGAATATTACAGTATTGCTGTTAACTGTAGTATTTTTTCCCATGCTTTTCCACATTCTTACCAATAGTGCAATAGTGATACACATTTGTTCTAGTTGTTCATAGAAGGACCTTCTTGTATGTGTACTACTAACCACAATTCTCATCCACCTCTGGGTTCACTATGTTATTCTGTCCCTCGATTATTCTCTATCTTTTTTTCAGTTGATATTTACATCCCTAGACTAACCTTTTCAGCCACAGTCCTATTTATAAACCAGCTGCATTAGTTCTACTCTCTATGTGTTACCATCAACTATATCCATTTCCACACTTTTGCAGTCAAGTTAATTAAAAACTTCTACATACATTAAGCATCAGTACCCCTTCTCAGCCCTCCTCTTATCTCCTAATAACCTATACTCTAGATTTTTACTCT
This sequence comes from Tolypeutes matacus, assembly GCA_026826555.1. NCBI lineage: Eukaryota > Metazoa > Chordata > Mammalia > Cingulata > Chlamyphoridae > Tolypeutes > Tolypeutes matacus. The sequence goes on along the minus strand of JAKSZT010038599.1, from coordinate 23,985,321 downwards.
ATGCATTTATTTCTTCATATTTAGTTCATATTAGTGAGACCATGCAATATTTGCTTTTTTGTATCTGGCTTATTTCACTTAGCATAATGGCTTCAGGATTCATCCATGTTATCATATGTGTCCCAATTTCATTTCTTCTTACAGCAGCATAGTATTTCATCATATGTATGTACCGCGTTTTGTTTATCCTTTCATCTGTTGATGGACACTTGTGTTTCCATCTTTTGGCAACTGTGAATAATGCTGTATTGAACATTGGTGTGCAAATGTCTGTGTACATTAGTTTTTAGTTTTTCTGGATATATTCCTAGTAGACATATTGCTGAATCATATGGCAGTTCTATATTTAGCTCCCTGAGGAACCGCCAAACTGTCTTCCACAGAGGCTGCACCATTTTACCTTCCCACCAACAGTGAAGAAATGTTCCTATTTCTTCACCACTGTAGCTAGGTAATATGATTTAAAGTCTGGAAGTGAGAGTTCTCCAACTTCACTTTTCCTTTTTAAGATGTTTCTGGCTATTTGAGGTCCCTTACCCTCCCAAATAAATTTGATAATTGTGTTTTCCATTTCTTTTAAAAATAGTGGTGGGATTTTTATTGGGATTGCATTGAAACTGCATATCAGTTTGGGTAGAATTGACATCTTAATGATATTTAGTCTTCCAGTCCATGGGCACGGAACGTTCTTCCATTTATTTAGGTCTTTTTTATTTCTTTTAGCAGTGCCTTGTAGTTTTCTGAATACAAGTGCTTTACGTTCTTGGTTAGGTTTATTCCTAAATATTTGATTCTTTTAGTTGCTACTGTAAATGGAGCTTTTTCCTGACTTCCTCCTCAGAGTATACATTACTAGTATACAGGAACACTACTGATTTTTGCATATTAATCTTGTATCCTGCCTCTCCTGCTGAAATTGTTTATTAACTCTAACAATTTTGTTGTAAATTTTTCAGAATTTCTATGTATAGGAGAATCTTCTGCAAATAGCAATAGTTTTACTTCTTCCTTTCCTATTTGAATTCCTTTTATTTCTTTTTCTTGCCTGATTGCTCTGGCTAGAACCTCTGGCACTATATTGAACAACAGTGGTGTTGTTCCTGATCTCAACAGTAAAGCTTTCAGTTTTTCACCATTGAGTACAATGATAGCTGTGGGTTTTTCATATATGGCCTTTATCATGTTAAGAAAATTTCCTTCAATTCTTATTTTTTGTAGTGTTTTTATCAAGAAGGTTTGCTGTATTTTGTCATGCCTTTTCTGCATCACTTGATAGGATCATTTGATTTTTCTTCTTTGATTTATTAATGTGGTATATTATGCTGATTGGTTTTCTTGTGTTGAACCACCCTTGCATGCCTGGTATAAAATACACTTGATCCTGATGAATAAAATCTTTTAATGTGTTGTTGGATTTGATTAACAAGTATTTTATTGAGGATATTTGCATCCATATTCATTAAGGAAATGGGTCTGTAATATTCTTTTTTTGTAGTATCTTTATCTGGCTTTGATATTAGGGTGGTATTCGCTTCATAGAATGAGTTTGGTAGCGTGCCTTCTTGTTCAGTTTTTTGGAAGAGCTTGAGTAAAATTGGTATTAAATATTCCTTGAATGCTTGGTGGAATGCATCTGTGAAGCCATCTGGTCCTGGGCTTTTCATTTTGGGGAATTGTATGATGACTGTTTCAATCTCTTTCTTGAGATTGGTTTGTTGAGGTCTTCTATTTCTTCTAGGGTCATTTTAGGTTGTTCATATGTTCCAATAAATGTTTCCATTTCATCTATGTTGTCTAGTTTTTAGTGTACAGTTGTTCATAGCCTCTGCTTATGACCTCTTTTATTTCTGTGGGGTCAATAGTAATGTCCCTGTTTTCATTTTTTATTTTATTTATTTGCATATTCTATTTTATTTCTTTGTCAGTCTAGCTATAGTTTCACAAATAAAAAGAAACAGAGTTTGTAACCCAGAGACAGGCTTTTGCTAATTTTCTCAACCAACTTTTGGTTTTATTAATTCTCTCTACTGTTTTTTGTTGTTGTTGTTGTTGTTCTCAATTTCATTTGTTTCTGCTCTGATCTTTGTTATTTCATTCCTTCTGCTTGCTTTGGAAATACTTTGTCATTCTCTTTCTAGTTCCTCCAGCTATGTAGTTAGGTCATTGATTTTAGCTCTTTCTTCTTTTTTAATGTAAGCATTGAGGGCCATAAATTTCCATCTCAGCACTGCCTTCACAGCATTCCATAGGTTCTGATATGTTGTGTTCTTGTTTTCATTCATCTTAACATATTTATTGATTTCTCTTGAAATTTCTTCTTTGACCCACTGATTATTTAAGAGTGTGTTGTTTAATCTCAATATATTTGTGAATTTTCCCTTTTCTTCCTGCTATTAATTTCCAACTTTATTCTATTATGATCAGAGAAAATGCTTTGTATAATTTCGATCTTGTTGAATTAATTGAGATCTGCTTTGTGACCCAACATATGGTCTATCCTGGATAAACATCCATGAGCACTTGAGAAGAATGAATATCCTGTTGTTTTGGGGTACAGTATTTTGTATATGTCTGTTAGATTTAGTCCATTTATCATAATATTTGAGTTCTCTGTTTCTGTATTAATCTTTGCTCAGCTATTCTGTCCAATGCTGAGAGTGGTATATTGACATCTCCAGCTACTAGTGTAGAGACATCTATTTCTCCCTTTTGTTTTGCTAGTGTTTGCCTCATGTAATTTGGGGCATCCTGGTTAAGGTGCATATACATTTATGATTGTTATTTCTTCTTGGTGAATTGCCCCTTTTATTAATATATAATGTCCTTCCTTGTCTCTAATAACAGTTTTGCTTTTAAAGTCTTTTTCATCTGTTATAAGTATAGCTACGACAGCTTTTTTTTTGATTTCTACATGAGTGTAATATCTTTTTTCCAGCCTTTCACTTTTAATCTCTTAGTATCCTTGTGTCTAAGGTGAGTCTCTTGTAGACAGCATATAGATGGCTCATATTTTCTTATCCATTCCACCTCTCTGTCTTTTGATTGGGTAATTTATCCATTAAAATTCAATGTTATTACTCTAAAAGTAGTTCTTACTTCACCCATTTGATCTTTGGGTTTTATCTGTCATATTTTATTTTCACCCCTCTTTTTATACTTTTAGTTACTTTTGCTGATATAATCTTTATTTTTAGACTCATTTCCAAGCCTCTCTCTTCTGTCTTTTCTTTTCAGGCTGTAGCACTCCCTATAGTATTTCCTGCAAAGCTGGTCACTTGATTACAAACTCTGTTTCTGTTTATCTATGAATATTCTGAACCTGCCCTCATTTTTGAAATACAGTCTTGCTGGATATAAGATTCTTGACTGGCAGTTTTTCTCTTTCAGTATCTTAAATATATCTTACCACTGCCTTCTTGCCTCCATGGTTGCTGATGTGAAATCAGCACTTAAAATCTTAGTGGGTGTCCCTTGTATGTGATACTTTGCTTTTCTCTTGCTGCTCTCAGAATCCTTTGTCTTTGCCATTTGACATTCAGATTAGTTATGTGTCTCAGAGTAGTTCTATTTTGATGTATTTGGTTGGAAGTACGTTATGCTTCTTGGACACAGATATCCTTCAATAGGGTTGGGAAATTTTCTACCATTTTTTCCTCAAATGTTTCTTCTCCTTTTCCCTTCTCCTTCTGGGACACTCATGACACGTATGTTTGCATGTCTTTTGCTATCATTTGGTTCTCTGAGATCCTGTTCAAGTTTTTCCATTCTTTATCTGTTCTTTTATATATTTTCTTTCAGAGGCCGTGCATTCAAGCTCACTGATCTTTTCTTCTGCCTTCTCAAATCTGCTGTTATATGCCTCCAGTGTATTTTTAATTTCATTTACTGTGCCCTTCATTTCCATATGATCTGCTATTTTTCTATGTATGCTTTCCAATTCTTTTTACTCACCCAGTGTTGTCTTAATATTAGCCATCTCATTGAATTTATTAAGGAGATTTGTTTGAACATCTTTAATTAGTTCTCAATTCCTTTATGTCATCTGTAGGCTAATCTTGTTCCTTTGGGCCATATCTTCCTGTTTTTTGATATGGATTGTAAATTTTTTTTGGTGTCTTGGCATCTGGCTTATTAGATGTTTTTATTCTGGGTACAGTTTCTCTCCTTAATTTAGGGGTTTCTTGCCCTTTCTCCCATCTGCTTGTGTAGTAGGAGCCGAGGATGTAGTTGGTACTGTAAGCTGTGGAGGCTGATGCTGCCTGTGTTGCCTCAGGAACCAAGGAAACTTCTCCCACCTTTCTCCTATGCCAGGAATTAGGGAAGAAGCCGCAGCCATATATAGTTATCCAGGCTGTGCAGGCCAAGGCCGTCTTTATTTGCCCAGAGAGACTGATGAAGCTTCACACCCTTTCCTCCCTGCCTGGGTTGGGATGGGGCTGTAGGTGTGGGCAGCAAACCAAGCCTTATGGGTCAAAACTGACCACAGTTGACTAGGTAGACTAATATAGTTCTGGGACCCCTCCTCCCCTGCCAGGGGTGGGGATGGATCCTCCAGTTGTACCCAACATCTAATCCATGTGGCCCAAAAATACCTGTAGTTGCCCTGAGAGGCCACAGGATTATTGTGCCTTCTGCTCTTTAAGGAGTGAGGATGTAACCACAGGTGCCCAACAAACTAGTCTGTGTGGGTTGAAAGCACCTGCTGTTGCCCAGAGAGGCTAAGGAAACATAGCTACCCTCCTATCCTACGGGGGGGGGGGGGGGGGGGCGGACACGACAGGGATGGAGTTACAGGTGTCCAAGTACCCAGTCTGTGCAGGCTAAAAGCACCTGCAGTTGCCCAGAATGGCTGAAAAAACAGCAGCCCCCTCCTATCCTGTGGGTGGGGACAGGGATGAACTCAGGTACTCAACAAACCAGTTCATAAGGGCTGAAAACACCTGTAGTTGCCCAGAGAGGCTGGGGAAATTCCAGCCCCTTCCTGTCCTGGAGAGGGCAAGGGTGGAGCCCCAGGGGCTCACAAACCAGTTTATGTGGGCCAAAGGCACCTGCAGTTGCTCAGAGAGGCTGAGGAAACACAGCTCCCCTCCTATCCTATTGGGATGCGGGGATAGGGCCCTAGGTGTCTGACTGTCCAGTCTGTGCCAGGTGAAAGTGCCCATAGCTGCCCAGAGAGGCTGGTCCAGATCCCCTTTTTGCTCCCTATTGGAGGTGGGGCTTGGGCCTAGGCTAGGGCTGCAATCCTATCTGAATGGAAAGAAGCTGGTCCCTACCATCACAGTGATTTTCAATCAGCTCTGCTTCCCCTCAAGCTGGGGGCAGAGTTAAAATGCCTGCTACTGGCCTCTTTCTGACTTGGACAGGTTCAAACTTTAGCTGTTCTTAGGATTATACTTTAGCCAGCCGAATTCACTAATCAGTAGTTGAAGTCAGCACCTGATCATCTCTCCCTCCCGTTTTTGGGAAATGGAGCTTCCAGTTCCAGCCACGGAGTAGTTCCTGAGGCGGCTTGTGACACCTGTGGAGGGTGGTGGGCACTGGCCTGTGCCATGTGGAGTGCTCTACTCATGATTCTTCACTGCAGATGGGCAGTCTCCTTCCATTCTTTCAAGGATGTTGCAGGAATTTCTTCTGGTCTTCTGGGCCCCCAAACAGGTGCTTTAGATAGCTTTGAGTGATTACTTAATACCCTGTAGGATGGGCTGACTCTTGGAGCTCCTTACTCTGCTGCTATCTTGTCCCTTGTCTCTTTCTTCCAATTTTTGATGGTTATTGAAAGCTTATGTGGGGGGACAGAGCCCTGAAGCATTTCACTGTGCAGTTTTGGTCCGGGTGGCTTTGAATTTGAGGTCTGTGTGTGGATTGAGTTCCAGGATCTGCTCATGCTTTGCCATGTCCCCGGAGGCGGATGCCATCGGAGATACCTCAGAGTGCTTGTGGTGGCCTACATTTAAGTTTTTGAGGAATTGGTAAACCTTTGCAAAGCATCTGCATTATTTTACAGTCTTCAGTGTGTGAGGGTTCCAGTTTCTCCACATTCTTGCCATCACTTGTTATTATCTTTTTGCTTATAGCCAACCTAATGGGTGTACAGTTATACCTCACTATTTTTGTTTTTTTTTTTTTATTTCATTGTGGTAACATATTTACAATATAAAATTTCCCATTTTAACCACTTTCATGGGTACAATATTGTACAATATTGTGTTATGTCATCACCACTCATTACCAAAACCTTCTCATCACCCATAACAGAAACTCTGGACCTATTAAGCAGTATCGCCCTTTTCCCCATACCCACCCCCAACACTCAGCCCATGGTAACCTGTAATCTACGTTCTGTCTCTCTGAATTTGCTTATTCTGGGTATTTTATGTAAGCCAAGTGTAGCCATTGGGCAATTTGATGTAATTATGAATTCCAAAAATATATAATGGATTATACTTGTAAACTGGTCTGTTAATCTGGGCATGATTAAGTTATGATTAGGACATTGACTGGGCCATGTCAGTAGGGTGTTCAGCCCCACCCCTTGGTGGGTGGGGGAATCAAATATAAAAGGCAAGGCAAAGGACAGAGGGAGCACTTCTGATGTTGGAGTTTTGATGTTGGAGCCCGGGGAGGTGAGCAGACGGAGGAGCTTGGTCGTGTGGAAAGAAAGAAGTCCCCGAGATAGAGACGAGCCGTTCGCCTGACAGTTTCACAGCTGGCCTTGTGAGAGAAGCAAAGCCTAGAGAGCCTCACAGCTGACCTTGTGGAGGAAACAGAGGAGCTAAGCCTGGAGAGAAACGCAGCCCTGGAAAGAGTGGAACCCAAGAAGCCTGAACCCTGGCAAACGTCGGCAGCTGTCTTGCTCCAACACGTGGCAATGGACTTTGGTGAGGGAAGAAACTTAGGCTTTGTGGCCTGATAACTGTAAGCTTCTACCCCAAATACATACCGTTTATAAAGACCAACCATTTTCTGGTATTTTGCATTAGCACCCCTTTGGCTGACTAATACGCCAAGTTATATAGTATTTGTCTGTCTGTGTCTGGCTTATTTCACACAACATGTTGTCTTCAAGGTTCATCCATGTTATTGCATTTATCAACTTCATTCCTTTTTATGGCTGAGTAATATCCCATTATGTGTATACATTTTGCTTATCTGTTTATGTGTTGATGGACACTTGGGTTGCTTCTGCCTTTTGGCTATTGGAATAATACAGCTATGAACATTGGCATACACAAAGTCTCTTTCTGCCACATAAGGTAACATAGTTACAGGTTTTGGGGATTAGGGCACCACATCTTTAGGGGGACCATTATTCTGCTTACCACAGTCATTGCCCCCATCCCCCCACCCCCTTCTTTGTGCTGATGCAGGGTGGTCTAAGTTCAGGCTTATGGTACCTGATTCATTGTGTGGTTCATTCTGAGGCTCAGCCTTGAGGCCTCCCTAAATTTCAGGCCTTGTTTTTGTGGGGCTCATCTGAGGCTGGGGACAGCCTCAGGCCTCAGTCTCCTCATCACTGGAAAGGGGATAAGGTGCTCCAGTACTCTGTGGGCCAGATCAGTCCATTACATTAATAGGGAGTTCAGACAAAATATTCCCACTAAGAGGGGGAAATAATGTTTCAGTTTTTTGTTTATTTGATGTGGTTTGAGAAATACCTCATGTCTTGACATTTGATAGAATTCTAGTATCATTTGGCCGCAAGTATTATATGATTAGTTGTTGTGAGCCAGTATCCTCTCTGGTTCTAAGAGATCTAGTTCATAAAACTTGGGCTTGGGGTATGTTTCTTGTTATTGGTGTGTCAAGTTTTAAGTTAGTCTTTGTGACTGCAATTGAATAAACAAGGTTTTTTATCACACTAATATTTCGTATCAATTGTAGAAGTAAGCTAGTATTTCCACTCAGTATTGAATAAATTGAGAACCACTGTTCAGTTTCATCTTTCCTCATAATAAAAAATTAATTTTAAAAATATTTGGGCATTTTTAGCTTTTAAAACAAATAGTAATCTGTAGGCGCAAGTGCAATTTTTCATACCTGGCAATGAGATGTAGTTAAGGATCGCTGCTTAGATTTTTTGTTATACCAGTCAATTAAATTTCAGTATTATAATTAATTTTAATAGATGTAGCAGTCCCAGAAATATCTGTGATACCAGATTTAACTAACCTAAATTCCAAAGTAGGTCAGTGGGTCAGTAGGTTATTAGGTTAGAAAAAAATTTATTGTCGTTTTCCATTTTTAACCCAAATTCTTGAGTTGACAGATTTTATTTCCTTTAAATTATGTGAACAGTACATAGGAAAATAGTCTCTGTTACTCATGTTTTTGTTCTCTGGAATGGATAACAATTTGTGATTTGTCTTTTTGGGTGGAACCTACATATGTGTAGCCAGAGATGTAGTATTGGACAGTTAATAGGAAATGAAGTGAAAAAAAAAAAAGCAACACTTTTTCTGATTTTGAAAGTAATACAGGGAAGCGGCTGTGGCTCAATCCAGTAGGGCTCCCGTTTACCATATGGGAGGCCCCGGGTTCGGTTCCTGGGGCCTCCTGGTGAAGGCAAGCCCGCCCGCACGGTGTGGTTAGCTGACCCAGCGAGCACAAGCAGCAAGGGGGGGATAAATGAATAAATAAATAAAATCTTTAAAAAATAAAATAAATAAAAATAAAAATAAAGTAATACATGTCCATGGGAGAAAATACTGAAGAGAAAAAAAAAAAGTAAAAAGCATCATCCATAAACTCTTACTCAGGAATAACTACAGTTGATACTTTTGGTATATTTGGGTTTTGTTTGATATATTTTGATGCTGCTGTTATTGCTATTGGGCAGTTAGAGTCTAGATTTACTATTTTAAATAATGTTGCAATGAGTATAACATTTTGGATATGGTTCTGATTATTTCTTTATTTCTCTCAGTGAAATTACTGAGTCAAAGGGCATAGATATTTTCAAGCAATTGATACCTTTCACCAAATATTCTTTCTAAGCAAAGTAGTCTTAAATCAATAATCGGTGTCTATTTTATTTCTCACCGAAGTTATCAAACTCCTTATTAAATATAATGGCACTTTAGAGCCATTATCTTCCACACTGAGGTGTTGACACTGTTGACTTCTTGAACTCCTTTTCTTTAATTTTAGTGAAAACTGACTCTTCCAGGCTTCTTTTTTTTTTTTTTTTTCTTTTTTTTTTTCCTTTTACTTAGGTTGTCTTTATTTTTATTTTATTTTTTTTATTATTATTTTTTTTATTATGGGTAAAAATCAAAATTCTCACAATACATACAAACATTTGCAAAATGATATATAAATATATATGCATATATGTGTATTTGCTTACAAAAATGTTATTTATATATATATATATATATATACACACACACATATATTTTAAGAGGTGCTTAGATTACCTAAAATATTACACGGAACCCACTGGGATTCCCATGTTCTTTTTACTTCATGAATTGGTCCTTTTTTGTCTACTTGGTAATATTAAATACTAATAATTAGTACAATTTATTGAGTATTCCCTATTTTCCAGGTATTCTCTTAAACACTTAATATATTATTGAATTTAATCCTTAAAACAACTGTATGAAGCAGGTACTATTATTATCACCAATTTAGAAGTGAAAAAACAAACAAAAAAGGCATGTAGAGAAGTGATTGGTCTGCTAAAGACCCACTGTTAGTAAAGTGGCTGGGTCTATAGATCATGCCCACGAAATCTGTTTCCAGAACCCATTCCCTTAAATTCTTTGCTGTGCTGCTTCCCCATTTAACTAGCTACTCTTGTGCCTCTTTCTAAAATAGTAATTTTTCACCAGGTTTCATTCTTAGCCTTTAAAAAAATATATGTTCATTTTATATGCTCTTCATTGGGAAGCCCATACAATCTTTGTCCTTAATTTACATGTAGATCATATATATATTGACAACTCACAGTCTAGGTCTTCACCCTGTTCTTTCCTGAATGCCAGACCCTCACTTCCACCTATCTACTGGACATTTTTCTCTTCTGTTTTCCACAGATTTCAGAAACACATGACCAAAACAGAATCTATTATCTTCACTATTGGAGAGGCATAGTGTGATTGATAGCATAGTTCAAGATAGGCTATCAGAGCTTATATTTCAGCTTCACTGCTGACCTTGGTTAGCTCACTCATTTTCTTTGTGTGTTGGTTTCCTCATATGTAAAATAGAGGTAATAAAGACTACCTTATGTAACTCTTGAGATACTTAAATGAGAGAAAACTTTGAAGAATGCCCAGCACATAGTAGATGTTCACTGAATGTTAGCCATGGCTTTTACCATCATTCCTTCCCACTCCCCTCAAACCTGTTCCCTCTTGTTTTCTCTAGCCAGCCCACAGATGTGTCCAAACCAAAGTATTTCTTTCTATGACCTCTGTCTCTATTTTATTTGGCTTGAATTATTGTAATAGCTTATTTCTACCATTCTCCCTGACCCTAGTTTTGCCCCCTTACAGTCCATTCTCTATGTTGTTGTGAAAGTGATCTTTCAAAAGAAAAAAAAGTTACCACTTTCCCTGCTTAAAACCTTTTGTCTTCACATTGCCATTAGGAAAACAATTCTTAGCTGTACCTGGCCTTTTATGCTCTCTTCACCTTACCATTCTTATCTTTTACCACTACCTCTATTATCTCACCCCATCCTAGATTTTTGTTCTAATAATGCTGAACTTTTTGTAGTACTCAAAAAATCACAGTTCTTTTCACATATCTCCCAAACTTTGCATATACTGTTGTTCTGGCATAGATCAAATTTCTCCATCTCTTTTTCTGGTGAACTTCTATTCATCCTTTCTTCATTTCTCAGCTTCTTTCAGAAGGGTTTCTTAACTTCCTGGTGACCTTCATATATATTCACATAGCACCTTGTGCAGATCTATGGAATACACCTTAAAAACAATGATTCTCTTTACCATTTTAAAACTAACACTGTTATAGTGTTGAACCCTTGTATTTGCTGCTTAGTGTTTGCTGAATGACAAGTATATGAAGTAGTATTTTAAAAAATCATTAACTAGGAATAATTTTTACATTTATTAACCGTTTGTTTTCTTCATGGCTCATTTAGTGATACTCTTTGCTCTTTTGTTGTTGTTGGATTTTAGCCTTTTTCTAAATAAGTTTTACAAACCTTTATTATACAGTAAACATATTAAGCCTTTGTTGTGCTGCATGCAGATGTTTATCCATTTTGCTTTTAAAGAGGAAACTACCATTTTTGTTCATTTTGCTAATAAATATTAGCATATATATATATTGCTAATAAACATTAGCAATATATATCTCTTATATATTATATATATAAGAGATAATTCTCTTATACATTACCTCCTTTATTCTTCACAACATCCTCCTCAGGTGAGAATTCTGAGGCTTAAGAAAATTAGGTAACATGTCGAAAGATTTCCATCCAGTGCCTTTCTGTCTCTGAACTCCATAGTCTTAACTTCTATATTTACCTTTTCTCCAGCATGCTGGGTTTCATAGCTTTAGTTCTGGCTGGGTAACTTACCTCAAAGTACTTAAAACCAAGTAGGACATTGGATTTGGCTTATGAGTTTTGCTTCATTTGCATTTTAGCAATTTAGTCCCATTGCTCCTGGTGTTTTTTACTCAGACCTCTTATTTTTATTTGATTCTCTCAATCTGCAGTTCTCCCCCTTTTTATTGTTATATTGCATATATGTATATTCTTGATTTTTTAAAAAAATGTAGAATGTATCAGGAGCACATTGGATGTTCAGAAGCAAACTTGAATATAAAGTTTTGATCTGACTTTATGGTAGTGTTGGGTTGCTCTCAATTATTTACCAACAAGTGTTGAATATCTAATATGTATCAAAGATTCCAACAGGTTATAATAATAAATGAATAAAGTATCATTCTTGCTTTGATGGAGCTCATGATATAAAATAATATTAACAATGAGAATGTTATAGTGATATCCCACTTCTTCAATTGCAGCAACATTTTTAATTGCTCCTGAAAAATAGTAAGAACAAATTAATTCCTTCTTTTCCTTGTTTATTATCAAAAGATCATTGCTAATTGAAATTGACAGGCACCTGAAGTTCTTTTCACATCAAATATTTCAATTGAGTAAAACTCACCTTAATTTTCTCCCCTAAAGATGAAAATGAGAACTAAAGTAGACACATTTTTTAAAAAAATAAATAGGTAGGGGGAACGGGAAGAAACAATTGTGAGCCAGTCATAATCTAAGTAGCTCCTTAAATAATAATATGCAAAGGGTCATCAAACATTTTTGAGTCATGACTTTTCCCACATTAGCTGATACAGAAACTTCAGTGAAAGTAATTCATATACCTTCATTAGAATTCTTCAAACAATGATTTGATTAAAGTTTTGTTTCTGTCAAACTTTCTAAGTGTTTTCTTCATTATAAGTAGTGGATGTTTGGAACTACTAGAGTCTAATTTGTAGGAAGTCTTGGCAAGCCCTGTACAGTTATTCTTGACTTATTATGCTAAGGATCCTTATTAGACTAAGGATCATGCCTAAATGGAGTTAAATGGGTAACTCTGTCCCAAAGTACTTAAAACCAAGTAGGACACAATAGTGAAAAGGTTGGAAGCACCCCAAGTGTCCGTTGACAGATATATGGTTAAATAAAATGGAATATTAATCAGCCTTATAAAGAAGTGAAGTTCTGATACATGTTACAACATTGAAAACCATATGTTAAGTGAAATAATCTAAACACAAAAGGATAAATATGGTATGATTTCACTAATATGAAATAGCTAGTAAAAGCAAATTCATAGAGACAGAAAGTAGACTACAGGTTACCAGGGAGTGGGGGAAGGGGCAGTGGGGAGTATTATTTAATGGGTGCAGAATTTTTGTTTTGGGTAATGAACTTTTGGTAATGGGTGATGGTAATGGTAGCACAACATTGTGAATGTCATTAACAGCACTGACATATTTGAATAAGGTTAAAAGGGGGAATTTTAGGTTATATATATGTTAACTAGAATAAATAAATAAACCATAGGACTATATGACACAGTGAGTCCTAATATAAACCATAGACCATAGTTAATAGTACAATTATATTACTATTCTTTCATCAATTGTTACAAATTTACCAGACTAATGCAAAGTGTTAATGATAAGGGGAGTATATGGGAATTCTGTATTTTCTGCGTGAATTTTCCATAAACCAATAAATTCTCTAATAAAAAAAATAAAAAAATAAAAAGTCTACCCTAGATTTGTGTTTAATTTAAAACTTTTCTAGATAAAAGCACATTTCATGATATAAATGTTAAAATTTATTTCTAAGACAAATTTTAAGTGGCACTAACTTTTAGTTGTAGTTTTATTCTTGATTTTTAAGTTATTTTTAAAAATAACTTAAAGTTGAATAAATCTGATATGTTTTTTGTTGTTGTTTTTTTTAAACAGAATTCTGAAAGTGATGGTTGGCCACATACAAGACTACATTGAACTTACAGTTTTTTGAAGAATCAGTTCAAAAGTTCCAAAAAGTACAAAAGGTAATGAAAGGGTTGTATCATAGGAGGCACTGTGGAATGACATTTTTCCAGAAAAACTTTAAAAATTTTGTGAACTGTTTTTGGCCCAATATTTCAAGAAAGTTTTCTTTAAAAATTTTTTCCTTTTGTATTAATTTATCCCAAAACATTTAGTCTACACCATCTGTGTTTCAGATACTATTTTAGATACTGGGGATACAGTGATGAACAAGACAGAAGCTGTCCCTGCTCTCATAAGGATTGCATAGTAGAGAGAGGGAAAACAAATAAATAGACTGAAAATTTGTGGTTATCACTATGCAGAGAATTAAAATGGATAAAGTGATAGAGACTGGTCACTGCTTTCATTAGGTAGTCAAGGAAGGCCTCATTGAAGAAGGGGCTTTTGGTTGGAATATGAGTAACAAGAAAGTGCCAGCCATGTGAAGATCTGTGAGAAGAGCTTTATAGGCAGTGAGGAGAAGAAGCATGTTGAATGTTTGAGGAATAGAAAGGGCAAATGTGGCTGGAGCATAGTAAGTGATAGGGAGAGTATGTGGAGATCAGGTTGGAAAGGAAAACTGGGATAGAAACATATTTACAGAAGAAAATCAAGAGTTCTGTTTTGTTTATATGATATTTTAGGTACTTCACAGATATCTGTAGAACTGTCAGCAAAGCAGTTGGACTTTGTCTCTGGAGTTGAGGTACTTAAAGTCATATGTCTAGGTGAAATTACTTAGGAAATGTATATAGATTGAGAAGAGAAGGAGACCAAGGAGTCAGTCTTGGGATGCACCAATATTAATAAAGGAGAAGGAGCAGCCAGTGAGATGGGTGGAAAAGCAGGGAAGTGGTCTGTCACAGAAACCAAGAAAAGATAGTATTTAAAGAATTCAGAAGTGATCAGCTGTGTCACTTGCTGCCAAGAGATCAAATAGAGAATAGAGTAACACAGTCATTAGAATTGGCAACATGAACGTCACCCATAACTTAATAAGAGTAAATGAACTCAGTGGAGTGGCCGGGAAGAAATCCTTATTAAGAGTGATGAAGGGGGACGGATGTGGCTCAAAGGGTTGGGCATCCATCTCCCATATGGAGGGACCCGGGTTCGATCCCTGAGACCTCCTGGTAAAAAAATAAATAAATAAAATAATTAAAAAAAAAAAAAAGAGTGATGAAGAGAGAATGGAGGACTTCCCCTTAAGGGTGGCAAACAGAATACAGTTAAATTCCATTTTCCCTTGAAACCCCAATAAAGCTAAAGTAAAAGGATTTTTATGAAAGACAACTCCACAAGGACAAAGGGAATGGGAGAACAAACAATAAGAACAAAATTATGGAACCAGAAAAGCAGAAGGAAGTATAGTAATTGATTTGCAGATCTGAGACACCTAAGTCATCTGTGGGAAAGCTGAGAAGCAAACTTCTTTTACTGTAGAACCTCTAAAATGTTCAGGAATTGAAAGCACTCTTCTGAAAATAGGAGTGAGAGTGGGATGAAAAACAGAAAGAGGAGTGAAGGTGGGGCTAAAGTAGTGAGGATGGGACTAAAAACAGGACTATTTATTACAAATCTATTTAAGAGGTGACAATACTCCATAGATCCTGCTCCTAATTTTGTAAACCCAGGCAACTGCCCCTTCCCAAATCCAACAGAAGACTGGAGATTTTATCATCAAGAGAGGGTAAAATAGAGGAGCATCAAACATAGTTGAAAATGGGAGTGCCATACTGAAATCAAGATTAAGAACCCAGGATGAGAAATGTTTATACTCTTCAGGCAAGAGTTTAGAAGATTCCTCTCTGGGATTATAACTGGCCTAAGAAAAAAGATCTGAAGATACTGACCTTAGGATTTCCCCAAAGAAATATTCTGACCTGATATACCTGCAGTAAAGTCCACAACCAATAACATAACACTAGAGCTTCCATTGATTTTTTTAGTGCTCCACCCTTAATTATAAGCATGTGGCTAGAGATCGCTAGACATGAGAAAAGCCTCTGGTGGGAGAAGCAAAGACCAAACCAAAAAGAAAATACCAAGTTAAGGGAAATGGAGACTATATAAGTAGGTAAAAATTTAAACAAACTAACCCAAACTACCATAATAATTTTAGAGAAACAAGAGAAGATCCTACATTCATGAAACATAAAAGGGAAACAATAAGAAATGTAAAACTCAATAGACAGGTGGAAAAGTAAAATTGATATGTTGAAAGTAAAACAAAGAGACATAGATAGAAAACAGGAGAGAAAAATTAAAGAAAATTAGAGCAACTGTCCAGTATATCCAATGTCAAAAAGTAGGAATTCAAAAAAGATAGAGGAGAGAGAATTATTAGAGAAATGATTCAGGAATATTCTTCAGAATTAAAAGATGTGCATTTCCAGATAGAAAGAGCCTGTTGAGTGAATGAAAATAAATCCACAACAGGGCATAACACTGTTAAATTTTAAACATAAGAGACTTTCCAGAATCAAAGAAATATTAGATCACACAAAGGATCAAGGATCAGAAAGACTTTGGACTTCTTAACACTACACTGAAGCTAGAAGATGATGGGGCAATGCCTATAAAATTCTGAGGGAAACATGATTTCCAACGTGATATTCAGTATTCAGCTAAACCTTTGATTAAGGATAGACTATTGTCAGTTTCAGACTTGTAAAGTCTCAGAAAATTTACCTACTGTATCACCTTTCTTGGGAAGTTATTGAAGGAGGTACTCAACAAAAATAAAGAATAAAGATGAAGCCATGAGATCTAAGAAAAAGGGATTCCAACTCAGCTAGAGAGACTCAAGAAATCATCAGGGTCATGCTTAATAGTGATCCCAGCATGACAGCTTTGTTTACCAGATGTAGAGAGCATCCAGTTGCAGTAGGAACAGGTCAGAAGAAATAGCTGTGAGAAAATGAAATTGGTAGAATGTACAAAGTGTTTGAAAATATTGAGAGTAGATTTAGACAGAGAAGAATTGGGGCCTGAATTGGTGATAAGTATATAGAAAATAGTATATAGGTAAATAATAAAGCAGTTATTAACTAGGGAAAACTGTTCAGAAACAGAAAGTAACTGTAGTTACTATATGACTTAGCTGTGAACTGCATTTTTAGAGTCATAATGTTAATTCTGTATATAACTACTTAACCAAAATTGGGAGTTTGGGGAAGTGTACATGTATATGAGGTTAGGGTTGGGGAGTGAAGGAGAGCTAAATTCTTAATTTCTGTGGTGGAATTCAGTAGATGATGCCTAAAAAACAAGACTCTTGACAGTAGAAGGGAACACTCTTAATAATTACAGTGGAACAACTGGTATAAACTGGGACTGTCCAGGCACCCTATATCTAAAAGAATCAAGAAGTAACAAAATGAAAGATATTAGAGATAGATAAATGTCAAAAAAAAAAAAAAAAAAAAAATAGATGAAAATGGTTATATGTGGAGAGTGGAAAATAATGAGGGGGGGTGTCAGAGGACTTCTAATTTTTTAATAAGCCACGCAAAACTATTTGGACTCTTTAAACTTTGTACATGAATGCACTGGTGAAAATAAACACAACATTTTAGCTTTTTTTTTTTGCTTTGTTTTGTTTTTTTTAAGGTAAGGGATAACTAAGACATGTTTCTGTGTTCATCATAGTGATCTAGTTGTAGAGGGAGAAATTAGTGATGTTGGAATGGTAAGCCTTGAGAGGGTGAGAGCAAGTGGGATTCAGAGATTAGATATTGAACAGTTTGTTTACTTTTTCTTTTTGTTTTTTATTTGCTTTTTTTTTGAACAGTTTATTTTTAATACAGGATTTGTTGTTCTATGTGTAAGTGTTCTTTTCCAAAGACTGACTGCCAGGCACTGAGATTTTCTATTAATTTTATGTCATGTTGCATGCTAAATTAAAAACATAACCTGCTTCTGTATTTGACAAAGTTTGAATTGTTTATAAAGTTTCTTAGTTGTTAATATTTCCCAATTTGATAAATATTTTTTAAAACTAGTTTTTAAAATGGTCTTTATAACACTCCTGCCATCGTTGCCCTCTGTTGTCATAACCTAGTAATGTGCTTACTCATCTGGGAAGTTCTATCACTGAATGACTTTGAGCTCAAGTTGTTTACCTAAAGGAGCATCTGATTTCTAGCCATAACTTGATCCTTTACACTTTCTGAACTTTGGATTCCAGTAACAGTAACTAATCCTTTCAAAGACATATTATTACATACCGTACAGTTCTATTAATGCCAAGTTGTTGTTTTTTTTTTAAATAACTTCTAATAAAATTTTTTATATTTTATATTAGTAGGTTATATACTTGAAATTCCTCTTAAGCTGTTTGTAGAGACATTGCATGGCATTTAAAACTGAATCCTTCTTAGAATCCATCACACAGGCAGATATGACTCTGAACTAGTCTTTTCAGATTGAAAGCATGGGTCCTAGGTTAGTCCTCAAACAAGACCTTTTGGCTTCTCCTCCATTACCACTTTGTTTGGGTAAAGTTAATTTGACCCCTTGAGAAAGAGTTAAGGGGAATTTTCTTCCAAGTTGCTCTGGGGTACTCAGTTGAGCCTATTTCACTTCCTTACTTTTCCCTTAAATATAGCATGTCTATCACTTGGCAGGAAAAACAGAGAAAAAAATCTTAAGCTAAACTGTTAACAGATAGAGTCTTATGTTTCTCAGTTAGCTGGACAGCAGATACTTTTTGGAAGAATATTGTTAGCAACAATAACAAAATACCCTAATAAAGCATCAGTCAGTATTTCATAAATCATTTTGAATTCATTCATCTTGTAGTCAGCAAGCCCTTCCTATAGGCTAAGTGCTAACTCTGGGAGTCCTTTTTTGTTTTTTGTTTGTTTGTTTTTGTTTTAGCTAGTTTGTCCTATTGCTGCCTTTTGATAATTAAACAAGCATTTATTGAGTGCCATATAAGGTTTAGATCTAGCCTTTTAGCTTTAAACTGAAACTGTTCTTTTTGTTCTGGTGATAGAACAAATCTCTGTTATTACCATGATGATAAGTATATATATATATATATATATCTTGGACCATAGAGTTGTACTTAAGTGACCTTTAAAGTCTTTTCTAACTCTAAAATTATATAATTTTGTGTTCTATCTGCTGATGCTGCCCCTTTTGAGAACTCATAGCTCTTTAGAACTCCACTTCTGCAGCCATAGCCACATAGGCATTGCAGCATTATCAAGGGTTATTCTCTCTTCCTGTCAGGAAGGTACATTTGAAAACATTGATAGAATTTTTTAGAATCTTATGTTTTTGGAACATCTTTAATCATCTCTGGTTTAGAGTTACACATTAGTTTGCATTATTTTCTAGCGTTTAAATAAGAGAGATAAAGTTGAATTTCTTATGCCTCAAAACTGTCGTGATATTTAATCAATATTTAATTCAATAGTCAATATTTAATTCATGATTATGGGACATAAATATCTTGTATAGACAAAACCTGCCTTATGCTTTTAGAAAGACTGTCTAGAATATAGAGAAACAAAGTTTAGGCCTGATTCACCTTTTGGTTTTTTTGTTTGGTTTTATTTTTATGATTCAGTTTTAAAGCATTAAGTTTTAATTCATTTTTTGGGTATGAGATTCATCACAATAGCACTCTTCTCTCCGTGTCTTACCTTCATTTCTATCACTCGTATTCTTATGCTGTTTTTTAATTCTTTTTAAATTCTTGCTCTATTAATTGAAACTTTAAATTAAAGCATGCCTAGATTTTTCTCTAAGGAAAACACTAAATCACTTGGGTTTCTCAGATATGGTGCTCTCTCATTTTATGATGACCTGTGCCTTTGCAAATTGTTATTCCTGTGGTTTAGAATCCTTTCAGTGATCACCTCTTCTTGTCCTCCAGTCTGTTGCTTCTCAGATGTCAATAGTCATACAAATTACATGGAGATCTTGTTAAAATACATATTCTAACTCAGTAGGTCTAGGGTGGTGCTCAGGATTCTACCTTTTAACAAGTTTTCAGATGCTGATGCTGCTGGTTTCTGGACCATATTTTCAATAGCAGACTACCTGACCAACTTGTCATCAAGAATTATTTCCTGACTCCCATGTTTGTTTCCCATTAGTACACTTAGTTGTTCCTTTCCTAGTGATGTCATTACATTATATATACCTTTCTTATACCTCTTATAATTATTTAGGTATCTGTCTTCCTACTCAGTTGCAAAGTTTTGCCTACAGGGACTATATCATTTCATCCTTGCATCCCCAAAGCCAACCATGTTGTCTAGCAGGAAATAGGCTTTCAATAATTACTTATTGGGAAGTGGCTGTGGCTCAATCAGTAGGGCTCCCGTTTACCATATGGGAGGCCCTGGGTTCGGTTCCCGGGGCCTCCTGGTGAAGGCAAGCCCGCCCGCATGGCGTGGTTAGCTGACCCAGCGAGCACAAGCAGCAAGGGGGGATAAATGAATAAATAAATAAAATCTTTAAAAATAATAATAATAATAATAATAATAATTACTTATTTACTAGATGATACATGCTGATTAGATGGTGTTATTACAGTTATGTAATCATATAGTCGATCCTCTTTATTTGCGGATTTTGTTTTTGTGAATTTGTTTCCTTGCTAAAATTTATTTTAACTCCAAAATCAATAGTTGTGGTGCTTTCGTGGTCACCTGCAGACATGTGCAGAGCAGCAAAAAATTTGAATCACCTGACAGGCACATTCCCAGCTAAGATTGAACAAGGTGACCCTCTGCTCTGCCTTACTCTTTTCAGCTTTCCTTTCACAGTATATTTAGTGCTATGTTTTTCACATTTTTATGCTTTTTGTTGGTGATTTTACTGTATAAAATGGACCCTAAGCATAGTGCTCAGGTGCTATCTAGTGTTCCTAAGCACAAAAAATGTAATGTGTGAAACTTTGCAAATTCAAGCATGAGTTATAGTGCTGTTGGCCGTGAGTCTAATGTTAATCAACCATATATTTTAAGTAAGGTCTCTTTAAACAGAAACACACATAAAACAAGATTATGTATTGATCAGGTGATGAAAAT
Source organism: Tolypeutes matacus (assembly GCA_026826555.1). Lineage (NCBI taxonomy): Eukaryota > Metazoa > Chordata > Mammalia > Cingulata > Chlamyphoridae > Tolypeutes > Tolypeutes matacus. Next base: position 23,964,730 of record JAKSZT010038599.1, on the reverse strand, counting down.
GTTAAGACCAGAGGCTGGCAGGAACCTAATCCTATATTTCTCCTATGGGCAATGGTTCAGGATCTGCTAATGTAGTGTTTGTGATGAATAACGAGAATCGACTATATATACTGAATATTAAGAGTGAGATTTTCGGGAAACGGATGTGGCTCAAGGGGTTGGGCGTCCGTCTACCATATGGAGAGACCGGGGTTCGATCCCCGGTACCTCCCAGTAAAAAAAAAAAAAGAAAAGAAAAAAGAAAAAAAGAGTGAGATTTTCATTTTGATTATTTTATAATAGGTGAATTATGAACCTGAATTTTTTTCCCGTAGTCCTTTTGAGAAGGAAAAAAAAACCTCAAATGTTCCCAGCCAAAGGTATTTCCTTGAAAATAGTATTCCAGCCTCTAGTACAAATGAAACAAAAACATTTTGAAGTCTCTGTGATGACAGTATTTCTCAAGAAAACTTTGTTAGTAGAAGTAAGTTTTTTAGAAAACTAATGGCCATTTATTTTTCTTTTCACCCAAGGAGAAGTACAAATGTCTACCACAAGACGAAAACGTAATATGTTATGTTGTTTACCGTAAGCTGTAGTAAAATGAGCTCGATTGTTGACAGGTATGTTTTTAGAGACTCTTTTATTTTGAATTATATAAATATACTTTAAAATTCACTATGAGAATAATGGTCTACATAAACCTGATAAAAAGAAGTTTTATGCTTAAACATAATTACTATTAGGCTCAATCTGTATGTTGAACATAGGGTAACAGTAAATAAGGTACACTAGTGTTATTTAGAGCCAAAGTCAGCAGTGTATGGCTCATGTTCTAAACGAGTCTTGAGCTGTGATTTTGTGTTATTTGGTCAGGGCTGCTCTGAAACAAATTGTGACAATTACAAGTGTTTCCTTGGCACCTTATGGAGTCTTCTGTCTCCTTATCTCTTATCCTTTTTCTCCTTATCTCTTGGTGCCCTAACTCCATCCCTTGAAGCATCTTAGCATTTGTGACTGATGAGAGTTGCCTTTGGTTAAGATTTTATTAGTTGAAATCTTAATATTGGGCTGAAGGTAAGCCTCCTTTTTTCTTTGAATCTAAGACTGTTTTTTGTTTTGTTTTGTTTTTTACATTTTAACATCTCTGAAATTGGGATGCATATTACAATTGGCTTATCATAGGTTAATTGGTAGCATTTTTTTTCTTAGTTGCACATAAAATAATTGCTAGTCTTACAGTCAATGATATCTTAGATTTGATGAAATACAGTAACTTTTTTAAGCATTACTTTTTGGCAGGTAATGTACAGAATGCTTTTTAAATCATTATTTCATTTAATCTCATAATGATTCCATGAAGTTTTACAGAAACAAAACATATAGATCAGGAAGATTGTTTAAGGTTACACAGCTAATAAGTGATGAGCCTGAATTTTGATTTCTGTTGGTCCGTCTGAGTCTAAAGTTACTGAGCTTTTATTATATTGTCCTATGTGATTCTTCCCTAGGGAATTCTTTAAGAGTTTCATGGCTAGAGTTGTATACAGAAATGAATCTTGACATCTGGGGGTAGCCTTCCTTCCCTGTGAGCTAAACAGTGAAGATAAACACTCTATCAGAACCTTAAGGACAAGAAGTTTCCTCAGAGAGGCCTGACTGTCCCACTACCAATAGCTTTGGGTTATGCCATAGTTGTAGGTGGAATTTCTGAGTAGTCTTCTCCTGAGAAAGGCTGTTTCATCATTGCTGCTGAGGGATTAAATATAATTTTGGTATTATGCTTCTGAGTGGTTGCCAATTCCCAATATAGACAAGGTGACATCTAGGGATGACATCTGAGTATTCAGATTCAGACAATAAAGCAATAGTTCACACTCAGACAATAAAGCAGTGGGTTCCTGATCTCAGTTGTCATGAATGCTATGAACCCTCTCCTCAGAAAAGTTCATATGCACACAGAAGTTTTAAGAAGTTTCAGGCATACATGGAATCCCAGAAGTCCATGTAGGGACCTCCAGTTAAAAACCCTATGAAACAATATTTGCAGTTGATTTTAATAATGAGTCCAACAGACACTTTATAGGCCGCAGAAGTATGGCTAAAGGAGTGAATATTGAATTCATGTAAATGTTCATAAATTGCCTGAAACTGTTTAATATTGCTCATTAAGTTAGGGGCACTTGATTTCATTCATTAGAGTGCTCTTTCCCTAGATCTCCCTATGGCCTATAGCCAGCCCTTTCTTGTCACTTACATCTCAGCTCAAATGTCCCCACCTCCACAAGGCCTTTCCTGATAACTCAGTCTAAAGTAACCACCTAGTAACTAAAACACCACTCTTTTTAAAAATAAAATTTATCAAACATTTTCCTCTTTATTTGTTTCTTTCCACTAGAAGATAAGCTACAGGAGAGCAGGGACCTGTATGTCTTGTTCACTGCTCTATAACCACATCTAGAACAGAGCCTGGCACATGGGTGCTAATAAGCATTTATGAAATTAGTAAATGAATGAAAATGTATAAATACAAGTTAATATGTTAGCTATTGTCATATTTACAAGTAATTTGTGGTTTTTTAATGTGTATGTCTCAGAAAACATTTTAATTATGTTATTATAATTAATAACAATTTCAAGTGAATACTTTTATATAACAGCAATATACTGATTTTCTGTAGGTTATCATTGGTTTCTAAAAATTTGAAACAAGATAACCTCTGATTAAATTTAATTCTTTCTTATATTGTATACATAATAGAGCTAAGTAAACACTTTAAAATCTACATATATAATAAACATTAATGAATATAATTAAAACATGGCTAAACTTTGATTTTCTAAGTCTAAGTTGGTAATGAGTTTCAATTTGTGCAAACCATTAACTTTACAAAAATCTGGGATATAACTGAATTGATTGACATCATTTTAGCATTGCTGTTGCTTAGTGAGTCTGCTCTTATTTTCTCTGTTCACTTTCTTTTCTCTTTTAGAGATGATGGTAGTATTTTTGATGGTTTGGTGGAAGAAGATGACAAGGACAAAGCAAAAAGGTAGTTCTCTTTGAGATGTAAAGTAGTAAATAAATTAATAATAAATAATTTAATAGAAAATAACTAGTAAATTACAAAAGTTTCCAAAAGCTACCTGCCTTAAGAATTTAGATATAATAGAAAGGTGGGAAAAACTTAGAATATCAGTATTGTAAATTAAATAAAATTATCCTCTGACCTTTTAGAAAACTACTATGTTTTGCTTAAACAAAAACAGAGTTAGAAAATCTGACTTCACAAAGCAGATAATTAGAAGTATTACAAAATGATTACTTGATTTATAAAAAATTGCCTTTATTTAATTTTTAAGAGTTTCCAGTACAATTAGGGGTTTGTTTTCTGATTGCTGCTTCACATAGTATGTATATAAGAGAAGAGAGAGTGGGAGGATTGCTGAGAAGCTTAAAGTCAAAGAATTACAAATCAGAGCTATATTGAAATCAGTCAGAAGTGAGCTAAAAATTACCTTACTTTCATTAACTCAATTAGCAAATATAATTCAATTAATTGACTTTTCCAAAAGACCCCTATTTTATAAAATGAAATCTACCTGTGATTTATATATTCCATAGAATAGTAGTAATTATTCATTTAGCATATATATTTTGAGTGCTTACTGTTTGTTAGGTATTGCACTTCAGTGATTAGATGAAAAATTTGAGCTCTATTTTCAAGGAGCCCACAGCTTAATGAAGAGACAAATATGCAAAAAAATGGTTACAGTCTGTGTTCGAGGCTAGGATGTGGGAGTATAGTGAATTGAATAAAGAAGACAGGGTGGGAAAGCCTGGCAGTAGAGAGAGTTTGTTTTTAGATTTCTATTTATGATTTAAAAGTTATATTGGATGGATAGTTATATCCTAACAAATTATCTGTATATACACAAAAAGGACCTCAGTAGCTTTGTAAGGAAAATGCAATCCTTGGTAAATATCGGTAAATAAAACCTGAGATTTGAATGCAGTTTGGCTTACTCTCACTTTCATCAAAACGTATGTGTCCAAATGCTTATGTAAAAGTTTCTTTAGTGATGAAAAATTACTACCCAAATTAACCAACTGTATATTGTTGGTAACCTAGAAAATAAATATTTATTAGCATCTGTATTGACAGAAGTCCATGCTGCGTAGTCATGTCCAAATTGAACATTGTGTTAAACTATTTGTCTAATTAAAGAGATTACATGGTTTGTTTTAAAACTGCTTATTTAATTTTTCATTTCATCAGAGTGTCTAGAAACAAATCTGAAAAGAAGCGTAGAGATCAATTTAATGTTCTTATTAAAGAATTGGGATCCATGCTTCCTGGTAATGCTAGAAAGATGGACAAATCTACTGTTCTACAGAAGAGCATTGATTTCTTACGAAAACATAAAGGTAAATTTTCACCTTTGTAAAATGGGTGCTGTTTTTAATAATATTCTCTCTCTTAAAGTGTAATGAGTTAGAATCTCAGCCATGATGCTTAAGAGTGGAAGCTTCCTCGTGTTTTTTAAGAGAGGGAAATCTGTTGCCTTTTAAAAAAGTCCCTGATATGTTTCTTCTTTCATTCAACAAGCATTTATTTAGTGCCTTCTGATGCAGCATATTAGTCTCGGTCCTCTGGGTCTTTCTTTTGTATATTCTCAAACTCAACACATTTAAGACTGAATTCCTTTTTCTATTTTGACAAGCCAACTCTTTCTCCCAGCTTTTTTCCATTTTTATACCAGCATCCTCTCTGTCAGGCAGACCTCAAACCTGAAAAGACTTTTGAATGTTTTTCATCTTCCTTTGCATATCTAATCAGTTGTTGACTTCTGTTGATTTTTCTGTAAATGTGTCAAAATTGCTTCTCATTTCTTAAAATTAATTTTATTTTAAAATTTCTGAAATTTACACACACTCTATACCTATCAAGGAACAATGTCCTCATCTCTCACCCCTCCCCCCAGCAATCTCTAATCTACTTTCTGCCTCTATGAAATTACTATTTCTAGATATTTCATACAAGTAAAATCATACAGTATTTATGCACCTTGCTTTATTTCACTCAGCATAGTGTTTTCAAGGTCCATCTATTTTGGAGCCTGTTTCAGAACTTCGTTCCTTCTTACTGCTCGATAATATTCCATGTGTATGTACCACATTTTGTTTATCCATTCATCTGTTGATGTAACTCTGGGTTGTTTCCACCTTTGGGCTGTTGTGAATAATGTGCTGTGGACATCAATATATCAGTATCTGTTTGAATTCCTGCTTTCAGTTTCTTTGGGTATATATCTAGGTGTAGAATTGCTGGGTCATACATTATCCTCTACTTAACTTTTTGAGGAACTGCCATTCTGCTTTCCACACTAATTGCACCATTTTACATTCCCTCTTCTCATTTTTGCTGCTACCACTATCATCACATTTCACCTTCACAAATATAATCGCGTTTTCACTAACATCAGTGCTCCTTTTTAGGTTGTACACTTCTTGAAATCAGTCTCTTATACATTGTAGGAGTTCAATAAATGAATTGTTGAATGAATTGAAGTGAAATAAAATGCATGCCTTTCCCTCTGACAGTACAGGATTAATTTTAGCTTTAAGTTTTTCTTTTGTTTGTTTGTTTTTTTCAAAATTAATATCTAATTTTCACAAAAATAAAATATACCTCAAATTTAAAACTAATTCTTACATACTTAATTACTCTAAAATAGGCCTGTGTTTTACTAAATGATGAGATTTACTTGTGGATTTAAATCCTGTTTTTTGAGTGTATAATTAATGTGACTCTGAAAAGCATAATGGCATTCTAAAGAATTGATAGCTTTACTTCTTAGTTACTCCATATTCTAGTACAGATATTTTGGGTGTCAGTTTAATATATATATCTGGTAAAAAAAAAATAACAAAACAACTCAGCCCATCCTTGCACTGCAAAGTAGGTATATTTTATAGAGTATAATCTAGGATATAGTGCATTTATAATTTTTATTCTGTTTGTAATATGTCTGCATTTAAGAATGGAAAAATATCTGTTACCTAAGCACTTCTGATTTCATCAATTACGGATAGTTTTCTCCTAACTAAATCCATTAAAAGTATGTAGTAAAATTAAATAGTATATTAACTGTGATAAAATGTTTGCTCCAAACCAGGGATCTCCAAAATCTTGACCATCTCCCTACCACTAAGAAGAACATACACAGAAGACACTAAGCAAAATCACTCTGCGATTATTACTCTAAAATTTTTGCCCAAAATCTTAATGTAGTCTTTTTGATTAATCAAAATAGACTACCTACCTCCATCCAAGAAAGTAAAGAATATCTGCCACTACAATCAAAACAGATTAGATCCATCTGCCCCATAAGATCTAATCTGAAGTAGAGCAGGCATCGCTGTCCCAAAATCCTCAAGATTGAAGAATGAACAAACATAAGGGGGGGATATGCAACCATGGACCAAAATAGACTTATTGTTGTAGTAAAGGAAAAACTTATAACATTGATATAAAGATAGTGGTCACCAGGGGGTGGAAAGAATAGGTGGAACAATAGGGCATTTTTAGGGCACTGGAATTGCTCTGCATGATATTGCAGTGATGGGTATAGGCCATTATACATTTTATCAAAACCTATAAAATTGTACAGTACCAAATGTAAACCATAATGTAAACTATAGACCATGGTTAGTAGCAGTGCTTCAATATGTGTTCATCAATTGTAACAAAAGTACCACACTCTTGTAAGATGTTATTAATAGGGGGAAATGGGGGTGGGGGGAGAAGGTGGGGTATATGGGAATCCCCTATATTTTCAATGTAACTTTTTTGTAATCTAAAACTTTAAAAATAAAAAAAAAAAAAAGGAATAGCTTAAGAAGCTGGTATTAACAATGAACTTTCCTGATTATCCCTTGAGAACTGAATTAATTTTATTCAATAACTATAAAGATAAATAAATCTCCACTATGCAAAAATAAATAATAAATAGAGCACCTAAGACTGGGAGGAATCTTTTTGCTTGGCAAGCAGGCAGACCTAGGTCTTCCTTCTTAAAAGCAGGTTGACTGACCTCAGCCTTGGCTCCTTTCTTCCAGGCTCATAGTCTAATCTCTGCCCTCTAGATATTACCATCTGAATCTCAAGGAAAAGAAGGAAAGAAAAAATAGAATTTCTTCATAATGCTTAGAGCAAACTTTTTCATATCTGCTTGTTCTGAGTTAATGGTAGTAAAAGATAACTTTCAGGGAAGCGGATGTGGCTCAAGTGATTGGGTTCCTGCCGACCACATGGGAGGTCCCTGGTTTGTTTCTCATTGCCTCCTTTTTTTTTTTTACCGGGAGGTACCGGGGATCGAACCCCGGTCTCTCCATATGGTAGACGGACACCAAACCTCTTGAGCCACATCCGTTTCCCGTCATTGCCTCCTAAAGAAGACAGTGACCTGGTGTGACAGGCAGGCATGGCAAGCTTATGCCACGAGATGACACAACAAGAGACATGAGAAGAAAAACATAATGAGAGACACAGCAAAGCAGGGAACGTAGGTGGCTCAAGCGATTAGGTGCCTCCCTCCCACATTAGAGGTCCTGAGCTCTGTTCCCAGTGCCTCCTAAAGAAACAAGAAAGATGAACAGACAGAGAAGTGCAAACAACAAGAGGGCGGGGAGAAATAAATAAATAATATAAATCTTAAAAAAAAGACTTTTATTGTTTGCTCGTTGTGTCAAGCAGGAAGAAACCTTAGCCCTATCTCATCAATAGAGGCCATCAGGGGTCCCCAGAAAAAAAACAGAGACCAAGAATCAAATCCAAGAAACTATTATTTCAAATATTTTATCATACCAAAACCTGGACCTCCTGATACTTAGACCAATAAAAGTTATTGCCTATGTTTCTCTCTTTTAATTAGAGTGGGAAGAGAGACAACGATTTGTAGGACTTTATTATTCCTCCCCAGCGGTTAGAATTTGCCACTAACATTTCAAATAATTTGTTTTCAGAAATCACTGCACAGTCAGATGCTAGTGAAATTCGACAGGACTGGAAACCTACATTCCTTAGTAATGAAGAGTTTACACAATTAATGTTAGAGGTATGTCCAGATTTAATTTTTGAAAAGTTTTGTTTTACTCAAAAAAAAAATCATAGGGTTGACTACTGTTACATAGTTTTAATAATACTATTTAATATTGAAAAGCTTTATTTCAATGTAAATCTAGTAAACAATACATTTAATTAAAGTTGAACAATGTAAGTTTTGTAAGCAAATAATCCTGTGTGGTAAAGCAATACCAATTTTTCACATTTCCAGTATTAACCGAGTTTTTTAGAGCCATAATAAAAATCAGAAACCTGTAGCTACTGAGTTTTCAACCTGAGACTGCACCAGCAACATTTAAACAAAAAATATGTATTATTCATTACATTTTAGTTATTATAAAATGTGTACTAATGGACTGTAGGATATTTTTAACCATAAATTAAGATCCACCTTTAAAAATAACACAAAATAATGAAATATTTTGAAAATATAAATGTGAAATATACATTGAAAAGCAACTCTCAATTCAATCAGAAACTTTTAAAGGAAATGAGCAAATGTTTTCTTTGACAGAATTCTTTTTGAAAACAATTCAAAGCATTTTTTGCTTTTAATTGCAGAACTTAATACCTCATACAGCCAATTATAAAATCCAAAAATATTTTGAGCCACTCATACCTATTAATTTTATTTTTCTACTTTCTTCTGTAGAATAATATTGATATCATCTATGCAGGCAAAGTACACAGAGTTTAATATCAAACTTCTATAAAAACCTATGTTAAATAGGGAGCAGGTGGTATACTCTGGAGGTAATAGTTAAAAACAAGAAAAAATAGACATAACAGAAAGTAAACATGAAGAGTACAGGAAAGCAGTTGAGGTGGGGATGTAGAAGTTGTTAAATAATTTAGTAAGTTCTTAAACTGTTGGTTTAGGTCTATTATTTTAGACCTTAACCACTTGTCTGTGTCATGTATGTATATGTAGTGGCCATGTCTCAAGTCTTTTTGTATAATGGCCAATGTCTGAAGCAAGATAGAATATTTGGTAAATTAATGAATTGGGTCTCTTTTTATACTTTAGGTGGAACAGTTAATTGCTGGATTAATTACATCTTTGTGTATGAAGTAGAAATGTTGCCATATGAAAATTTTATTGAAGAATGAATATATTGTAAAATTTTAAACCTGTACTTAAAATCTGAAAAATAATAACTGAGTGCTTTTCACATATAAACTTGAGTCCTTGCAACAGTCTTATAAAGTAGGCACTACTATTATCCCTGTCTTTATAGATGAGGAAATTGAGGAGCAAGGAAATTATGAAACTTGCCCAAAGTATAACACAGTTAATAAGTGGTTCAACTGAGATTCATTGCAGACAGACTGACCTCTGAACTCACACTCTTAGCTGCTGTGCACATGCTGCCTGTTATGATACTTTTCTTTTCAGTGACAGCTCATCATGACACAGAACTTTTAGCTAAGTAATTGGCTGTTTAAATTAGTGTAAACTTCTATTGTAAACCAAACAGTAGTTCTCAATTGTTAATTATTTTTTCCTCTAAAAAGTAGTTTGACATTGTCTAAAATGATCTCTTTAAATATAAGTAATATATTATTTATGAAAATGTGCAGAGAAGCTAATGTCTACAATAGACAAAAGAAATAACTCATTTAATTCTTTACTTTCTATTCTACTATAATTATATTTTCAGTGAAAATTGTTTAATTAAACCTTCTTTGTTAATTATAAAGTATATACTTACCCTGTTCTCCTGGTATGAAAAATTTCTTATAAATTCTGAAATTGGTACAGTATCTACTCTGATTTATTTACGTCCTTAATGAAGGTAAATTTTTCACTAATAAGATAAACATAAATATATTGTCCTCAAATTTTTATTCACAATGGGTAGAAAATTTTTTATTAATAGCCAACACGTGTGGTGCATGCATACATATGTATCAAAGAAAAAATAAATCAAAGATGCTAAAGATTAGAACACTTATACAATGGAGAAAACTTTAAAACATATTACAGTTTTTGAAAATATAAATTAAGTCTCTCATGATTATCCTCACAGCTTTTAGGATCACATTCCTGAAAAATGTTGCATTCATTTATTTATTTCTAATGTCAAATGTATTTTTGGCGAGGAAATCAGGGCAATTTAGCCTGACCAGATCTCTATGCAGAATCATCTATGTGATGTCATCTACTAGGATATGATTTTTTCATCTTGGCTGCTGGCTATAATCTCTAAGGGAAGGGCTAGTGCCCTGTCAGCCTCATCTTGACTATAGATCCACAGTGAGGTACTGTCGTTTTCTCTTGTATCATACAATATGGGGAAGGGAAATGCTTCACAGGCTTCAGTCTTGGGATGAGGCTGTCCTTCTCTGTCTTGCCCTTCCTTCCAGATCTCTCCGTCTTCCTCCTGAAGACCTGCCTCAAGGCCCCTTCAGTTTCCTGTACCCACAAACCTTCTTGGGAGACTACATCCCTTGACTCAGTAGAAGTCTGGGCCCTGAGTTCTTTCTTGTGTTGTTCAGGCCTTTGACAAGATGCTGGTAGAGGCCTTTTCTCTGCTTAATCATTCCTCCTTTGAAAGAGGAAAAGGCAGAATCTGATTTCAGTTCATTGTCTTTACATAAGAGCGCTGCATCTCCATTCCATTCAAATATCATCAGAGCAAATACAGATCATCATAGTAAATATTAATTTGCCTTCAAAGATGACACAGTCTAGCTTTACATGAGAAAAGTATATTCTTATTACATCATTTTGACCCTATTCCTTGGGAAATAATAATACTGGCATTATTGTACTAAGGAGTCTTTTTTTATAATTTCATGCGTTTGCTTAACCTACAAGATCTCCACTCCCTCTCCAAGCATTAGCCAAGAATGAGTTTGTCTGAGTCATCCTAGAATGTAGGTATCTACCCAAATAACTTCTTTCTGATACACAAATCTCACCTCTGATAGAAGAATGAGATTTTTCCATACATTCAACATATTACTTCAAAGTTACTTAAAATTAGAGATTGCTCTAACTCCTGGGTCTGTAAGTTATATGCTACAAGTATTTTTTATTTTCCATGTGCCAGACATATGCTAGGTGCTGCAGATGCAATGATGAATAAGTTTGGCATGGTTTCCATTAGAGGTTGCTCTCCTCCATAATTGAGAGAGGTCCATAATTGAACAAGAAATTAAAATTTAATTTGATAACTGTTTTGACAGGAGAAGAGGAATCCCTCTTAAGAATATCTTTGTTGCTGTATGTCTTCAACTTCTTCACTGGATCTTCCTTTACCTCAGCCTGCAATTATATTTCAGCTACTTACTTAAAATTTTTTAAAAAGCCTCTCTTGATACTTGTCTTCCTTACAACGACTGTCCTTTCTCCCTTTCTTCACTTCTTTCGTGAAAGAGTTTTATACCTTCTGATCATCCACTCATTTCTAAATTCATTGTAGTCTGAATCTTCTTTCTATTGAGATGACTCTTGAAAGTCACCGAAATTCATTTCTTAAGTTCTTGTCCCTTACCTTATTTGATCTCATTTTTCATTGAACCACCCCTCTTCCTCCCTGCTCACCTTGTCATTGTCTATTCCATTGATTTCTTTGACAACATTGTATTCTATCGTCTCTGGGATTTTCTCTGGCATTTTTCCTCTTCCTAGTCTTCATAGATCCCCTTCATGTAGATCCGCTCCTGCCCCCCAAGAATTTATCTTTGGCATGCTTTTCTCGTTTGCAGATCTCATTTCTTCAGCTGTCACTTCTGTATCTAGGATTCTCAAATCAAAATACTCTATAATATGTTAAGTGCAGGAGTGGTTTATTGTTAAGTCTTTTATCCCTTGCTCCTATTTCTCTCCTGAACGTTAACTTCATGTTTCTCAATGCTTATCTAAGTCCTTTTTTTTTCCCCTTTATTCCTGCTACTAAGGAGCATATGAATGAAACTCCAACTATTCTGAAAGCCATTGAGGTTTTCCTAACTCAGGTTTTGATTCCCTCTTAGTCCATCTTTTTAAACACACCACTTTCTAGACTATGCTTCTTAGAGCACCCGCCACCCCCCCCCCCTCTAAAGCCTTCTTTTGGCTTCCCAGTATGTACAGAACAAAGTCCCTGTGTCTTAACCTGGTATTCAAAGCCTTTCATAATCTAACCCCAGGCTAGTGTTTAAGCTTAATTTCCTACCACTACCTACCAAGTTATAACCCATATATTTCTCTACACTTCAATCATATATCTCTCTGTTAACATATTCAAAAAGGTAATAATACAGGGGTTCTTAACAAGGATTCCATGAGCTTGAATTGAAATTCAAAAAAAACATTTTTCTTGTGGGGATGTGTTGGTGTGGGTGTGGTATATTTATTAAATATTACACAGTGTAGTTGTGCACTTAGCAAGGGGTCCATGGTTTTCACATGACTGGCAAAGCAATCTGTGGAACAAAAAAAAAGGTTAAGAACCCTTCTAATAATGTGTTTTTCTTTGTGCCTGACATATTATTGAAGATATTAGCTGTTACCATCTTCAAGTATATTGTGTGTGTGTGTGAGACTGTTTATTTGTGTGTGTATATAGTAGATGAAAGGCTAGCATTTTGACAGTACTCTGGATATTTACAAATAAATTACATTAAAGTACCTTGTCATTTAGCTTAAATTTTTATTTCTAATGTGAAATACTTTTTTCTTTTCATTTAACTGACCATTATGTTTAATTTCAGGCTCTTGATGGTTTTTTTTTAACAATCATGACAGATGGAAGTATAATTTATGTGTCTGAGAGTGTAACTTCATTACTTGAACATTTACCAGTAAGTTTTAAAATCCTATGATCTCTTTCTTATTTAATGTCTATTTTAAACTTTTTAAAGTACTAGGAAGAGGACCTTCAGAACAGTGTTGAACAGTAGTTAAAAAGTGGGGATGGATTGACTCCAGTTTCTGGTGCTGTCTTGCATCCAGATCTGAAGCCATGAAGATTTCTGGCATGTTAGGAGGGCTTCTCATGCTCTTTGTTTTAACTCATGGTTTTGAGGATGTGCGTGTAACCTGTACTGAAAACTGGCTCCGAGTCAGAATAAGACGATTGCCTATTTTGGAACACCGGGATCCCGAGCCTTATGAATTATATCTGGGAACCTGCTGTCCTGTCACCACAACAATGCATAGATATTTTGAGTTCCTTTATCCTCTTTCTAGTTGCGGCATCAGGAAATACGATCGCATCTGGGGCATTCTCACTGAGAGTTCACTCACATATGTACCACGGTATTCAACTACCCAGGCTTACTACCCAATAGCTTGCTTTATTAAAAGAAATTTACTCAGCATTGTGGAAGAAAAGCCAGCCATGTTGTCTTACGATTATTGTACCATGCTCACAGCCAGTGGGAGAGGCAATCTCAACATTATCTCAAGTGGAAAACACTGGGATCAATCTAGGAGTGACATTTGGGTGCAGGAACAAATTTTCCCTTCCTGGATTCTATCATTTTTAATCCTTTGCTCTAAGGGAGAGGTTCGCTCATAAATTCTGAATTGTGGGGCAACTTTGTTAATGCTGGTACTATGGCTGCCTGAGGATTGCACTAAGTTTTAGAAGTCCACTAATGCCTATGGATAGCATCTTTTATCTTTTTAATAGTAGTTTTTAAATGAATCTGCTCTGTAGTTCATGTTTATAAATTCTTTGAGGGAAAAGGGAAATCCCCAGATTTTTAATTTGAAATAAAGGCATTTAAAAAAAAAAAAAAAAAAAGTGGGGATGAAAGCTCTAAGTCTGCAAGACAAAAAAATTGTGCTACATGCCTTGAATTGATAATGTCATAAGGGCCATATTCAATTTATTATCAATATGACCTAAAAGAGTTAGATAAAAAGTATATTGTATACTTATTAGGATGGTGAATACCTGAATTGTGTGCTTCCTTTTTATTCAGTATATGTTTACTGAGTATCTACTCTGTGCCAGACATTATGCTAGGTGCTCTGCAGCACTTGGCAGTCTTTATGAATTTTAAACTTTTATTTAATATGGCATGTTCTTATCTCTTAAGATAAAACTTATGGTACAAATATTCTAAAGTTATTTATAAATTACTTTTAAAATGCCCATCTCTTGAAAATATATAACAATAATGCAAAGTAAACTGCTCTGTAAAGATCTGTTTCAAAAGTAAAAAGCAATATTTCCTTTCGGTTACTCTGCTACTTCATACTTTATAAAGAGAATGGACTCTACTCTTAAAAGGCCAGATTCTAAAAGGGTAATTTCTTTCTGAAAACCAAGCAGTGATTAATATGCTGATTTCTTTGGGTCACAGAGAAAATGATTGGCTTCACTGCTTTTCTAGGGCTATAAATCAAGATTTACCTTGTACAGACTTACAAGTTATCACATTTTATTCTTGAATAATTATGTAATGTTAACCTTGCATTTTCTCAGCATGTATTTTCTTCCTTTTGAATAATGCATTCTAGTAAGCATTCAAGATATATTTGTTGAATGAGGAATAGATGAATGAATAATGACTTCACTTACTACTTTTCTTTTCCAGTAAGCCCAAATGGTAGGTAATAAGCCCAACATTTTAAAAATACTTTGAGTAAAGAGTGAAATTATAGTAACCATTATGTTATGTGAAGGAAACCAGACACAAAGTACTACATACTGTATGATTGTTTATATAAAATTTAAATATAAATCAAATAAAGATGAAATTAGATTAGAGGTTATATAAGAAGGACTGCTGAGGAAGGACTGCTAAGGAGTGTGGAGTTTTTCCTTTTGGAGTAATGAAATTGTTCTAAAATTTTTTATGGTGATGAATGCACAACACTGTGATTATACTAAAAGCCATTGATTATTTACTTTGGATAGATTGATATGTGAATGTATCTCAATAACACTGCTTAATAAATAAAAAAAAATAGTGCAAGAATAGCCAGAAATAGCAGCTATGTACTGCAGGGGAAGCATAGAGAGATTGAGAGGTGAAGAATTTTCTTATTTGTTTGTTTGTCTGGTTTTTGTTCATTAGTATTATTGTTCTGAAAATAATGAAAATGCTCTAATAATGATTGAAGTGATGAATGCACAACTATGTAATTATACCAAATACCATTGATTGTATACTTTGGCTGAATTGTATGCTTTAGTAATATGTATCAGTAAAACTGATTAGTTCAAAAAAATTTTTTTAAATGAATGAAATTATAGTAACACATAAGTAATGTGGCATGGGCAGAGAATTGACGGACCAGTTCTCTGAAACTTTAGGACATACTCTTATTGCATATTATTTATATTTAAATGCAGAAAAGAGCGGATACTCTTTTCAGGTATACACAGAAATTTACATAAAACAAGTCTTAATAAATTTAGAATGATTCAAATCATGCAAAGTATGTTTTCAGCCCACAGTGGAAGAACTAAGTTAGAAATCTGTAACAGAAAGATACCTGGGAAATCCCAAAGAATTTAGAAACTAAATAACACAATTCTGAATAACTCATGAGTTAAAGGGGAAATTATAAAGTATATTAAACTAAATGAAAATGGGAGCACAACATTTCAAAATTTGTGGGAAGCAACTAAAGTAATACCTATATTAGAAAAGAATAAAGATCTCAAATTAATGACCTCAGCTTCCACCTTAAGTAACCAGAAAAACAATAATTTAAGTTAAAAAATAAGAGGAAGGAAATAATAAAGATTAGAGCAGAAATCAATGAAATGGAAAACAGAAAAACAGAAAAGATCAGTGAAACCAAAAATTATTTGAGAAGGCCAATAAAATTGATAAACTTCTAACCAGACTCATCTGGAATAAAAGAGAGAAGATATAAATTATCAATATCAGGAACGAGAGAGTGACATCACTAGAGTCTACAGCTAAAGGAGAACAAGGGAATATTATAAACAACTTCATGCTAATAAATACAGCAACTAACATGAAAAGAACAGATGCCTAGAAGACACAAACTGCTAAAGCCCACTCAAAAATCAAGTAGATAACTTGAATAGTCCTATATCTATTAAAGAAATTGAGTTTGTAGTTAAAAATCCTTACCAGATCACTTCACTGCTAAATTCAATAAATATTTAAGGAAGAAATAATGTCAGTCTATATAAGCCATTCAAGAAAATTGATGGGGAATGAATACTTTCCAGTTCATTCTGTGAACTTGGTACCATGATACCAAAACCAGACAAATATGTTATAAGAAAACTACAGACCAACATCCATCGTATACATAGGTACAAAAATTCTTAACACAATTTTAGAAAATTGAATCCATCAGTATATAAAAATGATAATAGGGAAGCGGCTGTGGCTCAATCAGTGGGGCTCCCGTTTACCATATGGGAGGCCCCGGGTTCGGTTCCCGGGGCCTCCTGGTGGGGGCGGGCCCGCCCGCACGGCGTGGTTGGCTGACCCAGCGAGCATGAGCAGCAAGGGGGGGATAAATGAATAAATAAATAAAATCTTTAAAAAAAAAAAAAAAAAAAATGATAGTACAGCATGATCAAGTAGAGTTTATCTCAGAAAAGCAAAGTTGGTTTTACATTAGAAAAGCCAATCAATGTAATCTAACATATTAATAATAAAAAAGACAAATCACAAGATTATCTTAGTTAAATGCAGAAAAAGCACTTAACAAAATCCAGCATCCATTCCTGATGAAAACTCTCAGCAAACTAACATTTTTAGGGGCATCTCTAAAAACCTACAACTAATATCATGCTTGAGAGTGAAAGACTGAATGTTTTCCCCCTTAAGATAAGTAACAAGGCAAGGATTTGCTCTCACCACTTCTATTCAACATTTAACTAGCAGAGCAAGAGAAGGAAAAGGCATCTAGTTTTTGAAGGAAAACCTAAAACTATCCCTATTCACAGATGTAGTGATCATCTATATAAAATCCTATGCAATCTATAAAAAAGCTACTAGAACTAGTGAGTTTAGCAAGGTTGCAGATCAGTATACAAAAATCAATTTTATGTCTACATACTAGCAAAACAATTGGAATTTGAAATTTAAAAAACAATACAATTTATAATAGGATCAAAAATATGAAATACTTAGAGGTAAATATGATAAAAGATTTGCAAGATCTGTACACCAAAAACTACAAATTAAAGATGACCTAAATTAGATACGAAATCCCATGTTTATGATAAGATTCAATATTGTAAACACGTCAGTTTTCCTTAAATTGGTCTGTAGGTTAAACATGGCCCCAATCAAAATCCCAGCAGGCTTTTGTGTAGAAGCTGAAATTAAAATTTAAGTTGAATTAAAAAGCAGTTAGAATAGCCAAAACAACTTTGAAAAAGAGGAAAGGACTAACACTTCCTGATTTCAAGACTTATAAAGCTACAGTAATCAAGATAGACATTAACATAAATATAGACAAATAGATCAGTGGAACAGAATAGAGTCTAGAAATAGACCCACATGTATGGTCAATTGAGTTCCAACAAAATTGCAAAAGCAATGCCATGGAGAAAGTAAAGTCTTTTCAACAAATGGTGCTGCAGTTGTTGGCTATCCATTTGCAAAAAATGAATCTCAATGTATACCTTACACCATATATAAAAATTAGCATGTGAATATTTTTGCTCTCCTAGTTTTGTGATAATCAGGGTAATATTTGCTATATTAGAAACCATGCATGTATCTCCAGACCTAGTTTTTGTCCCTAGGTCTGGTTTTTAGAATGCTGGTGATAAACCAAGCCTGATTTAACAGGAGAGTGACATAAGGGAGAGCCAAGACGAGACGCACCGAAAAAACAGGAACTAAGGTGGCGCAGGTGGTAGGATGCCTCTCTCCCACATCGGAGGATCTGAGGATCAAATCCCAGTGAAGACAGGAGGAGAAGGATGAGAAGAGAGGGCAGGAAACAGGCACAGAGAATTTCCCAGCGAATGGACGCAAAAACAGCAAAAACGGGGGTGGGGAGGGAATGGATAAAAGTAAATTAATCTTTTTTTAAAAAATTAGCTCAAAATGGATCATAGATCTAAATGTAAAACCTCAGGCTATAAACTCAATGTTTTATTTTTAAATAGTTGTGTCAGTTTTAACCTTGCATTTCCTCAAGTTTTTTTTTTCCTTTTGAATAATGCCAAACACAAAATGGTCATTCAATACATCTTCGTTTATGAATATGAAATGAATGAATAGCAACATTACTTCAGGCTTTCTTTTCCAATAAGCCCAAATAGTAGGTGATGAGCCCCAAATTTTTTAATTGTTTTGAGGGTAAAGAATAAGATTATAATTATGTGTATAGCCCTGGGCAGAGTTAATTGAATTTTCTGAGCAAGCTTTTTTTTTTTAAAAAAATGTTTGCTTAGTAAAACAACCCAGAGAAAGAAACCTTTTTTACAGGATTAAGATAAGATTAAGTAATTGAAATACAAGTATAATGGCATGCTTTTAAAAATATGCAATTTTATTGCTTTTTCTTTCAGTTTTATATTCATAGAAACTATATAATCTTGCTTTAGTCATAATCAGCATCATTTGCATTGTGGTAATACTTTTTAAAAGCCTGCTTCTTGGATATTTCCCTTGAATGCCACTGCTCTCTGTCTCATATTACTTTATGCATGCTACCATCTAAGCACTAACAGTGAATGATTGCTTGTGGTAGTTGTAAGCTTCTTGAGAGCAGGGGCTTTGTCTCGAGAGCTACAGGGGCTAGTAGTTTCTCAGAGAAGCACTTAGTACTTATTTATAGTATGCAAGAAAATGAGATTGGAGTAGCTGTTTTAAAAGTCCCTTTCTTATGGCACACTGGTGGTGGATCCCTAGTGAGGGACCGTTTAAATCCCATTTTGAAATAGACATGTGACAGATCTAAGTGGGATCCAAGTATTTGATCATTAACTCCTCCCACCCTACTCTCCAATAGAAACATTCCTCAACTTCCCATTCCCTCTTGGATCTTTTTTTTTTTTTTTTAACTTTTCATTTTAGTACAGTTTTAGATTTACAGAAAAATTAAAAAGCTAGTACAGAATTCTCGTATACCACAAACCCAGTTTTCCATGTTATTAACATCTCCTACGTCTTGGGTTTGTTTTTTTGTTTTTTTTTTAAAAGAATTTCCAGATTTAATATTTATCTATTTATTTATATCTCCCCTCCCCTCATTTGTGCTCGCTCTCTGTTCATTTTCTTTTTTTAGGAGGCACCGGGAACCCAACCCGTGACCTCCCATGTGGGAAGGAGGCACCCAGTCACTTGTGCCACCTTTGCTCCCCTCCTAGTTCTTTTAAATTGTTTCTCTCAGCCAAAGGAAATAGATTTTTTTTTTTGCTTCTTTCCAGTTACTGTGGATACTTGCTTTCACATTAGTGATATTGCTGAATTGTATGTTATGTGATGGCTTGAAAACATAAACATAAGCTTTTGTTTTGAGAAAACTAAACAATCCTTGTTTAGGATTGAAACACAATAAGGAAAAAAGTGTGATTTTTTTGTGGGGTGTTGTCATTAATAATTAAACCATAACAGGTGCTAAACAAAAGGTTTCTAACAATAATATCCCTTTCCCTGTGTTTTAATATGCTTACCTGTTTTGTTTAAAAGTGGATTTTTGGCTGTTGCTCAAAAGGGAATAAAAATTATCAAATCCCTAAATTAAGCTTCAGTTTTTAAAATTTGGTTCTCATGAAAAATTAAAACTTGCTATCTTAATCAGTAGTCAATATAGCTTAAGATTTAAAAACTTAAATTTTAAATCTTACATAATTGTAAAACTGGTTTTTAAGCATTGCAAAAACATTTCTTAACTTTGTCACCTCATACTTGTAACATTAATTTTGGCTCTATTTTAAACTATTTTTGGCTATTAAGCAAGCATAAATCCTTTATTTAATTCACTTTGAGATTGGAAAGAAGGTTTATATATTTATTTATTTCCTGCTCTGGCTTTCTATGACAAAATTGTAAGGTCATGCTCTTTTATGCCAAAAGGGATTTTAGCTATCCTTAGCACAACAAGAAACATGAAGCACAGAGAGATCGACTTAATTGTGCAACAGCTTGTGGAAGTGCCAAGACAAAAGTCAGATCTCTGATTCTACTGTGACCTTATAATTTTACTATTTAACATTGAATTCATCACACTTTCTTAAATGTGTTCTGAGAAGAATATATAAAAATTGTAGCCATGTAATAATAGGGAAAATGATTAACAACTCTGCAACCTAACAGAGTCCAAGACTAGTAATGTCACTATTAAGATACTGGATGAGACTTTGCATTTCTACTCTCCTTAACTTGGTAGTTAGAATTGTTTGAGAAACTCAGTATAAGACCTTGACTGGTATAAAATGCAGTATGCAGAAAATACAGTTGTGAATTTTTTTGAATAGTTATATGATGTTGGTGAAGTTTTGTTTGATAGAGCCAGAATTTCTGTTCTCTATGCCTATAAAGAACACAGTTGCTTAAAAACATGTTTTATCTAAAATGGACATTTTTTCAAAGGAGCTGTCTGTCCCTTTCAAGTAACTACTGTCTACAGCAATAAATTGTTCAACTGTCACAGCTGAGAGGAAGGATAATTAGTAATAGTAAATAACTTCCACTAAATGGTGAACACTGGCCTAATGGAGAAAAAAATACAAAACAGGCTATTTGATCTATGTCATGTACTGAATCAGCAGGAGGTACATTTCATCTTCTTTTTCAGTTTCCCTTTGGTATGAATATGATCACTGAAAATGATTGAGGGAGATAGAAGGAGCTAAATAGCTGCTGTTTTGTTTTCTTCCCTTTGAATTATGTTTGGGAATTGAGTGGATGTCACGGTAACATCAAGTATGATGAGCCTTATTTAGAGGTTTTTGAATGTAGTGGTTATTGGAAAAATTGACACTTAACTAGTTGCCTGCTAACTCTGATACTTCAGATGAGAAAGTGCCAGGAGAAGCAGAATTGTGGGGAAGCAGTGCATGTGATTATACTACTCTTTATACTAGCCAAAGATGAAAAATCCTATGAATTTATAGATGGAAAAGCAAGAGTAAGATAGGTCAAATCATGATTTATTAAAATAGTAGTGTTAGGGAAGCGGCTGTGGCTCAATCAGTAGGGCTCCCGTTTACCATATGGGAGGCCCCGGGTTCGGTTCCCGGGGCCTCCTGGTGAAGGCAAGCCCACCCGCACGGTGTGGTTAGCTGACCCAGTGAGCACAAGCAGCAAGGGGGGGATAAATGAATAAATAAATAAAATCTTAAAAAAAATAAAATAAAATAGTAGTGTTAGAAATTGTTAGTAAGAACAAATAGTAGAAAACTGTAATTATTCCCAAATGAAAATTTTAATTCTTCAAATTGGTGTCTTATTTTTCTAGTCTTATTTTTCTATTCTTTGTATACTTTTTTTTTTTTAAACATTAATACCAACACTCGTAGTTTAATACTTTGTCAACAAAAGGCAATTTTCTAGCTTTTCTCTTGTCCTTACCACTCATTCATTCCTTCACTTCTGGAGGCTTTGCAGACTTCCAGAAGAATCCTTATTAAAATACAAGTTTTTGTGGCGTTTATTTTCCTATCTTATTTTTTTTATTTGAGAAGTTGTAAGTTAAGAAAACAATCATGCATACATACAGGATTACAGGTTTGTTTTTGTATTTTAATAATACAAAACAAATAATATATTTAAGCCATTATCAAATAACTCCTTAGTCCAAAATAATTTACTGTACTATTAATTGTTATATGCAAGGCACAGTATTGTGCTCCTTAATTGGAAGGGAGAAAAAGGTGTTAATGGTATTATTCACTTAAGGGGCAATAGGGCATAGACATTAAACTATGATTAGCAAATACTTTTATGATAAATGGGAAATGATATGAGTAATAAGTACTAAAGGAATTTTTTGGTACTGTGATTATAGTATTAAGGGAATTGTTTTTTGAAGGAAATAATTTGAACTGGTCCTTGAAAGATGAAGGATACAGATATGCAGGGAGAGAGAAATTCCACTTAATGTGATAGATTTTGAGAACTATAGAAGACAGAACGAAGAATATGAATGAATGGTTTGTATGGAGAGTCATAAAACATCCCTTTCCCACCTTCCATCATCCCCAGTAGCTCAGTAGTGGCTCTCTTGTTTTTTGTTTGTTTTAGCAGTAGAGCTCTTCAAACAAAATATTTAGAAGTATTTAAAATATAAATAAAAGTGGAACTGCTTTGGTTGAATGCAGGGGGAAAGACCTTGCCTCTACAGATCTTTACATTTCCCTTCCCTGCTATACCTTCCTCCACAGTCCATGAGAAATCTTCAGTATCCCCAGGATTTCAGAGTAGTCTGAAAATGTAGTCACCAAGTAGAATGGACTGAATTTTGTAAGAAATACGAATTCACTGAAGTTTTGTTATCAATGAAACTTAAAGATAGAAACTGTCTTATTTATCTTTGATTCCACAGTTCCTGGCACATTGTGGGCAACCTGATGTTGGTTAAATTACTGTTAATGAATCATGATTAAAGCCATATTTTAGTAAGGGTTAGAATGTTTAACATATTGCTAGCTTTGTGTTGTTAGCTAAAAGCAAGGTTTTTTGACAACAGGATATATTATAAATGCCTGAAAAAGATGAAATAAAAGAAAAGACACATTGGAAAATTAAAAGGACACGAAAGGCAAGTTTCCTCTTTATTTAGCTGGTAGTTTGTCCTTTATAGTAGTGCACATCACCCTAGTTTACCAGAGGTTTGAATATATGAAAAGGATAGCCAAACGTTTTTCTAATTAATTTCCATACCCTGTTATATTTTTAAATGTTCAAATTTAGTGAAACTTGGCTTTGCAAATAATTTATCAAGCTTTCAGGTCATATTGATCATAGATCTGATGGCACTAGTATCAGAGGCATTAAGGTGTAATGTTAACCTTTTAACTTCTCCATCTTGTTTTTTGAGATGTGGTCATGAGATTGACATTTGTCAGTTTTCACAGATAATTGAAAATTAGCCAATGTGCTTCTGATGTTTTAATAGTGATTTTATGTTTTAAAAATATCTTTAATTGTTAAAATTATTCTTTTTAAATTTCATTTTCAGTCTGATCTTGTGGATCAAAGTATATTTAATTTTATCCCAGAGGGGGAGCATTCAGAGGTTTATAAAATACTGTCTACTCATCTGCTGGAAAGTGATTCATTAACTCCTGAATATTTAAAATGTAAGTAATAACTGTTGAGAAATGTTAAATTTTATATTTTATAGACAGCATTTATCTATTACTTTTGCAGCTTTATGACAAGTACATACATATCCAACTAAATTAACATATAACATCATTCCATACAGCCTATTTGGTCCTTTTTAAATATTAAAAGGGGGTATGAAATGGAATTATAACTATATTAAAAGTCTCAACTCTATTCTAGAGTATATTGAAATCCCATCTTAGTTGTTATAAAAAATTAGTCCATGGTTAGTCCATAAAACTGCATTGTACACAAAAAATGACACCTGGCAATATAATTCTTACTAATTTTTAAATAAAATCTTTTGTTATTTAATGAGAGAAAATTAAACATTCTCCCTTTCCCCTTCATTAACAAGTTGGACACTCAAACTGCAAGAAAAATCTAATTTCTGTATTTCTTTTAAAATTATTAAATAAAGGCAACAATTAATTAAAAAACATTATTTAGATATATCTAATGTATGTGTCTCTTACTCTATATCATAAAAATTCTAAGAAGAGTGAAAAATAGTCTGTGTCATTAGAATATTACCGGTATAATTAGACATTTCTACTAGATTCATTGGAAAAATTAATTTGAACAGAACGCCTAATTTTCTACACTAAATTACCCTGTGTGTTCACATCCTGTGGTTTGGTAAAATTTTAAATTTGGCCATCATCTATGCGATGTATTCTTTAATCACTCTTCATGATTTTTTTTAGACTTATCTGGTAATACATTAATCATTTTGAACTTTGTTTTTTTTTTTTTTTTTTTCAGGAACGCTCAAATTCTGTAGCACACTAGCCTTCCAAGAATTGAGGTGTACACACAAATGCATGTATATGCACACTTATATATACACATACACACATATGTATCTCTGATAAGCAAGGATAGTCTGTCAAAGGAAGTTGAGAAGAATTAGAGACCAGGAGAATCCATTTGAAGCCTATTTATATTTATTTTAAATTCAACTTCTTAAGAACTTGACCAGTAAGCTACTTGGGTCTGGTGCTTAAAAGAAAGATTTGAGCTGGATAAAATAGATATTAGAGGGGGACGGATGTGGCTCAAATGGTTGGGCGTCCATCTCCCATATGGAGGGACCTGGGTTCGATCCCTGGTACCTCCCGGTAAAAAAAAAAAAAATAGATATTAGAAGCCAGTTATATCACTAGAAATTGCATTTGAAGCCATAGAATTGTAAGACATTGCTATCAGAGCAAAGAGAAAAGAAGAAGAAAAGAGGAAACTTGGGAGATAACAATAGGTAGACAAAGGAGAAGTACACTTACTTATTTATAAAGTTATTTGTAAAAGGGTGGAAATAAATAGAGTTGATAGTAACACATTATAATGAGTATAATCAACACGGCTGGATTTATTAATTTGATTGTGGCTGAAAGGGGTAGTCTGTGGCCATAAATGCCAATTGAAAGGAAACTAGAGAATAATATAGGGAATGTATAGCATAGTAATTTTGGTGGTAGATGAAGATTGTGGTTAATATTATACATATGAGTGCTTTTTTACAAAGTACTAAGAATATGGTGATACATGGGAAATTACAACTAATTTATCGATGATAGTTAACAGTAATATTATAATATTCTGCAGAAATGGCAAGAAGGTATTATTTCACTACTAAGGGACAACAATAAGAGGGTATATAGGGGTATGGGATTTTTCCTTTTGGAGTAATGAAAATGCTCTAAGGTGATGACAGCACAACTCTGTGATGAAACTGAGGAGCTGCGTAATGTACACTTGGAATGGATTATACAAAGCATGGGGCTATATAGCACAGGGAATCTGATGGTAGAAGATGGACTATGGTTAACAGAAGAAATATGAGAACATTTTCTCATGAATGCTAACCAATATAAAATGCTACTGTTTATGTATGTTCATGTATAAATGGGATACTTCAATAAAATTTTGTTTAAAAAAGAGAGAGACCTTTATAACTTCAGAAGTGGCTTAATGAAAACCTCAGGCAGAAAGACAGAACTTTGGCTACAGCTTCCAAGATCAGAGATAAAAATGGCAACAATACTTTTTGATAGAGAAAAGCCTTAATTAAATGACTAACTCCCTAGTAAACAACTGATAAACAAAAAAGTTGTCCCAGAAAAATGTATTTCATCCCAAAGGAATAAACCTTAGTTAAAACACAGGGGAGAAATTTCTTGGAAAATTCAAGATTCTACAAGTAGGTCTTTTTTTTTTTTAATTAACATTTTATTTAACTCGATCAATTTGGTCATTTTAGCCGTAATGAAGATAGGGTGATTTGTGTCTAGAGAAGGAAATAGTGTCAGAATTACAAAGGGCCTAATAGCTCCTCATAGCAGTTTTACTTTTTTTTTACACAATGGGGAACCAATGAAGGAGATCACAGTGGTTTTGTGGTGTGAAGACAAAAAAAGACTCGGGTGGAAAATTTTGAAGAGGACAAGACTGTAGACAAAAAAGTAAATCTATAATCCTACAATAGAAGTATGGATGGAGTGGAAAGAGGATATCTAACCATTAAATAGATGAACTCAAATAGGACTTGATACTAGGTACAGGTGACCAAGTGGATAGGGATCATCAATGGAAAAAGTTTTAGAAGGGAGAATAGTTAAATTTTGAACCTATTGAATTAGATGATGAAGCCATCTATCATGTTAATGACAAAAGAGTATGAACTTGATGCAGTGACAAGACAGGTGTTAATAGTCCTTGAATGTTGAAATAATATGATGAAAGTGCTGTTAGTCTACGAGTAGTAAGCAAGGATGAATCGGAGTGTCAAGAGTGTGAAGACATAATAAATTGTTGCAGTTATCTAGATCCAAGGTAATTTGGGCATATACTAAATTGGTAATGGGTATTCAGTTAGAAAAAAATGACTTTGGGAGCTTCTTTGGTGAAATAAATAGCAGGTCCTGGTGATAGATTAGATTTAAGCCTTGTAATGGGAAGTGAAGAGAAAAAATTGATAGGAAGTCTAACTTGGGAAATAGACACAAAAAGGATAAAGAAAAGAACAACTGGTTTGGGAAGAAAGAGGATAAATTCCCTTTCAAATATTTTGAGTTACGTGATTGGACAATAAAATGGAAATGTCCTGAAAGCAATAGTGATCCGAGACTTTGTCTTACTTGAAATGTTAAAGTCCAAGGGAGAGATTTAGGATTAAATAAGCTTACTAAGGCCAGTAAGTTTATAAAGACTAGCAGAAGATCAAGACCAAAAGAACCTTTGTGAAGGCCCACAGTTTAAAGACAGATATTAGCAGAAGAGATAGAAATAATCAATGGGGTACTAGGGAATTGAAGAAGTGGGGGGTTTAAAAAGAGGTAGAAACAATGAGGAAAGACCACTGAAGTTGACAATACAAATGTTAGTAAACTTGAGAAGAACAATTTCTGTTAACTGGTAAGGACAAAGCCACAGGACGTGAAGCTAAGGGAAATTAATATATGGAAATTAGAGCACAATGAAAAGGAAGGAGATCTATGACACTAAAAATGGTAGCATGAAAAATTCTTTGTTTGAGATGGGAAGACCTGATCAAATTTAAAAGTGGTAAGTGAGGATCCAAAGGAAGAGAAAGTGTAGTAACTGGTGTGGCCCTCATCTTAGAGAGGATATGAAAAAGGTGAAAAATGGAGGCATTAGCTTTAGAGTAGGAAGCAAAACCTCTCTTTGAAATTAAAGTGGAGTTTAAGAAGGAAGAATAGAAAAAAATGGGGAAACCTGAAGTTCTCTGTTAAACACAAGGTGGGGTCATCTCCTGAAAGTACTCTATTTTTATGAACAAAATGAAATGTCATTGAATACTTCTATTGGAGAAAAACAATGGTTATAAACATACAGTTTGTATATAATCTTATTTCATGAAATAGTCATTGTATTATATCGTAAACATACCATATATTTCCTGTTATTTCAGCAAAAAATCAGTTAGAATTCTGTTGTCATATGCTTCGAGGAACAATAGACCCAAAGGAACCATCTACCTACGAATATGTGAAATTTATAGGAAATTTCAAATCTTTAAACAATGGTGAGTTAATGCTTTTCTCATAATGTATTTTAACTTGGTATTCTTTTAAGCTCTTAGACAAAGATGTTTGGACATCAGTAAAAACTAGATGAATTAACTAATGATAGCTATTTCCTTATTGTTTTAGTATCCACTTCAGCACACAATGGTTTTGAAGGAACTATACAACGTACACACAGGCCTTCTTATGAAGATAGAATTTGTTTTGTAGCTACTGTCCGGTTAGCTACACCTCAGTTCATCAAGGTATATTTCTAATTTATTTCCTATTTCAGTTCATACCAGGAGAACTATCTTTATGTATTTTTTTTTTATCATTTCCAGAATAACTGAAACCTCTTGCAAACATTGATGTAGTAATGGTTACGAATTATTAAATATAACAATCATGGTATTTTTGAAGCAAATAATGAGTTACCAAAGCACTCATCAAATTGCATAACTAAAATTTAAATATATATCCTTTGCACTTAACCAGTGTTTATATATCCTCTTTGTACTAATTTTTTGCAAAATTTTAGGGAGCTTTTTTATATAGTTATAGTCTGCATTAAAAGAGAAAAGCCAAAATCTAGGTAATTTTTAAAGGATTGTTTTTGGAATTTTCTTTTGTACAAGTGGCTTTTTTACTGCATATAATTTGCCTTTTCAATTTTAAAATATAAATAATTTATCTTCTTTTCCTGGGCCCAACAAGTAGATGACTGATAGGGAAGTGGAAAAGCAAAATACTTTGACCACCGGAAGGTGACTGGAAAAGAGAAACCAGCCCCCTAAGATTTAAAATTTAGGGAGACACCATTGTATAGGACAGAGTACTGAATTAGCACTTAGGAGATCTTAAACCAGTCTTGCTCTGTTTATTTTGACCTTAGGAAATAATAGCAATGGCTAACATTTACTGGTGCTTACTCTCTGCTATATACTTTATGTGCATTATCTCATTTAATTCTCAAAATAGCCCTGTGAGATAGATGCTTGTATGTTCCTCAGTTTTATATATATAGAAACTGAGACACAGGGAAGTTAATTACTTGCCCAAAAAGCTTTTCAGTGAGTAAGCCATAGAGCCTGGGACTTGATTTCAGTTCCCTAGGACTCAAAGCCCAAGCTCTTAACAATTACACTGTACCACACAAAGGTCATTCAGACACACAGAAGCTGGTTGGAATACATTGTTTAGTAGGACTAGAATCTAGAGTGTGTGGGTAGAGGGTTGGGGATAGTGGGAGATGACATTTAAAAAATAGGCAAAAGGGGAGCAGATGTGGCTCAAGTGGTTGAGTGCCTGCTTCCCATGTTTGAGGTCCCAGGTTCGATCCCCAGTACTGCCTAAAAAAAAAAAAAAAAACTCAAAACGAAAATCAGCTCTTAATGGGGAGCAGATGTAGCTCAGTGGTTAGCACCTGCTTCTCATGTACAAGGTCCTGGTTTCAATCCCTGGTACCTCCTAAAAGAAAAAAGAAAAGTAGGCAGAAATTTGTTTCTTCATGCTCAAGAGTTTAAACCTCATCCTAATGGGATGAGAAACCATTGAAGGTTTTTAAGCACAGATGTTAGGTGATCATATTTGAGTATAACTGTGACCCCAATATATAGAAGATGAATTGAAGAACCAAGATACCATTTGGGGAGAGGCAATAGCAATAATACAAGTCAGTGATGGCAAGATTCTAGATTCTAATGTAGGGAAGATGGATGGATGGAATATATATTTTAAATACTTAGATGGGAAATTTGAAAGACTTAGTAATGGCCACTTTGATGGTAAAAGGGTAAAAGCAAAAGAGTGTGTTGTGACTATCAGATTTCTATATTTCTGCAACTAGACAGGTATAGTCTCTCTATTAAATGAGATGGAAAATTGTTTAACTGGGTATGGGGAATAAGGCAGTTAGTTCATTTTAGGACATAATGAGTTTAAGTTGCACAGGACATCCTGGTAGATGTGTCAACCAGACAATTATATGGAATTGTGATTCAAGAGAGAAATCTGAATCTAGAATCAGGGTTATAGACATGTGAGTGAATGAAGATACTTCAGGGAGAATATGTAGACCAAGGAGGACTCCCCCCAAAAGCCTAAATCTAATAGTTATTTATTGCCACATTCTTCAGTACTAGAAAATGAAATGTGTTAAAATTTTGTTTGGAGAAAAGTTATCTAATAATGCCTTTTATGTGTAACAATAGTTAAGATTCTTATACGAACACAGTAAAGTATTTCTAAATTTTTATTATTAATTTATTTGCAGGAAATGTGCACTGTTGAAGAACCTAATGAAGAATTTACATCTAGACATAGTTTAGAATGGAAGTTTCTATTTCTAGATCACAGGTAACTCCATTTTTAAATTCCGTAAAAGGGTAATAGTCTTATTATAACTCTTGAAATTAGTAGATTTCAAGGACAAATATATTTTCTAAGCAGGACTTTCAAATCCATTATCCATTTTTCAAAATATAAAGACCAAAAAAAATTTTTTTAATCTAATTTCTAGTTGGAGTACTTCTTATTGTGGGAAAAGAATAACACTTATTTATGTAATTTAGGGCACCACCCATAATAGGATATTTGCCATTTGAAGTTCTTGGAACGTCAGGCTATGATTACTATCATGTGGATGACCTAGAAAATTTGGCAAAATGTCATGAGCACTGTAAGTAGATTTTAATATTTCTGGTAATAACTTTTTAATCACATAAACAATATCTTGTCCTGTTAATAGAATGTGAGAAAATACAGATTTATAACCATTTTTGTGTTTTTGAAATATACTGGAAGATTTTACTTTATATGTATAACCCATCCAGTCGGAATCATAAATCAAGTTTGAAGTAAACTTGTTTTACTTATTGCATTCTATAATAGTAAATTCAATTTTATAATATGGCATTTAATAAATCTTGTTCTCAGGTGTGTTAAACTCTAGATCTGGAGTAAGAAAATTAGATTACTTTGAAAATTGTAATAGTATGTCAGACTATTAGAATACCATTTCATATATTTTGATCTTCAGGCATTCATACTGTACCCAGGAGTTCCATATGCATTTAGAGAATCTATTTTAGAAAGCTCATAGTAAGTGTTCAGTTAATTTTACCTGTCATTATTGTTCTTATTAGCAGTTGAAGCATTATCATTTCATTGTACCAGGTACTACTGATCTAAGCACTTTGTTTATATTATCGCTATTATTCGTCACCACAGTTCTAGCAGGTAGGTTACTATTATTATCTCCAAGAGTAAACTGAGACACAGCAAGGCTAAGTAATTTACCCACATATCATAGCTTGTTGGTGGCAGAGACATGATTGGCATCTAGGTCCACTCGTTTACCACAATGCTATTCATTCTTTGTTTCAGATGTTTGTTTTAATTATAAGTTTTATTTGCTTCTCTGATCCTCTCGTCAAAATTTTACCCTCTTAGGTGTCCTCTAAAGCTTAATTAGATACTTAAGGTACTATGCTGGTCTGATAAGCCTCTCTGTATGAAAATAAAGTATGTTATGTAGTAGCATAGGCTATGGAAATTTTTCAGAATAAAGTTATTTCAGCACAAAGAAAACATTATTCACTCCAAATGTTGTGGGCACTGAGCACCATGGTATGGTGAAAACACCTGACACTTCTGTTAACCAGCTGGGTAATTTTGGACAAGTGATTTGATAGACTTTAATTTCCTCATTAAAAGAAGAGGGAGATTCCTGACCAGCATTTTCTAAGGTGTGTTCCACTGAATGCCAGTCCATTAAAAAAGGATTTATGATCAATAAAATATGGGAATACTTCATAATCTCTCTCTTTTGGAGAATCTTGACATATAGTAGCATACTCAAGGTTTTATTTTGTTTTGTTTTTTAGCATACCCAAGGTTTTGAGAAGACTAGGAAACTATTTAACAAAGTGTTTTCTAAATTAACCACAGAACCCACTTTTCGCTTAATATCTGCTGAAAGGCTTCAGAATTTATCTTCTTATGTGTTAGGGGAAAATTGTACTTAACAATTACCTCAAACAAACTATTCTGATATAGGTTAGTTAAGGTTTAGAATTAAATGTCTCAAAGTTGTCGTACCTTGCCAGGATATTTGTGGGGGAAAAAAACTTGGTGTGATTACTTATTGCTGTTACCTCAGTATACCTGGCAGGAAGAATTCAGTAATATGAATACTGTATACTTAAGTATTTGGAAGTTTATCATGTGTGAAAATATGTAAGATCAGTAGAGCCTTGCTCTGCTTATATATAGCAATGACTGATTATAAGTTGGGCACTTTAGAAGATCTATTAATTACTTTGGGACCTTAAGCTTTCTCTCAGAATAACATGTTCTTATAATTGATACATATTTATTGAAATGTCAGAAAAAGAATTGTATATACAGCTTTAAATGTAAATGGTAAGTAATCTTTTAGTTAGACACAGATTCTTAATAACTAATAATATGGATCAAAGGAAAATATTTTTCTCTTTTCTTCTTAGTAATGCAATACGGAAAAGGCAAATCATGTTATTATAGGTTCCTGACCAAAGGGCAACAGTGGATTTGGCTTCAAACTCATTATTATATCACTTATCATCAGTGGAATTCAAGGCCAGAGTTTATTGTTTGTACACACACTGTAGTAAGGTAATAATCCTTTTAGAGAATTTCTAAATGATTTAACATCCTGTAATGATTTTGACAGTGTAATATTTATGCATGACTTATTAATGAACTATCAAGTGATTCCCCACCCCCTTTTTTTGTATACAGTTTTTCTATATGTTGTTAAATTTACTTAAAGGGATTGTTTAGCAATATACTAGGTTTTTATAGAATATATCATTCTTGACATAAGTTTTCTGGTTGAGAGCAGAAGTGTGTCATGTACAATTTCAATCATCATTAAAGGAAAACAAGAAAAATAAAATTTAAGAAAAGGAAAACAAGAATAAAAATAAGCTTACTCTCCCTTTTTTTTAGTTCCTCTTAATTTAAGTACTATGTAGTTACAGATCATTTGCAGTAGTATATACAGATTTGAGATAACTAGAAAAAATGCATCTTGAATTAACACAGTGCACTAGAGAAATGTTTTAGATTTGTATAGCATATCGAAAATGTCTAGAATTAGTGAGGAACAAATAAGACACATAAACACTGAACCATTGATATTCTGTACTGTATACTAAATGCATGCCTACACACTAAAATTTGATATTTTCAATTTTGTAGTTATGCAGAAGTTAGGGCTGAAAGACGACGAGAACTTGGCATTGAAGAGTCTCTTCCTGAGACAGCTGCTGATAAAGTATGTTTCTTACAGTTTTTTAAAAATCATTTAATTTCTTCTCAGTGAAGAAAGACTCAGTTATTTGTAGGAAAATTATTTGTCTTTTCAAATATTTCATTTCCTCATTCGTGATAGGGATATAATTATACTTTACTGTTTATTTTTACTTTAAGTTTTTTAAATGAGTCATCTTCTAAAAATGATTTGAAGAGCCTACAATTCAGTGAAAATTGGGTAAGAGATCTATCTGATCTCAGATTCAAATTACCATTTAATAATTGCCTACCATATGCTATACTAAGTTCTTTGTATGAATTTCAAAATGTCATTTACTCCTCAGACATTTTTAATCTAGGAGGTAATATAGCCCTGTTTATAAAATATTGAAACTGAGACTTAAAGTGGTAAAAAAAAAAAAAAAAAATCTCCAGAAGACATGTGGCTGAGAAGTTATAGTCAGGATTTGAACTCTGGTTTCTCTTTTTTGTTCATCAAGTATAGTGTTATCAGTTAGTTATCAATTGCTTTGCAACAGATTACTCCAAACCTTTGTGATATACACTAAGACAAAAGACATATATTACCTCACCATTTCTGTGGGTCAGGAATCCGGGCATGGTTAGCTGGGCCCTCTGCTTCAGGATCTCTGACGACGCTGCAATTAAGGTGTCGACTAGGGCCACAGTCATTTCAAGGTTCAACTGAGGCAGAATTTGTTTCTGAGTTTCCTACGTAGTTGTTGGCAAGATTCAGTTCCCTGTGGGCAATTGGACTGAGGACCTTGGTTCCTTGCTGGCTGATGGCCGAAGGCCACCCTTAGTTCCTTGCCAGGTGACCTTCTCTATCAGAGCAAGCTTGTAACAAGATTCCAGGGAGAGAAAATACCAGCACGATGGAAAGCACAGTCTTTTGTAACCTAATCACAGAAGTGATATCCCATCCCTTTTGCCTATTCTATTAGTGAGAAACAAGTCACTAAATCCAGCCTATACTCAAGAAGAGGGATTATACTAGGAGGTGGGAATTATTGTGAACCATGTCAGAAGTTGCCTACACAAGTTGTATTTTCAGAAAATTAGTGGAATAAAATAATTCAAGAATCTTTATAAAAACTGAGTTAAATGAGCATCATGCCAAGGGATAATATGGGGGACATCATTCAGTCATTAGTCGACAAACCTTATGAAGCATCCTCTTTGTGCCAGGCCAAGCGTGGATGCTGAGAATACAGCAGTGAATAGCACAGGCAAATTTTCTGCTCTTTTGGATCCCATGTGAAAAAATTTTTCCAAAGAGGATTTGGATGCTTAGAGGAGGAGTAAACAGTCTGTTTTTGTGAAATAAATTATTCCCAGAGAATAGGAATTATAGTCTAGGGTTTCTTGAGATGGAGATCATTCTAGAAACTGAAATGTACTATAAAGATTGTTCATCCTTGTTTCTTCTTTTTTCCTCATGCTGGTATCCAATCCTAGTAAATCCAGTTAGCCCTGTTTCCAAAATATACTCCAGCTATGTCTCCTTTCTCACCATATTTACTGCCATCACTGTGATCTTCCTGTAGTTCAGGGAAGAGGTCTAGTTGAGATATAATTTTAAGAAACTTCAATGTGTAGATGGTTTCAAAGTCATGAATCTATATGGGATCACCAAGGGAATGGCATAGGCACAGAAAAGAAAATGACCAAGGACTAAGTCCTGGGGCACTCCAACATTAGAGGTGAAGGAGAAAGGAAGAACTAGTCACAAAAGGGAGACCAGGAACCAGGAAATTACATTGTCCTAGAAGCCAAAAAAATAAAGTGTCTCTGTGAAGAGTGAATGATAAGCTTTGTCATATCCAGCTGAGTAGGTTGGATAGATAAGGTTTGAGAATTGAGCACTGAGTTTAACATTTATTTCATTGGTGATAAATAAAAGCAGATTTGATGGAGTAGTTCGGACGATTAGAGTGGAAGTAATAGAAAATTTTCTGGGAGAAGTGGAATTAGAAACAGTGAGTAGAGAGGGATTTTGCTCCAAAAAGGAGAAAAATGGGGCAGTCGTAGGAAGGGGAAGTGGGTTTAAAAGAGGCTCTTTCTCTTTATTTTTTTAAGATGGGGAAAATAATAGCATGCTTGTCTACTGATAAGAATGGCCTGATAGGGAAATGGATGTGGCTCAAGAGGTTCGGCGTCCGTCTACCATATGGAGAGACCGGGGTTTGATCCCCGGTACCTCCCGGTAAAAAAAAAAAAAAAAAAAAAAAAAGAATGGCCTGATAGCACAGAGAAGCTAATGAGGGGGAGAGACAGAGGTTAGAAATGCTAGAGTAATTTTCTTGGGTAAGTGAGAGAAGATGGGATCTAGTCCACAAGTGGAATGATAGGCTTAGCTAGGATGCAGGTGGATTACTGGTCTATAGCGGGGGTCAGCACATTGGAGCTTGCAGGCCAGATCTGGCCCTTTGCCTGGTTTTTGATACCCGGAAGCTGCAGGTGTTTTCTACATTTTTTAATGGTGGTGGGGGGAAGAAATCAAAAGAAGAATAATGTTTTGTGACATGAAAATTACAGCAAATTCAAATTTCATTGTCCATAAAGTTTTTTTTGTTTTGTTTTGTTTTTAAGATTTTTAAAAATTATTATTCCCCCCACCCCCTCGTTGTTTGTGCTTGCTGTCTGCTCTCTGTGTCTGCTCATCTTCCTTTTAGACAGCACCAGGAACCAAATTTGGGACCTCCCTTGTGGAAGGGAGGTGCCCAATCTCTGGAGCCACATCTGCTCCCTGCTTGTTTTGTCTCTCATTGTGTTTCCTTGTGTCTCCTCCTTGCATCATCTTGTTTAGTCACCTCACCGCGCCAGCCCTTTGCATTAGCTCGTTATCTTGCTCTTCTTTAGGAGGTGCCGGGAACCGAACCCAGGACCTCCCATGTGGTAGGCGGGTGCCCAACTGCTTGAGCTACATCTACTTTCCTGTCCATAATGTTTTATTGGAACACAGCCACACTTATTTGTTTATACATTCTCCATTGCTGCTTTTGCACTATAACAGCAGACATGAAGAGTTATGACAGAGTCTGTATGGCCTGCAAAACATAAAATATTAACTATCTGGCCCTTTACGGTCAACATGTTGTGTTTCTTCAGCCATGTTCAGCAGTGGAGGAGCAGACATCAAAAAGGTAAAAAGTTGGGTTTAAGCAACATTGGGATTTTGCCAAGGAAGTGTAATGAAGGGAGACAGGAGCAAGGGAGTTGAAGATATTTGCAAGGGAGTCATTACAATAATGAATCGTGAATTTAAGCTGGGTAAAGAGGGGGAGACAGGATAATATAAAGCGAGAGAGCAATTGTGAACATGAGGTAGAATCAGTGTATTATAGGTTTCATTTGAGCCAAGGGATTATTTGAGTTGGCATACTAAAGGGAATTAGTAGGAAATAGAGGAAGTGATGGTCCAAGAGTGAGATGTTTGAAGTTGATACTATAGAAGGTTTGTTCTTATTGGTGATTACTGGGTTTGGGATGTAACTAAGAATGAGTGGCTGAGGACGGATGAAAGTCAACATCTTTGGAGGAGAGGACATCAAGGAAGAGAAGAGGTCATGGTATAGGGTAGGAAATGTGGATATTGATGACCTTGAAATTAAGAAATAGTGAGGGTAATGCTGAGCCAGGTGCTAAAATTTTAGTCCAGATCCTTAGTGGGATGTGACCACAAGGTTAGCAAATGACTACAGCAGTGAGAGATAGTAATATAGTGTGATGATGTCAGATTCAAAGCTTTGACTTCTAGGGAAGGAGGGAGGGTAGGAAGGAAGGTGGTCTGGAAACAGCAATAGGAGGACTTCTATCCTACCTCCAGGGCACTGGTCTGAGGCTTGTGAGAGAAAACAGACATTGCTTCAGAGACATCTAAGGAAAGTGGTATCCTTAGAGCAACTCAGAGACCTGAAATTCATAAAACAGACGAAGTTGCTGATTGTGAACTGAAGGCAGGTGGAAGGTTTTCAGGAGCTGGGAAGGAGTAGGAGATAGAGACAAAATAGAAGCCCTGAATATCCCTTAGAGTGAGGGAAATAAGGCATTCAGGTCACGTCATCTTTTCTTTTTTTCCATAGCACAAGTAACTTTGAAATCATGGTATTCATTTATATACAGATGCATACATTCATACATAGTTCTTCCTTTTATGTAAGCCTCCCTGGAATAGGAACAGGGACATTATTTCTTCCTTATTCACTGCTGCGTGAGGAAGGCCTTTGATGGGACACTTCTCTCTATTATAATAATGAAGATAGAGAAGATGGATATATTAGTATACTGTATTAGCAGGTATGGTTCTATATTTGTTGGTGGCAAGATAAGTGTTCTCATCTCTAAATGCAAGGTAATATCAACTGAGAGAGGGAAACAGATTTAGGAACAGTGGAAAAGGTATGAAATAATTGGGGAAATGGGAAACTGAGCCCAGGAGATAAACTAAACAACATTGCTGCCTAGTGTGTTCATTTTAGGTTGGTGATCATTTTAGGATGGCGGTATTGTTTGTCTGAGGACCCTTGAGCAAGTGCATTAGAAGGATAGGACAAAATGGTTTAAAGTGGGATTTTAATTTGTACTTTTAGAGGTGCTACTGTATTTGATGATGACAGGTGAAGAGCTGAAATGACTGAAGTAGGGTGAAGGAGATGAGTTTGAAGGAAGCTGAGAGGCCACAATAGGCTGTTGGATGAGCCATCCCTATGGATATTGAAATTATGGATAAAAGTCAGAGTTGGAGTGAAGAGGAAGACTGATCAGTTAGGTGCTGAAGTTCGAAAGATGCGTACAATACCTTGTACATAAATGAAAAGTGTCATCTTGTTCTGTTATTTCTTCAAATAGAGAAAGAAGCCAAAACTTTCTGGCTATAAAAACATTACCTAGTATGTGCATAGGTACCTTTGGCTTGTTAGAGGTAAAAATTGATTTCTTTTTAGCAAGCAGTATTGCTAGTTTGGGATCTTTGAACTGAACCACAAAAAAACATCACTTCTACTCTGTCTCCTTAGAGCCAAGATTCTGGATCTGATAATCGTATAAACACAGTCAGTCTCAAGGAAGCATTAGAAAGATTTGATCACAGCCCAACCCCTTCTGCTTCCTCCCGGAGTTCAAGAAAATCATCTCACACAGCAGTCTCAGACCCTTCCTGTGAGTACCCGAACTTGATAGCAGACTTCCTTTAAGAGGGTGCTTCTAAATTGTTTGAAACTGATACAGCATTTTTCATCAGATGCTTCTTAAAATAAGTGTTTGTGTTTCTGAACTACACTAACCTTTTAGGTAAATAGGAGGCACATTGTTCACATTTAGCAAAGAAGTTGATCATGTAACCTTTAAAATACATAGGTAGTACATACTGGTACTAGTTAAATTATTATTATTTTTTTTTTGGAGGTACCAGAGATTGAACCTGGGACCTCATATATGCGAAGCAGGCACTCAGTCAACTGAGCTACACTCGCTTCTGCTACTTAATTCCTTTTTAATCATCCCTTAAAAAGAGAGCAAAACTATTTATTCCTTTTTTCACTGGTAGAGCCAGTGAGTGTGTTCCTTTAAACCAGTTTGGTTTTTGAAAGATTTTTAGTGTTTTACCTTTATGAAAACTTTGATAACTGTCATTAAGTTAGCAATCAGTTCCAGGTCTGAGGTGAGGATGGGAAGTTGCAAAGCAATGTCCGAATACCAATCCTCCAACAGTAGCTATATGTAAACTAATCCCTTCCATGACTGAAAATATTTCTACAAGTGAGATTTCTAGGATTTCCAGATAACAGATTTTTCTCTCAGGAGTAATAGATAGTATTTAAAATGATAAATTTTGCTATAGAAGATTTACCACAATAAAAAAAAATTTTAATCATTTTTTAAAAAGTTGCAATCATTTTTATATTTAAAGTTTTCCTATTTCAAATTTGTTCTTAGAAAGGATGGAAGTAATTAAAATGGATCATCTGATTGTAGTGGGCTTTCATGAAATGATTTAGAAAAATAACTAAAAAATGATTTTCATTCACTGAACTGCATTTTTTTAACAAATCAATTTTATTGATACATATTAATAAAGCATACAGTTCATCCAAAGTATACAATCTCTGGTATTTGGTATAATCACATAGTTGTACATTTGTCACTTCAATCATTATTGGAGTATTTTCATTATTTCCATCATAATAATAATAAACAAAAAACAAAGAAGAAAATTCATCACCTCTCAGTCTCTCTGTATTTCCCCTGTTGTACATAGCTGCTCTTTCCGGCCATTCTTGTACTGAAATTCATTGTGAAATTAATCTTTGAAAACTGTATTTTATAAAGAACTAATGCTGTTCTGTTTTTGTTGACTAACCTCAGCAACACCAACAAAGATTCCAACAGATACTAGCACTCCTCCCAGACAGCATTTACCAGCTCATGAAAAGATGGCACAAAGGAGGTCATCATTTGGTAGTCAGGTAAACTCTTTAGTTAATATTCTTCTGAATAAACATTTAAAGTTTTTTAAAAAAAAACATCTTAATCTCCAGAAATCCATTTATTCATTTATCATTTCAATAAAGAACAAAATAATTGTTGATATATATTTACTCAAGGCCTCTCTTTTTCTGTGAAATAGTTGGCACAGGTATCAGTCATTTTAATTCTTTTTCACGTAAAATATTAGATTTTTTTCCAATTGTGAAAAAATGATTAGAGGCATTTTATATGTAAGTTCAGATACCAATTGCCTTCAGTTAAGTCCAGCCAGCTTTTATTGAGTAGCCCATGCAGTGTACTGTGCTTAGTGCTTTAGAAGATAAAAAGAGAGAGAACAGGCATTTCCAGTGTAGAGGGGGAGACATACTTGTACTCAACTAACAAAAGTATGGGGCAAATTGTGAGTTCAGTGATAAAGGTATCATATTGCTATTTCTGGTGGAATGCTCATGTACAGGAATGATCATCATTCCAGTGTTATTTTTTTATTTTGTTTCTAGTCCATAAATTCCCAGTCTGTTGGTCAGTCATTAACACAGCCAGTGATGTCTCAAGCTGCAAATTTACCAATTC
Source organism: Tolypeutes matacus (assembly GCA_026826555.1). Classification (NCBI taxonomy): domain Eukaryota; kingdom Metazoa; phylum Chordata; class Mammalia; order Cingulata; family Chlamyphoridae; genus Tolypeutes; species Tolypeutes matacus. The sequence goes on along the minus strand of JAKSZT010038599.1, from coordinate 23,924,988 downwards.
CACAAGGCATGTCCCAGGTATTTATTGTTTCTTTGTTTCAGTTGACTATTTAAAAATGGTAACTTGTTTTTAAGCTAATCTAAAACTGCAGTTTTAGAAGCATTCTCAATTAGGGGCATTTAGGATATCTGGGTACATTTTTGATTGTCATAGTGATTGTGGGGTACCACTAATCCCTATTAGGCAGGTGCCAGGAATGCTAAATATTCTTCAGTATGCAGGATAGTCTTGCACAACAAAGAATTGTCCCGCTTAATATACCATAACTTCCCCCATTAAGAAACCCTCCAGACCTAAAAGATATTAAAGATGAAACACAGCTGTTCATTTTGTTCTACCTGTGGATATTGGAAGAATTAGAATTAAGAATTAATTAACTTTATTTATATATTCATTCATTCATATATAAGACATGTCCTTGCATGTGACAGATATTGTAGGTTTTGACAGTACAAAGATGAGTAAGATATAATATCCATATTAAAAGACTTTATTTTATCTAGAGGGAATGACAGATGACTACAACACAATATTATATACTGTAGTCTATGCTAGAGGTATAATAGACTAGTAAGTGAGCACATTAGATGGACCTTTAATGAAGCCTGAGGAGGTGAAAGAAAACTTTCTGGAAGAATTGTTTTCTGGGCTGAGTTCTGAGGAAGACCTAAATATAGAAAGTAGCAAGATAAAGAAGAGGCATTATAAAAGTGACATGATGGGAAACGGATGTGGCTCAAAAGGTTTGGCGTCCATCTACCATATGGAGAGACCGGGGTTCGATCCCCGGTACCTCCCGGTAAAAAAAAAAAAAAAAAAAAGAGTGACATGAAATTACTTATTATCATAACTTTCAAATATAAAATTTTAAGCAGTACCTTGATTTTAAATAATAGTTGACAACAGGTAAAAGGAATGTTTTTAAAAAATAACTTTATCTTAATGGTTCTTTAAATTATACATATATAACTATGTAGAATATGACACACAGGTAAATATATTAGAGATGCTGTAACTACATAAATTTCATTATCTTGATTTCTAACAACATACTGTCATGTAAGGACTTTTTAAATAGCACTGTATTATTAAATATTATACTTAGTTGCAATAGATTAATCATCATTGAGCCCTCATTTCCTATTTATTCTGAAGCATTAACAATTTTGTGTGAATATTTAGTCACACTTTTAATATTAGTTCATTAACCTCAGAATACTGGTAAGCATTCCTTAACGTTTTAAAGGAATATTCTCATGATATAAATTAAATGATTTAATATGTCAAGAATGTTAGTAAGCACTCACATCTTGTTCAATGATAAGAACAACTAATTAAAGAGCAGCTAATTAGAGTAGATTTTGCATGTTTTATATGAGAAGGTATAGTTTTCACTGCAATTTTAATGAATAATAATAGTAACAATAATGGCAAGCATTTTTTGACCTCTTATGATGTGCCAGTCATTGTACTACGGGTTGCCTCTTAGTCTTATGATTTTATTTCCTATTATCCTGCTTCTTCTGTTTATTTCTGTTTTATTATTTGGACTATTTTAATAGAAACCCTTTAAATTGTGACAATGTAATTTTTATCCAAAGGTACAAATAACTTTTGACTAATATATTTAAAAAATAAAGGCCTGAGGGAGTTGAGGTACTAAATTTGTAGTATTTTCTTAAACCTATGGTGTAACAAGATATGGTTTAGTTATTGTCAACTTCAGAAGTCAGAGTTGTATGCCATGAAAAATAGTATTCATTATCCTCAAATCAAACTCTTGCAGATAGAGTAAAAAAGCTTTTGGGATGGGATCAGATGTGGCTCAACTGGTTGGGCGTCCGTCTCCCATATGGAGGGACCCGGGTTCGATCTCCGGGACCTCCCAGTAAAAAAAAAAAAAAAAAAAAAAAAGCTTTTGGGAGGCTTTTTTCTCACTTTCAGATGAAGTTCACTGTAGGAGACTGTCTTAAGATTAAAGTCTTTCTAAGTGAAAGTCTTTCTACTTTTATACTGTGTCCAGTGTATTTATTAGTTGAATATTCATAGAAATTAGATTTAAGAGGTGAATCATCAAATGTGGCTAGATTACAAGCAGTAGAAAGTAGGAGCTATTAATGACTCAGGTAAAACAGAGAGAAATAAGAATATTAAAAACCCTGGAAGTAGAATAACTTTGTTTTCATTCAGGCATGTGTTCATTAATTCATAATTTGCTTAATCCTTAAAAGCTCTGTATTTAGTACAGAGCTAAATATAGTTTTAGGCAAAAATTTGAGTGTGAAAATATTATGGTTGGGTTTCTGTCAGATTATTGTAGCTTTGTATACTTCTAATATGTACAAATAGAGGACATTTTAGGAATAAAAGAATTTGATATGAGCAACTCCAGGTGCTAGCTGCTTTTTCATTTATTAAAGGATAGAAATGAAGCTACTGAAGAAGCTCTTTTTTTTATTTTTCCATATCCACCACCTGTAACCCATTGCCTTCACATAATATAGAGGTTGAGTAAAAAAGCAACTAGAGCAGATTTTACATGTCTTATATGATAAAAGTATAGTTTTTCTTGAAATTTTAGTAAATAGTAATAATGACAATAATGAGAAACATTTTTTGTTTTTTGAGTTCTTATGATGTGCTAGGCATTGTACTTAGGGGTTTTATATATTCAATTGAATCAAATGAAACTGCTGTCTACTGAGGTAAAAAATGCCAAATATCTGCAATTTCAAATGGTTCAACCTAGTGCATTGACTCATTTAGTACCTCGAAACAACCCTATAAAGTTGGTGATTTTACTATCTCCACTTTACAGATAAAGAAACTGAAGCCTAGAGAAGTTCAGAAACTTGTTCTAGTTAGTGGTAGAACCACAATATGAGCTCAGATCTTCTAACTCCATTGTATACTTGTTTCCGTTAAGATCCACTCAGGAGTCAGAAGCCAGACCAGAAATTCAAATAGGGATATAAAATATAAAAAATTAACTGGTAACAGTGATTAACTAAATTAAGAGGAAAATTCTAAAGAATATAAAAATAGCAGATGTAAAGAGCAGTTACTAGCTGTAAGTCAGAAGGAAAGTACCCAAGGAAGGGGAAAACTTGGAATATTCTCCCCAACCCCCTAAGCCACTCCCTGTTCCCTAATCCCCCACCCCACACACATACTCCGAAACACCAGGCTGAGATTCACATTTCATTGGAACAGATTTAGTGGAGTCCATTGATTAACAGAGAAGTTCACCTGAGTTGCCACAAGCTGGAGCTGATGAGATGGAAGCCACCTGCTAGGATACCAGCAAAATCTGCTAGGAAGCCACCTACTGGAGTACCAGGAAGATGGGAAAATGTCCACTAGGATGCCAGTGAGACTTTCTGGAAAGCTGCCTGCTGCAGTGTTGATGAGAGTGTTGGGAAGCTGCCCACTGGCAGCTGGGCCATGAGCAAAAATGAAAAGCACTAGAACCAGGAAAATTAATCCCTTCCTCTTGCATATCTCCCTCCAGCATCCTCTATTGATAAAACTAAATTTGTGCCCACTGGCAAAAGAGAAATGCTGATAGGGTCTAGCTCCAATATCACAAAGCAGAGCAAAGATGGTTAGATTTGGAACCGAGAGGCAGTATATTGATATCTGGTATAACATTCCTAACTCATGATATACTGCTTACTTTTCATGTTGCACAATTACTAGGAATAAGTAATTCTAAAATACGCTGTATTTTTCCCATGTACGGTACTTCAGTTTCAGTTTTCAGCTCAATTAGGAGCCATGCAGCATCTGAAAGACCAGTTAGAGCAACGGACACGGATGATAGAGGCAAATATTCATCGGCAACAAGAAGAACTAAGAAAAATTCAAGAACAGCTTCAGATGGTCCACGGTCAAGGGCTGCAGGTAAGTTACTCTTATATTTGAATACAAAGATTAAGTCATCCATCCACATTTTGGTTTCCTAGGGAAATTGACTTTTCTTAATTGACAGTGAGATGCAAAAGATACATTTCATCAGTTCACTTCAATTTTACTCAGTCTGCCTATTCAATATGATTTTATTTACAGTCTCTAAAGATAATTCATTCATAAGGGTATTTCCTTGAAGACATCCTTGTTTCTCCAGATTAATGGATTTATCTTTTAGTAGTCCAGTTTCTAGTAAGTTTAAATACATAATATAAAAATTACATTTTACATTAACTTTTAGATAATTTGGATACAGAATTTATAAATCAATCATCAGTAATATTTTTAGGAGGTAACTTTTAGGCAATATATATTACAAGGCTAAGTTTCCATTTTACAAGAATAAGGTTCATAAGTATAAGTGTTAATGTCAAGGGCCTGGCGTATTGGTTTTGTCCTTTTTCATGAGGCACTGCCTATGTACTCTAGAGATTCTTGCCACTCTATTAGAGAATGTAGCAGGACTCCCCAAAATGGGAGTTTAATATAATGTTGGTTATTGTGTTGGGTCTCCACCCACTGAGATAACACCCCATGATCATATGAACACATTCACATTCCATAGAGGCACACCCCAGGTATACCCTTGCCCATATATCCCCCCACCACTGACAACCTGCACCAGTGATCCTCCCCTGCCAGAGTTGTAACTTTTCTGTAATCAACCACACACACACACACACAAAAAAAAAAATTCATGCATTGTGTCTTTCATCATCGTAAGAGCTGTTGTCTTTTATGTATGGTTACAATTTCTTCTCTATGTTCCCCCAGTGTCATCTCCCCCCCCCACACACACACTTAATTTTCAAAGGAGCTTTAGGTTACAGAAAAGTCACATTGAAAATATAGAGGATTTCCATATACCGCACCCCTTCTCCCTCTCACATTTTCTACTATTAATAACATCTTTAATGAGTATGGTACATTTGTTACAATTGATGAACAAATATTGAAGCATTGCTACTAACCATAGTCAGTAGTTTACATTATGGCTCACACTTTGCACCATACAATTTTTTATAAGTTTTGACACAGTGTATAATAGTCTGTATCTGTCATTGCAAATCATGCAGAACAATTCCAATGCCCTAAAAATGCCCTATGTTTCACCAATCCTTCCCTCTCCCCTCAGAACCTATGGTAACCACTAAGTTTCAATTTTTCAAGAACAACGTTCATAGTTACATGCATTAATATTGAGGGCATGACATAGTGGTCTGTTTTATTAGGTACTGTCTATGTACTCAAGAGATTCTTGCCCCTCTCTTTGAGAAGGTAGCAGGACTCCGCAGGATGGGAGTTTAATATTTTGTTGTTTAATGTGTGGGTCTCCACCCATTGAGATAATACCCTATGACAAGGTGAACATATTCATATTCCATGGAATCATACCCTAGGTGCACCCTTTCCCACATATTCCCCCAACCACCAACACCCTGTACCAGTGACCCTCCCCTGCCATATTTGCCAAAAGAACATTCCCACAATTGTGGTTTCAACCACAGACCTAGAAATCCCCCAAGGTCGCCTGTTCCTTCCTCCAGTACTCCCCCCAGTTCCATGGATAGTCCACCCCTACCTCCCTCCCATGCTCACCTTCTATTTCAGCATCGTGAACCCCACTCACATCCCTGCACCACCATCACCCCCATCCACTGTCAAACCACCCCCTTCTACCTTATCATAGGTTCTGCCCAGATTGAGCATCAGCTTACCACACTCTACTCCTCTATATCTCCTGATAACCTGTTGTATTAGTCAGCCAAAGGGGTGCTGATGAAAGATGCCAGAAATCAGTTGGTCTTTATAAAGGGTATTTATTTGGGGTAGAAGTCCACTGTTACCAGGCCATAAAGCATAAGTTTCTTCCCTCACCAAAGTCCATTTCCACGTGTTGGAGCAAGACAGCTGCTGACGTTTGCCAGGGTTCAGGCTTCTTGGGTTCCTCTCTTCCTGGGGCTTGCCTCTCTCTGCACTCAGGCTTGCTTTGTGCCACAAGGCCAGCTGTAGACTATCAGGCAAATGGCTTGCTTCTCTTCCAAGGGCCTTCTCTCTTTCCTCAGGACCAAGCTCCTCTGTACACTACTTCCCAGTTCTCCAGCTCAAGACTCCATATCACAGCTCCAACTGCAAACCTGCTCCAACACTGTCCTTTGCCATGCCTTTTATCTTCGATTCCCCACCCACCAAGGGGTGTAGCTCAACACCCTATTGATGTGGCCTAATCAAAGCCCCAGTTATAACTAAATCATACCCAGATGAACAGATCAGTTTATAAGCATAATCCAATATCTATTTTTGGAATTCATAATTACATCAAACTGCCCAACTGCTACACCTATCTTCCAGACTATCTCTTTGAGTGTGCTCAATATGCTTAGGTCATATCAGTGAGGTCATGTAATATTTGTACTTTAGAGAGAGAGTGTGTGTGTTTGTTTTTGAGGTACCAGCTCTGGGGATTGAACCCGGAACCTCGTATGTGGGAAGCCAGTTCTCAACCACTGAGCTACACCAGCTCCCAATAATATTTTTAATAAATAGCAGGGCATAGTAGCTATGAGTCAAATTAGATTTATTTGGTCAACCCAACAGGACACTCTAGAGTTTTGTCTAATTGTTATATCAGAGGAGACAGGACAGGACTCAAGGCTTTGCTAGAGTTTGGGAACTAGGACTTTGGTAAATGGAAACTTTATGTGAAAACTATTTCAGTCTAATACCATAAATTATAAATGATAGATGATACCAATGCTGCCAGACCACAGACCTTTGAGTAGCACTGTGTTAGGGTAATGCCAGCTGACAGAACAAACAATCCCCAACATGTAAAATGCTCTAGAAAATAGAAGTTTTGAAATGTATAACATTTTTTCTGACACTTGGAAATATGATAGAATTAGGAATCACTGGAATAATGGATATGAAATTTCATGTTTCATTCAGTAATTATTTATTGTTAATTGTTAGTTTCAGAACGGCTAGTCTTGTTATTAGCATTTCAAATTTAATTTATAACTTGGTTTTGCTTTTTTAAAAATATATAATGTTCTCTCTCTCTTTTTTTAATCTGTGATCCTCATTGTAATGTAATCTTTATCTTTAAAGATGTTTTTACAACAGTCAACTCCTGGATTGAATTTTGGTTCTGTTCAACTTTCTGGAAATTCATCTAGCATCCAGCAACTCACACCTATAAATATGCAAGGCCAGGTTGTTCCTACTAACCAGATTCAAAGTGGGATGAATACTGGGCATATTGGTACAACTCAGCACATGATTCAACAGCAGACTTTACAGAGTACATCAACGCAGGTAATGTTATCAAGTATAATGGGCAGTAGTGTTTGATTGAAATGTATGCTATTGCTGAAACATAACTAAAACTTTATCTTACATAATATATTGTAAAATTTAATAGTAATTAGAAAGTATATTGTTATTGAGAGTGACCAATCAAATATCTTTTGCAAAATTACATTAGTGTTGCACATTAAATATTTTCAACATTTTGACATTTAAAAATGTTTGCAATTTGCTTAAGGGCATAGTCTAAATTATACCAAGTTTTTATAACTTACTACTTCTTTAGTTAAAATGATTTGGCTTCCTGCTGATCAGGAAACACATTACCATGTGTGCAGAACAGTGTGTGGGGTTGTGATGACTTAAACTCCAGAAATTTAGGTAATTGGTGTATGTCTGACTAAATCTAAAAACTTTAAATGAAATAAGTAAAAATGTCTAAAATAATCAGTTACTCACTTTGGGCCTTTAAACACAAATCCTTCATGTATATTTTATATCTTCCCTGTTAAGATCATACTCCTTTTCTAGTCATAGATTACTTTCCACCAAGGTATTCAAGACTATTTTATGCTCAATAACTTCAAGTCATTCCTTTGCTGTTAGGTTTCCCCCAGAATAATATATCCTGCCATTTCTTTCTCTGTCATATCAACTATTGAGAGAATAATGAATAGTAGAAGTATAATTTCCCAATAGATTTTTTCATTTAATCCATCTGTAAAATCTTTGCTTTTCTAGCAGAGTCAACAAAATGTACTGAGTGGGCACAATCAACAAACATCTCTTCCCAGTCAGACCCAGAGCACTCTTACAGCCCCGCTGTATAATGCCATGGTGATTTCTCAGCCGGCAGCAGGTGGCATGGTCCAGATTCCATCTAGTGTGCCACAAAACAGCACCCAGAATGCTGCGGTCACTACATTCACTCAGGACAGACAGATAAGGTAACTGTCAGGTTTCATGTCATTTTCGAAGTTGTAAATGGATTGATTAAAAAGCAATTATTGGGAAGCGGCTATGGCTCGATTGGTTGGGCTCCTGTTTTCCACATGGGAGGCCCCGGGTTCGATTCCTGGGGCCTCCTGATGAAGGCGAGCCGGCCTCTGTGGCACGGTGAGCTGACACAGCAAGATGCCCTAACAAAAGGAGACAAGCAGACACAGAAAAAACATGCAGCAAGTGGACACAGAGAGCACAAGCAGCAAGGGGGGGATAAATAAATAAATAAAAATAAATCTTTAAAAAAAAAAAAACAAAACAATTATTTGACTTTTTTAAAACATGATTTTAGTTTGTTGCTCACTGCAGCCAGTGTCTCCAGTTTGAAATGAAAACACACAATGTATCCATTGTTTAAAGACTTTATAATAAAAGGGTAACCACAAATTTTGCTTCCTGTCCAAAAATGTGCAGCCAAATATTATAGTATCCAGATTCTACAGTACACTGTTATATGAATTTTATGACAGCACAGTGCCACAGTGAAACTTTTATCTTTTCAATACAGGTGTTGAAGAGTTTTCATGTAGAAACAGTGGTTACGGTATATACTATAAAAGTACAAAAGTAATTACCCCTCTTGAGTATTTTAAGTATTGTAGTAAGTGCTCAGAATATATTATCTCACTTAATTCTTACCAAAAAAAAAAAAAAAAAAGTACAAAAAACAGAGGCATAGTACATTTTTAGTAACTTGGTCAAAGAGCATATAACTTGTTAAGGTAGATGTGGATGGGATATCTCTGAACTCAAGCCTGGGTGTCTGATTTCACAGCTCATGTGTTTAAACATATACTACACTAAACTTTTGTGGACCATGGAAACCTAGCCATCTAGGACTTACTTTAGTGGGAAGTCCAAAATGGCTGACTTAGAAAAAAAGTTTTTGAAGAAATGCTATTCAAATGTTGGGAAATTATCTGTTAACAACTATATAATAAATTTCTAAGTCTTAAATCTCCTATTTTGGATGCATTTTATTTTTTCGTTATTTTACTACAAGTAGGGTGCTGGTTTTTTTTGTTTTTGTTTTTTTGTTTTAACTATTTATTGAAGTATATCAGTCATACATGAACATACATAAACTATAAGTGTTCAGTAAACATCGTGATCTTACAAAACAAACATGCATAACATCATACAGGGCTCCCCCACATCACCCTCCACAAACATCCTGCATTGTTGTGAAACATTTGTTAGCAAATCATGAAAGAACATCGTCAAAGTATTACTACTAACTATAGTCTGAATCTTCCTCCCCTATACATTTTTTTAAGGACTTATTTACTTACTTTTATCCATTTTTACCCCACCCCACCCCTGTCCTTCACATGGGAGATCGACGCCCAACCCCTTGAGTCACATCCGTCCCCCTGCTATATCTCTTAAGGTTGACCAAAGATACCCAAAGTTGCAGTCTTTCCTGTACAGGATGGTCATAAATCAGGCTTAGTTTATCACCAGCATTCTAAAAACCAGACCTAGGGAGAAAAACTAGGTCTGAGGACACATGCATGGTTTCTAATATAGCGAATGTTTAGCCTACCCTGATTATCAAAAAATCAGGACAGTGAGAATATAAGAGTGCTGTTTTTATAATATAATTTTGTTGTTGTATTAGACCTTGTGATATTTTTATTAAAGTCCAATTAATGAGGGGGTCGGATGTGGCTCAACTGGTTGGGCGTCCGTCTCCCATATGGAGGGACCCGGGTTCGATCCCCGGGACCTCCTGGTAAAAAAAAACAACAAAAAAACAAAAAACAAAAACAACAACAACAACAACAAAAAATCCAATTAATGATTTCCAGAGGGTAAAAGAGTTTTAGGATTACAGAGACAATGAGAATTTGTAGTTTCTCTTTGGAACTCACCTGAGAAAGTCCAGCTTCTAACACTCTGAAGTTTGTGCTAATTCTGAAAGGAAGTATTGTGAATGTGCTCCGTATAACTGCAGAGGACTAGCTTTAAAGCTTGAGAAAAAAGCCCTCAGTCTAGAATGCTGACATACATCTTGGAGGGTGTAATTCAGCAATTATTTGTAGAAATATCTGTGTGGTTTTTTGAGGGGATATAAACACACTTCAGCAAACATTTGAGGGCCTACTTTGATGAGTATGGCATAGTCCTTGCCCTGAGAAAGACCAAACTAGTAAAAGCAATAGAAGAGTAAACAATAGTATTAATTGATATGATAAATGCATTAGGTCTTTAAAAGGAGGAAGTGAGCAGTTTTATGGCTTGAGGCAAGCATGTGAAGAGAGGAGTATGGTCAGGGAAAGCTTCACAGAGGAGATACTTGGCCTAAATCTTAAAAATTAGAGTGGAGTATGCATGTGGTGGGGAGTCAGGGCAGTGTATACAAAGACACAGAAATGTGAATGAAGCAAAAAATAGATCGAAGCATGTCTTTCGGTGCCTGAGAGGTATGCGGCATTCTCATCACATTTACCAGTGAGCAGTTGTACAATTGAGATATTAATTTCTTTTAAAATTTCAGATAAATTAGCACTTCTGTGACCAGTCCATTTTATAAATGTTACTTGTTTCTTTTTCTTTAAGCTTTTCTTTTTTTTTTTGCATTGAATCATTTGTTCCTGAAGTATATAAAATATACTTTATTTTCAAGATTTGACATGATTTGAAATAAATTTATTTTGTCTTGTTATACATATAAGTAGTAAAGTATGCCTCTGTACTAAGTTTAATATTATGTACCTTAAACCGTTTGTAGTTGCAATTACGTGATGCTTTATGTATAATAGGGTCATACCAATTTCCTCACTGTAATAATGGCCAATATTAGAAAATAACTTCATCTTACAGAATAGGTAAATAGAAACTTTCCCCAAAGAGGGATCATGTTTCTCTTGCTCCTTTATTAAAGAAACAGTTTTCTAAGAACTGAATTGACAATATCATTGGGTATAACTGACAGGTATTCAGCTCCACTGCCTTTTATAATGTATACCTTGTACTTGTGACACTACTTCTCTTTGTTCTCTCCCACAGATTTTCTCAAGGTCAGCAACTTGTGACCAAATTAGTGACTGCTCCTGTAGCTTGTGGGGCAGTCATGGTGCCTAGTACTATGCTCATGGGCCAGGTGGTGACTGCCTATCCTACTTTTGCTACACAACAGCAGCAGTCACAGACGTTGTCAGTAACGCAGCAGCAGCAGCAGCAGCAGCAGAGCTCCCAGGAACAGCAGCTGGCTTCTGTTCAGCAACCATCTCAGGCTCAGCTGACCCAACCACCACAGCAATTTTTACAGGTAATTCTCTCTCTGGAGAAGCTGTCCCATGTCCATTTACTTTTTAAAAAAATTTTTGAGGGACCAGGGATTGAACCCAGGACCTCATGTGGGGAGCCGGTGCTCAACTACTGAGCCACGTTGGCTCTCCTGAGTTGGTTTTTTGTTTGTTTTGCTTGCTGTTTGGTTTTTTTAGAAGGCACCGGGAACCAAATCTGGGACCTCCCATGTGAGAAGTGGATTCTCAACCACTTGAGCCACACCTGCTCCCCCATTTATTTTTATATAATGAAATGTTAGGCACTAAATGAAGAGTTGTATAAATGATTTGGAATATTCACAGAAACTTATTGTGCAACTTAAATCTCTACAGAGATACAAAGTTTGCCCCAGCTAGCTATTTTTCCTTTCTTTGTCTGGTCCTTGGAACTGGAAGACTTTTAGCCCTGCCATGGATATAGCCAGTTATCCGAACTGCTGGAGAGAGTAAGTGGTCCACCTTCTGTCCACAGCAGAGCACTTTATATATACCTTATTTTCTCTCTCTGGCTAGAATTTCTGGAATTCAAGTAAAGGAACCTTTCTTTGTCCGCTTCCTTTATACAGCAGGAATATCAGAGAGATTTTTAGTATTATGGCATTATGTTAAATTATTTTGTTGGATTAAATTTCATGTAATTTTTCAGTTACAAATAAATGTCAGAGGAGAAGTACTGTGGAGGCATTATATGTCTTAGTGGAGAACTGAGACTGCCCTGAGAGTGAGTCACTGCTGCACCACAGACTATGGCTTTTGGCAGGTTATTTAAACTTGCTAAACTTCAGTTTCCTCATCTATAAAATAGAGGTAATAATAGTTCTTAACTCAGGGGTAAAATAAAAAAAAAAACATGGAAATTACTGAACATAGTATATAAATGACCACTAAATTAACAGATGTCATAGATGCGCAAATTAACCAAAATACAGACAACAGACATCATGTGGATATATCAGACAGGATCTACTTGTCTAAAGGATACAGAAGAAAGTTACCTAAGTCAGAATACACAGCCAAAAGATCAGCAGAGCAAATTCCTGGAGCTCATTATCCTCACTGAGGGATACTTATTAACATTATAACATCAAGAAATCTAGCTTTCTTCCTTCTGGCCTAGTGGGAGCAGTTCTGCACACAGGCCAGCCTGGACTTGTGCTAGAGACCACTTCATCTAGGCCAGACACACATCAGTTTTATAAGAGTTATATTACATACAGTATGATTATGGGGTTCAGTATTGTACTGTATACTAAGGCACAAATGTAGTCTTAATTTATCACCCTCAGTGTCCTGGGCCAGCTAAAACCCTTAATTTGGTGATGTGGAAAACTAAAATGGGTTAGTTGTCTAAATATCTCTGGGAATCATACCCACAGTCCCTTACTGTTTAGGCCTATACTGTAGCTATTACTAGTTGGACTAGTTGTTATAAAATTTGACTTTTATAATTATATAACACCATATCCAAATTCATTTCCATTGTAATCCCTTAAAGCTTCTTGGAGATAACCATAAATATCCAATTTACTCTAACACAATAACTGTTCCTGATAACAGAGAGAAAGAAAACTTTCAAGGTCCTTGGCAAAGCTTTAGTGGTTGTAAAGATTCTGTCCTTTTGTGGGTGTGTATGTGTCCTTCATATACATTTGCAAAACTCCATTTTAAAATTACAAACCCTACATCAAATTATATTTTCAGTAGGAGAAAAGGACTTTCATTACAAAATTAACTTTCTTTCATCTATTTTCCTTTGTATCCTAGGGATATAGATTTATAAAAAGTGTGCCAGAGATAGAAATTAGGTGAAAGACCCTCAGGCTCATAGAAGTTCAGTCTTACCCAAGGTTACACAACTAATTAAATGGCAGAGCAAAACTCAAACCTAGAGCTTCTGACTACAGAGCCTATGTCTTTTTTTCCTTTAGTTCTGTGTTTTTGTTACACCACACTGTCACAAATAGGATTTAAGACTTTAACTTTGCCTTCATTTTTATGGTGCTTTTAAATAATAACAGCATTAGCGATAATAACTAATAGCTCTTACTGTGTACTGGGCACTGTTCTGAGCACTTTATGTGGTTTGACACATTTATTCTTTATAAAAATCCAATATGGTAAGGCACTGTTATTATCCCTACTTTGTAAGTGAAGAAAGAGAGGCCCAGAGAAGTAAACAGTTTACTCAAGTCACACATTTAGTCAACAGGACAGCAAGAGTTTGAAACCAGACAGGTCTACCTCAGGACCCTTGCTGTTGGCCACTTACACTGGTGCTCTAACCAACCCAGCAAACGTGTGTGCATAAGGCATTGTCTATTTGACATCAGAGTACACTTTCCTGTTTCTTATAACCATAGCTATACTCAAATTTTATTATGTTTAAGATCTGGGTCTTTAAGACATACAAACTGAAAGAACATATATGGTTAGTCACAACATATAGATCGCTTTCTATACCATAAAATCTCAATCTTGGATTCCTTAAAAAAATGAAATTATGTTAACATACTTCCAGAAAACCTCATAGGCATTTACTGAAACACGATTTTTAAATGAGAAAGCAAAAATCATATTGATTATGTGGAACTTAAGGATTTTGTCCCTATGGACAGTGGAAAACTTGAGTACACCTTCTGTGGACAATAGAGTGAGGGTGAAGCAAATGTGTAATCTGTTTGTTTTTCAGACTTCTAGGTTGCTCCATGGGAATCCGTCAACGCAGCTCATCCTCTCTGCTGCATTTCCTCTGCAGCAGAGCACTTTCCCTCAGTCACATCACCAGCAACACCAGGCGCAGCAGCAGCAGCAGCTTAGCCGGCACAGGACTGACAGCTTGACGGACCCTTCCAAGGTTCAGCCACAGTAGCACACCTGCCTTCTGCCTGATGCCCCAGGAGGAAGGGGTTGGCCTGTAGAGTTGCTCAGATGATCTGAGGATAGGAGGAAAAGTTCTAGCAGCTTCATGAGATATGCAGTATTGAGTGTTCTAGTTCCTGGAATTAGTTGGCAGGGAAAATGCTGCCTAGCACTACAGATGTACGTTAGGGACATAGCCAATTCTGACAGTGTTTTAGTTGCCCAGGTATTTTTTGATGGAAAGAGTATATTGCCAAATGTTAAGGAGCTCAGCTATGAAACGTGACCTCCAGTGAATCAGAAAGGCACTAACGACGTTAGTAACTTTTAGTGGTTCTGTGCCTGTTATCAAGTGTTACAGAGGACACACCACTGCCGTGTCAGGGGTTTGCTTACAATGATGCCATGAAGACAGTCCAGTAGACTCAGTAGAACCCCCTCCCTATCCCCTATCCCTTGTCAGATAATGATGGAACAATAATTACTTTCAGAATGTTGTATGGGTTAAAATTCTCTGTTGTACAGATGCTGTAAAAATATTATGTATATGTCTGGATAAAAGGAGAGGAAGCAAAACATTTTGTATGCTGCATGGAAGCATTATCTCTTCCTTATAGGTATGAGTACGTTTCTTAGATTCTGACATCATGTGCAAACTAATGCATCCTCTGTTTTCCCTTTTGTTTACAACACGATGGTGTTCTATTCACTTTTCCAGGGCACAAGTCTTTGTTCATACTTTAGCTGTGATGTCACAGTTTGTTCAGTGAGGGATAATATGCTGCTGGGAATGGATTTTTTTTTTCCAGGTTAAATTATTGATACAAGAGGATTTTCAAGTTATTCAGAAATATCCCTCATTTTATTATTTTTCAATTATGTTTGAAAATAGGATTATGCACTGCTTTATTTTAGATGGTTGGGAATTTTGATCACATATTTTGATACAGTTCATAGTTGGAAATATTTGTGTAAATGGTTTTCAACAAGCCTGAAAGTAATTTCAAGAATGTTTCAAGTTATCAGAGTAAAATTTGCACATAAAACACATTTTAGGCACTTTTTAACATTGTCAATGGTGGAAATTTTAACTTTTAGGTATGTTGGAATGTTTTTATTATCCTTCACAATTTCAATGCTTCTTTTAGTCAGAAATGATTCAGGGTTATTTGAGGGGAAAAAAAACAAACCCATAGTGCCTTGATTTTAATTCAGGTGATAATTCACCCTCTTGAACTCATTGTCTGGTTTCACTAGCAGTTTTGAAACCTTAGTGCATTTTTAACAGCATGTGGGTGTATCATTATTCTCTTAAGTTCCTAGGAAGACAGCTTTGAGTCTCTTGGACTCAAGATATGAATAATTTAGAAATAAAAGGATGACATACTAGCACAGTCAATCATTAATGTGATCCCAAAATTGCTGAATTAGCATCTTAACTTCCTTCAAAGCTAAGTAGTCCACTTAAAAATCACCAGTAAATTTTTGCTCAATATGAAATTGATATTCCTACAAGGGGAAAATGAGTAGGAATTAGCTTTACCTTTGCTGTTACACTAGAATATTGCAGCTCACATGCTTTCTAAACATGAACTAAGATTTCATTTGGCAACATAATATTCTAAAGGTAATAAATTCCAACAGAAGTTACATGCATTTTTTTAAAAAGCATTTTACAGATTTTATGGTACTAATAATGAAATTCACATCTACCAAGTAAAGGGAAATTAATGGAAACTGTCTTATTAGTGTGTCAAGATTTTTTACTGAGGAAAGGGAGGACGACAAATTGTAATAAATCAAAACTGACCTTAAATGGAAAAAATGTTAAACAGAAATGGTTCTGAGTAATGGAAATGCTTAATATAGAGTTTGCTAGATAAAGGAGTCAGAGGAATTCTCTAAGTCAATTCTTAAAGCTTTCCTGTCCTCAGCTTTACTATTATCCTTAAGGGATATACTTTTTCTTTCTGTAGAAAACTATACTTGGCCACACACGTAAACTAGAAAATTAATGTTGAAAAAGAAAACCAAAGAAAGTTGATCCCTGTCCTTCTATAAAAGGAGTGTGACTAGATACCAGTCGAGGTACTCCTCTAGCTACACAATGATCCAGAAGAGATTTCTGACATTCCCATGAATGTCAAGAATAGTTGTGAGAATATGTATGAATGAGCATACATATATATACACAGACAAAACTGATGTGGTAGAATATGGCAACAGCATTGTTTCTCTCCCCTCATCAAATTGCCTTTCTTGACCTTATCATGCCATGCCACATATATAAGTTGTGCCTCATTTATTTACTGGTGATATCTAGTGATACAAATCTAGCTAACAAAAGATATTAAGAACTATTATATTAAAGCTTATCCTCTAAGTACCATATTTAAAAGAAAGGTGGTTAACAGTGAGTACTGTGTACTTAACAGAAGCAAAGTATAAGAAAAGCCATAGGTAAATATGTAGGCTGTTTACTTACTCATATTCTCCTCCACCCAGTCCCTTCAGGTACTTTCCATCTCCACAAATATTTTGGAAAGAAAATTAGACAAAATTTTCCTTAACAATTCCTGCTTTTCCTGACAGCTCGTTTTTTCTTGCTTAGAATTAACAGTTACTTAATTTAAATGAACAGCTACCTTCTTTTCCTTTGCTGTCGGTATGAAGTGTTGTATTGGAAGAGCTAGCACTAGCTGTCTCTTAGCTGCTGCTTTAACTGTTTTCCTCCTGCTTCTCTTGAACTTGGGTCACAAAGCTGTCCCTGTCCCCTCCCCCATGGAGACTTGAGCATTCAAGTGAAGATGCAGCTGTTGCCTGTTCTTCATTTCTATAGCCAAAATTAATTAAAATTCCAAATCTAAAACACTAAGACACCAAATATTTTTCAGCTCCTTAAAAATTATGTTTTCCCTGTTTTACTCTCACAGATAACTCAGTTTTTCTTAAAAAATGTTTTACTTTGGGTAGCACTTTTTAGGTATGCAAGGAACTATTGAAGGCAAGGAAAAATGCTTGTTGTTTTACACTTATCTTGCTTTGGACTGATGTGACACTGGGGTGGTGGTTAGCAACTAGAAGAGAGAATTAGAAAGATTATGAAGTTGCGGCTGTGGGTGGTGTCAAGCCAGAACCTAAATGCTTAAAAGTACTCCATTTTTAGAGTGGAAAATATTAGAGGAAAAGCAAATGTGGGATGTAGTGAGAGTATGTAAGTAAATACTACACAGTTCAGTCTCTGAACTCCATCCTTAATCAGTGGGGGTAATTTTAGAGGCCTGTGCTGTGCTTTGTCACTTAAATCTGGTTTAGGAATGTCCTAGTAATAAAAGGATGCCAGTGATTTTAAATAGGTACAGAATGTTCAGTATAGAATAGTGAAAATGTTTGGATTCTTCAGAAGTGCTGTAGTTGTTGGTCATTGCCTTAAAACAGTCTGCTTGAAGTTATCAGCACTGAAGCAGTCCATCTGTATAAAAAGGGCATTGTGTTGAAGGAAGATGAACCCCTTCAGGAAGGCTTAGAAAGAGGCACTTAAAACATAACTCTTATTTCCCCTGCTTTCTACAGACAGGTGAAAAGTCTTCTTAACTGGGTATCACTCAATGTATTTTAAAATGTTTCTGCTACATTAAGGCAGACCTTTTAAGTGGAATGCAAATACCATTTTACCCTGGTATTGCTTGTTTTTACTCTTTTCTTTCTCCTTATTTCTTTGGCGATTGAATGAAAGTTTGTTGATAAACATTTGTATAAAACTCATTCATGTCTGTAACCTCCAATATCTGTGACCCTGGTCTTAGTCCCATGGGAGTCAATGTTGGAAGGTATAAACACTGGATATTAATATTGCTGAGTGAATCTAGCCAGAAGTGAGCTGATTGGAATTTTTAAATGATGGAAAAGAAACAGCACAAAGGCACTTGCCGTTTTGTGATTGGAGAAAGACAAGGTTTTAAAAGTTTGTTTGGACTGTGTGATCATTCTTCTCAAAGGAGCTTCTGAAATAATTGCAAAGGAAAAGAGTTGACTATTTTTATAGCATATTTAATATATTTGTATGTAACTATGAGTATAGTAGGAACCCTCCACATGCCTCCCACTTTTCTAATTTACCCCCCACCCCTGCCATAGCACTAGTATAGCCTCATTCGCATGGGTAACGTGCCTATTGTCAGCCTACCAAGATAGTGCTGCTGCTTTTGTGAGACAGGTGAGAAGACCCAACTCTCATGCCTGGGGATCCTTTCTATGAGGAATAGCACACACTTTTAAACAACATACCACAGTCTGAAAGCATCATCTTGAAAATGTAACAAGCACTTTATTGCAATTACTCATTTTGATAGAGTTTATCATCTTAGGCATTAACCATTTCTCAAGGATCCCCAAATCATCACTTAGGTGAAATTGTAAAATGACACATTTCTGAGAAATGTTTAGATTCAGTGAACCACAGGTTTATGGGAGTGATTTCAAGGTAGCCAAATGAACTTTGAATTTTGTTTTGAATGTGGTGGAGTCAAGAGATTATAGATGCCTACTTTCCATTTAGACACTATTGTAAACCTATCTTGCCTATTGTGTGGACACCAAAAGAGACCAACGAGCCTGTTTATTTTTAGAGATCTAGGAAAAATGCATCAGTGTGAGTAGATGTACAAAAAGAACCAAAAATGATTGGTCATAATATTCTAGAATACAGTAATTTCAAGAATTATTGAGTGTTTTAAATGTGTCCTGAAATGTTGGCATGTCATTTCAGCATTTCTATTTGAATTGCTCTTGTAATATTTTTGCACAAGAAGGACTGAAAATAGACTACTTTTTGAAGAAAAGGAAAAATATATATAATTTGTTTTTTTTTTCTTTAATGTCTCCTGTGGAAACACTGGAGATGAATTTTGTTGGTATAGTTATTAATTCAGGATATTTAAAAATGTTGAATAGCTCACAAGGAATTAAGCAAACCTGGAGATATTTAAAATTAAAATACTTTCTTTCCATGTGTTTGTTTTGCATAGTTTTTTTCCCCCATGTCATAATTTAACACTACATTCCTTGTTTTTCTTAAATAAACTAATACTTTGCAGGTTATTTGTTGAATATTTAACATTTTGTAAGCTGTCCTGGTTTTCCCAGGGAAATGCTCTTTTGTGAAATTGGCTGTTATTTATGAAGAGGCTATTAAATGAAATTCCATCACCACCACCAGCAAACACTGAGGTGCTGCATTAAGTGACAATCAAAATAGTAAGTATTTATGGAAGACTTTAGAAAGTGGTTTAAAGAAGCAATTGCTTTGAAAGCAGTTCTCTAGGTTTCTTGAATAAAAATGGCTAAATGTATTTATTTATATTTTTAAATATCTTTGTGTTTTCTCATCAAAGTGATTTCTCAATGTCCTGTATTTAATTTGTGGTTTATTTTCTCTTTTGCATCGTAATCTTTTATAGAGAACTGGCCCTTTTTGTTTGGGGTACAGTCTCTAGCCCTCATCATAACTCTCACCGGCGTCCATATCTGCTCTACTTTAGGATGGCAGTGATGGGCCCAAATCCACAAGCCTCTGTACTTCCCTCCTCATCTCAATTAATTCAGGAAAAAAAAAAAAAACTTTTTAATGAATAAAGATAACTCCTTTCCAATCTGCTTCATATAGCTCCAACCTTTTTCTAGTTTCACTTGCTGCCTTTTCTATTTTATGAACACTTTTTGTATTATTTCCCCAACATAGCCAAAGGCCAGTATGACAGAACCAGTGGCACACTTTGCCTCTATTTTGCCCATTTTAGGAAATGTTAGTAAAACAATCAGCAGCTTCTAATGGCTATCATTGTCATTATCATACCCACATTAAAGTCCTTAAATATAAGTGGAACAATGTATACTCACTGCAACCTCCTCTACAAAAAATAATTGCTCTTTAACATAATATTGCTTGGTCCTTTAAAACAAAACCTCCATACCCAGCACTGTCCAATAAAGCAGTGTTGAACCTTTGAAGCCTAGAAGTTTGAGGATATTTCCTTCCAGTATGCATTGAGACATAATACTTCACAGTAGAGCTCCCAGGGCAGCTTGAGTCTTCCAGGCCAGGTACAGGGCACACTGTCTAGCATTTGGGATCTCTTCAAGAATCATTAACTAAAGTACAATCAACCATAAGTTGGACTTAAAGATGTAAAGTGTTGGCTCAACTCTGAAGTTAAATTGAAGATGTGATATTTCAGATATATTTCTGAGGAAACAAACTGTGACATCGCTTTAAAAATGACATTCAATGTCCTGTGTGTGTTTAAGTTGGCCTCTACTGGTATAGATTCAGTGCTGGCGATGGTTGTGCCAGTACCAAGTTAAAATGTAGGAAAAACTATGTTATCTTCAAATTGATGTTATATAACTAGACAATCATATTAAAGAAAAAATTTTGGCCAGGAAATGTCCATTCTTTTCTATAGAAGTGTCAGCCAGGACGGCTGCAATTTAGACCCTTCTAGAATTACTTTAAATCTATTTTATTGTGGTGTCAGTTGGGAAAAGGGCCTCAGTATGGCACTTTCACATTCACTCTATGTAAAGGTTGAAGCCCAAAGATGAGTTAAATTCAGTGCTACATTGAAACCAGTTAGTGCAAAAAAAAAAAAAAAGTTTTATCTTTGTAAACTTTTGTTGATATCAGTTGGTAGTTGTAAAAACAAGAATCAGATTCTTTTAAAAGTTCTGTGTGGATTTTCGTGTGTTGCTCTTGGCATTGCTGTTCTTACTGCTTGGTTCTTGGTTTGAAATAAAATATAGCTCATCATTCTTATTTCAAAAAGGGTGGATCTATAAATGGCTAACTGATCTTGAGGTAAGAAAATCTTTTTGTCCTAGAGCAAACACTGAATTGAAATCCAAATTGATTTATAAAAATAAGACTTGACATATTTTTCAGGTAATTACGTTCTGCCAAAATCCTAAATTGAATAGAAGCACGAAGGATAGGATCAAGAATGGTTGTAATGGTGCTATATTAGGTTCTCTGTTGATTTCCATGAGCTATGTTTGGAAATACAGTATTGTATAAAATATGTGGATCATCTTGTTACCAATTTGATATTGCCATTTTAATTTGATGTTATTTACAATTGGTTACACCTTTTCTTTCCCCAAAGCTATTCCATGAGGAAAATTAAAATGTGGTATTAGCCTACCTCCACTCAGGCCGTCTTGCTGTATGATCATTTATCCAGGTTAAGATGTGCATAGCTTTTTTTTTTTTTTTTTTTGCATAGCTTTTTAAAACTACATGTACTATGATAATGCTCTTTCCCATAAACTCTTGTAATGTATTCAGAATTACAGCAAGAGCCAAGCAGTAGCATTATTTTTCCATAAATGTAGAATTAGATCGATTGTTTCCTTATTCAGTTTCAAAATTAAAAAATACCTCAGTGCTATGTTTTTCAGTATCACCTGCATTTCTCAAAAAAAAAAAAAAAAAAACGATATGGCACATAACTTGTAAAAATCTTTTTTTTCTGTTAAAGAAAACTATTAAATATTTCAAAATCACTATCAATGACATTTTCCTTTCTTATATCCAGCAGTGGGGTCTAACTGTATTCAGTTTTTACCTTGTAGCTTACTTAGGTCTGAGCTACCACATTTGCTGAGTAGTTATGTGCTGCTACAAGATTGTAGGACCTCAGAGAGCTACACTGTTATTCAGATAGTAAACTAGTGCTGGAACCAGGCTAAAGTTTGGGCTTCGATGATGATGGTACCAGCTACTTTCTAATCGGAAATTGTTCTGTTCTCAGAAAAGGACTACTAGGGATGGGATAGCTTCTTGTTTTGTTTATAAAATCATCTAAAGCAGTATTAGGAGTATCTTCATTGCAGATGAAAAAGATGGGTCTGGGGATCTAACCTGAAATCTCTTCCCTTAAGTAGTGTTTAATACTGTGAAGTGCTTTATCCTATAGTTCATGGACACTGTGGTGTTCTACCCCATAACATACTTTTTATGGTAGGAAATACCTTGAAAGTTTCCCAAAATGACTTATTTTCCTTTCCATATGTGCTTCTGCCTCACAGCATTTTAAAGAACCACTTTTAGACGTCTTCACAGTGCTGTTTAGTTGTTTTTCTCACAGTCACTACTGCAGAACAATTGTTGCATTGACGGTTCTCTCAGTCTGTTTCAAATTACAAGTTACTATATATCATGGAATATTGCAGTAGCTCAGTAAACCTAAATTGCCCTAGATCTACTTATATGTCACACAAGGAATATATGGGGGTTTTTACAGAATTTTCCATCAGGCCTGAAGAGGCTACTAATGGCAGTTACTGTGTATGATAATAGAACACATTAGGCAGGGTCAAGGTAGCTGATGAGCTGCTTGGATGGAGTGTAATTTGTAGTCACATTAGAATATACTTAACAGTGATTACTGAAATTGCTGTGATAAAATAAGGTATACTTAGCATAATGATTACAGGCTGCAGAATTAAACTCCCATACCTCATAACCTTAGACAACGTTTTTCTTTTATCTTTTCACCTATAAGATAAGGGTAGTACTAATATATTACCTCATATATTTGTGAGGGTTAAATAAGACTCTGCTTTAGAACAATGCCCTAGCTCCTGTTTAGCTACTTTATGCAAGTCTCATATATTTAAATCAGTTTTTTAAATATCAACTTTATAAATTGGTCTGAAAATATTACTACTATTGTGATAAATTAGAAAATTATGGACTTGTATAACACACAAGGAAAAACAAGCACCAGTCATACCACTTTTATTTACATTGTATCTATGTTACATTATTATTCAGTATAGAAAAAATATGAATACATTAATAGTATTCTCTTAATTTGGTAATTTCACATTGTCAAATATTGACTGTTTTTATATTGGGTCTCCTACCCAATTAAAAGAAAAGAGGGGGAACAGATCTGGCAAATAATTCCTGTTGTGTCATGTTACTGATATGAGTAAGAGTAATCATATTTCTCTTTTTTAACCAAGAATCTAATTTTTTTTTTAAAAAGTACCAGAGATTGAACCCGGGACCTCATACATGGGAAGTGGGTGCTCAGTCACTGAGCTATATCTGTTCCCTAAGAATCTAATTTTCAAAACACTTGTGATAAAAATACTGCTTACTGGCTCAGGGAAATGTTTTAAAAGGTTAATTCATTTATTCTTCCCCCAAGAAAAACTTTAAGGTAAATATCTTAAAATGCCTCAGTGATCCAGGAGAAAATTTATATTCCTTATAAAAATGGGGGTAAGTATTGAAAGAAAATCAAGTAAGTGTAGAAATAGTAGAAATACAACGCATCTTAAAACTTCAGCACGCAATAGTTCTGTATATAACCAAAAAAAAAACCATATTACAGTTATGCTAGAGAAAAGAAAAATTCACACTGAGAATCAGGTTTCTTTTAAAAATCCATGTTGCCAATAGAATCAATGATTATTTCTTGGACATAATACTTTCATTAAATAGGTCAAACTCACAAATCAATGCTACAAAATACAGTGTTTCCCATCACTTTTAGTTATGTACACTATGTACAGAAAAATGAGTTACCTATCTTCAACTAAATAGAAATGAAATAGCTTGTTAAAAACCATAATCAGGACTTATAAATAGTGCAGAAAATGCAAACGCCAAAAAAACGATGCCTCCTATGATCGTCACTGGAAGAGAAGAGGAAAAAAGTTAAATAAGGCAAAGTTCCAATAGTTTGATAACTGTATAAAATATGAAGGAGCCAAGATGTTGCCCATTCTTCTTCCAATCTAATGAAGTGACCTTGTAAACAAATTAAAGCCACTTAACCCCCATTTATACAGTAAAGAACACTACTTAACATGCCTGCCTCTGAACAGTAAAAATCAGTTTCTTCCCTAGCATTGTTTTGAGAACTGACAGAATTATATTGAGAGTATAGACAAGCAACAGTAGAAATACATCTTAAAGCTCATTAAAAGAAATGTTCAACTTCTGTGACTTAGACACTCTGATTCCCAATCTTAAGACAATTTTAATGCCAATTTTTCATACTTCTACTATATGATTGTTTCAATATCCATGCCTGAGAAAATATGTTGGCAAACAGCTACTATGTATCCAACAATGTTTTTAAATGAATTTTTGTTTTATTAACATTTATATCTGAAAAATAGTATATATTTCCAAGACTAGGGCCAATACTTAGGACCTCTAACAGATTATAATCATAAAGATTGGGTATACTTTAGAAATAAAAACTTAAATAACCAAAGCTAACTCCCTTTTTATAATCATTCAGTGACACTAAAAAGTTAAAGCAATGGTATTTGCTTTGTAATTAAAAATAAAACAATAAACTTACCAGTTCTGACAGAGATTTTTTGTGCAATCATTCTTCCTCCAATTACTGCCAATCCAGTGCATAAGCAGTGTCCCACTGTTCCACCCACAGCTACACCATAGGGATCCTGGAAACAAACATTACTAGCATTAAAGTAAAACCAAGGTTGAAGCAGAATCTGCTACTTGAGAAAGATAACTGTTAAGCACTGAAAATGAAGGTCAAAAACAACAAAGTATAAAATGGTTCTAAAAATTTCATAACGTAAATTCATGAAAAGTACAATGGCTGCTCTTTAAGGAATAGGTACCAATCATACATAGGACTAGACCTAAAAGAAAAATTCAAATTCAGTCAATCTATAAAATCAAAACAACCCTGATGAAATGATACTAACTCAACCTTTCATTAGTTATTAAACTTCATTCATAGCCAACATTTAGCACCTATGTGACAAGTGCTGGGAGACTGTTAAACTAGACATCTCTTCCCTCAAGTAGTGTTGATACTATTAAGAAAAATAAGCCTTTACAATTTAGTATGACTACACTCCCTGAGAATAGAGACCTTGTCTCCCTTATTCTCCACTATATCCTCGGTGCCAGGCACACAGCATTCATTCAGTAAGCACTTACTACCAGAGCATACTAGAGGCACTCAGATTTAGGGGGTCAGTCAAGGTTTACCAGAAAAGATAGCCCTAAAGAAGAGGAGTTAACCAAAAGATTTGATTTTGTTTTGTGAAGGAAAGAATATTCTATGCAGAAGGCAAGCAGCCAGCAGTAAACAGCTACTGCGGGGTACTTTAATATTTCCAAGATAACCAAGGAGTGAGTTACAAGAGTCCAGTAAGGCAGGTGAGGGCCAGGTCATGAAGGACTTTAAAACATTAGTTTAGATTCTATCTAAGACACTAATTGGTTTTTAGTTGGGGAGTGACATAAGAGTACTCTAAAAGTCTAGTGTAGAAAATAAACCAGAGATGTGGTGGGGGAATGCGGTGTACTAAGACTGAAGCTATTGCCTGGTAAGACATGATGGTGGCTTGGATTGGGGTCAGAGGCTACAGGCAGAGAAACACAGATGGACTTGGGGGGGGTGGGTGGGAATTGAGACATAATTGATACACCTTAGCAATAAGTGAATAAGTGAATGACAGGGTTTATGAAAAGAAAAAATTATAAGATGACACCTAAGTTTCTGCTTGTTATAAACAATTTAGCAGTGGAGAGAGGGTTTATGGGTATCTACAAGAGTTAAAAGTGGAGAAGTTCAAGACTCAGTTGGATTAGATGGTGACCACAAGGAAAGCATATTCAAGGGATGACAGAGGAAGAGAAGCCCAAAGGATGCCTGGAAAGGTGGCCAGGCAATTTAAAAGGACCATAGTGGGTATTTGAGGTCACTGCAGTAACCTCAAAACACCAAATCAATATTACTGTGAGGTCAGAAATGACATTCTAATGGGTTTAAGCAGGAAAGGAGAGCCAACTCTTTTCTTCACAGTCAAGTGGCTTTGGGATTGTGGAAAGGGTGGGAAGAGTGGTATTTGGAAGAGAAGTAGAAGTGAGGAAGGGAACTTTTTTTTTTTTTTAAGTTGAGAAAAACTTGTGCATGCTAAAATGCTCACAGAATGGGACTGGAGACAGGGAAAGACTTAAGCTATAAAGGTGGGTGACAGAGGTTAGGGTCCAGAATACAGGAGGAAGGAAAGCACTTCCACCGCAATGGGTGGGAATAAAGGTGAGTTTTCTCTGTTAAGTGGGACGTAAGGTCTGCTAAGAAGTGGGCAGTACATATGTAAGGGAAATGGGGATGATGTGAAACATCTGTGAAGAATGGAAAAGTAGGACATTTCTCAAATGATAATTTATAATTCCTAAAGCTGGTATTTCTAAAGATGGTTTCATTCTATTTGAAAGTGATATGTGAAAAATCACTGGAGTAAATATAATTAAATAGTTCCTTTCTTGCAGGATTTTTCAGTCATTGTTAATTTGTATATTCAATCTTCAATACAAGGAATACAGTATTTGCCGTATTTTTCTGTCCTCATTTTTTGTTTGTTTGCCTAATCCATTAGCATCTCAAAGGACACTAAGATTCTGTGAAATCCACTTTGGGAAATACTGAATTATGTTGAAAGCAGGGTTGAAGTTTCAGACTAAATTGGATTGAACTAGACTACTTATAATGTATGGTGCATACAAAAAATTACCCAAAAAAAAAAAAAAAAAAAAAAAAATTTTGGTAAAGACAGACAACTATATTTCTGCCCTTAAAAGAACATTAAAGGTCCCTATGGTGCTGGTAGTGTGGAGAGGGGATGAACACCGAGTGCTGACCATGTTAGATACCCCTCGTGCATTATCTTAATTTAGTCACAAAACCCAACCCACCATGTAATCCTCATTTTCAGATGAGGAAACCCAGGGAGGTGATGTAATGTGGTCACACAGAAGAGGCCTAAATTAATCAGCGTGCATCAGGCTGCTAAGATGCAGACCAAGGTACATCATAAAGACAGGGCCAGTCTTGAGCCTTTCACGTGTCAAAGTGACATTTTAAAAGAAAGTGAGAATCAACTGAAAAATCAGGTTGCACTTTTTTTCCCTCAAATACAGCATTTTTGAGGCTTCTCTGACAAGACAGCCCTGTCCCAAAACAAACTTCAACTCTTTGTTTTATATTTT
The DNA here is from genome assembly GCA_026826555.1 of Tolypeutes matacus. Classification (NCBI taxonomy): domain Eukaryota; kingdom Metazoa; phylum Chordata; class Mammalia; order Cingulata; family Chlamyphoridae; genus Tolypeutes; species Tolypeutes matacus. The sequence goes on along the minus strand of JAKSZT010038599.1, from coordinate 23,897,502 downwards.
AAACTGCAGCCTATGTTAAGAAACTTGTTCTTTTGTGGTAAGCAGTTCCTAGGAGCTGGAAACAAATCCAAACCATGCCTGTTATCTAAATCCTACCATTAAATGAAAACAGTATAAAGGATATTAAAACAGATATGAAGAGACCAGATATAGCTCAAATGGTTGAGCACCTGCTTCCCATTACGAGGTCCTGGGTTCAATATCCCTGGTACCTCCAAAAAAAAAAACAGATAAGAAATGTTTAGGGAAGCGGCTGTGGCTCAATCAGTAGGGCTCCCGTTTACCATATGGGAGGCCCCGGGTTCGCTTCCCGGGGCCTCCTGGTGAAGGCAAGCCCGCCCGCACGGCGTGGTTAGCTGACCCAGCGAGCACAAGCAGCAAGGGGGGGATAAATGAATAAATAAATAAAATCTTTAAAAAAAATTAAAAAAAAATGTTAAAGACCAGAGCCTATAGAGTTTGCAGCAGCATTCCATTCCACAACCATCTCCTGAGTAAATCTTAATAAATCTATGAACAATAACAGATACCTCCCATAAAATTTTACTAGTCCCCTCGGAAGGAATAAAGATTTAAAAAATTAAAAACCAATAGGTGGGAAGCAGTTGTGGCTCAAGCGATTGGACTACTGCTGACCACATGGGAGGTCCCTGGTTCAGTTCCCATTGCTGCCTAAAGAAACAGCAAGCTGGTGTGACAGGCAGGTGTGGCAAGCTGACACAACAAAAGACACAAGAAGAAAAATATAATGAAACACACAACAAAGCAGGGAACGAAGGTGGCTCAAGTGATTAGGTGCCTCTCTCCCACATCAGAGGTCCCAGGTTCAGTTCCCGATGCCTCCTCAAGAAACAAGGGAGATGAACAGGCACAGCAAGTGCAAACAACAAGGGCGTAGGGAGAAATAAACATAAAATAAATCTTTTGGAAAAAAAGAGACACAACAAAGCAGGGAACAGAAGCTCCCGGAGCCTCCTAAAGAAGACGAGCAAGACAGCGAGCTCATGCGATAGGCAGGCACGGCATGCTGACATAAGAGACAAGAAGAAAAACAATGAGACACAACAAAGCAGGGAACAGAGGCTGAAGCAATCAGGCGCCTCCCTCCCACTTCAGAGGTCCCGGGTTCAGTTCCCGGTGCCTCCTAAAGAAGCAAGGAAGATGAACAGGCACAGCAAGTGCAAAAAACAAGGGGGTGGGGAGAAGTAAATAAATAAATCTTTAAAACAAAAAAACCAATAGGTCTCTTTTGAATAAGTAGTATTATATATAATAATTATGAGCATGATATAGTAAAAAGGCTGGAAAGCAGTTTGCCTCAGCTCTAGTTTCTTGCCCCTGCTAACTAGCTTATGTCTTCAGACAAATCAGCCATGTTCTTTATCTGGGCCCCAGGTTTTTCATCTTTTTTTTTGAGGTACCAGGGCTGGGGATTGAACCCGGGACCTTGTATGTGGGAAGCCAGCACTCAACCACTGAGCCACATCAGCAACCCCAAGTTGGTTTTTTTTCCACTCGTTTGTTGTTTTGTTTTTAGGAAATACCAGGGATCAAACCCGGGACTTCATATGTGGGAAGCAAGCGCTCAACCGCTTGAGCTACATCCACTCCTAGATTCTTCATCTTTAGAGTAAATGCAAGAACTAGATGATCTGAGGTCTCTTCTAGTTATATACCATTCTAGAGTTTACCATTCTTGGGCTCTAAAATATTCTCTATATAGAAACAAACAAATCACCCCCTGTAACAATACCCAAAAGCAAGCACTGTAAACATTCTGATTTTCCTGTCTTTTGTTCTTTGTATATCTTTTAAAAATTAACCTGCTTTTTAAATATCGCATTATTTTCCCATATCATAGTTTTAAATGATATTACGAGTGATTATTCAAAAAACTACATAGGAATTCATAAATTGAACCAGTGCTCCTCTGCTGGACATTTACGCTATTTCTAATTTTGCATTTTGAAAGTTGGAATAAATGAAAAGAATGGAAGAACCAAAACATACATACTTTTAAGGCTTTAGATATTTATTGCCAAATTGAGTTTCAATAATATTATACCAATTTATATTCATAATTAGTATGCAAAGGAAAATTCTGAGTAAAAAGGAAAAACCAATCTGAGAAGACAACTGCCATAGCATCATTTTGGCAAAACTGAAGAAGAGTGAGCCAAGATGAGTGAAAAGATAGAAATAATTTGGTCACAAGAATACCACCCAACTGTCTGCAGGAACTGGGAGAAGGTCAATTATTGGAGTAGCAGGTTATGATGGAATCCCTTTGTCTACTTTAACTCTATCCAATGTTCTCTGAAGCAAAGTAATATTTATTATATGTTTATTCTTAAGAGCAAAAGCAGTCTTCCCTCAAATATCACTCACCTCTCTAGCTGCCAAAACTATCGTAGTTAGTTGAGAGCGATCACCCCATTCTGCTAAGAATGTTAATGTGAGAGCTTGAACAAAGATGGGTGAAATAAAATGCAACCATTTTTTCTGAGGTATTGTCGTACTCGTACCCATTTCAACATCCCCTGGTCCATTTAAGAGTTTGGTTCGCTGCAGCTAAATTAAAAACAACATTAAAACAAACACCAATGATATTAATACCAGGAAGGAAATCAAAATAGCAAAAAAATCATGTATGTGGAAAGAAATACTTATTCTCCAAGGTACAACAGAGAATACTTAAAAATTCTCACCATCATGAACATTTTGGCTACTGACATTTATCTTTAAGGTTAAAATGTCTAAAGTATTTAAAGTCTATGTCTCTCTAAGCCAAACTCAGCATATGATTGCATTACCTTCCCCCCAACGTGGGACATGACTCCCAGGGATGAGCCTCCCTGGCAACGAAGGATTAATACCAAGTGCCAATTGGCAACACAACTGGAAAAAGACCTTGAATTAAAGGGGGAAAAGGTAAAGACAAATGAGTCCAAGTGGCTAAGAGACTTCAAAGAGAGTCGGGAGGTCATCCCAGAGGTAACTCTTACGCTCACCTCAGCAGGAGCTCATAGAACATCTAAGTGCCTATCACCCCACACAGAGGGGCTCCTGAGAGCTCTGGAGACACCCAGGTCCTATATAAGTGGGGACAGACCCAGAGACTGATGCCTTATCAGTGGGCTCTATTTTGGAATATGTGCTCCTGAGAGTGACAGAATTGGGCTCAAATAAGTCGTCCCTGCACATGGTTCATCAGTCCCTTCTATTCAAACCTATATGTGATGCTGATGTTTTTAGGTATACTTCCAAAGACTGGAGCCTCTGGCCTACCTATGTGCCAGGTGTGCATGGAATCTCGGTGGAGCTGCAACTCCTACCCTACAGCTCAATGGACTCATCCAAGTCACCTGGCGAGGAGACAACGATGGGCAATGGCCATACAGGGAATGGAGAGGGCCTGCATCTGCAGGCAGGATCATCCCACCCACCATATCCATGGGATATAAGCCCTCTCTCACTTGGAGGTGGAATGGACATCACCATCCCAGTCCCCTCAGGACTGGGGGAAGAACTATGGACTAGAGTGGACTTGATGGTATTCTGTTGTTCACATATGGTGATTCTAGCAATGGAAGAAATTATAACAATGAGGTGGAGTCAGTGGCCACTTGACACTTTTGGGGCAGGGAGGGGATGAGCAGTTGAAATACAGGGGCTTCTTTGGGATTTGGAGATTGTCCTGAGTACCTTTGTGGCAACGGATGTAGGCCATTTTTTGTGTGTGTGTGTTTTTTGTTTGTTTGTTTGTTTGTTTTTTTACCGGGAGGTCCCGGGGATCGAACCCAGGTCCCTCCATATGGGAGACGGATGCCCAACCAGTTGAGCCACATCCGACCCCGATGTAGGCCATTTTAAATCATCACACACCACTCAGAACTGTGTGGGAGAGAGTGTGGTCTACGGTGTGGTGGTCTATGGTTGGTGGCAAGGCCCCAGGATGTGTAAGTCCATTGAGGGTGGTGGGCCACACTTGTGGGAGATGTTTGTGTGGGATGTGGTGGGAGGTGTGGGAGGTGGGCAACATGGGAATCCCAGTGGGTTCCATGTAATATTTTGGGTATCTAAGCACCTCTTAAAATATATTTATATATATACATAAATAACATTTTTGTAAGCAAATGCACATATATGCATATATATTTATATATCATTTTGCAAATGTTGGTATGTATTGTGAAAATTTTGATTTTTACCCACAATAAAAAAAATTTTTTTTTAAAAAGTCTAATATGCCTCAAAGAAAAATACATTTCCTGCTTTTCAGGAGCTTCTAATGAGTTTGATAAAGGAAGCTGGTTATATGTGTTCAGTATTTGTCTCTCAGCCTCCTTTTGCTCCCATATTCACACTAACCAAGACAGAATATATCATAGCCAGCTGTAAGATTGGAAACTAGGAAAAATAAGCTATTTTTATATAGCCCACACCTATCACACAGTCATAGCCACTGAAAAAACCTCTGGATAATGTTTACTTATAGTTGAGTGCCTTTTTAGTCTAGATATTTAACAATGCTATTACTTACTTCTTCATCTTTTTTCTTTATTTCTGCTTGAACTTCTTCCAGTTCTTCTTGACCCTCATCTGGGCTCATCTTCAAGCCTTCCCGAAGCATTCTAATGCCAAAAATGGCAAATAATGCAGTTGAAACATAGTAAGTATATACCCGGGGGATGACTGTAGTGGCATAGCCAAACAAAACTGGAAGAAAATGCAACAGTATTTTAGTTAACCACGCATCCCATCCCGTCAAAGGAACAGTTAACTTGAGAAACCATACCACTGCTTCAAAGCAAAAATGCTTCACATTAGCAGCTTATCCAATATGTAATATCTTTAAATCATTCCACTTCTTTCTCTCTATCAACATTGAACATTTAGGTCTAGTCAATGACCTAAAACAAGGACCTCTTTATAATATACTGTGAAGTCCCACCCCCTGCCATCCCCCCACCCCACCCCCAGAAAGCAACTTATGCTTTGCCAGGCATAGTCCTTTAGGTAGAAGGTTAACCCTCCAAGGATCCCAAGATTTTGTAACCTGGAAGCTAGATCACTTTCATACATAGGTGAAATATTTCTTCACCAAAAATCTTTAAGTTACAAACTTCTATAGTGAAAAATCATGACAAGTTCTTACATGGCATGATTCAAACTCTACTCCTTTGTAACTATTTAAAGATGTCTTATGAAAGAAAACATTTCCTTATAAATATATTAAAATACAGTTTACAACAGACTCAAATGTATTCAGTACCATTCTTTACTACTGATAAGAAAAGACAATTGTTTAAAGTTATACAAAAAACTATACTTGGAACTATATCAAAAACCGCAACCCCAACTGTAGAACACATTTACATCAAAAACATCAATTCAGTAAAATAAGGTTAAAACCTATGGAAGGGACAGAGAATATTACCATATATACATAAGAAATGTAATTACTCTCTATTTTACCAGCTCTTTTTATAAAATAGGTATAACACCTATAAACCTACCTGAACATCAGAGGTATAACTGCATCAGCAAACTATTTTAACTACTTCATTGTATTACAAAATTGAAAAGACTTTAAAATCATGTGTAGAAATGTAACATACGTATATATATACACACACACACACACACACACAATACATGTATACTATTTCCTACCTCGATCTGAAAGAGCCAAGAAACAAATCATTTAAGTAACAATGAGCCCGCCTTGCACTCAGATCTTGGTCTCTGATACCATTACCCACTACAAGGCTCCTTCAGGGTTCCTCAGAGAAAGGTCAATGCCATTGCTGAGGCAGAATAGGTACAGGATAAGCCTGGAATATCTTGTGATACTAGACAGTAACAGCAAAAACAAATGATGGGATCATGTCACAAGGACACAGGAACCAACTTCAAGGGACTCCCACTGGCCAAATCTGGGACAATCTGAGCAACAAAATAGTTAAGTAAAGCAACTAATTATAAACTACTGAAAAGAGGAATTCATAAGTCCATACTGATAATAAATAGATAAAGAACATATGGGACAGGAGGAAGAACTCTTGCTTACTGGAGCATGCCAGAACTGACTGGTAAATGTGCTGGAATTAGAAAGTCATTATTTTCCATAGGAAGGGTTAAATCACATAAGAATCATCAACAGGTGTAAAATCTTTTGGGAAATTTTTATGAGGAAAAGGATGAGTCTCCCACAGATTGCATATTAGTTGCAAGGGAGGAAAACAAGTAATTATGCAAGAGAAATCTCAACTGGTTGATCAAAATTATCACCACCAATGAGAGACAAATGGACATTACTGTGCTTCCAGATGTCACACTCCATGACACAATGTTACCTCTCTATTTTTCTAGTTAAGAATGCATAATTCCAATTCTAAGTATATTCCCAAAAGAACTGTAAGCAGGGACTTGAACAAATATTTGCATACTGATGCCCACAGCAGCATTACTCACAACTGCCAAAAGATGGAAGCAACCCAAGTGTCCATCAACAAATGAATGGATAAACAAAATGTGATAAATATATACACAGTAATTCCAGCCATCAAGGAATGAAATTCTGATATACATGACAACATGGATGAGCTGTGAAAATACCATGTTGAGTGAGATAACCCAGACATAAAAGGGCAAATATTATATGATTTCGCTGATATGAAAATATTAGAAGGAGGAAATTTGCAGCAGAATCTAGAATACAGGTTACCAGGGGCCAGGATGGGAGCAGGGAATGGCAAGTTAATGCTTAAATTATACAGTTTCTATTTGGTGTAATGGAAAAGTTTTGGTAACGGATGGTAGTGATGGTAGCACAACATTGTGAATGTTTTACAGCACTGAATTATAAATGTGAATGTGGTTAAAAGGGGAAATTTTACATGGTATATATGTTACTAAAAGTTTAAAAAAATAGGACTGTACAAAACAAACTGAACCCCAATGTAAATCATGGACTATAATTAATAATACAATCATAATACTTTTCTTTCATCAATTTAAAAAAATTTACCACACTAATGCAAGGTGTTAATAATGGGGAGCGGAGAATAAGGGATTCTGTGTTTTCTGCATGATTTTCTGTAAACCTAAATGTCTCTAATAAAAATTTCAAATTAAAAAAATAATATAATAGATAAAATCAAATTTTCAGCTATCACCAAAAAAAACACAACATCTAATTATGAGGACATATCAGACAAATGCTAAATGAGAAACATTCTATTAAAATAATAAGGGGCTCCACGACAGAGCTACTTGAGCTAATAAATGAGCTCAGCAAAGAGGAAGGGTACAAGATGAACACGCAAAAATCAGTAATGTTTTTTGTACACTAGTACTGAATAATCTGAGGAGGAAATCAGGAAAAATATAATTTACAATAGCAACAAAAAGACTCAAATACCTAGGAATTAATTTAACCAAAGAAGTACAGGACCTATAAGCAGAAAACTACAAAACAATGCTAAAAGAAATTTTAAAAAACCTAAACAAATGGAAAGACATTCTGTGTTCATGGATTGGGAGAATAAATATCATGAAGATGTCAATCTTACCCAAAATTATTTATACATTCAATGCAATACCAATCAAAATCCCAACAGCTCACTTTACAGACTTAGAAAAGGCTATAACCAAATTCATTTGGAAGGGAAAGTGCACCAAATAGCCAGAAGCATTCTAAAAAAGAAGAGCAATGTGGGAGGAATTTCACTGCCTGACCTTAAAACATATTACAAAGCTGCAGTGGTCAAAACAGCATGGTACTGGCATAAAGATAGGCACACCAATCAGTGGAATAGAATTGAGAATGCAGAAATAAACCCTCACCTATACAGTCAACTGGTTTTTGACAAACCTACCAAATTAATGTTAACAGGACAAAACAGTCTCTTCAACAAATGGTGCTAGGAGAACTGGATATCAATAACCAAAAAAATGAGAGGATCTCTATCTCACTCCCTATATACTAGTCAACTCAAAATGGATATAACACCTAAATATAAAAGCCAGGACCATAAAGCTATGAGAAGAAAATGTAGGGAAACATTTTCAAGACCTTGTAGGTGGTGGTTTCTTGGACCTTACACTCAAAGCACGTGCAACAAAAGGAAAAATATATAAATGGGACCTCCTCAAAATTAAACACTTTTGCATCTCAAAGGACTTTGTCAATGGGGTAAAAAGGCAGCCAACTCAATGGGAGATAATATTTGGAAATCACATATCCAGTAAGTATTTAATATCCAGGATATATAAAGAGATGTTACAACTGAACAAGAAAAAGACAAATGACCCAACTAAAAAATGGGCAAAAGACATGAATAGACATTTGTCCAAAGAAGAAATACAAATGGCAAAAAAACACATGAAGAAATGATCAACATCACTAATGATTAGGGAAATGTAAATCAAAACTACAATGAGATATCATTGCACACCTATCAGAACGGCCAATATTAAAAAGACAGAGAGGGAGGCGGATTTGGCTCAAGCAACTGAGCTCCCACCTACCACATAGGAAGTCCCAGGCTCAGTTCCTGGTGCCTCCTGGGGAAGACGAGCAAGACAGCGAGCTGGCGTGATGGGCAGGCGCAGCGTGCTGGCACAACAAGATGACACAACAAATAGACACAGAGGAAAGACAATGAGAGCTACAACAAAGCAGGGAGCTGAGGTGCCTCAAGCAATTGAGCACCTCTCCCCCACATGGGAGGTCCCAGGTTCGGTTCCTGGTGCCTCCTAAAAGAGAAGATGAGCAGACACAGAGAGCACACAGCAGATGGACAGAGAGAGCAGACAGCAAGAGCCAAACAACAAGGGGGAGGGGGATAAAATTAAAAAAAAAAAAAAAAACACAAGTATTAGTTACAAAAGCTAATTTCAGCATGTTACTTCACTGTTTAAGAAACAATAATGGCCTTCTTATGCCTAACATATGAAATCCAAAGACTTAATTCTGGTTAACTTTTCTACACACTCCCCATTTAATCATGTACCAGTTCCCAAAATGAACTTTATAATCCATCCTGGAGAATGGGCCAGAGCAATCAATGCTGCGCAAAAGAAATATAATGCAAGCCAAGCCATGAAGGTAAGTCGTTTAAATAATTTAAAATTTTCTGGTTGCTATATTAAAAAAAAAAAAAAAAAAGACAAAACAGGGAAAATCAAAATTACAATGAGATATTTCACACCTATCAGAATGGCCACTATTAAAAAGACAGAATTATGGGAAGCGGCTGTGGCTCAATCAGTAGGGCTCCTGTTTACCATATGGAAGGCCCCGGGTTCGGTTCCCGGGGCCTCCTGGTGAAGGCAAGCCCACCCGCACGGCGTGGTTAGCTGACCCTGCGAGCACAAGCAGCAAGGGCGGGATAAATGAATAAATAAAATCTTTAAAAATAAAAATAAATAAAAATAAATAAAAATTAAAAAAAGACAGAATTACAAGTATTGGAGAGGATGTGGAGAGATAGGAACACTTATTCACTGTTGGTGGGAATGCAATACTAAATATTGCTAAGATGTCAATTCTACCCAAACTGATTTAGAGAGTCTTTGCAGTCCCAATAAAAATCCCAACAGCCTTTCTTGTAGAAGTGGAAAAACCAATTATCAAATTTATCTGGAAGAGTTAAAGGGCCTCGAAAGCCTAAAAGATGTTAATAAAAGAACAAACTTGGAGGACTCTCACTCCCAGGCTTTAAGGCATATTACTTAGCTACAGTGGTTTTAAAAAAAAAAAACAAAAACAAAAAAAAAACAGCACGGTACAGGCATAAAGATAGACACAATGACCAATGGAACCAAATTGAGAGCTCAGAAAAAGACCCTTACACATCTACAGTCAAGTGATTTTTGACAAGGTGGTCAAGCCCTCCTAGCTGGGCCAGAACAATCTACTCAACTGGGAGAACTGGAAAGCCATATCCAAAAGAAAGAAAGAAGACCCCTATCTTACACCATATACAAAAATTAGCTCAAAATGGATCAAGGACTTAAATATAAAAGTGACAACCATAAAAACCCTAGAAGAAAATGTAGGAAAGTATCTTCAAGATCTTGTGGTAGGTGGTAGTTTCTTAAACCTTACACCCAAAGCACAAGCAACAAAGAAAAAATAAATACGACCTCCTCAAAATTCAACACTTTTGCGCCTCAAAGGACTTTGTCAAAAGGGTAAAAAGGCAGCCAACTCAATGGGAAAAAATATCTGGCAATCACATATCTGTTAAGGGTTTAATATTCATGATATACAAAAAGAGATCATACAACGCAACAATAAAAAGACAAACAACCCAACTAAAAAAAATGGGCAAAAGACCTGAAAAGACAATTGTCCAAAGAAAAAATACAAATGGCGAAGAAACATGAAAAAATGTTCAACGTAACTAGCAATTAGGGAAATGCAAATCAAAACTACAATGTAATATCATTTCACACCTATTAGACTGGCCGCTGTTAAAAAGTCAGAAAACTGTAAATGTTGGAGAGGATGTGGAGAGAGAGGAACACTTATTCACTGTTGGTGGGAGGGCTGTTTGGTAGTTCCTAAGGAAGTTGAATATAGACTTGGCCATGTGACCCAATAATACCATTATTAGGTATTATATTAGTCAGCTAATGCAATATACCAGACACTGGTTGGTCTTTGTAAAGGGTATTTATTTGGGGTAGAAGTCCACAGTTACCAGGCCATAAAGCCTAAGTTTCTTCCCTCACCAAAGTCCATTGCCACATGTTGGAACAAGACAGCTGCTGACATTTGCCATAGTTCAGGCTTTTTGGGTTTCTCTCTGGGCTTAGCTCCTCTGGTTCCTCCACAAGGTCAGCTGTAGACTATTAGGCTCTCTATAATTTGCTTCTCTCCACAAGGCCAGCTGTGAACTCTCAGGTAAATGGCTCATCTCTATCCTGGGGCCATCTCTTCAACATCAAAACTCCAACATCAAAACTGCTATTCAAAACTGCTGCAACTCTGTTCTTTGTGATGCCTTTTATATTTTATTCCCCACCCTCCAAGGGGTGGGCTCAATACCCTACTGATGTGGCCCAGTCAATGCCCTAATCATAACTTAATTATGCCCAGATGAACAGATCAGTTTACAAGCATAATCCAATATATATTTTGGAATTCATAATTACATCAACTTGCCCAACGGCTACACAGAAGAACTGAGAGCTGTGACACAAAGAGACATCTGCACACCAATGTTCACAGCGGCATTATTCGTGATTGCCAAGAGTTGGAAACAACCCAGGTGTCCATCAACTGATAAATGGATAAACAAATTGTGATGTATAAACACGATGGAATATTATGCAGCGGTAAGAAGAAATGAAGTCATACAGCATATGACAACATGGATGAACCTGGAGGACATTATGTTGAGTGAAGCAAGCTAAACACAAAAGAACAAATACTGTATGATTGTACTATTATGTACTAAATATATTGTGTAAAACATGGAGTTAACAATTAGAATATAGGTCACCAGAAAAAAGAATGAGGTTAGAGAACGGAAAGCTGAAATTTAATCTGTGCAGAATTGGTAAAAAGGTTGTTTATAAATCTTTGGGTTTTATCATGGTGTTTGTAACTAGCAGGTGCTATTGTATGGGTATGACTGTAGTTGAAAGGGAAAGTCTAAGGTCATGTATGTACTAGAAGGAAAGCTAAAAACTGTAACATGGTACTGTATATGACAGTAAAACCTCATGTAAAACATGAATATAGGTGATATTGCTTCCATAAGACTGTTTTTACAAAACATAAATATAAATATACTAAAGAGAAGGAAAAGAATAGCTATGTATGGCAGGGGAAGCATAGAGATTGAGAGGTGATGAGTTTTGTTTGCTTTTTGTTTATTATTATTATTATTATTGGAATAACAAAAGCACTCTAAGAGGGAAGCGGCTGTGGCTCAATCAGTAGGGCTCCCGTTTACCATATGGGAGGCCCCGGGTTCGGTTCCCGGGCCTCCTGGTGAAGGCAAGCCCGCCCGCACGGCGTGGTTAGCTGACCCAGTGAGCACAAGCAGAAAGGGGGGGATAAATGAATAAATAAATAAAATCTTTAAAAAAAAAAAAAAAACACTCTAAGAATGATTGATGTGATGAATGCACAAATATGTGATTACACCAAATACCATTGATTGTACACTTTGGATGGATTCATGTTTTATTAATATGTACTGTTAAAAAAAAGGGGGGGAAACAAAGAAAACAAATAAAGAAAAAAAAAGGGGGGGGGGAGGGTAGCAGATATGGCTCAAGCGGTTAAGCGCCTGCTTCCCACACGGGAGGTCCCAAGTTCAGTTCCAGGTGCCTCCTAGAAAAAACAGAAACAAACAACAAGCAAAACAGGCGAGGGAACCAACACAGGGGAGCTGATGTGGCACAGTAGTTGAGTGGCTTCCCACATACAAGGTTCAGGGTTCAATCTCCAGCCCCCGTATCTAAAAAAATTTTTTTAAATGTTTTAATTTAAAAAGCCCTTAATAAAACAGATGGGTAAAATGTTACCAACAGGCAAATCTGGATAAAAGGTATACAGATATCCTTTGTACTATTTTTACAACTGTAAATTTAAATTATTTCCATAAAAAGTGTTGTTAAAAATTTTTTAATGAAATATAGCAAACCTCATAAAATCTAAAACTAGTTTTTCCTTTATCTTTAGATAAGCTTTAAAAAAAAAATGCTATACCCTGACACAATCCCAGCTTTTCTACCTTGACCTCTCTATAGAGAACAAAAAACTATCTGGCATTGTAACTTTTTTCTTCCCCTGGTTACTGTCCCTCTATTTCCTCTTTCTTTGGAAGCCTTTCCTCTGATTCTCACTCTTGCTCTGGGATCAATGTAAGAGGCTATTTCTCTTAAAACAAGTGCTTTGCATCAAGTCCTTCTACATCTTGAAACTGTTGAAGCTCCAAGAAAAATACATGAAGTGAAGATATAAATCTGGGAACCACTGACCTATAGATTATTAAACTGAGAACATTTGCAAGGACATTATAGTGTGAGGGAAAAAAAAAATGGAAAAAGGATAAAACCATGGGGAATATCAACATTTATGAACAAGGAAACATTTTCTGATAGAAAATGTAACTAGAAGCACATGGAGATACAGAAGCCAGAAGAGTAAAAGGATGGGAATGCCCATTAAGTGGTCCGAGGGGCTCATTAGGATGAAAACTAGACTCTGATAAGGCCGATTACTGAGGCCTTTACAAGTGTTAGAGGCAGAAATCAGACTCTAGTGGATAAGGAGTAAAAGGAAGCAAAGCCATGAGAAGCAGGTGGTGGAATAAGAGTAATGAACTGGGAAGCGGCTGTGGCTCAATCAGTGGGGCTCCCGTTTACCATATGGGAGGCCCCGGGTTCAGTTCCCGGGGCCTCCTGGTGAGGGCAGGCCCGCCCGCGCGGCGTGGTTGGCTGACCCGGCGAGCGCAAGCAGCAAGGGGGGGATAAATGAATAAATAAATAAAATCTTTAAAAAAAGAGTAATGAACTATGAGGTAGATACTATTATCACCCTGTCTTAAAATGGCTCAGAGAATCTAGGAAAATCGCCTCAGCTGCATGAGGGGCAGAGCCTGGGTCTAAATCCAGACAGTCTGGCTGGTGCCTGCACTCTTAGCCCCATGCTAAAGTACACGAGCAATCTACAAACCATAATTAACACACCCCCGGAGCCACAAGGGTATGCAGAATGAAGTTTTTGAAAGATGTCATTTCCTCAAGTTCAACTTCTGTATATATTCTTTCTAAATCTCATCTGCCTGAAAGCATGGTAGGAGTTAAGGAATCTCCTTTTTCACATCCCTTCCTCATAGTTGCCTTCTGCCCACTTTACAAAGAGGTCTTTTACCCAGCTTCCTATGCCCTCCCAATGGTATGGAAAAATATATAATCTAGGGTACCAAAGAGTGGGTCTGAAATACTGGCAATAAGCCAAGACCCCTCAATCAAAGCATCATAAACTGGAGGTAAAGCCTTGGGTCTTCCCTGTCTGATACATGTTTTCTGATAAGGTCATGGCATTACAAATAGGAAATTTTGGCTTTAGGTAGGATGGTAGAGATGATGACAATTTTCATTTAGTTATCATGCGTCTTCCTCCGCCTAATTAGTGTCAACAAATGCACTTTCCCTAAGGGAGAATCCTGCTACAACGAGGAGAACGTCAGAAAGAAATACTAAAGACAGCAGTGCCTTAGCACTCATAGCAGGGTTCCATGCTTAATCCAGCCACCCATTTTAGAATTAGAATTCTAAAGCAGATGGCTGTCATGGAGGTGTATACCATTTTTATTTAAATTTTAAAATGAAGTCAAATGCTTTCAGACAGAAAATAAAACTGGCTTATATGATTTAGCAAGGATTCACTAAGACTGCAGTGGCAATAAGATTATGTGGTAGACACTGCCAGTAAAGTGAATGAGCTAAATCTAGCTACAAGGTCTCGAAAGAATGTATTTAAAATATGTTACATGATAAAATTTTCTAACGAAATCCTTTATTTGGCAAAGGTATGCTGAAATTAACACTATTTCTATATTCTCAGACATTTCTAAATATATCCAGTTAAACATGAAACTTCTCAGTGAAATATTATCATAATAAGAATAGTCATTTCCTAAGTTTCAGAAAAACCTTTTTGGTATACTTGATGGTTTCCAATTCTATGCTTACAACAAAATCAACGGAGGACCTAATTGAGTTGTCAGCTGATTTATTATTAAAAATCATTTTTGATGACAGACCAGTATATGATTTTTAGCATAACTCTGAACTGAGTGGCATACCTCTAATAAAACTCCTTCCCCATTACTCATTTATGTGAGTAAAACTCCTCTGCACTTAATATTTTAAAAAAAAGATTAGAATTGAGGCATCTTAGACCTTGCTTCAAGAGATGCATTTCCAATTTTTGAAAAATGTTTATTTAAATTTGTCATCTATTTTATTTTGATCAACTGTGTACTAATGATAACTATAATAATTCAATGCAGGAAAAAGGTTAACAGTTGAAGACTCAAAGGAAATTTTTCAACATCTTTTTAAATTCAATATGTATATTTTTACTACAGATAAATGACAGCATGGTCCATAAAAGATTTTCAAGCAAAAGCTTATAATTACTAGGGTAAAATCTATGGGGATACCCTACCCCAACAAGCTGTTGGAGTAAGAAGTTTCAGGCCTATGCCCCTCAAAGAAGCTTTGAACAACCAACAGTAACTGGCAAAAATATCTTTCACAAAGCTCTAGAGTTAAGGATTTGCAGAAACAGGGCAAGCACTGAGTCAAGAAAAAGGCTACTACTTAAAAGTGGTAGGATCTCTTGGAACTCTGGTTGGCCCCTCCCCTACCCACTCACAGGCTTGGCCCAGAGTCACACATGCTCCCCGTATGGATTCCTGGTCACTGTTCTAAAAAAAAAAAGCTCATGCACATACTGGGAGCATATATGTCTGGCCCAATCTGTCTGGTGGTGGCCTGCAGGGCTCACCATCCCAGAACTTGACCTGCATGTAGAAAAGCAGCTCACAGAGTTCTCCTACAGAATTCTATGGGAAAGCAGTCAAGTTGTGTCTGCCTGGGGCAAGGGAATGCCCAGGGCAAAGTCAGAGACCATGAGGAAACCTTTCCTGGAAAAGAGGGGACTTTTTTACCTGTGTAAACAAGAAGGAAATTCCTAGGGCCACCTGTGCATGTCCAAGACAAGAGACAAGAGCTTGTGCAGAAAGGATAAGGAAGGCCCCAAGGCTTTGGCCTGGTGCCTCTCTCTAACCTCACTGTATGGATAAACCTTAAAGGAGAGCACTCACAGGTCAATGTGCAAAACCTGGGAAAGATGTCTTCTTTCTTTCCTTTTTTTCTTCTTCTTCTTGTTGTTAGCTCCTGGCATTCAAGGAAAGCTCTGTCATAACACTAGCTGGATATAAACTTAAGGAACAAGCCTCAGGGTCTAAATTCCACCCATAACACATAAAACATCAAGATGTTCAGGTTTCAATAAACGGTTACAAAATACACAAAAATGAAACAGAAAGCAATAGCCAGGCAAAGATGAAGATTAAAGCATTAGAAACCATCGATTTCTAATGAGACCTGGGACACACCAGAAACAGACCTTTAAAAAACTAGTCCTAAATATGCTCAAAGAGCTGAAGGAATCATTCAGCCTGAGGAGCAGAAAGAAGAAAAGAATAAACAAATGTACACAGAGCCATCAAGCATACCAATATAATATTGTGGGAGTCCCAGAAAGAAAAGAGAAAGGGAAAGAGAATAGTCAAAGAAATAATGGCTGAAAAATTACCAAATTTAGCAAAAGAATATAAAATCCAAGATGTTCAACCAAACAGGATAAACCCAAATAGGCCCATACCTTGGCATATTATTATCAGTTTGTTGAATACCAAAGATAAAGAGAGAATTCTGAAAACCACAACAGAAAAGCAATGGGTCACATATAAGGAAACCTCAATAAGATTAGTGCTATTTCTCCTCAGAGATCATGGAGGCAAAGAAGGGCAGTAGGATGGCACATTCAAAATGCTGAAAGCAAAAAACTGCCAACCAAGAATTCTATATCTGGCAAAACTGACTTTTAAAACTGAGGGTCAGATTAAGGCATTCCCAGATCAACAAAAGCTGAGGTAGTTCATCACCACTATGCCTTACACAGTGTATGGGCATGAAGAGCAGACAGCCTGTGCAAACAATGAAGGGGGGAGGATAAAAAAAAAAAAAAAGCAAGCGTATAAAATGAAATGATAGGGAAGCGGCTGTGGCTCAATCAGTGGGGCTCCCGTTTACCAAATGGGAGGCCCCGGGTTCAGTTCCCAGGGCCTCCTGGTGAGGGCGGGCCCGCCCGCACGGCGTGGTTGGCTGACCTGGCGAGCACAAGCAGCAAGGGGGGGATAAATGAATAAATAAATAAAATCTTAAAAAAATAATAAATAAATAAATAAATAAATAAATAAATAAATAAATGAAATGAAATGAAATGAAATGAAATGATAAATCATTGGTTTTGGATTCAATGTATAAACATGTACATAAAGGTGGGGGGCAGAAGGATATAGGAACATGGTTTGTGTGTACTGTTGAAGTTAAGTTGGTATCAAAGCAAATTATAGGGAAGTGGATGTGGCTAAAGTGACTGGGCTCCCGTCTACTATATAGGAGGTCCAGGGTTTGATTCCCAGGGCCTTTGGTGAAAAGCAAGCTGGCCCGCACAGCGAGCTGGCCCACACAGAGTGCTGGTCCGAGCAGAGAGCTGGTCCGCGCGGAGTGCTCGTGCAGCAAGATGACGCAACAAAAAGAGACACAGAAGAGAGACAATAGGAGAAGTGGCAGACCAGGGAGCTGAGGTGGCCCAAGAGATTCAGTGCCTCTCTTCACTCTGGAAGGTCCCAGGATCGGTTCCCAGTGCCGCCTAAGGAGAAGACAAGCCGACACAGAAGAACATACAGAGAGCAGACAGTGAGCACAAAAACAACAAGGGGGGAGGGGGGAGGGGGGATAAAAAAATAAATCTTTTTTTTTAAAAAAAAAAGGCAAATTATAGATTTAGGATATATTAAATTTAAGCCCCGTGGTAACTACAAAGAAAATATCAGAGAATATACAAGCTCATACAGAGTACAAGTTATCAGGAGCAACTTTATTGGCTTATGGTTTTGAAGCCAGAAGTCCAAAATCAAGGTGATAACAAGGTAATGCTTTCTCCCCACAGACTGTGGCATTCCAGGGCTGGCTCCTGGTGAACTCTGTCTTAGGCTTTTGTGTCACATGGCAATACACATGGAGGCACCGTCTTTCTCTTCTGGGCTCGAATGACTTCCAGCTTCTGGCTGCTTCCCAGGGCTTTTCTTTGTGGCCTTCTCTATTAAAGGCCTCCAGCACTAGGATTAACCCATGACAATTGAGTTGTGCCACACCTTAAATGAAGTAACCTCATCAAAAGGCCATGTTTACAATGAGTTCATATACACCGGAATGGATTAAGAATGTGTTTTTCTGGGGTACATAACTCCTAGCCACAACACAAACAGGAATCTAAGAAGAGTGTTTCATTCCTCTGCCATAATGGTTAAGAACAGCTTAAAAGAACACAATGAATTAAAAGTGACTCCTCAATTACTGATTACCTCCCCAATGTCCTTTAACAGGAACATGTGTAATTCTCTGTGATTGTTTGAGTCCTATTTCAAGATATCAGATATAAATATGCTTATCTGGATTGAAAAGAAAAAAAAAAAAGGCAAAAACAAGGATAAAAAACTACTGAATAAATGAGTCTATCTTCACTGTGAATAACTGAAAATTTCATTTTAAAAGCGCATTACTGCTTTTAAGAATTTATGTACTAAAGCCATTTTTTGTTTACCAAATCCTGGAAGTTAAACCAAATTCCAATAAAACAAATTGAATGATTCAGTCACTCAAATTAATGCCACAAACCATGCTTTCCCCTTAATTCAGTAAACTCATTAGCAGGAAAAAAAACACACTCACCTGATAAACAAGTCATGAGGCCTAAGGCAAGCATAGCACCAGCCAATACTGTCAGACGGTTATAGCGCATTGCCATGATGGCAGCAATAAAAAATGTCTTATCACCCAGTTCTGATACAATGATAACTGATATGGCAGCGACAAATGCATGGATAAATCCCAAATTAGTTTGAGTAGCTGGATCTTCTTTATTAGTATGAGCTGGGGCTGCTGGGGTGAATCCTTTCTGTAATTAAAAAATAATAATTATTATTATTATTATTATTTAAAACTCTTTCATTTTCCATGTGAATAAAATTCAGTTTTTCTCTATCATGGTCATTAGACTTTTAATCAGTTTGAAAGCCATTATTAATGATAGTAACCTCTGATTGCTGGTTACTTCAATGCAGAGTTAAGTACAATTCCACAAAACAACAACTACAAAAGGACAGTCAAGCCCAGTTATAAAATTACCTTGCTTTCTAGGTATTTATGATTTGAGATTTAGTTCCTAGCTATGTTGCATTCCAATTTTTACTAGTAACTTCGGTAGAAGACCCAAGTAGGTTTATCAAACATTCAAGTGACACGAAGGTAAGAGAAATTTCATCAAAACTTTTGAGAACAAAGTAGGATCTAGAAAGCTCACAACAGGCTAGAGCAAGGGTTAACTCTAGCTAAGATAAGATTTAATATAGCGAGATATATGGTCCTACGATGAAGTCTAAATATCCTAGGAGGTAATGTGGTCTAATAAGAAAGGCAAGCCAGAGTCTTAGTTGGCATTAGGTCATTTTAAATAGATTATGTGACAAAACTTTCAAAACCGCAATAAGCACTGCAGGGAGTCAGTGACAAGTCCAACATCATTCTGTGCTTTCTTAGCCCTCACCCAAAGTTCTGCACATAGTTGCGCGGCACCATACTTTAATGGCGCACTGCCCTCTGAGAGTCCGAGATGGAAAGGAGATTCTAAACTGGATACTGACAAATTTAGCCTATGGAACTAAGAATGGTTTTTACATTTTTAAGGGGTTGTGGAAAAAATAATAAAAAGGGAGAGAAAGAGAGAAAGGAAGAAATAGAGAGAGGGAGGGAGGGAGGGAAAGGAAAGGGCGGGGGGAGAGAGAGAGAGAGAGAGAGAGAGAGATACACAGCTAGATTGTGATTGATTGATAAGGGGCCGGAGACCATATGTGGCCTGCAAAGCCTAAAATATCTACTATCTACTCTTTACAAAAACAGTTTCCCACCTCAGCATTAAACCCTTCACGTGAGGGACCGGGAAGGACAGAAAAACAAAGTTCCAATAATTGAATGTCTGTATGTGAGTCTGTATCTACTCTACATGGTCGCAAGAGGTAGAAGTTATAGGTGGCAGGTTTTAGCTTAATACAGCAAAAAGATTTCTACTCCAAGAAAGCTACCTGAAGCAGGAATGGACTGCTAGAGAAGGTAGAAAATTTCTTTCTCAACACCAGAGTTCCAAAAAAAAGGGACCCACCACTTAAAGGAAATGTGCCAGATAATGATCCTCAAGCAAGGATGATTTTGTCTCCCAGGGTAATTTGACAATGTCTGGAGACATTTATTGGTTGTCACAACCAGAGAGAGCTAGCGGGTAGTGGCTGCTAAGCATCCTTCAAATGCACAGGACAGTGGACCATAATAAAGAATTATCCAAAATGTCAATAATTCCAAGATTGAGAAACCCTGTATCAGATAAATCACTTTGAAAGTTCTCTTCCAATCCTAACAGCGTATCTATTTATAATAATTCTTAAAGCCTATGATCCAAACACCCAAGAGGAAAAAAGTAAAAGAAAACACCACTTTTGTCAGAATAAAAACAGAAGTACCCTTATTACAAAGAATGTCAGTGATAAGAATAAAATCCAAAATTCTTAGTGTACATAAAACTGATCTCCAAATTCCACATTTAAGATCAAAAAATTTTAAGCATTATTCAAACAGAATTCAGCTTTAAAAAACTGGGGGGAAAAAAAAGGAAAAAAACTGGAGAAATTTAACATTTTAGAAAATATGTAATGTTAGGGCTAAATCAAAAGGGCAGTCTTGGCAGCCAGCTGTTGATTAAGCAAGAACCATTTTAAGGGACTCTAGCTTTCTGTCCATTTATGATTTTAGTTCCAATTGTGTTAATGTTCCTTTTAAAATAATCTTCCTTTCTCTTCCAATACCCTATGGGCATTAAAGCATCTTAAAAAATAAAAGCATGGCAAATTAGCTCTCATTAAGGCAATGCTTTCCTCTTGGATATACTTTGTATATACTAAGAAAATTCACTGTAAAGTATTTAGGATCTGAAATTCAAGAAAATTCTGGGACTAAATCTGTATCAATTTGCTTCAGGCTCAAACAGAAAATGTTTATTTTTTAAATCAAACACAGTGGTAAGTACTCAAAATCACTTAGTCATGGCCTTATAATTCCCACCCATAAAACCTTGGACACATAACTTAGCCTGTTTCTCTATGAAAGAAAAGAGGATAAAATAGAACTTGCCTTAAAGGTACAACAAAGCAAAACAAAAAGCTACATATTCTTTCAAATGCCAGAAAAATCAATTGATATTATTATATATTGAGCTGATCCTGGACGGCCAAAATTGTACCATTAAATAATAATTAACCATGGTGCTAAAAATACTCAAAAACAAAAGTATCAGAGTACTGTGAAGACACAAGATTTTTAAAAAATTAAAATGTCAATACAGTCAGAAAATAATCAATTGCCATTCATTTATTGTCAAGCAAATGCCTATGTGCTTACTATGTGCAAGTATCATTTCTTTTTTCAAATTCACCTTCATAGTGATAGAATATTATGTGGGCTCTCAAATCAGACTGCCTGAGTTCATATCCAAAGCATTACTGGTTACTGTGTGACCTTGGGCAAATAAGTGACTCAAGTTTCATCTGTAAGATAAGGGGTCCCTATACCTCATAGGGTTGTTGGGAGGATTCAATGAGTTAATAATACACATAAAGCCTTTGGAAGAGGGCCTAGTATACAATAAGCACTCAAAGTTAGTTTAATATTCCTAAAGCTAATTTCAGCATGTTACACACTTCACTGTTTAAGAAACAATAATGGCCTTCTTATGCCTAACATATGAAATCCAAAGACTTAATTCTGGTTAACTTTTCTACACACTCCCCATTTAATCATGTACCAGTTCCCAAAATGAACTTTATACTCCATCCTGGAGAATGGGCCAGAGCAATCAATGCTGCCCAACAGAAATATAATGCAAGCCAAGCCATGAAGGTAAGTCATTTATATAATTTAAAATTTTCGTTGCCATATTAAAAAAAAAAAAAGGCAAAAACGGGAAAATCAAAACTACAATGAGATATTTCACACCTATCAGAATGGCCACTATTAAAAAGACAGAGATCTACAGTGTGAACTGTGGTCTATGGTTGGTGGCAAGGCTCCAGGATGTGTAAGTTCATTGAGGGTGGTGGGCCACACTTGTGGGAGATGTTTGTGTGGGATGTGGTGGGAGGTGTGGGAGGTGGGCAACATGGGAATCCCAGTGGGTTCCGTGTAATATTTTGGGTAATCTAAGCACCTCTTAAAACATATGTGTGTGTATATATATATATATATATAAAAATAACATTTTTGTAAGCAAATACACATATATGCATAAATATTTATATATCATTTTGCAAATGTTTGTATGTATTGTGAGAATTTTTATTTTTACCCACAATAAAAATAAATTAAAAAAAAAAAAAGACAGAGAATACAAGTATTGGAGAAGATGTGGAGAGATAGGAATACTTATTCACTGTTGGTGGGAATGCAGAATGGTACAGCCACTGTGGAGGACTGTTTGGCAGTTCCTAAAGAAGCTGAATATAGACTTGCCACGTGACCCTGTAATACCACTACTGGGTATATACCCAGAAGAACTGAGAGTAGTGACACGAACAGACATCTGCACACAGATTTTCATAGCAGCATTATTCATGATTGCCAAAAGTTGGACACCCAGGTGTCCATCAACGGATGAATGGATAAACAAACTGTGGTGTATTCACACGATGGAATATTTCACAGCTGTAAAAAGAAATGAAGTTGTAAAACATATGACAACATAGATGAACCTGGAGGACATTATGTTGAGTGAAGGAAGCTAGACACAAAAGGACAAATACTGTATAATTGTGTTACTACGAACCAAATATATTGTGTAACATTGTATGATTCAAAAAAAAAATTATATGTATCCAGTACATTTAATTGAGAAATGGATGTTTTTATTAAACTGTGTCTTCTTGTTTTTTAATTGTTTATATTCTCAATTATTAAATGCACAAAATAAAGTTTAAAAAAAAATTTTTTAAAGGAAAAAATAATTTCTGGTTGCCATATTAAAAATAAAAAGCAAAAACATGGAAACTTATTTTATTTTAATTTTGGGGGGTAGGCAAGGGAGTAAAAGAGTTTATTACGAAACAAGAAAAAGAATAAAGTACACAGTCCATTCTTGGCATGGATGGCAGGCATACTGCAGAGTGAGTTGTGTGAAATATTATTTTAATAGTATTTTATTTAACCCCTTATATCCAAAATGCTGCCATTTAAATTTAAAATTACTAATGAGATATTTCACATTCTTTTTTGTCATACGCCTTCAAATTTTGCCACGTGTTTATACTGTCAACACACCTCAATTCAAACTATCCCCATTTAAAGGTACAAGTGGCTCATGGCTACAGTAGTAGGCAGTGCAGTTCAAGAGCATGCTAAGCTGTTACACCTTTAGTCACGCAAGTCTACTTTCTTTCCTATCTCCTTTTCATTATCCCCTATTTATCTAGGTGTTTCAAGATCCAATTCAAGTAGAACTTCTTGAGCAAGGCTACCCCAAGAACTCCAACCATTAATGATCCTGTCCCTCTGAAAAAACAAACGAATGTTCACTGTGGGCAATGAATCACGGCAGTACTTGACAGATATATATATAAGAATGATAAAGGGGTTCATCTTTTTTTATTAGAAACATATATAGAGAGAATGCTATCATTTGTAATAACAAAGACACAAAGTAAATCCATCAGTTGGAAACTAGCTAAATAAATGAAATATCCATTTAATGCAATATTATGGAGCTAAAAATAAGAATGTTCTATATACACTGATATTGAAAAATCACTAAGATATTTGTAAGCTGGAAAATAGATATATTATATATGTAGTCATTGTCGATACAGATATGAGTTGGTGAGGGGTGAGGGGTTGGTTGGATTGTATATATAATATACATGGTTGTAAATGGATGGCAAACCTCAGGAGACAAATAGGCGCATCCAGGGAAGGAACCAGAAAGACTAGAACAGGAATTGACAATTTTTTCCTTAAAGAACCAAATATTTAGCTTTGTGGGCCATATAGGCTTTGTTCTAACTATTCAATTCTACTGCTGTAGCTTGAAAACAGCCACAGACAATACTTAAATGAATGGGTGTGGCTCTGTTCCAATGAAACTTTATAAAAACAGGCAGTCACTGGCACTGAATACAAGAGAAGGAAAGGGGACATACAAAAAGGGCTCTACATTCATCCAAACCTTTTGAGTTTTTTACCATGTACATGATTATGGACACCTGCTATGCATCAGTTCAAAAACCTCCTGAGCCAATAAGCACATGAAAAGATGCTCAACATTATTAGCCTTTAGGGAAATGCAAATCAAAACCACAGCAATATACTATTTCACTAAAAAGGCTAGTATTAAAAAACAGAAACGCACTAAATCTCTCCAGAATAGGGTGCAAGTCCTTGGGTAATATTCACTCTTAAACTTGATACCTTTTTTTTTTTTTTTTTTTTTAAAGATTTTATTTATTTATTCATTTATCCCCCCCTTGCTGCTTGTGCTCGCTGGGTCAGCTAACCACACCGTGCGGGCGGGCTTGCCTTCACCAGGAGGCCCCGGGAAGCGAACCCGGGACTTCCCATATGGTAAACGGGAGCCCTACTGATTGAGCCACAGCCGCTTCCCTTAAACTTGATACCTTATAACTGAATACTACAACATGAAACTAATACAACTTATATCATATGAAAAGGGGATAAGAGAGAAGAAAACAAAGCTACTTGCTTTATGTACATATATAAACATACTCATAACAAAATGAGGAAGAAATAGTCATAACCATTACAGTCCTCATTTCCGTAACTGATCATGTGGTCATAGTTTGTATTTATCACTACCTTCTTCCACTACCTATTTCCATGTTCCCTTTACCCTCCCCCTCAGCAAGCACCTCAACTGGCCATGGTTCTTTGCCTAGTAGGATGACCCAAAACTTCATTCCCAAAGTTTCTGGGCCATTGGTCATCCTGCTGGGATTGGGTTGTTGCAGATTCCATTGACCTTATTATTTTTTTTTTTTTAATAAAGATTTATTACCACTACCACCCCCCTCATTGTTTTGGCGCTCGCTGTCTGCTCTCTGTGTTCTGTGTCTGCTTGTCTTCTCTTCAGGCAGCAGCGGCAACCCATCCTGGGAAATTCCAGAGTAGAAGAGAGACGCTCAATCTCTTGCGCCACCTCAGTTCCCTGGTCTGCTGCATCTGTGTCTCTTATTGTCTCTCCTCTGTGTCTCTTTTTGTTGTGTCATCTTGCTACACCAGCTCTCCACGGGGGCCAGCACTCCTGCACAGGCCAGCACTCCTGTGCAAGCCAGCACTCCACTCGGGCTAGCTCTCCACTCAGGCCAGCTTGCCTTTCACCAGGAGGCCCCAGGAATCGAACCCTGGACCTCCTATATGGTTAGACGGGAGCCCAATTGCTTGAGCCACATCCACTTCCCTCCATTGACTTTAATCACAGGGCACAGTAATACTAAGAGAAGCTCTCAGGGATCTCCTGTATTCCACGTAAACTCTTTTTTACCTCCATTGTGTATATATAGTAGCAGTCCTATTTCCCCTTGATAGTATCAATCACCCCAGCCAGTACAGTAATTCCCTTCTTTGCCTGTTGATTCAGAGGCATGAGGAGCCCAAGGTGTCCAGCTGACAGTCTTAAACTTCCAGCTCAATGGAATCATTATTGTATCACCTGGTGGCAGCACCCCTTCCTTTTGGAACTAAGACCAGTAGAACAGCAGAGCTTAAAAGTTGCAGGAACAGGAAGCAAAAATTTTTCTAGTGGATCACTAAAAGTAATAGTGAGCGGTGCCATTCCCATTTCTACCCCTTGATTCCTGGATGAATCCTGGCTATGGAAGAAACAGCACCAGAGTGGTTGCTGATTTAGAGCACACACAGCCTTTTGGAGAACACTGCCCCAATTCTGCAAGGTACTGTCACCCGGCTGGCACTTGAAAAGGCCATTCCACCATCAATCCACATGCTTCAGGATGATGGGAACATGGTAAAATCAGTGAATTCCATGAGCATGTGCCCATTCCTGCATACCATTTGCTGTGAAGTGGGTTCCCTGATCAGAAGCAATGTTGTACGGAATATCACAAGGGCAAATAAGGCACTCTGTACATCCATGGATGGTTGTTTTGGCAGAAGCATGACATGCAGGGAAGAGAAACCCATATCGAGAGTATGTGTCTATTCCAGTTAGAACAAAATGGTGCTGCCCCGACCATGATGGAAGTGGTCCAATATAATCAACCTACTACCAAGTAGCAGGCTGATCACTTAGGAAATGTGCCAAATCAGGGACTGAGTGTGGGTCTCTGCTGCTTGCAGATTAGACACTCAGTAGTGACTGTAACCAGGTTAGCCTTGGTGAGGGGAAGTCCGTGTTGCTGAGCCTATGCATAACCTTCATCCCTACCACCATGGCCACTTTTGTTCATGAGCCCATTGGGCACTGATGGGAGTAGCTGGGGAAAGAAGCTGATGGGTATCCAAAGAATGGGTCATCCTATCCACTTGATTATTAAAATCTTCCTCTGAGGAAGTCACTCTCTGATGAGCATTCACATGGGACACAAATATCTTCATGTTTTTTGCCCACTCACAACGGTCTATAAAGTCACTCTCTGATGAGCATTCACATGGGACACAAATATCTTCATGTTTTTTGCCCACTCACAAAGGTCTTTCCACATACCTCTTCAGAGCTATTTGTCACCAATTTTCCAGTTATGTTCTTTCCAAGTCCTTGACCATCCAGCCAAACCACTAGCCACAGCCCATGAATCAGTGTACAAACATACCTCCAACCATTCTCCTTCCAAGCAAAATGAACAACCAGGTGATCTGCCTGAAGTTCTGCCCACTGGGAGGATTTCCCTCCACCACTGTTCTTCAGGAATGTCCCAGAAAAGGGCTGTAATGCTGCAGCTGTCCACTTTTGGGTGGTACCTGAATATTGTGCACAACTAACAGCAAACTAGGCCCAAGATTTCTCTTTCTCAAACACATTGATCCCAGGGAACGCCCCAAGAGGCCACAGCTGTGGCTGGGAAGGAGAGAGTAATGTGGAGCCATGGGCATTTGGGCCACTTCCTCATGGAACTTACTTGTGCCTTCAGGGCCTGCCCAAGTCTCATATATACCACTTCCATTTTATTAGGTAGTGCTGCTGTGTATGCCCAACTCTATGATGCAGATAATACCCAGTTCACAATAAGCAACTCAGGTGTCATGGTAACTTGGTGGCCCATGGCTAAGCTTTCAGTCTCTACGAAGGCCAAAAGTTGTTTCTCAAAAGGAGAGTACTTATCTGCAAAGGAAGACAGGGCTTTGCTCCAAAATCCTAAGGGACTGTGGTGGGATTCTCCTACAGGTTCCTGCCAAAGGCTCCAGACAGCATTTCTACTTGCTACTGACACTTCCAGCACCAATGGATCTGTTGGATCATATGGCCCAAGTGGCAGAGCAGCTTGCACAGCAGCTAGGTATTGTGCCTCTTTTTTGGTTGTAAGAGGGGCCAGATGCAACAGCTTATCCCTCATTTAGAAAGGATATCTTAGCATATCCACACCACTGGACACCTAGAAATTTCACTGAGGAGGAAGGACCCTGAATTTTTGTTGGATTTATCTCCCATACTCTGATACACAAATGCCTTACCAATAAGGCTAGAGTAGTTGCTACTGCTTCCTTACTAGGTCCAATCAACATGATATCATCAATATAATGAACTAGTATAAGGTTTTGTGGGAGGGAGAGATGATCAAGGTCCCTGTAGACTAGATTATGACATAGTGCTGGAGAGGTGATATACCCCTGACATAGGAAAGTGAATCACTGGCCTTGCCAGCTTAAAGCAAACTGTTTCTGATGGTCTTTACTAACAGAAATTGAGAAAAAGCATTTGCCAGACCAATAGCTGCATACCAGGTACCAGGGATATATTGATTTGCTCATGCAACAACATCGCATCAGAAACAACAGTTGTAACTGGAGTCACCTCCTGGTTAAGTTCATGATAATCTACTGTCATCCTCCAAGATCCATCTGTTTTCTGCACAGGCCAAACAGGAGAGGTGAATAGGGATGTGGTAGTAAACACCACCCCTGCATCCTTCAAGTCCTTGATGGTGGCACTATTCTCTGCAATCCCTCCAGGAATCTAGTATTGCTTTTGAGTTAATATTTGCTGGGTAGAGGCAGTTCTTTCATCTTTCCTACCATAAGAGTCCTCACTTCACAAGTCAGAGAAATGATGTGGGAACTCTGCCAGTTGCTGAAGATGTCTATTCCAATTACGCATTCTAAAACTGAGGAATGGGTATGGGAATCCACTGGACCCACTGTGAGATGGACATGAGCTAAAACTCCATTTATCACCTGACCTCCATAAGCCCCTATTCTGACTTGTGGACCACAGTGATATTTTGGCTTTCCTGGAGTTAATCACTTCCAAGCCAGTGTCTAATAACCCCAAAATGTCTGATCATTTCAATTTCCCCAATGCACAGTTACCCTGGTAAAAGGCCATAGGTCTCTTTGGGAAAGGCTGGGAGGAAGATTACCAGTATAAATCTTTGGCAGTATGGCAGAGCCTTCCCTTCATTCAAGAGGGTCTGGGTCTATAAACTAACTGCCAACTTATGCCATGGACTATCAGTGCCATCTTGATTGTTGCAAATAGTTATTAGTGTCTTTGAATCTAATCAAAGTAAAGAACCAAATCCAAAAACCCCAGAACCAACTCAGAAATCTCATCCTTAAGATTCTTTTTCTCAAAAACCACTCCCAATACCAAATTTGTATTAGGGTGCTCTGGGGAAACATATCCAACAGGAGACATAACATATATTATAGGAATTGGCTCAGGCAACTGTGGGAATGGACAAATCCAAATTCTGTAGGACAAGCCGCAAACTGGGAACTCCAGTGAAGGTTTTCAATATAGTCCCAGGAGAAGCCTGATGGCTGAAGCTGAGATGGAAATTCTCCCTTCTGGCTGCTGAAATCATCACTTCTTTGAAAGCCTTCAACTGATTGAATGAGACTTCTCACATTGTTGAAGGCAATCTCCTCAGTTGGTTGTAGATGTAATCAGCCATAGGTGCAATCAACTTACTGATGATGTAAATCCACAAAATAGCCTCACAGTAACAATCAGGCCAGTGCTTGCTTGAACAAACAACTGGACACTACAACCTAGCCAAAGGACACATGAACTGAACCATCAATTAACACAAGAGAAAACTGAGGCTGAATAAGGTTAAATAATTTTCATTCATTAAAGTTCATTCAGCCAAGATGGTGTAGGACTTATTTCAAAACCACAAACACCATCAAGATTCTAAAGCCTCTCTCTCCCCAAATACATAATTTTTTTTAAAAGTGGAGAATTAGTACCAAATGAGAACTGAAAAAGAGCCCTTGATTTAGTAATTAGTTGGCTTACAGGTATCCTTCAAAAACGGATTTTCAACAAAAAGGATTGAAGACACAGATAATGGAAGACTAAGGCAAAGTGAAAAGAACCTAACCCCCTAGTTAGAAGTTTGGTTTATAAAACTGAAGATTCAAGAACAGAATAGAGGGGAAGCGGCTGTGGCTCAATCAGTGGGGCTCCTGTTTACCATATGGGAGGCCCCGGGTTCGGTTCCCGGGGCCTCCTGGTGGGGGCAGGCCTGCCCGCATGGCGTGGTTGGCTGACCCAGGGAGCGCAAGCAGCCGGGGGTGGATAAATGAGTAAATAAATATAATCTTTAAAAAAAAAAAAAAAAAGAACAGAATAGAAACTAATGAGGTCACAAGAGGGTTAAATGAATGACCTCAATGACCCCCACCCACCCACCCACCCCCAAGAAGCTCAGGAACATGTATAAGCAGATTAAAAGGAACCTATAAAAAGGGAAAGAATCAAGTAATTGAGGAAGCAAAGTAAAAACTCATTTAGAAAGTATTCTTTTTTACTTTCAAGATCTTCAAGTGAAGGAAGAAAATGACAACCAATAAAGAAAAAATAATTCCTATTATAGTGCAAAGACTAGGGTTCAAATGAACACAAATGTGACTGAATTCAAACTGATAGACACCTCCACCAGAATCTCCATCTATAATGATGGATCTAGAGAAGATGAAGATGCTTTCTTTGAAATAAAATCTTGCCACCAAGAAAAAGACTGTTGTCCCTGCAAACACACACACATACACACACACGCAAAAGTGCTCAACAAAACTTATTAATGAAGAAATGAGAAATTTAGTTTTTTAATTTCTTTGCTAATTCCCCAAATTATCTAACAGACATTTCCATTTTTACTTAAAGGCTCGAAACTCACTGCCATCTCCACTGTGGATTGGATAGGGACTACATGCTTTTCACCCTCCTCTGCCCCAGGCCAGGCCAAAATTCTCCTTTCCCTTTCTCATCTCCCCCTCCTCTCAACAGACAGGTTCAGGAATTTTAAAGGTAGATATCATAGAAAATTAAGGAAGAAGGGACTATAAAGTGAACCTAGGGAAATTACAGAGAAAAGACATGCCTAACTCCTGGTTACAGCTGATTCTAAAGTTTAGTGCTGAATGGGACATGAGCAGCCCCATGCTGCTCATCAGTAGATAGCCCTACTTAGATAGCCCTACTTAGTCCATGCCACTTACCTGCCTGACCCTTTCTGGTGCCTCCTTTCCCCTACATTCCACAGTCAAGACAAAATCCATTATTTTATCCATTCTCCTTGATCTACTTTTATATCTTATTTGCTTGACTACCCTCCTTCCTGTTATGAACCCAGCAGACTCGCCTTGATCCTCACCTGTTTTCAAATCAAATGGTCAGTATTTTCTCCCCTTTTCAGATATCTCAAGCTATCTGAGAGACTTAGATACTCTTTCAGTCATATTCTCTCCAGTAAGAAGTTCAATTATCTCTCTTCAATGAGTCCTGTAAAATACAGCTACATTTTAATAATGTATCTTAAACTTAATGCCTATCAATGAAGGAGGAATTTTTTCCCTCCATTTTCAGACGCTCACTCTCATACAGTGCCAGAAAGTGGTTAAATTTAAATATCCTACCCCTTTAAAAGATCTACTGCATTTTATCTTGCATGTAGTTACAAAGCAAATCAGCAAGTTGAAACTTTCAGATATTCCACAATGCTGAACCCTTGCTTATATGGCTATTAAATTGTACTATGATCTTCCTTACCTCCACCACCAAGTGGACAAAAAAAGCAAATGGCACTTACATCACAGAGTTTAGAAAACACGTGAACATAAAACCTCTTCCAACATACTGTAGATAGAGGGAAAAATATTGAAGCCACATCAAAAAGCTACATGAAAATATAACTGAAACAAGATAATGAGATTCTTCTACAAAATAAAGGAACTTAGAATAATTCCTATCTAAAAAGAACTACCAAGAATATATCAAAATATTAAAGAGAGAGAGCAGATGTAGCTCAAGTGGTTGAGTACCTGCTTCCCATATACGAGGTCCCAGGTTCAATGCCCAATACCTCCTAAAAACAAACTAACTAACTAGAAAACAACTATCATTGGGGAGTGAATATAGCTCAATGGTTAAGCACCTGCTTCCCATGTACGAGGAGGTCCTGGGTTCAATCCTGAATACCTCCTGAAAAAAAAAAAATTAAAGGCAAAAATCATATTGTACCTGTACAGCTTCAGTCATAAGAAGACATAAGAACCATATATAAGATCCTATTTATATATAGCTATCCAAAAGGGTATTATCACTATGACTAAAACATTGATGCAATACCTGGAAAGATACATATTCAAATTCTCTTTTTCCCTCTCATTTTCTCTCTCTCTCTCTCTCTCTCTCTCTCTCTCTCTCTCTCTCTCTCTCTCTCACACACACACACACACACACACATACAGTTATATAATCCCAAAATAGTCATTGTTTTAAAATAAACTACTGATACTGTGTTAAATGACAAAGGGATAAATAATGAACACTGAGAATAAATTTCATGAATCAGCATTTCAGTTCAATTTCAGAAGTAGAAATGGTTAGCAGGGTCAGCTGAGCCCAGGAGTGACAAGCAGGTCAGTGTAAGTCTGAGGGTATGGCTGTGAGAGACCAGGGCAAGCAAAGGGGAGAAGACAAGGGAGCTCACGTATCACATTCTCATCACTGCCTCTCATGTTGTTAAAACACAATTCCTGCACATCTCTGACTAGATCTGCACTACATCTTTCTATCATCACAGAACATTACACATTAGTTCAAATACTTTTAATCCATCCATCTTTTCATTCAAAGAGTCACATAACTAACTCAGTTGAAACTAACTTTCTTAAACTAATTCTAATCCATTAAAAGAATGTAATCATATTTTAGGCAGAAATTGATACAAGTCTAATTTTTCTTAGTTTTATCAAATGGATCCTTTAGCACCTAGGGAAGCAAATAGTTGGATATATATACTATTTTTTTAAAAACTTGTTTTCTTCTGGTTGAGATTATTTTACAGCCAGTTTTTCCATACAGGCATTTAATAATGGATATAAACTTGAGCTCTAACTACTTCACTCATAGAAAAATATTTAATAGATGCCAAAAAAGGGCAAGGGCCTACGGAAGAGACAAAGATGAATAAGACACATATGCTCTCAAGACACTCAAAAGCCAATGGAAAATCTAAGGTCATGTATATTACTAAAAGGAAAGCTAAAAATTTAACATGGAACTGTGTAACATAGTAAAACTACATGTGAAGTATGAATATGGGTATAATTGCATATATAAAACCGTTTTTCTTTAAAGCTCAACAAATGTACTACAAAATGTTTAATCTCAGACAAAAAAACATTGTGGGGACCCAGAGCATGACCCAGGCATAAGTTAAAGGTTAACAACCCTCCCAAGAGGGAAGAGAATGTATAGATGTTATCGCAAACTATGATCTTCCCAAAGTAGTAAACATCCTTGATAAATGTTCATCACCACACACCACGTGAATGCTTCAAGTGACCCTAGCAAGAACTCTGTTCTCATACCCTTTGAAATGTCCTTGTTATAACCCCTAGCGTGTCCTTGTTCTGAGACCTCTCACGTCACTCCTCATTTTTCCTGTCTCTCTGTGGAGCGCTAACTTCATTCATTCTTTGACCAGCCACCATCAAAGATTCTCTCCTGTCCGTAAGTCCCAGTAAAGCTTATGCCTGACTAAATGCCAGGTGTGTTCTTTGTTCTCACAGCCTCACCAACTTGTGCCCCTCAGGAGTTGGGTTGTAACAACTGGCAAGCCATGAGCCAGGAGACCGAAGGACCACAGGCAGTAGTAGGCATGAGGTCAGGGAAAGGAGAATCTGTGGGAGAAATCCTGGGTTGGCCTATAACATCTATGTGGGGAGAGGTGGCTACCATCCAGGACGAGGGGGGACCACTGAGAGAATACAAGGACGCCCAGCAGGTATGCTGGCTGCGCTACAGCAGATAGCAAAGTAGGTGCACTTAAAGAAGAAAAAGGGAGACTGCCAAATAGTGGTAGGTATAGTATGGCCCCTGCTAGAGGACTTGCAAGTAGCTATTGAGGCAGAACAAGCAACAAAGGCCTCTGTGCACCACTTAATTAGAAAGGGATAAGTCCTAGCACAGGCAGAGATGAAAGATTCCTTAACCGATTGTGCCAAGTTGATGATCAGTTATATTGCAAAACTGTGTAAACTGGAAGTTTAATGGGATGTTATTTTGACAATGTTTTAAGTTTTATTCACATTTTGATCAGAATTTTTATCAAGGTGTTAAAAAGATCTTTCAGTTTTAAATCAATAGCTTACTCCTGAACTTTGAGTCTAAGTGTACTCCTGAAGAGTAATCCAGAATATATGTGTTACATGTTTTATCAGTCTAAACTGCTAAATTAGTGCTTAACTGCATTTATACTGCTCAAATATTCCTGAACTGGTAGCCATTTACTAACAAAAGTGTTTCCAAGAAATAGCTTGCATATTACAGGCAACAGTGACTCCAGAGGAGATCTTAAAAGCAGTAAAAATCAGAGATGTGAAATGATGGAGAACTTGGACATAGCCAAAGGAGTGAGAATTATGAGTCAAATTAGTGAGCTTTATGTTTCTGTTGGTATGTCTTAACTCTTTCTGTGTTTGTTTGCTCAGTGTATATTTTCATATCTCCAAATGGTAATATTAAATTAATGAATGAAAATTCTTAAAAGAGCTCTATTCAGATGGCCAAAAATTAAATAAACACTTACATTGGTAAATGAATACTCCTGGAATCCAAATTAGAAAAGTCAAATAGGATAAAAAGTCACATAAAATCTGAATAAAGAAACTATAGGGGTCGGATGTGGCTCAACTGGTTGGGCATCCGTCTCCCATATGGAGGGACCCGGGTTCGATCCCCAGGACCTCCCGGTAAAAAAAAAAAGAAACTATAAAGTTTATCCCAAATTCTTCCATAACCTTTCTATAGCCTACCTACCCCCAGGGTCTTTTCCTAACCTTGACTGAATTCCAGTAAAACCAGTTGATGAAAGGGGATGGGCTGGGTGTGGAAAGATAGGGGAGATATAAGTTTAGCGTAAAATTTTGACTACTAAGCCTGGAAATTAAAACAATAGGGGGGGGTCGGATGTGGCTCAACTGGTTGGGCGTCCGTCTCCCATATGGAGGGACCCGGGTTCGATCCCCGGGACCTCCCAGTAATAAAAAAAAAAAAAAAAAAAAAAACAATAGGGATAGGGAAACGAATGTGGCTCAAGCAGTTGGGCACCTGCCCACCACATGGGAGGTTCCAGGTTCAGGTTCGGTTCCTGGTGCCTCCTAAAAGAAGATGAGCAAGACAGTAAGCTGACACAGCAAGATGACACAATAAGATAATGCAAGGAGGAGACACAAAGATAGACACAACAAGCAGGGAGTGGATATGGCTCAAGGAATTAGGTGCCTCCCTCCCACATGGGAAGTCCCAGGTTCAGTTCCCTGTGCCCCCTTAAAAAAAAAAAAAAAAAAAGACAAGCAGACTCAGAGAGCATACAACGGAAAAGACAGAGCAGATAGCGAGTGCAAACAAGGGGGGGGCAGAAATTAAATAAAAATAAATGATAGGGACAGAGAGGATATCACAGAATAAACCTTGTTTTATATGGTCTGTCCTGTAATTTTCCAACTGATTTTTTTTTTTTTTTTGAGGTTCCAGGGCCAGGGATTGAACCCTGGACTGCGGGAAGCTAGTGCTCAACCACTGAGCCACATCAGCTCCCCAAAGTTGATTTTTTCTCATTTGTTTGCTTGTTGTTTGTGTTTTTTGTTTTTAGGAGGCACCGGGACCAAACCTGGAACCTCCCATATGGGAAGGAGGCGCTCAACTGCTTGAGACACATCCGCTCCCTTTCCAATTAAATTTTAACCGTTTTGAGATGACAGTAATAATCCAATGGCCAAATTTCACTAAGTAAAAAAAAAAGTCCTTGAAAGCTATATGGAAAGATTTTTCTAAATTATGACTAAACAAATTAAACAATTATAATATATTCAGAACTTCGCAGTCAGTATGCTTTTAAGATTTTACAATTTTAGATTCTAAAATTAAAATTTTAGAATTTTATTAAAGAGGAAGGAAGAAAAAAGAATATTTCTTACATAAACTATAATGGCTTCCATTTTATTTAGCTTGGGTGTAATCTCCCTAAGTTTATAGGATACTAATAAATTAGCATTACATGTATTAAATTTTTAAGAGGATGAAAATTTTAATTTTTTGGCTAATGAAATTATTATAAACCTCTTTTTAAAAAATTGTTTTTGCCTACATTGAAATGAGTAGTTTAGTGTAGTTTTGTTTTGTTTTCACAGAACAGAATGAAGGATATGAGACCTAAAAGGATATAGAAAGAAGTAAAAAGGTTTGTGGAAGTGATGCAAATCCTACTCTACAACTCAAGGGACTCACCCAAGTCATCTGGCGAAGAGACGATGCTGGACAATGGCCATCCCAGGGAATGGAGAGACCCTGCATCTGCAGGCAGGATAATCCCATCCGCCGTATCCATGGGATATAAGCCCACTATCACTTGGAGGTGCTGTGGTCATCACCACCCCAGTCCCCTCAGGATTGGGGGAAGAGCTATGGACTAGAGTGGACTTAATGGTATTCTGTTGTAGACATATTGTGATTCAAACAATGGAAGAAATTATAACAGTGAGGTGGAGCCAGTGGCCACTATACACTTTCAGGGCAGGGAGGGGAAGGGCAGTTGTAATACAGGGGCTTTTTCAGGACTTGGGGGTTGTCCTGAGTGATGTTGCGGTGACCAATATAGGCCATTTTACATCAGCATATACCATGCAGAACTGTGTGGGAGAGTGTGGTCTACGATGTGAACTGTGGTCTATGCTTAGTGGCAAAGCCCCAGGATGTGTATATCCATTGCAGGTGATGTGCCACACTAATGAAAGATGTTTATGTGGGATGTTATGGGGGGTGTGGGAGGTGGGGAACACGGGAATCCCTATATTGTCTTTGTAAGAGTTCATGTTATGTGAATATTCTCACTGTCCTGATTTTGTGATAATCAGGGTAGGCTAAACATTTGCTATATTAGAAACCATGCATGTGTTTTTCTCCCTAGGACTGGTTTTTGGAATGCTGGTGATAAACTAAGCCTGATTTATTATATGACCATCCTGTATGGGAAGACTGTAACTTTGGGTATCTTTGGTCAACCTTAAGAGATATAGCAGGGGTACAGATGTGGCTCAGGTGGTTGGGCATCCGTCTCCCATATGGAGGGATGTGGGTTCAATCCCCGGGACCTCCCAGTAAAAATTAAAAAAAAGAAAAATATAGAAGGTGCGTGGGCCACCAGCCTCCGCGAGCCATGCAGCAAGATGATGACATAACAGGAGAGTGACACAAGGGAGAGCCAAGACGAAACACACCAAAAAACCAGGAACTAAGGTGGCAGAGGCGGTAGGACGTCTCTCCCGTATCGGAGGTTCGGAGAATCAAATCCCAGTGAAGACAGGAGGAGAAGGATGAGGAGAGAGGGCAGGAAACGGACACAGAGAGTTGCCCAGCAAATGGACACAAAAACAGCAAAAATGGGGGTGCGGGGGTGGGTGGGAAGAAAAATGGATAAAAGTAAATAAATAAATAAATCCTTAAAAAAATGTATAGGGAAGGAAGATACAGACTATAGTTAGTGGTAATACTGTGACGATGCTCTTTCATGATTTGTTAGCAGATGTTTCACAACAATGCAAGGTGTTAGTGGGGGGCGGGTGATGTGTGGGAGCCCTGTATCATGTTATACATGTTTGTTTTTTAAGTTCATGATGTTTACTGAACACTTATATTGTATGTATGTTCATGTATGAATGATATACTTCAATAAATTGTTTTAAAAAAAAGACTTTATGTCTAGGGCAGTGCCTCTCCTCATACCTCTCCTAGATGTCCTAGGCATAACCACCACTGTGGGAACTTGGGGTGGCAATTTCCTAGAAAGCACTTGAAACTTACACGAGCCCATCAGCTTTGGGAGGATGCAGCCTCTAGAGAGCTGGCCTTTCTCATTCCTTTGGTCCAGTATGTCACACTGGCCCCCCCTTTGGGGCCACTTACCACCATTGTCTTTATCTTTTTAGTAGGACCATGTATCTTCAAAATTCTAACAAGTTTATTTCTTCTAGAATCAGTTCCTTCCAGAACAAGGTATTAGTCATACAGGGATTTCATTTAGTTCCAACCATGATGCCAGACCCACCCTTCCTCAATCTCAATAGAATAAATAGCCAGAGAATTCCACACGTCATCAGTCAGGTTCTACTGCCCCTAACCAGCAGGAAGCAGCTACAGAAGAATGACCATCACCCTTCAGTTTCCCCTTAAGAATAAGGGTGCAAACTCTGAGGGGGAAGGTGAGGCAGGTTAGTATATTAAACAGGGAAGGCGGCTGGTCAGAATAAAGCCCACCAAAGACCCTGGCTACAAGGTCCAGTTTGACAGTCCTGTACATTG
Organism: Tolypeutes matacus; assembly: GCA_026826555.1. Classification (NCBI taxonomy): domain Eukaryota; kingdom Metazoa; phylum Chordata; class Mammalia; order Cingulata; family Chlamyphoridae; genus Tolypeutes; species Tolypeutes matacus. Next base: position 23,859,512 of record JAKSZT010038599.1, on the reverse strand, counting down.
GACAGCATGGAACACCTTGCTGCCATGGCAGAATATTACCCATCAGCAAGTCTGGAACAAGACCTTCTCATTTAAGACTGAGATTCGATGAGACTCGTAATTATATTTTTTCCCTTGTAAGGGTACAAGCGAATAAGCCCAGGCCTTTTTTAAGGATATGCTGTATATAATGGTTTAGGATGGTAAACAGCTGAGTCTGTCGCTGTAGCTCACATCACTCCTGTCTGCATGGAATGACAAGAGGAAATCCGTGATGTGGGGTGGTTACCCAGAGTTGTGTAATTTTACTATCAAGGCTAGATATAGAGTAAAGCATGCCCCTGGTGGTTATACCCACTGACCATTTCCTGTGCCGGGTGATGCTACAATTGTCACTGAAAAACACATAACAGCTTTAGCCAATCACACTGCTCAAGCCCTTAAAGACTCAAAGCAGCAATTTCCTCACTAAACAAAGAAACTACCCAACTACAAAAGGCAGTTTTACAAAATACGATGGCTTTAGATAGTCTTATTGCATCACAAAGTGGGACCTGTGCTCCCAAATGTTCAATTTTGTGTACATGTTTTTGTTGGTCTAATAGCTTTTGGTGGAGGACTCCTATTATTCTGTTGTCTTTTGTACCGTTGCTCTGGAATGTGGATGCAATGCTTGTCCTATGTCAAGGTAGGCCGCTAAGTGAGGGTGGACTGTGGGGCCCCAGGGTCCCCCCTAAGTTAGCTTCAGCACATAGCTGGCTGCATAACCTAGGCATAAGTTAAAGGAAGAGAATGTATAGATGTTATTGTAAACTATGATCTTCCCAAAGCAGTAAACGGCCTTGGTAAATGTCCATCACCACACCCGATGTGTACCGTTCACATGACCTTGGCAGGAACTCTGTTCTCAGACCCTTGGAATGTCCTTGTTCTGAGACCCCTCACATCACTCCTCATTTTTCCTGTCTCTCTGTGGAGTGCTAACTTCATTCATTCTTTGACCAGCCACCATCAAAGATTCTCTCCTGTCCGTAAGTCCCAGTAAAGCTTATGCCTGACTAAATGCCAGGTGTGTTCTTTGTTCTCACGGCCTCACCAACTCGTGCCCTTCAGGAGTTGGGTTGTAAAAATATTTTGTTAAGTTAAAGAAACTAGACACAAAGTACTATATATTGTATGATTCCATTTATATAAAATGTAAATATAAATCAATTTATAAAGATGAAAATTAGATTAGTGGTTATATATGGCTGGGGAAGGACTGCTAAGTGGTATGGAGGTTTTTATTCTGGAGTAAAGAAATTGTTCCAAAATTCTTTGGGTGATGAATGCACAACACTGTGATTATACACTTTGGATAGATTGTATGGTATGTGAATATATTTCAATAAAACTGCTTTAAGATAAATACATAAATATGCAAGAATAGCCAGAAACAGTAGCTATGTACAGCAGGGGAAGCATAGATACTGAGAGGTGAAGAATTTTCTTGTTTGTTTTTTGTTTGTTATTATTAAATAATGAAAATGCTCTAATAATGATTGACGTGATGCATGCACAACTATATGATTAGACCAATCCCACTGATTGTAAACTTTGGATGAACTGTATGCTTTATTAATATATATAAATAAAATTGATTTGTTTAAAAAAAAAAAAAAAAAAAGCCACTGGAAGAGATAAAGCACATACACAAATTACTAGAAACCAAGGCAGCAGAATGTATTTGTGAACATACCATAAGGTAGAAATAAAATGTTTAAGCATCCCCAAGAAAGGGGAAACCGAGCATCCAGATAAATATCGTTCATCAGCATACCAGCCTATCAACCATTAAAATCAATTAATGAATTAAATAGGTTAAATGAGTTCTAGTATGCTAAGAGCACCTACCTAGGACACAAGAGATCCAGATTTGTTTCTGATCTGCTAAGTGCTAGCTTCTAGCTCTGTAACACTGAACCATCACTTTCCAAAACTCGATCTTCTCTAAAAGGAAATGGTATCTGCTCTACCTACTCAATGGGCTGTTGTGAGAATGAAATTGACTCACAGAATCTTTACTTCACTATGACTTTAAATCCCAGTCCCACACAGTCAGCAGACAGGGAGCGCAAAACAACAGAGGCGGGGGTGGGGGGGGTGGAAATAAAATAAATCTTAAAAAATAAAAAAAAAATCCCAGTCCCTTTCCCAACAGGAATCTCCCATCATTCCCAATAGGTAGTCAATTATCCTACTTCTTCCTGAGTATTTTCAGTAAAGAGAATTTAACTATTTCTCAAGACCAACTACCACATTTAAGACAGCTCTAATTCTTGGAAAGTTCTTGCTTAGTGAAACCAAAATCTGCCTTTCTGAAATTTCCATTCACTTGTCCTACAGAGAAAAACAAAACAAACAAGAATTGGAAAATCTTAACAAGATAACAGGCAATGACATAGATAAACGCAAAGTTAAACAGAGAATCACTTTTAACAAGGAATTTTCAGGGAAGGCTTCACATAGAGAAGGTATCTACCAGTCCTTGAAGAGTGGGAAGGGTTCTGACAGGTGAGCTTCAAAATCTAGGTCTTTTTAGGAAGGTCTTTTGTGGAGGAGAGACAAGCTAGAGAGAACATGGCATGCCCCAGGAAGTCCTTGAGGCACATTTTGGTTTGACTGCAGCATGTGTGAAGGGAGTGGTGGCTGAAAAGACTGGAGGTTGGCTGAGGCCAGATCAGGAAGAAACCTGAATATCCTGCTTAAGAGGCTGGACTGAAATATGTAAGCAGTGGCAATGCACTGAAGATTTCTGAGAAGTAAAGTGGTTGATTGAATTCAACGTTGAGAAAAATTAGTTAAGTGGCAATAGGCAAGACATGGGTGGTGGGCAGAGGAGGGAGTTTAGAGCCCATCAGTCTCCTACCAGTAGAGACTGAGAGTCTGAATTCGGAGCACAGAACTGCTGGAGGGAAAATTTTAAATGCTGCCAAAGTTTTGAACACAAATGACTAAAAAAGAGTAACTATTAACATAAACTAAGAAGCCAATCTTTATCTATTCAGTAAAGGCTGAAATACAGGATTCCAATAAACTTTTAAGTTATGTTTTGGCACCACCGCTACAGCACACCGTACTGGAAAAACTGATTATTCATTTGCGTTCCTAAGGACTATAATAGCTGCAAGCCAAAGCACGTTTTTAAAAAAGTGAAAGTCACAGTTCATAACCCATACACAGTTGGCAAAAATCGCAGGCCCTGCAAAGATGAACTTGGATAAGCAGTTTTGGATCAGCTGTTTCAAAGAAAGTAAAGGCCGATATTATTATCCTCGGGCAATACAGCCTCCCGGCTCCCTCCGTTAAAAACTTTCCATTGGGATGAGTATGTCCAGCTACTCTCTGATACATTTGGATCAATAAAACGCCCCTCCTCGGCAGCATCTTTGTTCTCTCGAATTAAAGGTTTACAGTAGGTCCCCTCCTGCGCCCGTCCCCCATAAGAAGCTAGGCGAGGCCAGGCCTGACCAGAAAGCAAGCACACGCCGGTCGACTCCCACCCCTGCGAGCAGGGGGCGGGCTCCCCTCCCCCAGACGGCAGCCGGCAGCCAGCAGCCGGGGAGCAAGGGCGGCGCTCCCCGCGGCCCGGAGCCTGGTACCCCGCGCAGTCGCGCCGCCGCCTCGCCCGCCCCATCCCCCGCCCGCGGCACCACGCGGTGCCGCCCGCCCCAGAGGGTCCCGCTCACCTCGCCCCGGGCCGGCTCGGGGCCGTGCACTGCCGCAGGCTGCGGCTGCAGTTGCTGGGCAGCCGCCGGCGGTTCCTTGTTCCGGTGGCTAAGGTCTTCCTCAGGGGCCGCTCGGACCCCGACCGGGGCCCAGAGCAGCGGAACCAGCAGAAGCAGAAGCAACCCGAGCGCAGATGCGCGGTCACTCCTCTCGGCCGCCGCCATCCCGCCACCCCAGACGGACGCACAAGGGCGCAGCAGGAGGAAGTGCCGGCGACTGGAAGCCTCGACCTCGAGCCGCTTCCGCGGCGCGACCCTGGTGTTCCGCACACTCCGCCGCCTCTTAGTGAGGAGCCGACGCCATGAGGGAGCTGGGAGAGGCGGGCGCGAGGCTTAGAGACAGACCCGGACTGCAGCCCCCGACCAGGCTCTCGTCCTCTCTTGCGGCGTCCACACAGCATTCAACCAACTGTCTCAGCGGAGCCCCTCCCCAACTCTCCTGGGCCCCGCCCCCTGCTCGTGACTGCCTCCCATTGGCCGGGCGTCCGCCTCGGCGTGGTGACGTCCTCGGGCAGGTTGAGGTCTGGCTCGCGCCCTCCTGCCTTTAAGCCAGCGGCCCCAGGCAGGTACCAGGCCACGTGACCCCCTTCTCCCCGGCATCCCTCCTGTGCTCCACCCGGATTCATTTCCTCTCTGTCTCAGTTCCCCACGACCCAGGCCTACGTGACTCTTTACTTCTGCTTCCTCCTGAGCCATCGGCTCTAATATCCCGATCGGCCTTTTTCTGCTCTTAACCTTTCCTGGATGTCTAAGTAGTCCATGCGCCTCTGGTTTACGTGGCACTTGCGGGAACAGGCACACCCAGCCAGGTTCTGCCCTCCCTCACGGATTCTCAATGCCACCTTTCACGCGGTTGCTGCTGAGAATATTCTTAGGGGCCCAAAACATGATTATTAAAAAAAAAAAAAAAAAAAACTGAAATGGAATTTCAGAAATTGAAAATATTTTTCAAGCCTTGTTTTAGACATTGTTAGACCAAAAACGTCTAACTACCCTGGCCCTGGAATGCCTTTCCATTTCTATGAACCTGTTTTGTGCTGCACCTGCCTTAGGCCTCTAAAATGTTTGGCTTTTAAAATATTTAGGACTTTTACAGAATGGGGCGGGGCGAGGTGGGGAACGGTAGGCAAAAATAGAAAACAGGAAAGGGTTGTAGGTTAGGCTTGAGAAGATTTTTATATTTTATGAAAAGAAAAGTCAAGCTATTTAGTTATCAGAAGATTGACTAACATATTTAGCCTCTTAAAAAATGAACAAATAATGCTAACCATGGGCCAGGCACTGTTCTAAGTTATATATACATACGCATACATGCATGCATACATACATATATTAAACCTGTACCCAGTGAAGAGCTCTGGAATGGTATCACTAAATACTGCAACAAGAAAATAATCTATAAGAAGTCTGTGACAAAGTGGGCAAACCTACTTAGAGTTCAATGTAGATATTTCCAAAACCTCTTCAGGCGTCATCTCTCAGACATCTTTCCTAACACCTCCTCTTATAGAATTCATCTCCCCTTCCTTCATGCTACCGTAGCTTATATGTCCTTCTATTGCTGTGTATTGTATGTAACCAAGATGCCTCCTACACCATTTAGAGTGCAACTGTTTAGAGTGCACTCCTTAGAGCACAAATATTTGAGCCCTCACAAGCCGGTAATAACAGAAAACCTAGAAATCCAAGCTATTTCCCTCCAACTCCCTCTCCTTTATGCATATAGGGGTTACTGTGCTTAAGAGTAAGGTTTCCTGAAAGGCAGTCTAGTAGCTCAGTCTAATGACTGAGGCAGAAGGGTGAACATGGCAGGAAAAAACTGCCCATATGTCTGTGATGTCTGGAATGTGCTTGGCTTATTTCCTGAGGTGGGCTGCCCAAACCCCAGAGCTCTCTTACAGGAAAGACTCCTGGTCGAATTTCCAGTCACCTCAGAAAATGAAGCAATGAGGATTTATAGGTCACAGCTGCTAGAGATGCTGAAGCACTGGCTTCTGAGAGTGAGGTGACTCAGGGGCAAGGAAGCAAAGCTGTAAAGTAAATGGAGGTAAAGCATTGCCCCAGGGGAACCAGTGCAGCACAGTGTGGTGTTGGAGTCTGGACTAGAATAAGTCCTTTCTAGCATGCCCAGTGTTACCCGGAGTCCAAGGGCCCTTGTGCTCAACCAATCTAAGATCCAGGTATCAGATTCCAAAGTGATAGTCATAGTTTTAGTAATAGTAGTAGACCTTTATTCAGTGCTTACTCTGATCCACTAAATGTATTACATGAAGTATCTCACAAGGTAGGTACTATTATCCTCATTACTACAAATGAGAAATTTGAGACTTAAGTCACAAAACTTACCCAAAGGTACACAGCTAGTAAGTGGCAGAATTGTGCTTAATATCTGTATGAGTCAGGGTTTTCCAGAGAAATAGAAACAACAGGATATATGTATGTATGTATATAGCTATATACATGTAGTTTATATATATATATATGATTTATTATAAGGAATTGGCTCACACAATTGTGAGGGCTAGTAAGTCTGAATTCCATAAGACAGGCTGCAAGCTGGAAATTCCAGTAATGTGATGCTGAAGTCTTGAGGTTGAAATTCTTCTGACTTCTGGAACCCTCAGTTCTTGCTTTTAAGACCTTAAGACCTCTGGGAAGCAGATGTAGCTCAGTGGTTGAGTGCCTGCTTCCCATGTATGAGGTCCCAGGTTTAATCGCCATTACCTTCCTAAAAAAAAAAAAAAAGACCTTAAGACCTCCCCCTGATTAGATGAGGCCCACACACATTATGGCCATAACCTTCTTTTTTTTTTTTTTTTTTTTTTATAACCTTCTTTACTTAAGGTCAACTGATTATAGATGCCAGTCCCATCTACAAAATACCTCTGTAACAACAACTAGGCCAATATTTAACCAAATAACTGGACACCATAACCTAGCCAAGTTGACACATAAAATTAACCATCACATTATGTTTATTGAAATTAACTGATTCCTACCTGCTGAAAATCCAATACAGATATATGAAAATCCAAACATGAAAAATCATCCAATCAATAGTGAAGGCTTCCATTGCCTGTTAGAGGAGAATGCCCTTTCTCTGCTCCTAGTTTCTGTGAGGAGCACTATTTCCTGACCTCTCTCAGTGCCTTAATCATTCCACCTCTGTTGATGTAAATTTGGACAGAATAAGCGGGCATACAGAGCTCAGCTCTGCTGCTGCCTTTCTCTTGGGACATGCCATCCACAGGGAAAAACATTTCCAGGGCCTGCCCTAGGCCATTGCTGCCTACAACTGCATGGAGATGGCTCTTGATTCTGAAAGTCAGTATTAACCTGCCTTCCTGGCTACCAAACTTAAACTCATTCCTTCCAACTGGGCCTCCTGTCTTTATCACTCTTTGTTTTCCTCCACCTTTCAGAAATAGGGAAGAGGGGAGCTATTTCCTAGGCTCTCTTAGAAGGCCTCACAGAAACATCAAAGGTTGCATTAAAGCTTTTTGTTTTAAACAGTCCACAGAGTAAAGACTAATTAGAGAAGCCAAGGCAAAATATGAGTTATGGAAAAGAAATGGACATGGGAGCAGAAACAAGAAACTTCATGCTAAGAGTCAACTGAAGTGCATTCAAAATTAAAGAGAAGGCACTTGGAAAATGGAAATGTAAGTTAATGACAAATAGTAGTTTGCAGCATACTCTGCAAACCTTGACCTTCTCAACTCTGTAAAGTACAAGTACCATGCTCAACCAAAGTTCCCTCAGGACCTTTTTACTTGCTGTATTCTCTTTCTCTTTTGCTGGATCTTCAAATGGCTGGTAAAATGGCACCTACTCAAGAGAATCCTTTTTGGTCTATCCATCTAAAGTAGACCCCTCCCCCTTGTCACCCTGTAGCTCACTGTATATTATTTTGTAACTTTTAATTTTTTTAGTTTGTTTTTTTTTCCATAGCACTTGTCACTATCTGAAATAATCTTAATTACTAAATGTTTACCTGTTTTAGTTATTATCATTCTCCCTCAATTTCATCAGGGCTGGTATTGTGTTTGTTTTGTTCACTGTATTTCCAATGTCTAAAACAGTGCCTAGGTATTAAAGACACTTAGAAATGAATGTATCATTAGTAATTAAATTCTGAAAATGAAAAGACAAAGACAAAGACAAATCTAGACATAGACATAGTCTGGCTTAAAAACACAGAGTCTGGACATCTGGGAAGAAGGAGGATTGGAGAAACACAATACTCATTTCTCTCCCAGAAAAATAGCTAGAGGACAGGCAGAAACGGCCTGAAAAAAAAAAAAAAAATGTTTTAAGGTTTAAGGTTTAGGGAACCAGGGAAAGGCTGGACACCACCAGAAAAGAGAGGGGCAAAGGAAAAGAATCTTGAAGGGAAAATTCTGTGAGTAAAAGCTGCAGCTGCAGCTACCAGTGCCCAACCTCCCCACTCTCCAAGGAGACAGCTTTGAATTCTCCAGCTTTTGGCCCACAGCTGTGGATGGAGGGGCAGCAGGAAAGGGGAGAAGGGGAATGCAGGTCTACTGTGTCCCACAGCTCTTCAGGTTGGGTGGGGCCATGCATTTGTTTGCTCTGGGAGCCAGCAAGAAACAAAAGAGATCCAACTCTCACAAACACCCTCCCTACTGACCGGGACTGGTTGTCCAGTATGCAGAAGGGAATGGAATTATTTCTTACCCAGGAAAAGGGAGGGGCTGCCAGCAAAGGTTAGAGAACAGCCTCTGAGAAAGTTGGATTTGCCAGGCCCTGATAACCTTGAGGCAAGATCCTCAGTCACTTTGTTGCCCTTGAAATTACAGGGAACAAATTCTGACCAGGGTTTTAACTGAGAGGGCTGCTGAAGAACACCATCTCCTGGTGGGCCAAGGAAGTACAAGAGAGGTAATTAAAAGTAAATAAAAAAGAGGCTTTTTCGGGTCTTTACAGCCTGAATCCCCAAGGCTCTTGGAAGTAGGCTGCAACAATTTGCTGGGTCCATGGTCCAGATTTGAGCAATGAACAGAGACAAACCTAAAGTCCCTGAACAAGTTGAACCAAGAACGGCAGTAACACACAGCCTCCAGCCACTAAATCCCTAAGCAAGAGGGAGAAATTGAGCATCAGACTAAACTCACCATCATAATCAGATGCCTGGACATCAGGCAAGAACTGAAAGCTGATTCTTGGAGCAGATCAATAAAATTGACAAACCCCTAGCTAGACTAACAAAGAAAAAAGAGACAAGATGCAAATACATAAGATCAGAAATGAAAGGGGAAAGTTATGACTAACCCCACAGAAATAAAAAGAATTATAAGAGAATATTATAAGAAACTGTATGCCAACAAATTACACAAACTAGATGAAATGGACAAATTCCTAGAACTGCACAACCGACATTGACTCTACAAGAAATACAAGAATGCAAAAAACCAATCACATTTAGGGGCATGAATCAGTTATCAAAAATATCCTAATAAAGAAAGGTCCAGGACCCAGATGGCTTTTCAGGTGAATTCTACCAAGCATTTCGAGAAGAATTAATACCAATCCTGTTTAAACTCTTCCAAAAAAATTGAAGAGCAGGGAAAATTACCCAACATATTTTATGAAGCCAACATCACCCTAATAATAAAGCCAGATTAAGATACTACAAGAAAAGAAAATTACAGATCAATCTCTCTAATAAACACAGATGCAAAATTTCTCAACAAAATGCTTACAAATAGAATCCAGCAGCATATCAAAAGAATTATACACCACGACCAAGTAGGATTTATTCCTGATATGCAAGGATAGTTGAACACAAGAAAATCAATTAGTGTAATACACCAAATTAACAAATTGATTAACATGTCATCTCGATCAATGCATAAAAGTCATTCCACAAAATCTAGTATCCTCTTTTGATGAAAACATTTCACAAGATAAGAGTAGAAGGAAAGTACCTCAATATGATAAAAGACATATATGAAAAACCCACAGCCAACACCATACTCAATGCAGAAAGATTGAAAGCTTTCCTTCTAAGATTGGGAACAGGACAAGGATGAATTATACAACATTGTACTAGAAGTTCTAGCTAGAACAATTAGACAAGGAAAAAAAAAAAAAAGCACCAAATGGGAAAAGAGGAAATAAAACTGTCACTATTCACAGATGACATGATCTTATATTTAGAAAATTCTGAAATCTCTACAACAAAGCTACTTGAGCTAAAAAACACATTCAGCAAAGTGGCAGGATACAAGATCAACATGCAAAAATCAGTAATGTTTTGAACAATCTGAGGAGGAAATCAGGGGGAAAAAATTCCATTTACAATAGCAACAAAAAGACTCAAAAACCTAGGAATCAATTTAACCAAAGAAATACAAGACCTATATTCAGAAAACTACAAAACTTTGCTAAAAGATATCAAAAAAAACCTAAACAAATGGAAAGACATTCCATGTTCAAGGATTGGAAGACTAAGTATCATAAAGATGTCAATCCTACCCAAACTGATTTATATATTCAATGCAAAACTAATCAGAATTCCAACAGCCTACTTTACAGAAATAGAAAAGGCAATTAATAAATTTATTTGGAAGGAAAAAGGCACCCGAAGAGCCAAAAACCTCCCAAAAAAGAAGAGTAATGTGGGAAGACCCTCACTACCTGACCTAGAAATAGTACAAAGCTACAGTGGTCAAAACAGCATTGTATTGGCATAAAGATAGATACTTTGATGAGTGGGGTAGAATTGAAGATCCAGAAATAAACCCTCACCTCTATGGCCAACTGGTTTTTGACAAACCTACAAAGTCTGTGTTCATGCGACAAAACAGTCTCTTCAATAAATGGTGCTGGGGGAACTGGATATCTATAACCAAAAGAATGAAAGAGGACTCCCATCTCACTCCCTACACAAGAATCAACTCAAAATGGATCAAAGACCTAAATATAAAAGCCAGGATCATAAAACTACTAGAAGAAATTGTAGGGAAATATCTTCAAGATCTTGTAGTAGGTGGTGGTTTCTTGGATCTTACACCCAAAGCATGAGCAACAAAAGGAAAAATATATAAATGGGACCTCCTCAAAATTAAACACTTTTGCACCTCAAAGGGTGAAAAGGTAGCCAACTCAATAGGAAAAAATATTTAGAAATCACATATCTGATAAGGGTTTGATATCCTTGATACATAAAGAGATGCTGCAACTCAACAATAAAAAGATAAACAACCTGATTAAAAAATGGGCAAAAGCCTCTAATAGACATTTGTCAAAAGAAGAAATACAAATGCCAAAAAAGCACATGAAAAAAATGTACAACATCACTAGCGATTAGTAAATGCAAATCAAAGCTACAATGAGACCTCATTTCACACCTATCAGAATGGCCACTATTAAAAAGACAGAGAACTACAAGTGCTGGAGAGAATAAGGAGAGATAGAAACACTTATTCACTGTTGGTGGGAATGCAGAATGGAATAGCCATTGTGGAGGATTGTTTGGCAGTTCCTAAAGAAGTTGAATACAGATTTGCCACATGACCTGGCAATACCATTACTAGGTATATACTCAGAAGAACTGAGAGCAAACACAGACACAGACATCTGAAGACCGATTTTCTTTTTTTTTTTTTTTTTAATTAATTTTTTTTTATATATATCCTGCCATAACTTACAAAATTGAGTAAGAGAGAATGTAAACTACAATGTAAACTGTAATCTATGCTTAGTGGCAATGCTCCAAATGTGTTCATCAATTGCAATGGATGGACCACACTAATGAAAGAAGTTATTAATGTGGGGGAAAGTGGGAGGTGTGGGAATCCCTCATATTTTTTTATATAATATTTTATGTAATCTAAGTATTTTTTTTAAATAAATAAAAAATATATTAAAAAAAAAAAAGAAAAAGAAAAAAGAGAGGCCCATTTGAACAACAAGGAGGCTCTCAAGAGGTAACTCTTGGGCAATATAAAATACTAGGCTAAGTTTAAATTTCACAAGAAAAGTTTCATAAGCATAATCATCAATATCAAGGGCCTGGCATAATGTTCTGTCTTCCTTCACTAGGTACCACCCTTGTACTAAGGATTCTTGCTGTTCTATTAGAGAATGTAGCAGGTCTCCCCAGGATCAGTATTCAATATTCCTTTGGTTATTGTGTGGGTCTCCACCCACGAAGACAATGCCCCATGACCACTTGAACATGCTCATATGCCTTAGAGGCATGCCCCAGGTGCACCCTTCCCACGCATCTCCCCTTTATTGACACCCCACACCAGTGATCCTGCCCTGCCACAGTTGTGATCCTTCTTGCACACTGATTTTCAAAGCAGCGTTCACAATTGCCAAAGATGGAAACAACCCATGTTTCCATCAGTCGATAAATGGATAAACAAATTGTAGTGTATGCACACGATGGAATATTATGCATATGCAGCTATAAGAAGAAATGAAGTTGTGAAGCATATGACAATATGGATGAACCTGGAAGACATTATGTTGAGTGAAGCAAGCCAAGCACAAAAGGACAAATACTGTATAATTGCGCTATTATGAACTATATATATTATGTAAACTCATGGGGTTAATAACTAGAATATGGGTCACCAGAAAATAGAATGAGATTATAGAGAATGGAAAGCTGAGGGTTAATCTGTGCAGAACTGGTAAAAAGGCTGTTTCTAAATCTTTGGAAATGACTAGAAAAAGTGAAAGAACATCATAGTGTTTGTAACTAGCAGTGCTTTTATATGGTTATGAGAGTGGTTGAAAGGGAAAGTTTAAGGTCATGTACATTATTAGAAGAAAGCCAAAAAATTGTAACTTGGGACTGTATAGCATAGTGAAACTTCGAGTGAGATGTGAATATGGGCAATTTTGCATATATAAGAATGTTTTTCTTTGAAACTGAACAAATATATGTTATTGTTACAAGATGTTAATGTAAGACAGGACAAAACAAAACATGCTAACAGAAAGAAACCAGACACAAAGTATTACATATTGTATGATTCCATTTATATAAAATGTAAATATAAATCAATTTAAAAAGATGGAATTAGAGTTTATGTAAGGTTGGAGAAGGATAGAGGGATTGTGAGGTGACTGCAAAGGAGTTTTTCTTTTTGGAGCAATGAAATTGTTCTAAAATTGTGGTGATGATTGGGGAAGCGGCTGTGGCTCAATCAGTAGGGCTCCCGTTTACCATATGGGAGGCCCTGGGTTCGGTTCCCGGGGCCTCCTGGTGAAGGCAAGCCCGCCCGCACGGCGTGGTTAGCTGACCCAGCGAGCACAAGCAGCAAGGGGGGGGATAAATGAATAAATAAATAAAATCTTTAAAAAATAAATAAATAAATAAATAAAATTGTGGTGATGAATGCACAACAGTGACTATACTAAAAGCCATTGATTGTACACTTTGGATGGCTTGTACGGTAGTAAATATATCTCAATAAAACTGCTAAAAAAGAGGTGTAAACAACTCAGGCGTCCATCAACCAATGAATGGATATACAAATTGTGGTGAATATATACGATGGAATATTATGCAGCTGTAAGAAGAAATGAAGTTGTGAAGCATATGACAACATCGATGAACCAGGAGGACATTATGTTGAGTGAAGTAAGCTAGACACAAAGGACAAATACTGTATGATTGCACTATTATGAACTAAATATATTATGTAAACTCATGGAGTTAAGAACTAGACTATAGGTCACCAGAAAATAGAATGATGTTAGAGAATGGAAAGCTGAGGGTTAATCTGTGCAGAATTGGTAAAAAGATGGTTCCTAAATCTTTGAAAATGAATAGAAATGGTGAAAGCACATCATAGTGTTTGTATCTAGCAGTGCATATATGGATATGACAGTGGTTGAAAGGGAAAGTCTAAAATCATTCTAGCTTTACTAGAAGAAAGCTAAAAATTGTAACATGTGACTATATGGCATAGTGAAGCCTCATGAAATATGATTATGGCTAATATTGCATATATAAGACTGTTTTTCTTTGAAACTGAACAAATGTATGTTAATGTTATAAGATGTTAATATCAGGCATAAGTACAACTAAAGCAAAATATGGACAGTAATGTATAGCAACATATTAACAATCTTCCATTAAGGGTGAAAAAAAACTAGACAGGGAAGGGGCTGTGGCTCAATCAGTAGGGCTCCCGTTTACCATATGGGAGGCCCCGGATTCGGTTCCCGGGGCCCTGGTGAAGGCAGGCCCGCCCGCACGGTGTGGTTGGCTGACCCGGCGAGCACAAGCAGCAAGGGGGGGATAAATGAATAAATAAAATAAAATCTTTAAAAAAAAAAAAAAAAAAAAACTAGACAAAAGGTACTATATATTATTTGACTATATCTATACAAAATATAAATGCAAATATATTAGAAAGACAAACAGAATAGCAGCTATGTATGGCAGAGGAAGCAGAGAGTAGGAGGTTAAATTATTTAAGGGGTACAGCTTTTCTTGTTTGTCTTTTGTTTTTTTAAGATTTCATTTATTTATTTATTTCCTGCCCCCCCCCCCATTGTTTTGCACTTGCTGTCTGCTCTCTGTGTCTATATGCTGCATGTTCTTCTGTGTCTACTTGTCTTCTCTTTAAAGGGCACAGGGAACTGATCTTGGGACCTTCCGGAGTGGGAGAAAGGTGCTCAATCTCTTGCGTCACCTCAGCTCCCTGGTCTGCTGCATCTCTTATTGTTTCTGCTGTGTCTCTTTTTGTTGCGTCATGTTGCTGCACCAGCTCTCTGCGCCAGCCAGCACTCCCGCGTGGGCCAGCACTTCGTGTGGGCCAGCACTCCGCATGGGCCAGCTTCTCAGCGCAGGCCAGCTTGCCTTCACCAGGAGGCCCTGGGAATTGAACCCTGGACCTCCTATATGGTAGACAGTAGCCCAATGTCTTGAGCCACATCTGCTTCCCTGTCTTTTGTTTTTATTATTATTAATACTAGGATAATGAAAATGCTCTAATTATGATTGAAATGATAAATGCACAACTATGTAATTATACCAAATACCATTGATTGTACACTTTGGATGAAGTGTACACTTTGTATGGCTTATATGCTTTATTAATATGCATCAATAAAATTGATTTAAAAAATACATCCCCCCCCCAAAAAAAAATCAATTGGTCATATATACCAATATTCATAGCAGCATTATTCACAATAGCCAAAAAATGGAAGTAAGTCCAGTGCTCAACAGACAAATGGATTTTTAAAAACATGTATACATACAATGGAATAGTATTTAGCAGTAAAAAAGGAATAAAGTTCTGGTGCATGGTACAACATGGATGAACCTTGAAGATACCATGTTGAGTGAAATAACAAAAGGATAAATATCAGATGATTTCACTCATATAAAATAACTAGAATATGCAAATTTATAAAGATAGAAAGAAAATTATAGCTTACCAGGAGTCTGGGGCTAGAGTTAATGCTTAATGGGTACACAGTTTCTGTTTAGGGTGATGGAAAAGTTGGGTCATGGAAATGTAATTAATACCACTGAATTGTATACTTGAATGGGGTTAAAATGGGAAATTCTATCTTGTATATATTTTACCACAATAAAAGTTAAAAAAAAAAAAAAATGCAGCAACAACACAGATTTCTGATCTTGTCATAGTTTCAACACAGATTTCTGATCTTGTCATAGTTTCAGCATCAAGGATTGGTCCCATTTCATATATACTCATTCCTCCCAAAATGTCTGAGCAGGTTTCAAGTGTCTTTGATGCCTTCTGTGCCCTTGGCCTGACTCTGAGAGACAGGCTCATCCTACTTTCTGCTCACTTCCTTGAGCTTATTCACAACCAAAGACAAGAATCGGTCTTTAACTTACTAACACTCCTTCCATGGAGGATGCCTCTTTTCCCCAAATGATTAACAGGTCCATTTAGATCTGATAGCAACTGAGACTCCACTCTACAACCCCTCAGCCCCTTCCCCAGGTTAGGGATATCTTCTTAACCTGCTCTATTTGTAGCCATGTAAGAAATTTGGTGATGCTAATCAGGGCAAAGAGCTAGTTGGAAGTTGGGTGGGAGGGATGCTCCTTCACCAATATAAGGCTTGATATTAGTGAGAAATAGGGTCAAAATTATGTGGATTAGAAGAATATAAATTCCTTAGATCAACTAGATGAGGGTCTTTAAAATGAGAAAACATTGCAGCCCTGGAGTGGAACCAGACCCCCTATTTTCCCTCCTCCCAAACCATGAGAGTAGCTACTCTGCTGTGAAAAGTCTGTGGATGCTGAGACCTGCACTTCCTTACTCCCATGGGCAGGCCAACAGAGCTGTGGCCCAAGTGCTATCCAAAAAAGGAAAGGAGTAGTCCCTGCGTCCTCCTTTGTGAACCTCACCAGTTTGGGAAAGCTCTTGCTAAAAAATGACTCAGGGAGAAAGACTCTAAGTTATGAGGTTGACATCCATAGTTTTCCCATCCTGCTCATTTCCAAGAATAGCTGGAGAAACAGCCTAAGAGACAAAGACAGTATAAGAGCCTATCACACCGTACAAGTAAAACCTCAAAGTCCATGTCAAAGACGGAAAGTTCAAATGCCTTGAGAACGTAAATGAATGAAAAGTACCTGGTGAGACCTCCAGCTCTGTCTAAAGTCAACATCTGTTGGGAAACGGATGTGGCTCAAGAAGTTCGGCGTCCATCTACCATATGGAGAGACTGGGGTTCGATCCCCGGGACCTCCCCATAAAAAAAAAAAAAAAAAAAAAAAAAAAAGAAATAAAACATCTGTTAGCTTGCCCTGGCTAATTCCTACAGTGTAGAAACATGATCCCACGTTTACCAGATATTGCAAATTGTCAAGGGAGAAGACAAGGATCTGAAATTTTTTAAATAATAATTAAAAAAAAAATTTTTTTTAAGATACTTAGATTACATAAATATTACACAAAAAATATAGGGATTCCCGTATGCCCCACTCCCCACACCTCCCACACCCTCCCACATCAACATCCTTCATTAGTGTGGCACATTCATTGCAATTGATAAACGCATCCTGGGGCTTTGCCATTAAGCATGGACCATAGTTCACATTGTAGTCAACACTCCCACACAGTTCTGCATGTTATGTGATGATATAAAATGGCCTATATCTGTCATTGCAACATCATTCAGGATGATTCCCAAGTCCCGAAAAAGCCCCCGTATTACAACTGTTTGTCCCTCTCCCTGCCCCTAGATCCTCCAGTGGCCACTGGCTCCACATCAACGTTGTTATTTCTTCCATTGCTAGAATCACAATATGTCTATAGCAGAATACCAGTAAGTCCACTCTAGTCCATAGTTCTTTCCCCAATCCTGAGGATTCTGGGATGGTGATGTCCGCTCCACCTCTAATTGAGAGGGGGCTTCTATCTCATGGGGAAGATGGATGAGCCTATCTTGCTTGCAGTTGCAGACTCTCTCCGTTCCTTGGGATGGTCATTGTCCATCATCATCTCCTTGTTAGTTGTCCTGGGTAAGTCCAATGAGCTGTAGAGTAGGTGTTGCAATTCCGCAAGAGTAAATAAATAATTAGAAGATTGGGATATTAAAAAAATAATGAAAAATATTTAAAAAATTTTTTTGACATTTTGCCTTTCATCAGTGTAATATCTGGTGTCCAGTCTGTACAGTGGCATTTTCTTCCATTTATTCCCCAGTGTCTTACTATTTTTCGTTTTGTTTTCAAAGAAGTTTTAGGTCACAGTAAAGTCACATACTGAGTATAGGGGACTTCCATATACCCAACATCCTTATTATTTTTTTTTTTTTTGCTATTGAAAAAATAACAGGTCTCATTTATTAAGTCCTTACTATGTGCCGGGCAATGTACTAAGACATTTTAAGCACATTTTTTTCATTTAATCCTCACAAAAATCCTTTTGAAAGAGGTACACCATTCTACATTTGAGAACATCAGGGATGAGAGAAGTTAAAAGACACTTGCTGGGAAGTGGATGTGGCTCAAGTGGCTGGACATCCATCCATCATATGGAAGGACCCAGGTTCGATCACCGGGACCTCCTGGTAAAATAAAAAAAGGGCGACCAGTCAGGCCCACACAGATGTGCAGCAAGTCGAGCCACACAGCAAGATGATGATGCAACAAAAGAGGGACATACAGGAGAGCCAAGGCGAGTCACGCCAGAAACCAGGAACTGAGGTGGCACAAGTGACAGGGTGCTTTTCTCCCACATCGGAGGTCCCTGGGATCAAATCCCGGCAAAGCCTGGAGGAGAAAAATGAGAAGAGAAGGCAAGAAACAAATACATAAGCTCACCCAGCGAATGGACATAGACAGCAAGCAGGGGTTGGGGAACTCATAGCATTGTACACCAAAAAGAAAAAAATAAAGTCAATTCATAAAAAAAAAAAAAAAAAAAAAAAGACACTTGCTCAAAGCTACACAATTAGGTGGTGGCAGAGCTGGGATTTGAACTTGGTCTGTCTGATTCCAGAGCTCTATGCATGTTCTGATGTTTTGTTTTTAAGGCAAGTCATATGTCTTTGTAAGTCCGGTCTCCCCAGTAAGTAGCCCCTCCAGGGCAGCAATCAGGTCCACGCCTGTGGCAGGATGACTGCTTGGCATCCATGATGCTGGTCTCCACCCGGGCCACGCCTTAGTTCTCCTGGAACAGCTGGATCTTGCTGATCTTGCTGAACTCGGACAGCATAGTGGTGAGGTTGGTTTTGAGGTCAATAACGTGGCTGATGCCGGGACAAGGTCCCACCAGGAGAGTGGTGGCCGGCCAGGCCCACAGTGTTGAACAAAATGCCCGTGAAGGTCAGAAGTTCATTCAGGATTCGAAGATATTGGAGTTTTGCCTGTATAGCAGAGCCCTGGGGGCCATCAGTCATCAGATTATCTTGATTTTACTTCTTAAAGCCCTCTCCAACTTATCCATCCCTCTTCTCTAACCCCACAGACATTGCCCCCATATCCCCAACTATCAGGGTGACAGCCAGTTTGCATTCATTACTCAGTATTTTGAATTATATGCAAATCATGAGAAGCCACTTTCAGTTTCTTTTACAAATTCTGCATGTTACAGGAATGTCTAGGAAACATTAAAATTACACCTAAAATTACATTCAGATTTAAATGAAATTCATTTGTGTGAAAGTTAAGCCTTTTAAGAAAAATTGTGTCATTTATCAGATAGCATCCTTACCAGCACAGCAGTTAAAAACAAAACAAAACAAAAAAACCCTGAGAATATCTCTTTATCTAATTATAGTCTTCCAGAAAGGGTAGTACTTTGGTATCTTCACCACAGACCTCTAGTTGCTGTGTATATGTGATTCAAGTTGTGTGGTGGTTGTATAATTAGATTATTTTTACCATTGAAGGCCTATAAAGGACCAAGCTCCTTACTCCAACAAGGAGGGAGGATTGCCAACTGGCAGGCTGCAGGCTAAACCCAGTTCCTAGACAGGTGTTCTATTTGGCCCACACATTTAAAAAAAAATTTTTGCATTACTTAGTATGGCACAGACTATTCATTGCTGACCCCAGTAGCCTTTCTCCCCTTATTTCCTTTAGTAAAAGTCCCTGAAATAAAGATTATATACCCCAACTGCCCTTGCAGCTAGCTGTGGCCATCCTATTATTGTTCTAGCCAACAGGATGTTAGCACATGTGCTCTGTAGCAGCTTCCTTAAAAGGTCCCTGATGGGGGTAACCTGTTCTCCATCCTGCTGCCTGGGAACTTGGATACTGGAGCTCTTGCAGCCATATGGTAACATGAAGATAAAGACCACACCCTAGGAATGGAAGAGCAGAGAGCTGGAAGGAACTTGAGTTTCTATCATGGAGCTGGCTGTATTGGTTCTGAGCTGCCTGTCTCAAAAATACCTATCCATCTAATTTATGCTAGCTCTTGTTTTGGGTTTTCTGTTTTATTTAGTGGAATGTAATCATAACTTGATCTGGCGGATAACTTTTAAAAATTAGGGAATTTCACCTAAAAATTCAGATCCTTGCCTTGCCAGTGGGCCCTACTTTGGGGTTTGTGCTCCTGAGAGTGACAGAATTGCACTCAACTATGTCTTCCCTACACATGGCTCATCTGTCCCTTTTATTTAAACCTATACTTGGTGCTGGAGTTTGTAGGTGTACATCCAAGAGACTTGAGTCTTTGGGCTGTCCATGTGCCAGCTGGGCCCGGAACCTCAGCAGAATTGCAACACCTCCTCTACAGCTCGTTGGACTCGCCCAAGACAACTAACAAGGAGATGATGATGGACAACGACCATCCCAAGGAACAGAGATGCATTTATCAATTGCAATGAATGTGCCACACTAATGAAGGATGTTTATGTGGAAGGGTGTGGGAGGTGTGGGGAGTGGGGCATATGGGAATCCCTATATTTTTAATGTAACATTTATGTAATCTAATTATCTTTAAAAAAATTTTTTTAATTATTTAAAAAAAAAACTTAGACTTAATATTGCATAATGCAGGTATTCCCCTTTTTTTTAGATAGAAACATAACAAAAGACTATCCTAAAACAAATTACTTCTTATCCAAAATCCAAGCTGTGTAGGCATCTGATGCCTTCATTTGTTCAGTTACCTCTTGTGGAGTAAAGATGAGTAATTTATGTTGGACAATATAAAATTTTTAGAAGAGCAAGATGCTGAATGTCTAAAATTGGGTACAGCCTGAATTAAGAATTTGGTTTGAATAAAGTATGTGACCTTTGGCTTAAATATTTCCTCATTATGTTGATTTTATACAGCTTTAAAGTAGATTAACATTTATAAATGAATCTATAATAGTCCTTTAAGAACTCTCATATGCATCTTGCTGATCATAAAGGAATATAAAGATGATTAGATGAGCTCTTGCTATCCTTATTTTTATTATATTAGATTCATACATCATGACTAAGCCCTGAGGCAGATGATTACAAGTATTGAAATTATGGCTAATTAACTACAGGTGTGAAATTAAACGTTCTAAACAATGCAATCATCATTAAAGGCTTTGCAAATCAAAAAATAAAAATAAATAAATACATAAATTCGAAATACCTGCTTATGCCTTCTGTTTTTGTCTCTTCAATTACAAGGAAAAAAATCAAAATTTAAATTGTCTTTTTAATAATTGCTTCATCTGAAACTTCATATGAAAATAGTGTTCTTTTCTGTAGAATGCAACAATCTTTAATTTCTATTTCTAAGCCTGTATGATGTTGCAGCACTTTTTCAGAACTAGAGATTCTAAACTCTTTGAAAAATTTAAATAACTCCCTTAAGTGCTGTATTGCAAGGGTCATGTAAATGCTTTTATTTTTGTTCTAATTTTCTGGCAAAGTTTACTGTATGAATACCGGCATTTCCTGTCCTTGGGCTCAGGTCAGAGAGCTATTTGTGCAGATGCTCCAGGGGTGGACTCTGGGGGAGGTCTGGGCTAGCTGGCCTCCCACTGTGGGTCCTGGTGCTGCCCCCATGCAGAGCCGCTGCCTGTCTCTGGAATCAAGGCTGCTTGAGGCCACCACTGCTCCTGCTGCCTCTGCTGCTGCTGCTGCCATCACCATTTCCAATTTGGGTCCGGGAACCGGCCCAGTGGTGCCCCAGCCTGCCTCCAGGGGTGTGTGTGTTTACTGGGGTGCACGCATGCTGTGCTCTCTGCCTAGCCTGCAGGCCTGATCCTCCACACACACGTGTTATCACCTGGCATGTCTCCACGCTCTCCTAAGCGTCGGGTCCTTCTGAAAGTGGGGTCCTGTGCAACGGCACAAGGTTCACACCCATGCAGCTGTGCCCCACAATCCATCATGTATTAGGATTTGGGCTGTGTTAGAGATGAGAGATGAAGTGGTAGGGAAATGATGGGTACTGACAGATTTTTTTCCACGGCCTTAACTTAAAGCAATAGGTTATTGATAAATATGCTTTATCTTCATAGTGAAAGGTGTGCTTTTGGAGAGCAAGAATCTTGTCTTCTATAACCCTGTGTTCCCCGCAGAGCCAACCTCTGTGCCTTGCATAGAATAGATGTTAAGTAAATTGGGTGGAATAGATAAATTGGTATCCTGTTTTCAGAGGAGTAAAATGTAAAAAGTTAAAACTAAAATAGGTGCTCCTGTATATAAGGCATTAAGCAGATCGAAGCCAGTGCAAAAAAAAATCCATTGACTCATATCATCAGCAAGGAGGCATATAATCAGAAAGCATTGTGTTCCTGTAGTTATTCCACAAATGTGCCCTGATGTAAATTTGAGTTTGGTAAAAGAGCCTTTCTGGCTTAGTCTGTACTTCCAGAGGATCTTACCATTGATTTCCGCCTTACTTCTTTGTTTCCTGAGAGGACCTAGTTTTTTTCCTCCAGATCCAAGATGAAGATAGTGTTCATTCTCCACCAAGAGTCTCCAAAGGTAATTTGGTAAATATTGTCTTATACCAAACTATGAAAGACTGTTGACTAGGGGCATCTAATTGTAACACACA